>CM059428.1:62119132-62728743 GCA_030390025.1 Squalus acanthias | reverse complement strand
CTAGTTACATAGAAACATAGAAGATAGGAGCAGGAGTAGGCCATTCGGCCCCTCGAGCCTGCTCCGCCATTCGATGAGATCATGGCTGATCATCCAAACTCAGTACCCTGTACCTGCCTTCTCCCCATATCCCTTGATACCTTTATCTTTAAGAAATATATCTAACTCATTCTTCAATATATTTAATGACTTGGCCTCAACTACCTTCTGTAGTAGAGAATTCCACAGGTTCACCACTCTCTGGGTGAAGAAATTCTTCCTCATTTCTGTCCTAAATGGCTTACCCCTTATCCTTAGATTATGACCCCTGGTTCTGGACTCTCCGACCATCGGGAACATTCTTCCTGCATCTAGTTTGTCCAGACCTGTCAGAATTTTATATGTTTCGATGAGATCCCCTCTCATTCTTCTATACTCCAGCAAGTATAAGCCCAATCGACCCAATCTCTCCTCATATGTCATTCCTGCCATCCCAGGTATCAGCCTTGTGAATCTTTGCTGAACTCCTTCCATGGCAAGAACATCCTTCCTCAGATAAGGCGACCAAAACTGCACACAGTACTCAAGGTGTGGTCTCACCAAGGCCCTGTACAACTGCAGCAGGACATCCCTGTTCCTATACTCAAACCCTTTTGCTATGAAGGCCAACATACCATTTGCCTTCTTCACCGCCTGCTGCACCTGCATGCTTACCTTCAGCGACTGGTGCACAAGGACACCCAGGTCTCGTTGCACTTCCCCTTCTCCCAATCTATTGCCATTCAGATAATAGTCTGCCTTTCTGTTTTTGACATCAAAGTGGATAACCTCGCATTTATCCACGTTATATTGCATCTGCCACGCTTCTGCCCACTCACCCAACCTGTCCAAATCATCCTGGAGTTTCTCGGTATCCTCCTCGCAGCACACACGCCCACCCAGCTTTGTGTCATCTGCAAACTTGGAGATATTACATTTAGTTCCCTTATCTCGATCATTAATGTATATTGTGAATAGCTGCGGTACCCCACTAGTCACTGCCTGCCACTCGGAAAAAGACCCATTAATTCCTACTCTCTGCTTTCTGTCCGCCAACCAGTTCTCTATCCAAGTCACAACCTTGCCCCCAATCCCATGTGCCTTAACTTTACACGCTAATCTCTTATGCGGGACCTTATCGAAAGCCTCTTGAAAGTCCAAATACACCACATCTACTGGTTCTCCCTTATCTATTTTCCCAGTTACATCCTCAAAAAATTCCAGTAGATTAGTCAAGCACGATTTACCTTTTGTGAATCCATGTTGACTTTGTCCGATCCTGTCACTGTTTTTCAAGTGCTCAGCTATTACATCCTTTATAATGGACTCTAGCATTTTCCCCACTACCGATGTCCGGCTTACCGGTCTGTAATTCCCCGCTTTCTCTCTACCACCCTTTTTGAATAGTGGGGTAACATTAGCTACCCTCCAATCCATGGGTACAGTTCCAGATTCCATCGAATGTTGGAAGATGATCAGCAATGCATCTACTATTTGTAGGGCCACTTCCTTAAGTACCCTAGGATGTAGATTATCAGGCCCTGGGGATTTAACGGCCTTCAATCCCGTCAATTTCCTTAACACCATTTCTCTGCAAATACTGATTTCTTTCAGTTCCTCCCTTTCATCAGACCGTATGTCCTCCTTTGTGAAGACAGAACCAAAATATGCATTTAATTGGTCTGCCATTTCTTTGTTCCCCATTATAACTTCCCCTGCTTCTGACTGCAAGGGACTTGCACTTGATTTCACTAATCTTTTTCTCTTCACATATCTATAAAAGCTCTTACAGTCAGTTTTTATGTTTCCTGCAAGCTTACTTTCATATTCTATTTTCCCCTTCTTAATTAATCCCTTTGTCCTCCTTTGTTGAATCCTAAACTGCTCCCAATCCTCAGGGTTACCGCTTTTTCTGGCCAATTTATATGCCCTCTCCTTGGATCTTATGCTATCACTAATTTCCCTTGTTAGCCACGGTTGAGTCACCCTTTTTGTTTTATTCTTATGCCACACTGGGATGAACAAATTCTGTAGTTCATCCATGCAGTCTTTGAATGTTTGCCATTGCCTATCCACCGTCAACCCTTTGAGTGACATTCCCCAATCAATCCTACCCAATTTGCGCCTCATATCATCGTAGTTTCCTTTATTTAAATTCAGGACCCTAGTCTCTGATTCAACTACTTCACTCTCCATCCTAATGAAGAATTCTATCATATTATGATCACTCTGACCCAAGGGGCCTCGTACAACAAGATTGCTAATTAATCCTTTCTCGTTACATAATACCCAGTCTAAGATGGCCTGATCTCTGGTTGGTTCCTCGACATATTGTTCCAGAAAACCATCCCGTAAACATTCTAGGAATTCCTCCTCCACAGTATTTTTACTAATTTGGTTAGCCCAATCTATTTGTAAATTAAAGTCACCCATGATGACTGCTGTGCCCTTACTGCATGCTTCTCTAATTACCCTTTTAATGCCGTCCCCAACCTCCGTATTACTGTTTGGAGGTCTATATACCACTCCCACTAACGTTTTCTGCCCCTGGTTATTTCTCAGTTCTACCCATACAGATTCTGCATCATCAGAGCTAATATCCTTCCTTTCAATTGTGTTAATCCCCTCTTTAAAGCCTTTGCCACCTCCCTATTTACCCTTTCTGCTAGAACACGGGTCCCATTCCGGTTCAGGTGGAGCCCGTCTCATCGGTACAGCTGCTTCCTGTCCCAGAACTGGTGCTAGTGTCCCATGAAAAGGAACCCCTCTTTCCCACACCAGCCCTTTAGCCACGTGTTAATTCTCCTGATCTGTCTGCTTCTATGCGAATTTGTACATGGCTCTGGCAAAATTCCAGAGATTATTACCCTCGAGGTTCTGCTTTTTAATTTAGAGTCTAACTCCTGATACTCTTTCAGCAGGACCTCCTCCCTGTTCCTACCTATGTCGTTTGTTCCAACATGGACCACGACAATTGGATTTACCCCCTCCCTTTCCAAGTTCCCCTCCAGCCGCCATGAGATATCCCTTACCCTGGCACCGAGTAGGCAACACACCCTTCGGGAATCTCGTTCTTGGCTGCAGAGCATGCCATCTATCCCCCTAATTATAGAGTCCCCTATCACTAGCATATTTCTATTCTGCTCTTCTCCCCCCCCCCCCCCCCCTTGGACAGCCTTCTGAGCCATGGTGCCTTGGTCTGCATTGTGGCTATCCTCCCTGCAGTCTGTAGCCTTGTCCTCACAGGTAGCGAGTACTTCGTACCTGTTGGACAGGACCAGTGTCTGCAGGACCTCCTTCTCAACCTCTCCTAAATCCCTGCTACCCGGCTCCCTAGCAGTCACACCCTCCCCTTCCTGAACCTGTGCTTTCCTCTGGGGTGTGACTGCATTCTGGATAAAACTGTCCAAAAATTCCTCCCCCTCCCTTATGTGTCGGAGTGTCTCCATTTTGCACTCCAGCTCAATGACGCTGAGCCGGAGAGATTCGAGATGGAGACATCTGCAGACTTGTTCGCTCAGGACAGTCTCGGCTGTCCACAAACTCCTACATACTGCAATCCAGACACACAACCTGCCCTGCCATATCTTAGTCTAGCCTTATTTTATTTATTTAATTAGTTAAAGTCTTTATTCAGTAATTATTTATAGTTATATTAATTAGTTTAACTAGTTAAGCTATAAATTTAATACAGTACTTTGTAGTTTCCCGCACCTAGTTTAAACCACTGTCCTAGGTTTGAGAAAAGATTGTTGGAACAGAGGGAGGCTGGAAGGTATAGGTGGGTGAAAGATCATCTATCAGACAGCAGACTTGCTTATATCCTGTCCAGGCATGTAGGAGATTATCAAAGAGCCTCCTCTTATATGGGAACAGTATTCAGGAATTAAAGGAACATATAAAGAGTTGCACTTGTATAGTACCTTATCACATTTCTCAAATATTCCAAAATACTTCAATAAATTGATTTTAAGTGCAGTGACTGTTACTAATTTGCAGTAACCATTTTGCACACAACAAAATGAATGATTTTTTTTAGTGCACCCCAATACTTCACACAGTACTCTAACTGAGGTCTTAAGATTATATATAGGCTCCTCATTACCTCTTAACTTTTATATTCTATACTCTAGAGAGAAAGCTTAGAATTCTATTAGCATTTTTACAGCCTTATCAACCTTACGTGCTGCCTTTAATGTTTTGTGAATCTGTACTCCTTCAAATCCACAGCACCGTGACTACTCCCATTCAGAGTATAATTTGTTTTTTTTAACTAAATTGTATCATCTGACAGTTACTGACATTGAATTCCATCTGCCACTGGTTGTTTTTTATTTCCCCACCCTCCTCAGTTTAAAAACCTTGTCATTCTCTTGTATAACTGTTTTGCCAGTACATTAGCACCCTTCCTGTTCAGATGTAGCCCCATCTGTTCCAGAACTGTTGCCAATGCACAACAAAGTGGAATCCCTTATCCTGACACTACTGCTTTAGCCACGCATTGATTTCCTTGATCTTCCTGTCCTTTCCTATTGTAGCACATGGTTTGGAGAGTAATTCTGGAGATTACCACCCGTGAAGTCCTGCTTCTAAGCTTGTTTTCTAATCTAAATTAATTTTGCGGGACTTTAGGCCTGTCTTTATTTTCTTAATTGGCTCCCACGTGGACCATGATAATTGATTGTCTCCCTCCCATTGCACAATCTTTTCCAGTCTATTCGATATGTCCCTTACTTTAGCTCCTGGGATGCAATAAAGCATCTGGAACTGTCGGTCTGGACTGCAGAAGATCATGTCATCCCCTCTAACTATTGACTCCTCTATCACTACTGCATTTCTAGCATGTGTTGCTCATCTTCTCCCCTCCATGAGCCATCTCGTTTGTTGGTGCCATTGATATTTATTTGATGGCCCTGTCCAGCGTCCTCACTTTTCCCACAGGAAGCTAGAGCTTCAAATCTGTGTTGGAGGGAGAAGGGTGTTGACCAGGTGAGCTCAGAGAAGATGGGAGGGAAAGACGGTTTCAGAACTAGGTTGGGGAGGGGCTGAATTGGCTTAAGAGGGGAAGCAGCAGGGGTAACTGGGTGATCTCTCTCTTGCTAAGTAAGAATTCCATCAGCTGCTTGCACTTGTTGGAGGTGAGGGTGAAGGGGACAGGTGAGAGGGGTTTAAGGAGGCAGTTGATCATGAAGAGAAGCCAGGGATTAACTTTGCTCTCCTGGATGATCCTAGAGTAGTAAGCGGTGTTGGCAGATGAAAGTGAGGCCCGGTAGAGCTTAATGTGTTCCAGCCAGCTTTGGTGATGGATTGCTAAGAAATTTGTGCACATGGTACGCTCATGTTTGTGCTCCTTGGTCTTGTGGGAGTGAAGATGTGGCTTGCACCAGATGGGAATGATTGGGATGGGAGAGAGTGAAGGTTCTGATGGGGACAAGGGCATCAAAGGTGGAGAATTTTTTTTTTTATTCGTTCAAGGGATGTGGGTGTCGCTATCAAGGCCAGCATTTATTTCCCATCCCTAATTGCCCTCGAAGGTGGTGGTGGTGGTGAGCCGCCTTCTTGAACCGCTGCAGTCCGTGTGGTGAAGGTACTCCCACAGTGCTGTTTGGGCGGGAGTTCCAGGATTTTGACCCAGCGACGATGAAGGAACAGCGATATATTTCCAAGTCAGGATGGTGTGTGACTTGGAGGGAAATTTGAAGGTGATGGTGTTCCCATGCGCCTGCTGCCCTTGTCCTTCTAGGTGGAAGAGGTCGCGGGTTTGGGAGGTGCTGCTGAAGAAGCCTTGGCGAGTTGCTGCAGTGCATCTTGTAGATGGTACACACTGCAGCCATGGCGTGGTGTTGGTGGAGGGTGTGAATGTTTAAGGTGGTGGATGGGGTGCCAATCAAGTGGGCTGCTCTGTCTTTGATGATGTCGAGCTTCTTGTGTTGTTGGAGCTGCACTCGTCCAGGCAAGTGGAGAGTATTCCATCACACTCCTGACTTGTGCCTTGTAGATGGTGGAAAGGCTTTGGAGAGTCAGGAGGTGAGACACTCGCAGCAGAATACCCAGCCTCTGACCTGCTCTTGTAGCCACAGTATTTATGTGGCTGGTCCAGTTAAGTTTCTGGTCAATGGTGGGCGATTCGGCGATGGTTATGCCATTGAATGTTAAATTGGTTTAGATCAACAGCTGCAGAGGTATTGCGGCAAATGGAGGGCCCAAGATTAGGCAGTAAGGGATTTTGGCAGGTGTGGGGGGGAGTTTTTATGGGGTGGGCACAGAAGGAAATGGAGTTGAAAGTGGGTGGGGGATTTGGTGGTAAGGGATTCAAGAGAATGGTCAGAAATGGCCTTGTCATTGGAGACTAGTATTTAGACCTGCTATTTCTTACCAATGTTGGAGTTCCAGTATCTTGGAACTCTGGTAATGATGACACTCTTTTTGTGCAGTATTACTAGGGAATATTTAGAAAAATTACACATACAGCATGTAGTCTAACTCAAATTATTCATTTTAAACACAGGTACATTGATCAAGGTCGAAATCCTCAGCTTTACACCAAAGAATGCTTGGAGAGAGCCTTGGCCAAGAACGAACAAGTTAAAGGGAAAATTGACACTTTGAAGGTAGACAATCTAAGGAATGTATTCGTAAACAGTGATTAAAGGAGTCATCCTATGATACCACCAAAGATGGGTGCTTAATAAGATTAGCATAATACTGGCAGTCAAACAGAAATGATAAATCTAGATGAATGCTTAATTATCTGGAAGCTGCAGTAGCATTTTTGCAAAAATGGGAAAAGCATCTTAAGGTTGTCTACAGTGCCCACAGAAGTGCTTGTAAATGGAATATATTGTCAAGTGTAACGAGTGAAGAATTTTTCGAAAGTGGGCAAGATTCTGATTAATGAAGTAATGGAATGATGCAGGATTTGATTTGGAAGTGCCAATTAGGCTATTTTATTTGAAACAAAAGTTGAGAACATATTGAATTCCTATATAATGAGCTGAATAGCCTTTTTTCATTCCGATTTTAACACATGGCATGAAGATTTGTTGTGTTGGAATTTCGTGAGGCAGCTGGTGTGAACCTGGGGATTGCTTGCATCCTTTATATACAGAAATTTCACTCGACGGATCTTAACATATTCATCAACCTGTGGCTGAAGTGTGGTTAAATTGCAAGGAAAATTTGCAGAGAATGGTTATGAACGCGACTTTCAGTGCATTAAAGGACCAAGCAAAAGTGCATCAGTTCATGGTTTAATAGGCAAGCAAGTTGTCTCACTTGCTGATTTTGAAGAAAATGCAAGGATGCTATAAGAATGCCTACAAGGGGGTGTTGGTGGCAGAGACAGTAAGGGTGATACTTGACCACTTTACTTGCTTTCCCTTTCTCTTTGCCTGATAGAGGAAGTTGCTGAAACAAAGGTACAGATGATGAAAAGTGGATAAGCAAAGCAAAGGTGATAAAAATTTAAAATTAAGATGAGGGAAAGAGTTCTTTGAAGTAAACAATGGAAATGGAAGAGGTAACAATAAATTGCACTTATAAATAAGGAAATAAAACTGGGAAGATCAAGTGATTAAAAACTGGTGGGCATGGATAGAAGAGTGCAAGGAGGAAAGTATCCTGCATGTCTGACATCAATGGTTTCAGGAACTCTTCCGAGGTACCCAAGTTGCATAAGATATGGAGAGAATAATGATAGAGGTGGTAGATGAGGCAAATAGAGAGGGAAAACTTGTGGTTAATCTGCCAAGGAAGGTGTTTACTCTGAAAATATTGCAGGATCACTTGGATTGAAAGGGAAGTGTGCCTTCAGATGTGAGTGTGCTTACTAGATCTTCATAAAGATAGATTTGAAAAGTGCTGGGCGCATGGCAAGAACTTGTGTATTGATTTCATAGACTTTAGGATTTTGCCTTGTTGTAGAGAGGTGGTTTCTGGAACTCAATGGGTTAGCTGAAAAGATTACTAGACTGCTGAAGGAATGCACAGAAGATGGAGGATTTTGTGAGAATTGATGGAACCATGATGGAACAATGTTTACAGTGGCAGAAGGGTCGGTAACCAGTGCAGCCTTCGGTTGCCTGAGGAAGAGAGTGTTTGAAGACCACGACCTCAAACCCAGCACCAAGCTCATGGTCTACAGAGCAGTAGTGATACCCGCCCTCCTGTATGCTTCAGAGACATGGACCATGTACAGCAGGCACCTCAAAGCACTGGAGAGGTACCACCAACGCTGCCTCCGCAAGATCCTGCAAATTCATTGGCAGGATAGGCGCACCAACATCAGTGTTCTCGCTTAGGCCAACATCCCCAGCATCGAAGCTTTGACCACGCTCGATCAGCTCCGATGGGTGGGCCACATCGTCCGCATGCCCGATACGAGACTCCAAAAACAAGCGCTCTACTCGGAGCTCCGACACGGCAAGAGAGCCCCAGGTGGGCAGAGGAAACGCTTCAAGGACACCCTCAAAGCCTGCTTGAAAAAGTGTAACATCCCCACCGACACCTGGGAATCCCTGGCCCAACACCGCACAAAGTGGAGGAGAAGCATCCGGGAAGGCGCCGAACACCTCGGGTCTCTTCGCCGGGAGCAAGCGGAAGCCAAGCGCAAACAGCGGAAGGAGCGCACGTTAACCCAAGCACCCCACCCACCCGCCCCTTCAACCACCGTCTGCCCCACCTGTGACAGAGACTGTAGGTCCCGCATTGGACTCATCAGTCACTTGAGAACTCATTTTTAGTGTGGAAGCAAGTCATCCTCGGTTCCGAGGGACTACCTAAGAAGAACCACCAGACAACACAGATTTATGGTGATAGGCAAAAGAACCAAAGACGACATGTGGAAACTTTTTTTTTTACACTGAGTTGTTGTGACCTGAAATGCACTGCCTGGAAGAGTGGTGGAAGCAGATTCAATAGTAACATTCAAAAGGGAATTAGATAAATACTTGAAATAAAAAAATTGCAGGGCTATGGGGATAGAGCAGGGGAGTGGATTAGAGAGCTCTACCAAAGAGCTAGCACAGGTACGATGGGTCAAATGGCTGCATTCTGTGCTGTATCATTCTATGATTTCTATGAATGTCAGAATAGTTCAAAATAGACATCAAGATTGCATCTGCTCACCTCCTTGTTAAGTATTGTAATGGTTCAAAAAGAACCAATGGTAAGTAGACACACCAAAGGTTGGTGAGACTATAGTTGTAAGGGTGGGACAGAGCCATAAAAAAAGAATATGAAGTATGTGGAGGATGTTGCTGATCTCATTGGTACATTGGTTGTTCTGTCATGATGACCTAGGTGATGAACGAAAGAAGTGGGACTCAACATATTGCCAAAGATTGAGGTTATGCCTGTAGTATGAGAAGGATAAAGGAAGACTGAAAGAGTTTTGAGATAATAGAACATGCTTTCTAATGGTGTTTTTTTCCTAAAATATTGTATTGTTAGATTTGCACTGCTTTGTTTTTGTCCAATGATAACTTAATCCATAACCCCATTTGGTCCCCATAAAATATCTGGAGGGGAAAAACACATTGATTGCCTGGATAATTTATGAGGACCAAATGCGTTGAGATTAGGTTATTGTTGGATCTTGCCAAAGGAAAAGGAGGAGAACGTGTTTGTTCAAAAAAATGTTCATCAGATGGCAAGACAGAATGATTGCTGAATTAATGAGAAGGTTGTCCTGTGTATAATAGAGCAAAAATGAGAAGTCGCACAACACCAGGTTATAGTCCAACAGATTTATTTAAAATTACAAGCTTTCGGAGCGCTGCTCCTTCGTCAGGTAAAGGTACCTTTACCTGACGAAGGGGCAACAGCTCCGAAAGCTTGTAATTTTAAATAAATCTGTTGGACTATAACCTGGTGTTGTGCGACTTCTCATTTTTGTCCACCCCAGTCCAACACTGGCATCTCTGCATCATGACCACTATAATAGAGCAGGTCATGGTAAAAAGATTACAATAGCCAGGAGGTGTATGCTGTATGGCTGAAAACATTATCCTTGGAAGGTGTAGAATGGACAGTAGCTGCGAAAAGACTATGTGGAAGGTGAAAGTTGAGATAAAGGAACTGAATGAAACAAACTTTGACTGCAGGATCTTGTGTATGTGGTTCCATCTAGTTATGACAACTAAAAACATTTTTTTAAGAATTATTAAATGTTTCCACTGGTTAAAATATACTAAAATGAGAAGTCGCACAACACCAGGTTATAGTCCAACAGATTTATTTAATTTTACAAGCTTTCGAAGCAGTTCGCTCCTTCGTCAGGTAAGTTAGCAATGAGAGAATCTCCCAGAATTCACAATTTAAACCCAGACAAAATCTATTCACATTATTCCCTGCAACAAAGAGCACAGTCAAGACAATGAGATGTGTCCCAGGGGGTCCAACGTGTCAAACCACCTGCTGGCTGCATATCCTGTCAATTTGTGTTCTTGTGTTAGCCTTTTTTTAAAAAAAACACCTGGGAAGACCGGCCATGATGTCAAGTCACGTTCTGTATCGTGACATGAACCCGATATCGCGATTGAGGCCATCCTCATGAGTGCGGAACTTGGCTATCAGTTTCTGCTCTATGATTTTGCGCTGTCGTGTATCTCGAAGGCCGCCTTGGAGAACGCTTACCCGCAGATCCGAGGCTGAATGCCCCTGGCTGCTGAAGTGTTCCCCGACTGGGAGGCAACCCTCCTGCCTGGCGATTGTTGCGCAGTGTCCGTTCATACGTTGTCTCAGTGTCTGCATGGTCTCGCCGATGTACCATGCTCTGGAGCATCCTTTACTGCAACGTATCAGGTAGACAACGTTGGCAGAGTCACATGAGTATGTACCGTGTACCTGGTGGGTAGTGTCCTCACGTGTAATGATGGTATCTGTGTCCATGATTTGGCATGTCTTGCAGAGGTTGCCGTGGCAGGGTTGTGTGGTGTCTTGGTTGCTGTTCTCCTGAAAGATGGGTAATCTGCTGCGAACGATGGTACTTTTGAGGTTAGGCGGCTGCTTGAAGGCGAGTAGTGGAGGCGTGGGGATGGCCTTAGCAAGGTGTTCGTCGTCATCGATGACATGTTGAAGGCTGCGAAGAACATGGCGTAGTTTTTCCGCTCCGGGGAAGTACTGGACGACGTAGGGTACTCTGTTGGTTGTGTCCCGTGTTCGTCTTCTGAGGAGGTCTATGCGGTTTTTCGCTGTGGCCCGTCGGAACTGTCGATCGACGAGTCGAGCGTCATATCCCGTTCTTACGAGAGCGTCTTTCAGTGTCCGTAGGTGTCCATCGCGTTCCTCCTCGTCTGAGCAGATCCTGTGTATTCGCAGGGCTTGTCCATAGGGGATGGCTTCTTTAACGTGGTTAGGGTGGAAGCTGGAGAAGTGGAACTATACTAGATAGTTTTCTTTCCTCTCTCCAGTTTTCTCCTGTTCTCTCCTGAAGCTGTTGATTTTGTTACTGGAATATGGTTTCGTGGCAGTGATTACCCAAGTGGGCATTCATGTATGGGCCTTGACAGTGAGTCCTGGCAGTATATCTGATTTGAAGGCACCATATCCTTTAAAAGGCCTTATCCTTTTGTCATTCGGTATCCATACACCCTTCCAGTAAGGGTCACTATATAGTGACTAGAAGCAGTCTTTTTCTAAACCAGGGGTGTTGCAGCTAATTGTGGCACCCCATCACTGAGACCAGCTAAATTAGTACAGATCACTGATTGAACTAGGGCCTTTCTGATCCGACTCAGTCACAAATGACATCCTATGTGACTGACCATGATAAACTATCCCTCCGCATCCTTCTCGACCTGTCTGCAGACACGGTTGACCATACCATTCCCTTCCAACGCCTCCTCTGTTGTCCAGCTGGGTGGAACTGCACTCCATTCTTTATCCAGTTGTAGCCAGACAATCACTGCAACGGTTTCTCTTCCCGCTCCCACACCATCACCCCTGGAGTCACCAAAGGATCTATCCTTGGCCCCCTCCTCTTTCATCTACATGCTGCTCCTCGGCGACATCATCTGAAAGCACAGTCAGGTTCCACATGTACGCCGACGACACCCAGCTCTACCTCGGCACCACTTTTCTCAACCCGTCCACTGTCTCTAATCACTGCATGTCCGACATCCAGTACTGGATGAGCAGAAATTCCTTCAACCAAATATAGGGAAGACCGAAGGCATTGTCTTTAATCCCCACCACAAACTCCGTTCCCTAGCCACCGACTCCATCCCTCTCCCTGGCAACTGTCTGAGGCTGAACCAGACCGTTCGCAACCTTGGTGTCGTAGTTTACCCCGAGATGAGCTTCAGAGCACACATCCACTACATTACCAAGACTGCCTACTTCCACCTCTAACTTCGCCCGAATCAGCCCCCGCTTCAGCTCATCTGCTGAAAGCCTCATTCATGCCTTAGTTACCTCTAGACTTGACTATTCCAACACACTACTGGCCGGCCTCCCATCTTCCAACCTCCATAAACTTGAGCTTATCCAAAACTCTGCTGCCCGTACCCTAACTCGCACCAAATCCTGCTCATCCAAAACTCTGCTGCCCATGTCCGAACTTGCACCGAGTCCAGGTCACCCATCACTCCTGTGCTCGCTGACCTACATTGGCTCCTGGTCTGGCAGCATCTCAATTTTAAAATTCTCATCCTTGTTTTCAAGTCCCCCCATGGCCTCATCCCTCCCTATCTCTGTAACCTACTCCAGCCCTACAACCAATGTTCCCTAAAAGCTGTGCAGCACTCCAGGGATCCTGCTCTGCTGGCTTTTGAATGCAAAAATTGTGCATGCACGATATTTTGAGTGGTCTGCGTGATCCCTTTAAGGACCATGTCTTCAGCTGCCTAGGCCCTAAGCTCTGGAATTGCTGCCCTAAACCTCTCTGTCTCTCTTTCTCTCTCCTTAAAACCTGCCCCTCTGCCCAAGCTTTTGGTCATTTGACCTTATATCTCCTTATGTGGTTCGGTATCCAATTTTGTTCGATAACACTCTTGTGAAGTGCCGTGGGAAGTTTTACTATGTTAAAGGTGCTATATAAATGCAAGTTGTTGTTGACTCATGATTATTTTACCTTAATCTTAGATTGGACTTTACGTATTATAAACGTATAGCATATTGCATCTTTGAGTTAAAAGAAAAGTCTCAATGGAAATAATCTATAACGCAAATTCTGGTGACGGTATTGAATGTATACAGCTGAGCATAGCTAAGGGAGTCCAGACATTTCTTTCTTAATGAGGTCAGTGTGTACTGGAAAGAGAGAAGTGCTCTGTTTTATCTCATCTGTATTGATATTCAGTATTAGAAATTTATAAGTATTCAAAGCTGTGAAGTTGAAAAATTTTGAGTATTGAGAGTTTTATACTGATTTTATTGTCATTGGAGTTTTATGGAATTTAATGCTTTTTATCTGTACAGATTAAGTTGCTAACTGAGATTTTGTTTTTGGCTAGATTGAGTTTTGTTTTTTGAAAGTGCTGCGCACACACACTTGTGCTCCTTTTATACTATGCTCCCGGAGGCATGGAAGCAGCTATCCACTGAAGCTATTTAATATGTAGGAGAACTTCCCATGCCTCTGTTGTTTACACGTCATAGTGAATCCAGACGCCTCAAAGAAATGAATTAATGGTATAGTGTAGCATACATGCCCAAAAAATTGAGTGTGCACGATTTTATGATAATTGTGCCCTTGTATAACTAATGATTTCCAAAAAATAATACTTTTGCTACATCACCAATTTCCCTGATCTGTTGCTCTTGCTGTCATGCAGCACCAGAGCTAGTGTGGCCAGAGGGAGAAAGCCTGGGGAGCAATGCATCATGATGCAGCAAGCGTACAGGAGGCAAATCTGTAAGATAAAAGGAGCATGAAGTCTACAAGCTTCCCAGGTTCTGAATGCTGCAGTGACTGTCAATGAACTACACTACGAAGGGTAGAATCTCCTTTAGGCAGCCGTGGCTTTGTACTTGCCTGTCAGGATGTGAACTAAACTGGAACAAAAGTAACTTTTCTTGTCTAGACCAGTTGATTTGAGCCTATCTTTGGTTAAGGTTAAGTTTCTGTCTTTGTTGAAATACAATGTGGAAGGGCACACATTAATCTCTTGTCCTGTATGGCATCATGTGCCTGAGTTGACAGGAGGAGATAATCTATAAGATGATGGGACAGTCAGCTAGTGCTTTAGAGCTTTGAGATTGAGCAAAGTTGATTTGGAACAACAAATTCTCATCCTTAATCTATATTGTATGCAATTTCCAGCTTCCTCCTCCTGTTCTGGAACAGGAGGCTGGATCCACTGGCCACTCTCATTGAGTATTCATTCGGGGAGGGGGGTAGACTGTTCCAATCTTACGTTGCTAGGTCTGTCACCTTGGAGCCAGTTTAGCCCTCAAAAAGATCCTACCTACTCTTAAAGAAGCAGCAGTGCAATGGGATTAAACTAAGTGGTTCGTGTGGAGAGAGAGAGAGAGAGAAACGGTGTAAATTGATGGGCTGTATGGTCTTTTCCTATGATGCAACATTTGATTCTATGTAAGAAATCATTATCTGTATTTCAGTAGTTCATGGTGTATTAATGTTGCTGTCATTGTTTCTATGCCTTCTGTGTAGCTATTGTAGTTACAAAGTCAGGAGAAACTACCCATCCCCAAACTACCTATAAAGCTGGTGTTTCCTTCTCCCTCTTCGGTTTTTAAAAAAACAACTGCTTTTTTCTTCTCCAATTTACACTGTTGTGAGGATGGTGTTAAACTGGAGACAAATGTACAAGAACAGCTTGCGTTGATTAATTGTCTTTTTGTTCTACACTGGTAATGAAACACCTCCACGGCATTTGATTTTAACCCAGTGAAAATCTAGAAATTGTATAGAGAATTGCATAAATAAATTATCATCCTACCATTCTGCGATGTGTTCTTATTTGTGTAATTATTTTCCTCTGGTTTTGTTTTTTATATTTAAATGTTTTTAAATGTAGTAATCTTGTTCTTGTAACATCCAGAGCATTCAAGTATCAATGAAGGTACTTGACCTCTAAATAATAGAACCTGAAAATGACTGGTAGCAATAGGAGAAATGGTGGTGAGGGAGAGCCTATGCCCTTGCAAGGGAGTTAAAATGACAAACTGAAAATGATGGCCTGGGAATAAAATTATGCTAGCTTTAAGCTTGTCTTGGAAAAATGTTTTGCAGTAGTGAATCATTTTTTTCTTGTTTCAGAAATTCAAAGGACTTCTGATTCACGAGCTGAGCAAAGTTTTTCCTGAAGAAATGTCCAAATACCGAGCTATCCGATGTGAAGATCATCTGCCTACGTAGCTAGATCCACTGCGTTCTATTTTGTGGAACTATACTGCTTCCTTTTTCAGGAAACCAACCGATGTGGCTAGCTCTTTGCAACCTGAGAAATTATTCTTGAATGCTTAAAAGGAATACATAATTTGTTTCCTACACTGAAATGGACCTGAAAATAACTGGGAAAGAAGCAATTGCCTTTTTACTTTCTAAATGCATTAGTGCTTGGATTGAATGGAATTTAGTTAGTATGTGTCTGATAACCTGAAGGCAACATTACGATTGGATGGCTAGATGAACTCAGTAAAACAGACTTTCAGATACTTTTGTACCAGTATACATGATGAATTCATTTTGTATATTGCTGGTCAGTGCAGCAATTTTTGTAATAAAATAAGTACTTTGCTACCAGAACGCTTAAACAGATTTTTGTTTAATCATGTTTTATTTACCAACTGTACAATTTATAAATGACTTTAAAAGGGGAAAATAAGAACATAGGGAAATCCAGAGCAAAAAAAGGCTATTTAGCCCATAGAGCGCACACTATCCAGAGTCCATTGTTGTCCATCCCACACTACTTTAACTGACACTAATTTCCTTTCCCAGAGGTGCTGAATAAAGCAGTGATGTTAAATATCTCTGAAACCCTCACTCTCACTTGTCAACAATAACCCAGCTTTATAAAGCTGCCAGTCAATCCCAAATCAGCTATGTTCTCTGGGAGTTCCACATACTGACTGTCCTGGTTTTGGGAGGGGTGGGGGTGGGTGGTGGTGGAGGAGGCAGGCAGGCAGAGTATTTTTCTGGTCCCTGTCTTCCTTGAGGTTTGTTCATTTTTATGCGTCCTTAAGGCACTTGTTCATTGAAATAAATTTTTTGATTTTTCCATATGCTGCCACTGTGAGCCTTTTATTGAATATTAATATTTAATGTATCTTTAAACAAGGTAAATACCAACAAACGTGTACCTCTCTTTTCCCTTTCACTAATTCCATGCACGGTGCCATGCTCCATCCAAGTGGGTGGACAAGTGACCATTCCAAAGCATCCAACTATGCAGCATTGAATCCACTTTCCAGGAGATGCATAAGGTATAGATGTAGATTGACTTCCTTTTTCCTCTGTTGTTCTCCCCTCTTTGGATGAAACAGCCCCCACTTGGCACCTAACTGAAAGATTGGAAACTTATTGTACAGTAATACTTTAAAACTTTTGCGTGTGGATGCCTGCAACCATTGACATACTCTCTGGCAGCCACTATTTTAACATTTAAAAGTGTTCCCTCACAGTGCTATAATTGCAGATTAAAAAAAAAAAAAATTGGTATACAGCAACAAAAATAACATGCTAGTGAGTCAACAAATACAAGGAAAATGAGATTTAAATCAGACCAACAGGAATTTGGTGACCCTGAAACCCTCTAGGGTCCAGGGACCCAGTTTGAAAACCTATTCTGTATGGGAATGTATTTTTGAAACAAAAATTAAGTACTAGAGCAAGTTCAGACAGAAGCATCTAACTAACGAGGACCAATGCTTCTCGAATATCACCATATTGATCATTGGAAACACTGCAATGTGGGGAATTAACGGGCAATTTATAGTTAATTCTACACTTGCAGATCTGTGTACAAGAACATTGAGGCAAGATGATCGGGGAGTTCCGTAAGCAGGAGGAACAGTATCTGAAGCTTCATTGCTATCAATCTGTAGGGTTTTCTGGTTGGATGCAGAATTCTAAGGTGCAGCTGCAGCAAATTTTGTGCTTTTGCTATAAATGTGAAAGTCTGGCTTGAGTGCTGAGCAGCCATTGTAATGCAACTCTAATCATAATCTTGTAGAGGACTAAAATTTTAACCATGACCTTTCAGTGTTCTTGCAATAGTCAATCTTCCTAAACAGAGTTCTTGACTTGCTATATCTGTGCTGAGGGCAATATGTGTACATCCACTGCCCTAATTATATCTCTGCAGTGATTCAGTCGCTAATTTTAGGTGGGATTTAATCACCCAATAGAGAGTGGTCAGCAAAGATATGGTTGTTTTTGATGTCATTGACCCAGGCCTTTGATAAAGAGGAAGAATCAATTTGGGTCAAGCATGCTTTCAGGATGAATCTTTTATGGGTGGTAGGATAAGAAAATGAATGGTGACTCAATGACCTCGTCCTCTGAAGAAGTCTAATGTTCTCTTCACTACGTATGCCACACACACACACACACACACACACACACACATAACTACAATGAGGCGGAGTACAATACTTTTATCAATAGCTCTGGAAATGTGGGCTACAGCTTAGTTCAGTGCTTCGCATGGAGAATTGCACCATTTCTTGACCAAGATTGAGAGCATCAAAAGTGAATTGATTTGCTCTAAAACACTGATTTCTTTAAGATTTGACAATTACCAGTAGGGACACTGGTCTATAGATAATGTTTAATTTTGATCCCTTGTGAATAGGTACAATGTTTGCTGCCTTACATTTGGATGTGGTGATTCTTATTAAAAACAAACTGAAATGCAGGTGAAAGGAACAAGTAATTTATCAGGTAATCAAAATTATACTTTTTGGGCAATTAGCATGCCTGATACCAAACTTTTGAAGATGTTTTACTTTCTTTTGCCTCATTGGAGGCAAGTTGGACCCATTTATCGAATTTTTGGTACCTGACTTTTAATTTCCAGAAAATAATGGTGTTTTAACAACTCTCCATTGTACACAGATGTTGTCATTAATTCTTGAAGATCAGAGCGATTAGAAACACTTGACTCTTCAGTTAGTCCTCTGGGCCTATCTGAAAATTATGCTGTTTGGAACTGATGTCGGACATGTTTCCTGGGAGAGTTGGTAATGGTGTCTTTTTATATCTGAATTTCAAGATATGAATCTGTTGAGGTGTTTATTCTTGATTTAATTAAGTACTTTTAAGTTTTAAACTTTTTTATTTATATTAAATTATAAGCCAACACTTAGGCATATGAATGCAGTTGGTTGTCTTTGTATTAAGTATATTGTCCACATTTCTTTGCAGCGATTAGGCTTTTTATTTTGTGAAGCCAGGTTATGTTATCTGGACTAAATTGATGCTATTTCTGAATTAAGAAACTTGTTTATTTTGTAAGTGAGGATGGCAGTGTAGAGTTTTTCTTGAGGGTAGCCTCTAGAATTGCATTTCAATGAATGATTACATAAATATCCTATTTATTTTGCTCAGGTGTAAGACTTAAAAACAAGGATATTCCTGGATGTGTAGTATTTATCGAGTATCATTATACAGTTGTAGACCAGTGTGCCAATCAGATTGATTTTCACACTAAAGAAAAGAAACAAAAAATAAAAAGAACTAAAATGTTGCAAAAAATAGTGGAATTCTGTTGCAAGCAAATGGTAGAGATGGGCAAAAAAATTATATATTTTATATTACTATAAACTGACACAAATTGGGAGATGGTTAAGCTTTTCTCATGGTAATCCTATTTCCATATATGAATTTTGACATTTGGCCTAAAGTAAAACCAAAATACAATCCTGGATTATTGCAGTGTGTTCATACAATGTATGCAGAGTAATAACATTCTGTAAAATTGTAGCTTGTTGCAGAACCTGCATAAATTTCCAATAAGACTACCTCTTCCTGTCACATGATGTAAAATGTCTCAAGCCAGTAACACATCAAGTAGTTATGATGCGACGACAACTCTGACTTTTCCCTTGTGATTTCTGTCATTTCAATCCCTCAACAAGTTACTGACTTATAATACAAATGCTATTCCCTTATTACATGCAGTGGAAAAATCCAATACCATTTCAGTTAAAATCACATGGTACAATAATACTTCAGCCAAAATTACATGATTTGCAGTGCCCATCTTCCTGTCATTGTGTGCCATGAAATCCAAAAAAGCTTCCCTTTATACTCCGCCTTTAATGTAGTAAAACCTTCCAAGGTGCTTCACAGGAGCGCAATCAGAATAACCGTTGCCGTAATACTGAGCTAGGACAATTGTTGAAAAATTGTTTGGCAATACAAGATATGAACTTGAATGTGAAATTGGAAACCGATTCAATAGTAACTTTCAAAAGGGAATTGGATAAATACTTGAAGGGGAAAATTTCAAGCTATGGGAAGGAGCAGGTGAGTGGGACTAATTGGATAGCTCTTTCAAAGCCGGCACAGCTCAAAAGGCGGAATGGCCTCCTTCTGAGGTGTATGATTCTATTGAAGAAAAATACAGATGGGGAATGGGGCTCTCGATTGTTCAGTGAGTAGTTCGAACATACAGACCAGGAACGTCTGAGTTTGATCCATGCTGCGTTACTTGTTCTCAGCCAACCTAGATGCAGGTGCTACAACTGGCCTCTGTGCCCTTGGGTTAGGAAAGGAAAACACGGCTTGTGCTCTTGCTTCTGATTGTTCAGCAATCCATACTGAAAGTTTGCATATGTGGATCTTGGGTGAAACAGGATTGGACCTGGCTGTGTTGCTCCCAGCAGTCAAATAACCTGCCAATGCTCCTTATAAAGGCTACTTACATGAAGAGTGACTATTTGGATTGGAGAGTGACTGGAAATTATGGTACTGTGTCTCAGCAAGTAACTAATCTCTTCAGGAGACAAATTAGCAAGGTAAAAATTATGCTTTGTAGTGTGTTTTAGTCAGGGTTTAGAGATTGTTATAAATTGCATTGGTTTTGCTCTCTATCAGGCTTATTATTTGTGCTACATCTAAGATAGCAAATAGCCTGGAGCGCATTGTGAAGCTGTTCACATTGAGGAGCTTAAATGGCAAACTGAAAGTGACGTCTTGACAAAATCTGAACCCTGAGATGTGTTATATTCTTGAAATATTTCAATGCAATATATACAAGTGCAATTTGGTGGTTTATTCTGTTGGGCCTTTATTTGCCACTTTGGGGTTTCATGCCACAGAATGATGGGTAGAAGAGAACTGCAATGAAATCATGTAATTTGAGTTGAAATTCTGATGGCACCATGTGATTTTAACTGGGAGGGTATTGGATTTTCCATGGCATGTTATAGGGGAACAGCATACTCTTTGTATTATAAGGCTTGTTGAGAGATTGAAATGACAGAAACCACAAGGGAAAAATCTGAGTTGTTTCCACATCATCAGAACTAGTTGTATGTCACTGACTTAATACACATCTGTGTTTATTTAATTTATTTATATATAGAGAGAAAAATCTTGTTCAATCATTTATTCTCCATGTGCTTTTACAATCGACCCAATCCTCCAGCTGGAGTATTATTTTTCTTGGAATTTAATTCCCTCTGCAGTTGAGAGAATCCTATGATTTCCCTCCAGTCTTGTATTGCTTAAACAACCTGCCACCAGACTAGTCCTCACAATCCCAGTATGTAGTATGGGAATATAGTTAGAATATGAAGAATTAGAAATGGGAGGAAATATGTGGAGAATATATCCAAGGAATGGGACAGCCACAATGAAGGCAGTTCACTACTTTCTTCCTCTTTTGTTTATTCTCTACATGGCTTTAGGAATATATTATAATAGTTCTAAAAATGGGGGCAGGGAAGTAACCACCATTAGATTGTAAGTGAAAAGCTAAGGGAAATACTGTTTAAAATACTCTTCTAATCTTTTTTAAAGAAAAACCACACACACCTTCCACAATCACCTAATGGATAAAGGCACCATCTACATAATACTAAGCCATGCAAACCAGAAGGTTTGAGGTTCCATTCCTTTTTTTGCCAAATTAGATAATCACATTTGGGACATGCAGTTGGAGCACTATAATTGACTTCACCACCCCAGTGGTGAATTGGTTATTCAATGTCCCTAGTAGATAACTACCTATGCAGATAATCAGGCTCCGAATGTATGCCCTCCACAGTTGAATAGCTCGCCAACACTCTGCAAACAACACATGAGGAATAACCCTCTGATGAGTAATGTAGGGCAGAGTATAAATCAGGAAATTAGAGGCGCATGTAACAAGGGTAATACCGTAATCATGGGAGATTTAATCTACATATAGACTGGGCAAACCAAATTTGCAGTTATAGTGTGGAGGACTAATTCGTGGAATGTATGCAAGATATTTTCTAGATCAGTATGTTGCGGAACCAATTAGGGAACAGGCTATTTTAGATCTAGTATTGTGCAATGAGAGGGTGAATTAATAACCTTGTATGAAAGGGGCCTTTAGGGAAGTGACCATAATATGATAGAATTTTATATTGAGTTTGAAAGTGACTTGGTTAAATCCGAAACTATGGTCTTAAATCTAAACAAAGCAAACTACGTAGGTATGAGGGGCGAGTTGGCTAAGGTAGATTGGGAAACTATATTAAAAGGTATGACAGTCGAGAAGCATTTAAAGAATTAATACATAATTTACAACAAATATACATTCCTTTAAGGCACAAAAACCCCACAGGAAAAGTGGTCCAACCGTGGCTAACGAGATGTTAAAGATAGTATTAGATCAAAGGAAGAGGCTTATAGTGTTGCCAAAAAGAGTGGTAAGCCTGAGGATTGGGAGGATTTTAGAATTCAGCAAAAGAGGACCAAGAAATTGATAAAGAAAGGGCAACACGGTGGCATAGTGGTTAGCACTGGTGCCTCACAGCGCCAGGGACCCGGGTTCGAATCTGACCTCGAGTGACTGTCTGTGTGGAGTTTGCACATTCTCCCCGTGTCTGCGTGGGTTTCCTCCGGGTGCTCCGGTTTCCTCCCACAGTCCAAAAATGTGCGGGTTAGGTTGATTTGGCTATGATAAAATTGACCCTTAGTGTTAGGGGGGGATTAAATATGTGGGGTTATGGGGATAGGATGGGATATGTTAGGGGGAATTAAATACGTGGGGTTACGGGGGTAGGGTGGGATATGTGTACTGTGGGGATTAAAGCAGGGACAGGGTGCTGGATTTGGATGATCAGCCATGATCGTATTGAATGGTGGAGCAGGCTCGACGGGCCGAATGGCCTACTCCTGCTCCTAGATTCTATGTTTCTATGTTTCTAAAATAGAATGAGAGTAAACTAGCAAGAGACATAAAAACAGACTGTTGAAGCTTCTATAGATATGTAAAAAGGAAAAGATTAGCAAAAGTAAATGTGGGTCCCTTACAGGCTGAGACAGGAGAAATTATAATGGGGAATAAGGAAATGGCAGAGAAATTAAAGAAATACTTTGGCCACGATTTTCCGAGTAGAGGAGGGTTGGAGTCGCGTTGGCTTGTCGGCGGATTCCCGTCCTGCTGCCAGTTTAATCCGCTCTGCATTAAGTATTTTGCCTTAACTGGGCTTATTAAGCCCGTCATGCGCGTTACCCGGCCCAATTACTGTGTCTGTCTTCTCGGAAGACGACGCAAAAAACTTCCCGGAAATAGTGGAGAACCAAGGCTCTTGCAAGAATGAGGAACAGTATTAGTAAAAAAATAGTACTAGAGAAATTAATGGGACTGAAAGCCGATAAATCTCCTGGACCTGATGGCCTACATCCTAGGGTTTTGAAAGAGGTGGCTATAGAGATAGTGGATGCATTGGTAGTCATCTTCCAAAATTCTATAGATTATGGAACAGTTCCTGCAGATTGGAGGGTGACAAATGTAACCCCACTATTTAAAAAAGGAGGGAGAGAAAACGGGGAATTACATCAGCAGTTAGCCTAACATCAGTAGTAGGGAAAATGCTAGAGTCTATTATTAAGGATGTGGTAACGGCACTTAGAAATTAATCATAGGATTGGTCAGAGTCAACACGGATTTATGAAAGGGCAATCGTGTTTGACAAATCTGTTAGTTTTTTGAGGTTGTAACTTGCAGAATAGATAAGGGGGAATCAGTGGATGTGTATTTGAATTTTCAGAAGGCATTCGATAAGGTGTCACACAAGAGGTTATTAAACAAAATTAGGGCTCATGGGATTGGGGGTAATATACTAGCATGGATTGAGGATTAGTTAACGGACAGAAAACAGAGTAGGAATAACGGGTCATTTGTGGGTTGGCAGGCTGTGACTAGTGGGGTACCGTGAGGATCAGTGTTTGGGCCTCAGCTATTCACAATCTACATCAATGATTTGGATGAGGGGACCAAATGTAATATTTCCAAGTTTGCAGATGACGTGAAACTAGGTGGGATTGAGAGTTGTGAGGAGGATGCAAAGAGGCTTAAAGGCAATTTAGACAAGTTGAGTGAGTGGGCAAATACATGGCAGATGCAGTATAAAGTGGATAAATGTGAAGTTATCCACTTCGGTAGGAAAAACAGAAAGGTAGAGTATTATTTAAATGGTGATAGATTGGGAAATGTTGATGTACAAAGGGACCTGGGTGTCCTTGTACACCAGTCACTGAAAGCAAACATGCAGGTGCAGCAAGCAGTTAAGAAGGCAAATTGTATGTTGGCCTTCATTGCAAGAGGATTTGAGTACAGGATCAAGGATGTCTTACTACAGTTATACAGGGCCTTGGTGAGACCACACCCTGGAGTACTGTGTGCAGTTTTGGTCTCTACCTAAGAAAGGATATACTTGCAATCGAGGGAGTGCAGCGAAGGTTCACCAGACTGATTCCTGGGATGGTAGGACTGTCATATGAGGAGAGATTGGGTCAACTAGGCCTGTATTCACTAGAGTTTAGAAGAATGAGAGGGGATCTCATTGAAACGTATAAAATTCTGACACGGCTAGACAGACTGGATGCAGGGAGGATGTTTCCCCTGGCTGGGGGGTCCAGAACGAGGGGTCACAGTCGCAAGATACAGGGTTGGACATTTAGGACTGAGATGAGAAATTTCTTCACTCAGGGTGGTGAACCTGTGGAATTCTCTACCACAGAAGGCTGTGGAGGCCAAGTTACTGAATATATTTAAGATGGAGATGAATAGATTTCTAGACACAAAAGGCATCAAGGGGTATGGGGAGAGAGCGGGAATATGGTATTGAGATAGAGGATCAGCCATGATCATGTTGAATGGTGGAGCAGGGCCGAATGGCCTACTCCTGCTCCTATGTTTCTATATAGACAGGCTAAGTGAGTGGCCAAGAACATAGCAAATGGAATATAATGTGGAGAAATGTGAAGTTATCCACTTTGGTAGGAAAAATAGAAAAGCAGAGTATTTTTTAAATGGTGAGTGATTGGGAAATGTTGGTGTTCAGAGGGACCTGGGTGTCCTTGTACAAGAATCACTGAAAGTTAACTTGCAGGTACAGCAAACAGTTAGGAAAGCAAATAGCTTGTTGGCCTTTATTAAAAGAGGATTTGAGTATAAGAGTAAAGACGTCTTGCTGCAATTATATAGGGCCCTGGTGAGACCACACCTAGAGTATTGTATACAGTTTTGGTCTCCTTACCTAAGGAAGGATATACTTGCCATAGAGGGAGTACAACGAAGGTTCACCAGACTGGTTCCTGGGATGGGGAGATTGTCCTATGAGGAGAGATTGAGTAGACTAGGTCTATATTCTCTAGAGTTTAGAAGAATGGGAGGTGATCTCATTGAAACATACACAATTCTTCCAGGACTTGACAGGATAGATGCAGGGAGGATGTTTTCCCTGGCTGGGAAGTCTAGAACCAGGGGTCACAGTCTCAGAATAAGGGGTCGGCCATTTAGGACTGAGATGAGAAGTTTCTTCACTCAGAGGATGGTGAATCTTTGGAATTCTCTATCCAGAGGGCTGTGGAGGCTTAGTCATTGAGTATATTCAAGACAGAGATTGACTGATTTTTGAATATTAAGGGAATCAAGGGATATGGGGATAGTGCAGGAAAGTGGAGATGAGGAAGATGATCAGCCATGATCTTGTTGAATGGTGGAGCAGGCTCGAAGGACCAAACGGCCTACTCCTGTTCCTATTTCTTATGAAGTACTCGAGGACAGCTGGTGAGTATGAGCCAGCAACTGCAGGAGATAAGGCAGAAAGGAATGTAGAGGGTAAAGTATGAGAGAGAGTATACCAGGTGTAGTTATCTTTTTCATAAAATGGGATGAGGTTGAGAGAAGTAGCTGTTGAGTGGAATGAAAGTACTGCTGTTCAGCTTCAGATGGACTCTAGACTCCCATGTAATTTTGCCGTATCTTTCAAAGTATGGTGCTGGAGAGTTTTATTTTGCAAAATGTTACAGGCAAATCACCTTTTGATATTTAAAAGAAATGTTACTCCTTTGTAATATGGGTTGAGATTAGTACAACTTAAATCATGAGGTACAGCAGCAGTTTAGTTCAAATAACAGGATTCAGCTGCAGGAGTGTGCCACCCTTTATTGTCTGCAATGGTACCTGTCATTAGCATAACAAGTCTCTCTAAAAGTTGAATAAATCACCACACGAGCTCCATCTGTGCATTATGACACTGTTTCAAGGACAGAACACAGCTCAGGGTTTAGATGATCCTAATCCACTTGAGAGTCACGGTTGCAATTCATGATGTCATCAGAGTCCCTTGATGTGTTACTGTCTTATAAACATTCCAGCCTGTATGTGTTGTCCTATATCAGTAACGGTAGGTTCTGTAAACAGGAATTACTATTATGCAAAAATGATAATATATTAGTATTTTAGTTTTTATGTGCAAACAAACTCTTAGTTAGGCCAAATAATGGCGTGAAAGTTAAATCTATATGGGAACAATCTCTTGGAAGCACTCTTATTTGCTCTGAAGAGGATTTCACTGTACAGGAGCCTTCTGTTTGATTTGTTTTCCTAGGCAACATTTTGATGTGTCTGACAGACGAGCTGAATGCAACTGCAAAACCTGCAAAAGAAAATGTAAACAGGCCATGCAGTGTTTTTCTAAAAATAGGTTATTGATTAGACTTGAGTAAGATTATCTTGCTAAGAGATACATAGGAAAGACACTTGAGTTATAAGCAGGAGACTGTGCACATCACTCTGCTGTCTGAGCCACTGGAGTTACATGGCTCTGCTGGACGGTAGGAAAAAAGAGATGTGCACCTTCTTCGGTAGGTAATACACCCGCAAAAATATAAAATTGAAAGTGGGTAGTAAGTATAGTGATCCACTGACATTTACCCTATTTGTTCCATTTATGCAGTAAAATGCTACCGTCTGTGATGGTACCAAGTGAAATTGTGCATGTGTCTATTAGTTAAGTAATAACTTGAATTTATATAGCACCAAAATCCCAAGGCATATCATAGAGCGTAATCAGACAATAATTGACACCAAAACTTGGAAGTATAGTGAACAGTGAGGCGGAGAGTGATAGACTTCAAGAGGACATAGACAGGCTGGTGGAATGGGCGGACACGTGGCAGATGAAATTTAACGCAGAAAAGTGCAAAGTGATGCATTTTGGTAGGAAGAACGAGGAGAGGCAATATAAACTTAAAAGGTACAATCCTAAAGGGGGTGCATGAGCAGAGAGACTTGGGGGTATATGTATTTGTGCCAGAAGCCGAAGACTATGGGCTGGATTTTCATTGACCCGTGGAGGCGGGTTTGGAGGCGTGTGGGGGGTTAAAATTGCGAAAACTGGCGGGCGGGCACAAGTCCGCCTCCACGCAATTTTCATTAAATCGTGTCTGCTGGTCCCGACTCTATCCCGCCTTTAAGAGGCGGGATAGGCTGTTAAGGCCTTTAACAAGCACTAAATTGGCTCTATAATGCCATTTTGAAAGGCCTTTGTGATTTTAACCCTTGTTCTATGTGAAGCACGCCTGTTCTGAACCACGATTGTGAAACCTGGCGGGAGCACATTTGGCTGGCTGGGAGACATATCTGGATGGATGATCTCGATCTCTCTCTCTCTTTCTCTCTCTTTCTCTCTCTTTTTCTCTCTCTTTCTCTCTCTTTCTCTCTCTTTCTCTCTCTTTCTTTCTCTCTCTTTCTCTCTCTTTCTCTCTCTTTCTCTCTCTTTCTCTCTCTTTCTCTCTCTTTCTCTCTCTTTCTCTCTCTTTCTCTCTCTTTCTCTCTTTTTCTCTTTCTCTCGTAAAAAATATCTGGGAGCAGACTTAGGACTGCTGCTGCTCATTTTGCATCCAGGTCCCCTCACAGCAAAGGCCAGGCAGACCTTCAATGCAGCAGCAAGCAGCAATGATGACATCATCAGAGGCGACTTTCAGACTGAAAACATTAATTGATTCATGGGTTCCCACATGCTGGAACTCAATTGCCCAATTAGGTGAAAATTGCATCAATCTCCCACATCCATTTGCAGTCGGGTGGATAACACGAAAAGTGGATGACACGATCCCAACCCGCCCCAGTATCAAAATCCAGCCCTATGGCTTTGGTCTTCCCAATATTTAACTGGAGGAAATGTGGATGACCCAGGACTGGATGTTAGACAAGCAGGCTGACAACACAAAGGCAGTGGAGAGGTTTAGAGTGGTGCTGGAGTAGTAGAGATAGGTGTCGTCAACGTACATATGAAACCTGACCCTATGTCTTTGGATGATGTCACCAAGGGGAAGCATCTAGATGAAGATGAGGAGGGGGCCAAGGATAGATCCTTGGGGGACTCCAAAGCAATTGTGTGCTAGTGAAGCTCTGGCTACAGTTGAATAGAGTGAAACCAAGCGAGGGCAGTCCCACTCAAGTGGACAATGGAGGAGGATAATGTGGTCAACCATGTCAAAGGCTGCAGGGAGGTTGAGAACGATGAGGTTACAATCACAGAGGATGTGATTTGTGACTTTGATTAGGGCCATTTCAGTGCTGTGGCAGGAGTGGAGCTCTTATTGAAGAGATTCAAATATGGAATTGCAGGAAAGATGAGCATTAGTTTGGCAGGCACCTCAAAGCACTGGAGGGGTACCACCAACGCTGCCTCCGCAAGATCCTGCAAATCCATTGGCAGGATAGGCGCACCAAAGTCAGTGTTCTCACTCAGGCCAGCATCGAAGCTTTGACCACGCTCGATCAGCTCCGATGGACGGGCCACATCGTCCGCATGCCCGATACGAGACTCCCAAAACAAGCGCTCTACTCGGAGCTCCGACACGGCAAGAGAGCCCCAGGTGGGCAGAGGAAATGCTTCAAGGACACCCTCAAAGCCTCCTTGAAAAAGTGCAACATCCCCACCGACACCTGGGAATCCCTGGCCCAAGACCGCACAAAGTGGAGGAGAAGCATCCGGGAAGGCGCCGAACACCTCGAGTCTCTTTGCTGGGAGCAAGCGGAAGTAGAGCGCAAACAGTGGAAGGAGCGCACGTCAACCTAAGCACCCCACCCACCATCTGCCCCACCTGTGACAGAGACTGTAGGTCCCACATTGGACTCATCAGTCACCTGAGAACTAATTTTTAGCGTGGAAGCAAGTCATCCTCTGTTCCGAGTGACTGCCTAAGAAGTAGTAGTAGTTTGGGAGGCGACAAACTAGTCAAGGACTTTGGGAAGGAAAGAGAGGTTTCAGATGGGGCAACAGTTTGCAAGGACAGGGTGGTTGAGGGTGAGTTTTTTGAGAAGGGGTGTAATGATGGTGGTACATGCACACTTTCTAGCATATGTAATTGGATAACAATCAAGAGTGGGAACCCTGGATAATTTTTCTCTCTCGTGGTGCTGTGCCCAACTGTAAGATCTTCACTTCTGCCACAGCTGAAATCAGCTAACTCAATGCTAACTGAAGATCAAGCCTGAGATCTTATTGTATGATTCAGTACCATTCTAATTAAAACTTGGTATGTTTTTTAGCCAACATCATTTAGAGTCTGCTGAAGTCTTGTAATGCATCAACTTCCATGTTACATTATTGCAACCATGTATTACTGCACCCAGCTGATTTTTACAATGGTAAATTTATTCACCATGAGCAGTATCTACTTTGCAGTTTCCTGGAAATGTGTTTTGCAAGGAAGTACACAATGGAATTCAGTGCTTTACCAGAAAGTGAATAACCACAAAGTGCATTGTGCTGGGCTAACTCTTTAATTGAGTCCTCATTTGAGGGGGCCAACTCTCATTGAGTTCTTCCTAGTATGTGGTTATTCATGTTTATATTAGAGCATAATATTTCCATGAAACTAGATAGTCCACTGGCAATTGCAAAGACAAGCATTTGATTATTTTTTTCCACGGCGAAACTTAGAATGTATCTGGTACTGGCTAATGAAGTATCAGACCTTATTTTAGCACTTGTATAATCTAAGGAACTTGAGTACCAACAGTTTAAGCCTCGAGAAGGAAATTAATTATGAACATTATTAGTTATTGTGGAGGACTAATTCAGTTAAATAAACTAATTATTCTTGTAACTATAAATTTGTGATTCATGAGATGTAAGAAATTATTTGCACAGATCTGTCAAACCTCATACAATTCCATTTATGTGCATTTATTAGAAAATTATTCAGTTATGCTGTAAAATGATTCAGGCAGCTAGAAGTGCCGAGTGGATGATCCATCTCGGCCTTTTCCTGAGGTCCCCACCATCACAGAAGCCAGTCTTCAACCAATTCGATTTACTTCCAGTGATGTCAAGACACGGCTGAGCGCACTGGATACAGCAAAAGCTATGGGCTCCGACAAAATCCCGGCTGTAATGCTGAAGACTTGTGCTCCAGAACTAGCTGCGCCTCTAGCCAAGCTGTTCCAGTGCAACTGCAACACTGGCATCTACCTGACAATGTGGAAAATTGCCCAAGTATGTCCTGTCCACAAAAAGCAGGACAAATCCAATCCGGCCAATTTCCGCCCCATCAGCCGACTCTCAATCATCAGCAAAGTGATGGAAGATGTCGTCGACAGTGCTATTAAGTTGCACTTACCATTAACCTGCTCACCAATGCTCAGTTTGGGATCTGCGAGGACAACTTGGCTCCAGACTTCATTACAGCCTTGGTCCAAACATAGACAAAAGAGCTGAATTCTAGAGGTGAGGAGAGAGCGACTGCACTTGACATCAAGGCAGCATTTGACCGAGTGTGGCATCACAGTGTGAGAGAACAGAGTGGGATTAAAATGGAGTGTACTTAGTGTTTTATTTGAGAATTTGGAAAGAGTGGGAATTTCTGGTAAGTATTGGATAAATAGTAGATGTAGAAAGTGAAATTTAGTTTAACATTTTGATTTTAACCTAGAACTTTAAAAACTGTAGTTAACAGAAGTTGCCTGCCAGTGGCAGTTAACTGTCAGTCAGCTGTAAGTGTTTGTCTTGACCAGGTGCTACTCAATAGGAGCAGGGGAGCTGAGTCAACACTTGTAAATTGGGTGAGGCTCATAGAGTATAAGAGTAAACAGGTCTTCAGAGCACAGAGCGGGATTAAAACGGAGTGTACTTAAACAGAGTGTTTTATTTGGGAATTTGGAAAGAGTGGGAATTTGGAGAAGAGGGCGAAGGAGTTGCTGCTTTTTGTCTACACTACTTGTAGTGCTATTTCAGTACCCATAATTTAATCTTGATCAAGTCAAAAAACTACACTAAAATAAGTTACCTAATTACAAATTTAATTAATTAAAACAAGCTCATATAGGGATGGCAGTGCAGGTGGTGTGCCACAACTGCAGCATGTGGGAGATTGTGGAGAGCATTGTGACCCCAGACAACCATGTTTGCAGTAAGTGCCTGCATTTTGAGGAATTTCAGCTCAGAGTTTTTGAGCTGGAGTCTGAGGTGCAGACATTGCGGGGCATCAGGGATGGGGAGAGTTACCTGAACACTTTGATCCAGGAGGCAGTCACACCCCTTAGGCTAGGTAGTGGTACAGGTCTGGTTAGTAGTCAGGGACAGGAGGGTGTGACTGCAACTCAGACAGATAAGGGGACGCCAGGTGCAGTGCTGGAGGAGCCTCAGCCTTTGCCCTTGTCCAACAGGTATGAGGTTCTTGCTGCCTGTGTGGATGAGGGAAAAGCCTGCAGGATGGATGAGCAAGCTGACAATGGTACCATGGTGCAGGAGGCCATTCAAGTGGGGGGAGTGAAAGGGAATGTAGTTGTGGTAGGGGACAGTGTAGTCGGGGATAGATACTGTTCTCTGCAGCCATGACCGGGAGTTCCGAAGGTTGTCTTGCCTGCCCAGTGCCAGGGTTAAAGGCATCTCCTCATGGCTGGAGAAGAACTTGGAGTGGGAGGGGGAGGATCCAGTTGTCGTGGTCCACGTAGGAATCAACGACATACGTAGAACTAGGAATGAGGTCCTGCTGAGGGAGTTTGAGGAACTAGATCCAAATTAAAAAGCAGAACCTCAAAGGTAATAACCTCTGGATTGTTACCTGAGCCATGTGCAAATTGGCATAGGGACAAACAGATTAGAGGTTTAAATGTGTGGCTCAGAGTGGTGTGGGAGGAAGGGGTTTCAGTTCATGGGGCACTGGCACCAGTACTGGGGAAAGAGGGAGCTGTTCTATTGGGATGGGCTCCACTTAAACCATGCTGGGACCAGTGTCCGAGTGAACCGAATAACTAGGGCAGTAGACGGCTTTAAACTGGGGAAGGGGGGGTGGGAGGATTCAGGAAAGAGTACATTTAAAAGCAGCGAGAGAAATGTCAAGGCTCTAGAGCAGAGTAGAGTTTTGGGTAAAAGTAAGCAGAGTGGGTCAGGAAGAGACAGAGACAGTAACAAAGGTAATAAGGCAACAGTGACTAAGGTGACATCAGGGAAAAATAGAAATGTCAAAGCTAAAGGCACTATATCTGAATGCGCGAAACATTCGAAACAAAATTAATGAATTAATAGCAGAGATAGAAATGAACAGGTTTGATCTAATAGCCATTACGGAGACATGGTTGCAATGTGGCCAAGATTGGGAACTAAATATTCCAGGATACTTAGCTTTTAGAAGAGATAGGCAAAATGGAAAAGGAGGAGGGGTAGCCCTGATAAAGGATGGGATAAAGACAGTAGAGAGAAAGGATCTTGGCTCCGAAAATCAAGAAGTAGAATCAGTTTGGGTAGAGCTAAGAAACAGCAAGGGGCAGAAAACATTGGTGAGAGTTGTTTATAGGCCCCCAAACAGTAGTTGCAATGTAGGGCAGAGTATAAATCCGGAAATTAGAGGCGCATGTAACAAGGGTAATACAGTGATCATGGGGGACTTTAATCTACATATAGACTGGGCAAACCAAATTTGCAGTAATAGTGTGGAGGACAAATTCATGGAATGTGTGCAAGATAGTTTTCTAGATCAGTATGTTGAGGAACCAACTAGTGAACAGGCTATTTTAGATCTAGTATTGTGCAATGAGAAAGGGTTAATTAATAACCTTGTAGTAAAACGGCCTTTAGGGAAGAGTGACAATAATATGATAAAATTTTATATTGAGTTTGAAAGTGAATTAGTTAAATCCGAAACTAGGGTCTTAAATCTAAACAAAACAAACTATGTAGGCATGAAGGGCGAGTTGGCTAAGGTAGATTGGGAAATTACATTAAAAGGTATGACGGTAGAGAAGCAATGGCTAGCATTTAAAGAATTAATACATAATTTACAGCAAATATATATTCCTTTAAGGCACAAAAACCCCACAGGAAAAGTGGTCCAACCGTGGCTAACGAGAAGTCAGATAGTATTAGATCAAAGGCAGAGGCGCTTAATGTTGTCAAAAAGAGCAGTAAGCCTGAGGATTGGGAGGATTTTAGAATTCAGCAAAGGAGGACCAAGAAATTGATAAAGAAAGAGAAAATAGAATATGAGAGTAAACTAGTGAGAGACATAAAAACAGACTGTAAAAGCTTCTATAGGTATGTAAAAAGGAAAAGATTAGCGAAAGTGAATATGGGTTCCATACAGGCTGAGACAGGAGAAATTATAATGGGGAATAAGGAAATGGCAGAGAAATTAAACAAATACTTTGGCCACGATTTTCCGAGTAGAGGAGGGTTGGAGTCGCGTTGGCTTGTCGGCGGATTCCCGTCCTGCTGCCGGTTTAATCCGCTCTGCATTAAGTATTTTGCCTTAACTGGGCTTATTAAGCCCATCATGCGCGTTACCGGCCCAATCAGTGGCTTCAGGTCTGCTGCGCGCTTCTGCTCATATCTTCCATTCAGCTGCATTTAAGGGGCCCATGCAGCCTTATGATTTTTTCTTCATTTTCTGATGCTTTTCAGTGTGGCAGATAGAGCGATAAGTGGGTAAAGATCAAAGGCCTCTCCACGATTGGATGATGACTCCCTCCATGCTCTTGAGGGAGTGAGAGGGCACAAAGAGGTACTGTTCCCCTCAAATGGACGGAGGAAGCCTCCTCAGCAAATCAAAGCAGGTCTTTCTGCTCACGCACTTGGGTTCAGTGCTGCAAAAGGTTCAATGATCTGCTCCGCTCAGCAAAAGTGAGTATAACATCACACTTACCTTCAATCTGCCCCCATCTCCTCTCATCACCAGCACTCTGCATTGTCAATCTACTCCTGCACATCCCAACCTACCCTTACATCCCTTGCAACCTTAACCATCCCTCTCTCTCTCGCGCTCTCTCTCTCTATATACAGAATCACTCCACCGTTCTGCTATGTACCCCTCACACGTGCTATCACTGTTATGAAATGTCAACAACTAATGATGCACAGGGAGCGACCTTGGTATTGGCACCTCACTCCATCTTTGTCTCCCTCTAAGCATCGATCGTGGGTTCCCCTTGTCCTCACCTTTCACCCTACCAGCCTCCACATTCAACGGATCATCCTCCGCCATTTCCGCCACCTCCAACGTGATCCCGCCACCTCCAACGTGATCCCACCACCAAACGCATCTTCCCCTCACCTCCCCTTTCAGCATTCCGAAGGGACCGCTCCCTCCGCAACACCCTGGTCCATTCCTCAATCACCCCTAACAGCCCTTCGCCTGGCACCTTCCCGTGCAAGCGCAGGAGATGCAACACATGCCCTTTTACCTCCTCCCTTCCCACTGTCCAGGGCCCCAAACACCCCTTCCAGGTGAAACAGCGATTTACTTGTTGTACTTGCAATTTAGTATACTGTATTCGCTGCTCACGATGCGGTCTCCTCTACATTGGGGAGACCAAACGCAGATTGGGCCACCGCTTTGCGGAACACCTCCATTCAGTCCATAAGGGTGACCCTGAGCTTCTGGTCGCCTGTCACTTTAATTCACTGCTTCACTCCCACCCTGATCTCTCTGTCCTTGGCCTATTACATTGTTCCAATGAAGCTCAACGTAAGCTCGAGGAACAGCACCTCATCTTTCGATTAGGCACTTTACAGCCTTCTGGACTCAACATTGAGTTCAACAATTTCAAACTAATACCCCTGCCCCCATTTTTCATGCTGTATGATTTTTGCCATTCCCATTTGCAACATTTTATCTTTCCTGCCTCTTACATAAGCACAGTATGTTCCTTCAATTCCTTCCTCCCCTCCCCCCCCCCCCCCCCCCCACCGTATTGTGTGGGAGATGTTGCTGCTCATCCCTGGAAGGACCCTGAAGCAAAGAAGTTGAGTGCGGTGGTGACTTTGACAGCCATTGGTACGAAGTGTCCACCCGCTCCTCTGGGCTCCAGGTGTTGGTGCAGCATTGTGCAGATGTCAGTGACTACCTCTCGCAGAAGGGAAGTCTCAGCCTCCTTTGGCACTGCTGCTCACTCATGTTGAGGAAGCTCATCCTCGGCCTGTAAACCCTGTGTTGGGGGTATCTCCTGTGGCACGGAGCAGCCCTGCTCTCTACCCTGTGCAGCATCAGGTGGCTGAGGAGAAGGTTGGGGCTCCTGTTGTTGCTGCTACTGGTGTGCCTGGTTCTGCTGCTGCCGTGGATGCTCTTCCTCCGATTCTGAGGTCCAGGATGAGAGGGAAAAGATGGTTCCCATTCCACTGGTGTATATATCAGTTGAGGAGGAGATGTTAAAAGCGCTTAGTCAATGCGGGGAGAGTGCTTTCCAAGGAGGTCACAGTGCATATGGATCTCAGTTTAAACACTTACAAGCTCAAAAAACCTGCAAAATGTGTTCCAAAACCTCAAAACACGAAGTTCTGGCATCTCAAAGTCAGCCATGTTGCAGGTCAATCGATAAGGTGCCACACAAGAGGTTATTAAACAAAATTAGAGCTCATGGGATTGGGGGTAATATGCTAGCATGGATTTGAGGACTGGTTAACGGACAGAAAACAGAGAGTAGGAATAAACAGGTAATTTTCAGGTTGGCAGGCTGTAACTAGTGGGGTACCGCAAGGATCAGTGCTTGGGCCTCAGCTATTCACAATCTATATCAATGATTTGGATGAGGGGACCAAATGTAATATATCCAAATTTGCTGATGATACAAAGCTGGGTGGGAATGTAAGTTGTGAGGAGGATGCAAGGCGGCTTCAAGGGGATATAGACAGGCTAAGTGAATGGGGAAAAAACATGGCAAATGGAATATAATGTGGAGAAATGTGAAGTTATCCACTTTGGTAGGAAAAATAGAAAAGCAGAGTATTTTTTAAATGGTGAAAGATTGGGAAATGTTGGTGTTCAGAGGGACCTGGGTGTCCTTGTACAAGAATCACTGAAAGTTAACATGCAGGTACAGCAAACAATTAGGAAAGCAAATGGTATGTAGGCCTTTATTACAAGAGGATTTGAGTATAAGAGTAAAGACGTCTTACTGCAATTATATAGGGCCCTGGTGAGACCACACCTGGAGTATTGTGTACAGTTTTGGTCTCCTTACCTAAGGAAGGATATACTTGTCATAGAGGGAGTGCAACAAAGGTTCACCAGACTGGTTCCTGGGATGTGGGGATTGTCCTGAGGAGAGATTGAGTAGACTAGGCCTATATTCTCTAGAGTTTAGAAGAATGAGAGGTGATCTCATTGAAACATACAAAATTCTTACAGGGCTCGACAGGGTAGATACAGGGAGGATGTTTCCCCTGGCTGGGGAGTCTAGAACCAGGGATCACAGTCTCAGAATAAGGGGTAAGCCATTTAGGACTGAGATGAGAAATTTCTTCACTCAGAGGGTGGTGAATCTTTTGGAATTCTCAACCCAAGAGTGTTGTGGAGGCTCAGTCGTTGAGTATATTCAAGACAAAGATCGATTGAGTTTTAAATATTAAGGCAATCAAGGGATATGGGGATAGTGCAGGAAAATGGAGATGAGGTAGAAGATCAGCCATGATCTTATTGAATGGCGGAGCAGGCTCGAAGGGCCAAATAGCCTACTCCTGCTCCTATGTCTGCTCCTATTTCTTATGTTCTTATAACTTTAAGGACTAAAAGTTGCCTATTTTTAAATGATTTTTATTTTTTTCATTTTAGAAGGCAGTTCCCCTTTCAGGAACTGACACTGCTTTCCAAAATGACAGCCTAACTTTAAGACAACTCTGTTCTTGCTTCAGGGACACTACGGCCACACTACATTGGGCCTCCTGCTGAGAGAAGCGCCGGAAAAGGAGAGTTGCATGGTTAGTTTAGCACTGCACTAATTTAAATTAGCAGGCAGCACCGCTGCCTGCACTGTGAATTTGGGCACCGGCAGGTTTTCGTCATACTGGAATTTCTAGGCCACTGTTTCTCCACACTAATAAACTAAAGGCACTGTGTATGTGATGTTTAACAGTCTCAATAATTCAGTCAGTGTCCCTACCATAAGAAATGTTTTTGAGTAAATCCTAATCTATGAAGGGGAAAGACCTGATAACTGGTGAGTGACATATTCCTAAATTTATTCTCCATTCCAGAATTCTCTACTTAAATGACCGTTTTGTGCATTATATTTTACCTTAATAAATATTAAATAAATGTTATAAAAAATGTAAACAATGAAATATTGCTAAATGCTTACCATCACATATCATTTAAAAATCCTTTCAAAGTCTAGGGGGGGGAAAACTGGGTGGCGCCCTTTTGGGGCGCTAATGTCGCAGGGGCGCTACCCGCAAAAGTTTGCACCCCTCCACCGTAAATTCACTACTGGAAGCGCTCCACCTCCTGCTTGGGGCGCTACTAGTGAATATGACGGCAGGTAGCGGCGCGTCATTGCAGGCCTCCTCCCCTGGGAGGGGCCTAGAGCTGCGCGCACTGGGGCCCTGCTGGACCAGCGGGGAGCGGGGTGCCGTGTAAACAGCCCGGCACTCAGCTGAGCGATCGCGGCCGACACCCCGTATAAAAAAAAAAAATGAAAGTAGCAGGTGTGGCAGTCGGCCAAAATAAAAATGGCTGCCCGACACCTGCCCTTTAACTTGCGCTGCTGCCGCTGCAAAAAGACCCCCTGATCCTGTCGGACATATCATCCGGCGATAGCTCGGGGGGGGCGCAAGGGAAGTTTGCGGCCGGGGCGCTGCGCACGGCGATGATGTCATCGCCCACAGCGCAGCGTTGCGGGGCACTACCAGCTACCACCACCGCTAACCTCCTGCTGAATTTCACGGGCGGCGTTAGCGGCACAGCGCCCGGGCGCTAGGGGATTTGCATCCCCTGGGAGGGTGCAACGAGAGGCGCAAATCAACCCAATTTTCCCCCCTAGATGTTTCATTATTGGATAGACTTGAAAACATTAGCAAACGAATGCATTTTAAAGTGACTCACCAAATTAATAAATATCTTCACAGAAAAAGGAAAGAATAATGGATAGCTAGGAGCAATTACAAGTCAATTATCTCATTGAGAGGTTCAGAGAATGGCATTGGCCCAGGGTACGGTAGCATAGTAGTTATGTTAATGGGCTAGTAATCCAGAGGTCCTGGACTAATGATCTAGAGACTTGAGTTCAAATCCCACCACGTCCACATCCGGTGAATGAATTAAAAAAAAATTACATGGTGGTCCTGATCCAACATCCTGGCACTTGGCGTGGGTCACTTTCAGCAAAAGTTATTTGGACACACTGGGGTCGAAATTAGTATGCGTTTTGCCTGTTTTTTGGGCGTAAAATGGGCGCAATGCCTGCCAATTTCTGAACGCAAGGTCTTGCACCTAATCTGCGCCAGCGGCATAACCACCGCCATATTAATCCTTACTATTTTTAGGCCATCCTGGCGGCCACTTGAAATCAGCGTTCGATCAATTTAAATATGCAATGAAGGGTCCTGCATCTGTTTTAGGACCCTTCTGCAAAATGCGTGAAAAACTAGGTGGAGCATTGGCCGTGCAAGCTCCGACTGGTTTTTCCAGTTCTACAGCGGCCTAAACATTGGTCCTTAAAGGGATCACTGGAGGCCGGCAAAGAAATGGTAGGGAAAGTTTTTTTTACTTCCCCTCTGTGGAGCGTGGAGGAGCAAAAATGCTCTTCCCAACTCCACAGCACTCCTATGGGTTGCTGCCGCCCATACTCTGCCCTCCTGCTTCTCCTCCATGTACTGGATGCTCACTGCCACCCTCCTCTCCCCCACCCCCGCCACAATCCCAGTCCCAACATGTCTCCCAACCCCAGTCCCGCATCTTGTTAGACAACCTCAGTCCTTCTCTGGTTCATGCAACATGCATCGAGTAAAACATTTACAACACAGTTGAGTATACGGACCAGACTTTACTCATACAGCTTATCTGTAAGGGGTGACCTGCGGCTCTGTGCTTAGCCTGGGTGCTAGTGTGGGGTTAGGCCTTGTTGCCTGTTCTGGTCTCCAGCCAGCCTGATAACACTAGACACCTGTGAGTGGTTCGACCCACTCGCCCTTACGGTTCTGACACTGGACTTAGGTGCGAGAGCAATAATGCAGAGAAAGACTCAAGTAGACCCGGTTGAATAGTGCGAAATGGAAAATCTTTATTGCATATTATTCAAGATTACGAGATACATGTCATAAGCACAGATTAATGACAGTACAATCTTACACACAGTTATGAAACTACTTTTAGGGAAACGAGGAGCGCATGACACATCGTAAAAGGGGACACACATTATACTTATCCTTAAAACTTAAACCCTCCCCTATCAATACCTGTCATAATAGATTTGTAGGATCGTGACTCATGCTCACCACTCGTGATAACTCGGGGAATTCCGAAACGCTGCTCGGATGTTTTTACCGCAGCACCTGACTATCCACGTGTTGATCAGGGGTCTCTGTACCCCACTTGTTTACTCGTTTCTGCTCTGGCTAGCAGGCTGGACCGTCTGCTGTCATGAAGATCTGTGTTGTCCTCGGAGTTCCGATACTACTCGAAGAAGAGTCTTCCTGTGCCCTCACACCGGTTCGATAAAACTCGAAGAAGGGTCTTCCTAGGCAAGGAAGTGTTTATTCGACTTACAGGCACGGTCGGGGCTTACTGACCGTGGCGATGCGTATTGTCGTCGTCTTCTCTTCTCATCTCATCTCATCTCATCTCCTCTCGGGCCTTCGGTTCCAACACCGTTTACCGACTTCTCGGGATGGTGCGCCCGTTTCAAGGCCTCACAGCCCAGTTCTCCACAGATCTTCGCGGCAAGCCACGAGGCGGATCAGAGTCCAGAGCCGTCAGGCAAGAGAATAAAAGTTCAGCAGCCTTCCAGCGAGTCAAAGCAGCAAGCGCAAGAAGAAGAAGAGAGCGATGGACGGTTGTACCTCACAGTTATAGTGCTGTAATTCCTCTTTTCCCGCCCAATCTTAATGTCTATCTTTTGTCAGGGTTTTGGCGCTCAAACTTCTTGTATGGGGTGATCTTCGTCTTTAATGGGTTTCGGTGATACTTGTAACTGTCTGAGTACCCGTTAATATTTCTCCCATTGTGGAACCGGCTAGTAGTCTCCCTGGAGGGGTTTTGGGGCTTCCAAATACTTGCTGTAAGTACCCGCAAACGGCTCTCTCATCGTAGAGTCGTGGGGATTTTGCATATTAATGTCTTTGGATGGGTCCTTGATTGCTCGGTACAATAGCCCTTATTCGCACCTGGGAGACCGATTCCAGTATTTATGTATAAAATGCAAACCCATCATGTCTTGTCAATTATCTCAAATGTGCTGAGTCCTGTACGATCTTGCACAAATGTTTATTGGAACGCCATCTTGTCTGCCCATTGAAAGTCTAGAACTTTCTGCCACGAGGCGTGGCGGCCATTTTACAGGCTGTTTGTGTCCGTTTTGAAACCTGACAGCATTCTGCTGAAATAAAGCTGTTTGTACGAAACTTTATGTCTCCTTCTTATTTTATAAAATCGCGATAATTTTGCGAATTCTACAATAGGTGATCAAACTATACGGTACAAGGTAGCTTCAGGTTTCTCTCTCTCTCTCTCTCTCTAGCTACCTACTTAGCCCTGGAAAACCCTCCTTATGTATCCTGGTTACTTACTTCAAAAGTACATTTCACAGATAAGTAGACCTTCGGACTTCTAACCCGTCTAATTTCCTCATAATTAACTACCTCTAGACTTCAGAATTTAGCTGTCTCTGGGCATTCCCAAGGACAGCTTGTTTACGCAAATTGTAACAGACATCCATTCTATACTATGGTTAATTGATCCCTCTGCTTATAGTTGTTACACTACTCACTAAAGTTACACATTAATCACTCATGGTCGATGTTTGAATCACACATTTCCTTGCACAGGCATACCTTGCAGATGATAAGACATCTGGAGTGGAACATAATTCATGCCCCCCCACCCCGGCTCACAGGCAGCCTACTGTTCCATCTCTCCTTTTGTTTCCAGACAACCTGCTGGTCCATTGACCGGTTATGGTTTATACAATTCAGTTTGATTATTAACTCTTAACTCTCCAACATGTCCAACACACCTCTCCATGCTCATTCTTTCTCTCTCCCCTTCACCTTCCAGTCACTCCTAAGCAAGTGATGGCTCTCTGAGCATGTGGGAGAGGGGGTGGGGCGCTGCTGCGGCGCAGTGTTTAAAAGCCATTTCAGGACACATCGAAACTCTAAGCACAGGACACCATGGGCCGGATTAAACTGTATCGCGGGGCAGATCTGGCCATAGATTGTCAAGTGGTTCGTAAAGCATCATTTGAACCCTGAAATTGGATTACTAGTTTGAAATTTCTCCACAGTAACTTATTTTACATAATATACCAGCAGATCTTTCATGGCAGTATCATGAGTAGCACCATGACAGTAACATTATACCATGCAATGCATAATGCATTGTTTTCCTTCTAAAGTGCAGCTGTGTTTAATTTGGCCTCCCGTTAAGGCTGCAAGTTCTGATTCCTGTAAATATGTATCTCCTAAGGGCAATTACAGGATAATTGCTGTTGGTGAGAGAAGTTTTCAGTTTAGCAGCTGCTTATATGTTCCTAGCTCCAGGTAAGACAATACAGCATAAAATAACTGCCTTATTTAAAAATACTATTAATATTTTGAAGTGTAATTTCTTAAGTATGAAGCAAAGAAGTTATGCTAAACCTTTATAAATCACTGGTTAGGCCTCAGCTGGAATATTAGAGTCATAGAGTCATTACGGCACAGAAGGAGGCCATTCGGCCCATCAAGTCCGTGCCGGCTCTCTGTAGAGCAATCCAGTCGGTCCCATTCCCCCGCTCTATCCCCGTAGCCCTACAAGTTCCCTCAAGTGCCTATCCAATTTCCTTTTGAAATCATTGATCATTTCCGCTTCCATCACTCTTGTCGGCAGCGAGTTCCAGGTCATCACCACTCGCTGCATAAAAAAGTTCTTCCTCACATCCCCCCTGTATCTCTTGCCCAAAACCTTAAATCTGTGTCCCCTAGTCCTTGTACCATCAGCTAATGGGAACAGCCTTTCTCCGTCTACCTTATCCAAACCCGTCATAATCTTGTACACCTCTATCAAATCTCCCCTCAACCTCCTTTACTCCAAGGAGAATAACCCCAGCTTCTCCAACCTAACCTTGTAGCTAAAATCCCTCATCCCTGGAACCATTCTGGTAAATCTTCTCTGCACCCTCTCAAGGACCTTTACATCCTTCCTAAAGTGTGGTGACCAGAACTGGATGCAATACTCTAGTTGTGGCCTAACCAGAGCTTTATAAAGGTTCAGCATAACTTCCCTGCTTTTGTACTCAATACCTCTATTTATGAAGCCCAAGATCCCATATGCTTTGCTAACTACTCTCTCAATATGTCCTGCCACCTTCAAAGATCTATGCACATTAACTCCCAGGTCCCTGCACACCCTTTAGAACTGTGCCATTAAGTGTATATTGCCTCTCCCTATCCCTTCTGCCAAAATGGATCACCTCACACTTCTCTGTATTAAATTCCATCTGCGCATTCTGCTAACCTATCTATGTCCTGTTGCAGTCGATTGGTATCCTCCTCCCTGTTTGCCACACCTCCAAGTTTGGTATCATCAGCAAATTTTGAAATTTTACTCTTTATTCCAATATCCAAGTCATTTATTTATATATATATATATATATATATATATATATATATATATATATATATATATATCTATATATATCTATCTATATCTATCAAAAAAAGCAGTAGTCCTAGCACTGACCCTTGGGGATCACCACTGTCTACCATCCTCCAGTCTGAAAAACAACCATTTACCATGACTTGCTGTTTTCTGTCCTTAAGCCAATTTCTTATCCAAGCTGACACTGACCCTCCCATTCCATGAGCCTCAATTTTGTTAACCAGTCTTCTATGTGGTACTTTGTCAAACGTTTTCTTAAAATCCATATAGACAACATCCATTGCATTCCCTTCATTAGCTTTCTCTGTTACTTCATCAAAAAATTCAATTAGATTAGTCAAACATGATCTGCCTTTTACAAATCCGTGCTGGCTCTCCTTAATTAACTTAAACCTCTCCAAGTGCCCATTAATTTTTTCCCTGATTATTATTTCTAAAACCTTACCCACCACTGATGTTAAACTGACCGGCCTATAGATACTAGGATTGTCCTTACACCCTTTCTTGAATAAGGGTGTCACATTTACCACTTTCCAATCATCTTGCACCTCCCCCGTATCTAGGGAAGATTGGAAGATTATGGCAAGCCCTTCTGCTATCTTCACCCCCAATTCCCTTAGCAACCTGGGATGCAAGCCATCCAGACCAGGCGACTTATCCACTCTAAGCATATCCAGCCTTTCCAGTACATCCTGCCTATCAATTTTCACCCCATCCATTACCTCTACCATCTCCACTTCTACCGATATTTTGTCAGCATCCTCTTCATTAGTAAACACCGATACAAAGTACTCTAAGTATTCTAGCCTTGTCCTGTGCCCCTAAGCATACATCACCTTCTTTGTCCCTAATAGGCTCCACCCCACCTCTTACTACTCGCTTACTATTTACATGCTGGTAGAAGATTTTTGGGTTCCCTTTTATGTTAACTGCCATTCTATTCTCATATTCTCCCTTTGCCAGTCTTACTTTCCTCTTCACTTCCCCTCTCAACTTATTGTATTTGGCCTGGTTCTCACTTGAAGAATTCACCTGACATGCATCATACACCCTCTTTTTTTGTTTCATCATATTCTCAATCTCCCTCGTCATCCAAGGAGCCCTGGATTTGGTTCCTCTACCTTTCCCTCTTGTTGGAATGTACCTAGCCTGTACCTGAAACAACATCTCCTTAAAGATCACCAATTGTTCCGTTACAGTTTTTTCGGTCAATCTTTGGTTCCATTTTGCCCTGGCTAGATCCCCTCTCATCCCATTGTGGTTAGCCCTCTTCCAATTTAGAAGTTCTACTTTAGATTGTTCCTTGCTCTTCTCCATTACTAATCTAAATCTTATGATACGATGATCACTCTTACCCAAGTATTCTCCCACAGACACTTGGTCCACTTGGCCCACCTCATTCCCCAGCACCAGATCCAGCAATGCCTCCTTCCTAGTTGGGTCAAGAACATACTGGTCAAGGAAGTTCTCCTGAACACATTTCAGAAATTCCTCCCCCTCCTTTCCCTTACTCTAACATTATTCCAATCAATATTTGGGTAATTAAAGTCCCCCAGTATCACCACTCTATAGTTCTTGCACATCTCTGTGATTTCCCTACAGATTTGCTCCTATATCTCTCCCTCACTATTTGGAGGCCTATAGAATACCCCCAATAGTGTGATCATACTCTTTTTTTCCTTCTCAACTCTATCCAAATGGATTCTGTCCTTGCCCCCTCAAGGACATCCTCTCTTTCCAACACTACAATGTCTTCCCTAATCAGTACTGCCACCCCACCTCCCTTTTTTCCTTCCCTATCTTTTCTGAACACCTTGTATCCATGAATATTAAGCACCCAGTCCTCACCATTTTTAAGCCACATTTCCGTTATTGCCACTACATCATATTCCCACATGGCTAATTGTGCTTGCAGCTCACCAACCTTATTCACCACACTTTGTGCGTTTACATACATGCATTCCAAACCTGTCAATTTTGGGCATCACATTTTAAGAAGGATGCCAAGACCTTGGGGAGGGTGCAGAGGAGGTTTACTAGAATGGTACGACGGATGAAGGACTACAATTATGTGGATAGACTAGACAATCTGGCATTGTTCTCCTTAGAGCAGAGAAAGTTATGGGGCGATTTAATAGAGGTGTTCAAAATTATGAAGGATTTTGAATCAGTAAATAAGGAGAAACTGTTTCCACTGGCAGGAGGGTCGGTAACCAGAGGATACAGATTTAAGATCATTGGCAAAAGAACCAGTGGCATTTTGAGGAATTTTCTTTTATGCAGCAACTTGTTATGATCTGGAATGCACTGCCTGAAAGAGTGGTTGAAGCAGATTCAATAGTAACTTGCAAAAGGGAATTGGATATATACTTGAAAAGGAAAAATTTGCAGGGCTATGGGGAAAGAGCATGGGGAATGGGACTAATTGGATAGCTCTTTCAAAGAGCTGACTCAGGCATGATGGGCCGAATGGTCTCCTTCTGTGCTCTATGATTCTAACTTTATACATGCATTCAGAATATTAGAGGATCTCCTGAAGTGGAGGATATACTGTTTTAAATGATGTAACGTATATAAATGAAAGGCACTGAATTATGGTGATTGAATATGTCTACTTAGATTTTTGTTTGAGTATTGTAGTTTTAGTTTTTTTGGAGCATTGGGAAGAGGGTACCGAGGTCTGGTAAGAGTAAGAGGGTATGTCAGGGTTTGGGAGCACTTGGGATAGCCCTGGTGTGGGAGGAGTGGGAGATGGGTCCCAGGGTTGAGCACTGGGATTGGCAGTAGTGGGAGTGTGGACTTGGTGTTTGGTAGCAGTCAGATATTGGTGCCAGGGTGTGGGAATATTGAGAAGGGTTGTTGGGTGTGGGAGAAATGGGAGGTGTCCTGTTGGGTGAGAATTGTGGGAGGGGAATTGCCCTAGTCAAAAGCACGGCAATATTTTCTTGTGGCCAATTCAGGAGTGGGGAGAAAGGCATGGCCTCTTGGTGTAGAGGGGGAAAGGTATGGATGCTCAGGGTAAATAACAGGAGGGAGAAAGGCATTTTGGTTTGGGGAGAGTCAGAGCAGTGAGTATCGACATCAGTTGTGCTTAAACAGTCATGATGAGTTCCAGATCTCAGTCGTGCCCTTGAAAGAGGAGGCTAGAAGGTCAGGCAATTCTTTATATGGAGGGAGAAATGAAAGCCTGTCACCCAGCGCCACTCCCAGTCACCTGGTTTCACAGCAGTAACTGTCAAAGGCGTAAGAATAAGACACCTGTCTCCCTTCCTCTCAATTGTGGAATGGAATGTGGCATACAGAAACCTGGGAAAGGAGAAATAGCACAATTATCAACTAAAAGCTACAGAGCATGAAATTCTGGATATTTTGGTGCAAAAGTGGTGCCGTTGCGACACAGCAGACTGGAAGCTGGCTATAGGTTAGATATGCCAGAGAGAGACCCACTCTACAATACATGCTAAATTCCGGTTGAAATTTTCTGCTGGTAGAAGGAGCACTTGACACCAAAATGTTGCATGTATGCAAATGACAGCATAAAGCGCGACAAAGCTGTTGTCCCAGATATTATGCTATTTACACCAGAATTACACCTGACTTCGAGCTTGTAGAAAAGAGACCTACATGTCTGGTCAAATCAGGAAGTGGTTGAGTTAACAGGCTTTGAATGTCCAAAAACTTTTACCTGAATTAGCAACTCCGACTGAAGCGATTAGAAAAATGCTTTCTCAGCTGTGCTGCTAAGAAAGGTTTCTGCAAATTGCCTTTCAGCAGTTTCAGATAGAGATATCATTTGCTTCCCACCCTTCTGTCATGAGCCCTTGCCATGGGGTTCATTCTGGTCATTCCCATATATCTCCTTATGATGAAGGCAGAACAGGAGCAGAAGGAAGAGGAAATGACAGAGGCATGTAGGGTAAGGCTACACCAAAGGAGAACAAGACCAACAAGGAGGGACCCTTCCACCAGAGTCTACAGACCACACAGTTCCCCTGATGATCTCTCAGAAGAGGTCTTGCTTAAGGCAATTGTAGAAAAGGAACTCCTGTGTCTCATTATGAACTGACCTCCATGTGTTCCCAAAATTTAAAAAAAATCAAAGAACAGACTTACTTCAGAATGTTGCACTACCCATCACAAATTGGTTGTACTGTGCACATATATATTTACAGCAATTGGTTTTTATTACCACACCTGCCCCGATGCCTCTCTGTACTGTTATTAAAGCTGTTCCGGTGCTGTGCTGAGGTGCTACCTGCAGGTCAGGCATGCCAGTAGTACTTGGCTGTGCTGTGATATTATGTGACTGAGCTGGCACTCTTCTTCGGGTTTATATATCCTGGGAAGATTATTCAGCAGCCTGCTTCACCACAGCAAGTGCGTGGGCAGCCTAATTCTGTATCCTAACACCTACATGAGCAGGCATCTGAGGGGGCTGGCTAGAAAGATGATGTAAGCTGTCATCAGGAGAGAGGACGGCAGCATTAAGATGCACTCTAGCCACGCCACTTGTACTGGGTCCAGGATCTGATCAGCGGGAGGTATCAGTTAGCTCCTACAGACCCTGAGAGATGTCACCACAAATCTCTCGGAATCTACTTTCCATCATTCTCTCCAAGCAGTCTTGCAATGGTTAAAATATCCACTTTGGATGCATTGACTAGTCTGGTGGTCTCTCTGTCAAGATGTGTCATCAGCTGTTCCAGATAGTGTTGCATTGTGTCAAATTCTTCTCAGATATTGGAAGCGAAGATGGCATTGGACTTCACTGTGCCCTCTGGTATTAATCTTCAGTCCTCAGGGCCTCTATGTGAGTGTGATACTCATCCAGCATTTTTTTTTAGAGCAGGATCCCAGTGAATTGAGTCTACAGGCTTGGGAGCCAGGGTCTGAATTCTGTGGATGCTCCACTCCTGATTGGCAAATCCCATTTCCACTTATTACACCTTTGAGGGGAATGAATGACGCAGTACTACATATGTAAAGAGATTGCAAGGAAGGGTCAGGTAGTAGGTAGGTTACCTTGGTTGCACTGGTGAGTCATTAAACTTGGCTCAGTTGCACGAGGTGGGGGGGGAGGAAAAAGAGTGGAAGAGCAATAGTGGTAGGGGATTCGATAGTTAGGGGAGCAGACAGGCATTTCTGTGGCAGCAGATGTGACTCCAGGATAGTATGTTGCCTCCCTGGTGCCAGGGTCAAGGATGTCACTGAGCGGCTGCAGGACATTCTGAGGGGGGGAGGGTGAACAGCCAGAGGTTGTTGTCCATATTGGTACCAACGACGTAGGCAGAAAGAGGGATGAGGTCCTGCTGGCAGAGTTTAGGGAGCTAGGAGAGAGATTAAAAAGCAGGACATCAAAGGTAGTAATCCCCGGATTACTCCGGTGCCACATGCTAGTGAGTACAGGAATAGGAGGATAGAACAGATGAATGCGTGGCTGGAGAGATGGTGCAGGTGGGAGGGCTTTAGATTCCTGAGGCATTGGGACAGTTTCTGGGGAAGGTGGGACCTGTACAAGCCAGACGGGTAACACCTCAACAGAGCCGGGACCAATATTCTCGCGGGGAGGTTTGCTAGTGCTGTTGGGGAGGGTTTAAACTAACTTGGCAGGGGGATGGGAACCAGCATATAGGATTAGAAAAGAGGAATAAGGTGCATAGAGGAGTGAGTGTGTTGGATAGTACTAGAGAAGAAAGTAGTACTAGAGGCGGAAGTAGTACCATATTAGATAGGAGCAGACTAAGAAAGACTACGAAAAATTCAAAAATTGGTTGAGAATGCATGTACGTAAACACACAAAGTGTGGTAAATAAGGTTGGTGAGCTACAAGCGCAATTATCCGTGTGGCAATATGATGTTGTGGCAATAACAGAAACGTGGCTTAAAAACGGTGAGGACTGGGCACTTAATATTCAAGGGTACAAGGTGTTCAGAAAAGATAGGGAAGGAAAAAAAGGGAGGTGGGGTGGCAGTGCTGATTAAGGGAGACATTGTAGTGTTGGAAAGGGAGGATGTTCTTGAGGGCACAAGGACAGAATCCATTTGGTTAGAGTTGAGGAGCAAAAAGGGTATGATCACGTTATTGGGGGTATTCTATAGGCCTCTAAATAGTGAGAGGGAGGTAGAGGAGCAAATCTGCAGGGAAATCGCAGAGATATGCAAGAGCTATAGAGTGGTGATATTGGGGGACTTTAATTACCCAAATATTGATTGGGATAATGCTAGGGTAAAGGGAAAGGAGGGGGAGGAATTTCTGAAATGTGTTCAGGAGAATTTCCTTGACCAATATGTTCTTGGCCCAACTAGGAAGGAGGCAGTGCTGGGGAATGAGGTGTGCCAGATCGACCAAGTGTCTGTGGGAGAAAACTTGGGTTGCGAGTGATCATCGTATCATAAGATTTATATTAGCAATGGAGAGGAGCAAGGAACAATTTAGAGTGGAACTTCTAAATTGGAAGAGGGCTAACTTCAATGGGATGCGAAAGGATCTAGCCAGGGTAAAATGGAACCAAAGACTGACAGGAAAAACCGTAATGGAACAATGGGTGATCTTTAAGGAGGAGATGTTCCAAGTACAGGCTAGTTACATTCCAACAAGAGGGAAGGGTAAGGGAACCAAAGCAAGGGCTCCTTGGATGTCGATGGAGATAGAGAAGATGATGAAACCAAAAAAGAGGGTGCATGATGCATGTCAGGTGAATTCTTCAAGGAAGAACCAGACCAAATACAATAAGTTGAGAGGGGAAGTGAAGATGAAAATAAGATTGGCAAAGAGAGAAAATGAGAGTAGAATGGCGGTTAACATAAAAGGGAACCCAAAAATCTTCTACCGGCATGTAAACAGTAAGCGGGTAGTAAGAGGCGAGGTGGGGCCTATTAGAGACAAAGAAGGTGATATGTGCTTAGAGGCGCTGGGCAAGGCTAGAATACTCAATAAGTACTTTGTATCGGTGTTTACGAAGGAGGTGGATGCTGACAAAATATTGGCAGAAGTGGAAAAGGTAGAAGCAATGGAAGGGGTGAAAATTGATAGACAGGATGTACTAGTAAGGCTGGGTATGCTAAGAGTGGACAAATCGCCTGGTCCAGATTGCTTGCATCTTAGGTTGCTAAGGGAATTGGGGGTGGAGATAGCGGAATGGCTTGCCATAATTTTCCAATCTTCCCTAGATGGGGAGAGGTGCCTGAGGATTGGAAATTGGCAAATGTGACACCATTGTTCAAGAAAGGGTGTAAGGACAATCTTAGTAACTACAGGCCGGTCAGTTTATCATCAGTGGTGGGTCAAGTTTTAGAAACAATAATTAAGGAAAAAATTATCAGGCACTTGGAGATGTTTAAGCTAATTAAGGAGAGCCAACACGGATTTGTAAAAGGCAGATCGTGTTTGACTAATCTAATTGAATTTTTTGCTGAAGTAACAGAGAGGATTGATGAAGGGAATGCAATGGATGTTGTCTACATGGATTTTCAGAAGGCCTTTGACAAGCTGTCACATGGAAGGCTGGTTAACAAAATTGAGGCTCATGGAATAGCTGGGTCAATGACAGCTTGGTAAGGAATTGGCTTAAGGATAGAAAACAGCGAGTTGTGGTAAATGGCTGTTTTTCAGACTGGAGGATGGTAGACAGTGGTGTTCCCCAAGGGTCAGTGCTGGGCCACTGCTATTTTTGATACATATAAATGACCTGGATATTGGAATACAGAGTAGAATTTCTAAATTTGCCAATGACAGCAAACTTGGGGGTATGGCAAACGGTGAAGATGATACCAATCGACTGCAACAGAATGGGCAGACAAGTGGCAGATGGAATTTAATACAGAGAGAGCGGCTAACAAAGCATATGGGATCTTGGGCTTCATAAATAGCGGTATTGAGTACAAAAGTAGAGAAGTTATGCTGAACCTTTATAAAGCGTTGGTTAGGCCACAACTGGAGTATTGCGTCCAGTTCTGGTCACCACACTTTAGGAAGGATGTGAAGGCCCTTGAGAGGGTGCAGAGGAGATTTACCAGAATGGTTCCGGAGATGGGGGATCTTAGCTACAAGGACAGGTTGGAGAAGCTGAATTAGTTTTCACTAGAGCAAAGGTGGTTGAGGGGTGATTTGATAGAGGTGTACAAGATTATGACAGGCTTGGATAGGCTAGACAGGGAAAGGCTGTTCCCACTAGTTGATGGTACAAGGACTAGGGGACACAGATTTAAGGTTTTGGGCAAAAGATACAGGGGGGAAGTAAGGAAAAACTTTTTTATGCAGTAAGTGGTGAGGACCTGGAACTTGCGGCTGACGGAAGTGGTGGAAGCGGACACACTCAATGTTTTCAACAGGAGACTGGATAGGCACTTGAGGGAAATAAACTTGCAGGGCTACAGGGATAGAGCGGGGAAATGGGACTGACTGGATTGCTCTACAGAGAGTCGGCACAGACTCGATGGGCCGAATGGCCTCCTTCTGTGCCGTATGACTTCTTCCTGCACCGCAAAGTGTCCTGGGGTTCAAAGCGGTGGCAATTACTGCCACAGCCCTATACCTCCACAAAGTGCATACCACATCAGGTCTCTGGCTCTTGATCCCAAAGAGACAGATCTTCCTGCTCCATATCTCCATTAAATGCACTTGCAGGTGTAGCTCCTGGAAGTTTGTCACTCACTTCTTTGATCTGGCTGTTCTCTAATTTTCCACATTGCCTGCTACTTCCAATGCTGTCCTTGCCCCTTTAAGCAGTAGCAGGTTTTATCTCTGCTCTGCCACAGGACTCTACGCTTCCTCCAGGTATTTTCTGCCCCCCCCCCCCCTCTCTCATTCCCTTTCCCTACCTCTCTCATCTCCCCAGCCTCCCACACTTCTGCCCCTGGCCACACTGTCTGAAATGGTCCTTTGAGTCAAATACATGTGATTTAAATGTGCTATTTAGAGTAACTTTTTAAAGCTAGTTCGATGCTGAACCAAGTGATGTAATCACTAAGGACAATTAATCATCCTTTCTGCATATCAAGGCAATTTTGGTGGCAAATATGTGTGAACTATTCATGCTTCTTGCACAGATGATGTTTTTCTAATTTCTGCATGATAATGTACGTCTAATGGTGAGTTACACCATCTTGTAATTAGCTTTCATGAAATATATGCAAATTACAGAGCACAAGTGAAATGAATCATTTGTACTGTGAACAGCAGTAAATCAAGAAAAATGACATACTTCACAGAATTGAATATAGCAGAATTTCTGAAAGAGCAAGAACGCATCATTGGATTTCCCAGTGAAAACCAGTATCATCTGTGCAATAAATGCCTGGGTTAAGTTAGCCCCAAAAAATAAACAATTATCAGTAGGGATGCTGAGAAGTGCCAAAAAGATAAAAATATAGATGTTACTGAATGTCATATGCGGCACAGCTTTTAAAAATTATTTGATTCACAATTCCTATCTTTAGACATTCAAATCACTATGTTCAAATGTAGAATATTTGTTGTGTCTAAGGGGAGGAAGGCTACTCAAGTAGGAAGATGAAGGGTTCTAGGATATAATTTTTGCCTGCAAATTGATGCATATTTTTTAAATAACATTTTATTTTTCATCTGTTATTTTTCCTCGATGTTGGGAAAGTGGTTGCTATTTTTTTAATGCCAATATTCTCTCATTCCTCTGCTGAAGGTGTTAACCATTTGGTAGGGACATTTCCATGGATGCAGACTGTTCTTTGGTATCTTGCCCAAGTGGCCATTCTTCAAATGTGAGCCTAGAAAATGAGTGTCAGAGAGCTATTTGATTGTGGAAGGCATCACAGCAGAGCCCGATCCTATGCTCACCCAATATCCACACAAGCAAGCTTACTAACAGGGACCACTCTATAATGATCAGGGGTAGGAATTTAGGCTCAACTTTTGCCCTTCTAGCCCAAGTCCGCTGAAGGTTGTCGTGATTGTTAAATAAGTACAATAATTCTATCGACCACTGTAATTTTATACCTAATGGAGTATACATGCCAGATTTTTGACAAACCATTTATATTACAGATGGGGTGAATTAACAGCAGTAACTTATATTTATATAGTGGTCCTCACATAAAAGAACATTCCAGGGAGGGACAGACACTGAGTAGGAAGTAAAGACATTTGGGTGAGGGAGAGAATGAAGACACAGTAATGAGATCTTTAGCTGGCTTCTGAAGGTGGGGAAGAAAGCTAAGTGGTTGAGAAAGACAGTTTCACAGATCAGAGGCAAAAGGGATGAAGGATTTTGTTCCACTGGTGGATTGGATAGGATGAGGGACAAACAGCTATCCAAAGGCAGAGCAGTGAAGGGTGTGGTCTGAGGGTGTATAGCTGAAGAAGGTTTTCTAAAGAGACCAAGACCTTGACTGGAGAAAGTTGCAAAGGTCGAGGAAATGTTGCCATAGAGGGATATGAAGACAAGGATTATGATTGTAATTTAATATATGGATTGGGAGCTGCATGGGGGTGGGGGGGTAGTGGGGTGATAGGCAAGCTGAATTTAATGTGCAACAGTATGTGGGCTGCCCCATTTTGGACCTATGGCAATTTATGGAGGGTGGATGATGGGAGGTTAGCAAGGAAGAAACTCGAGAAGTTGGGGTAGATTTTCAACTTGCCGCCTGGGTGTTTAACTGATGATGATGTTTGTCCACCTATTATAGAAACCAGCCAATGAAATTGCTAGGATTGAAAATCACGTGGTTTCTATAAGGGGTGGCTGATCCACAATGGCAAGTTTCCATAGACCAGCAAATTGAAGTCAATGGAAAAGAAATTGGGAGAGATGTGTAATGGGTGGCTGATCCAATATCGCCCATTTGACACTATTGCCCAAAGTTACAATTACTCCCACTGGTTGCAGAGTGCACCTCTCGTCAAATGCAAATTATTTCTCTTTAAACATGCAATAATGACAAACATCTTTAATGCCCTTCTGTGAACATCATACTGCACTGCTCCAAAAGCAAAATACTTTGTTCCGCAAAGCGGTCACCCAACACCTCCGTTCAGTACGCAAGCTGATAGAGCTTCCGTTTGCTTGTCACTCTAATTATCCGCTCCACGCCCACTCTGACCTCTCTGTCCTCGGCCTCCTACACTGTTCCAATGAAGCTCAACGTAGGCTCAAGGAACAGCACCTCATCTTCCGGATTCAACATTGAGTTCAACAATTTCAGATCATAACGCCTGCCCTCATTTTTTCAGATGGCAGCTGTTGATGATTCTGCTATTCCCATTGACACCTCTTCTAGACCCATCCTTTGTTCCTTTACTTGTCCCATTACCATATCCTTTTGCCTCGCACCATCTTTTGTCTTTTAATCTCTCCTGCCATCCACCCTATCACAGACCTTCCCTTTTGTTCTTTCCTCCCCTCCCCCCCTTTCCCTGCCTCTGTACTTGCTTAAAACCTGTTATATCTCAAACTTTTTTCAGTTCTGACGAAAGGTCATCGACTCTGTTTCTCTTTCCACAGATGCCTGACCACCTGAGTATTTCCAGCATTTTCTGTTTTTATACTGCACTGAATTTTTTGATGAAGTAACAGGGAGGATTGATGAAGGGAATGCAATGGATGTTGTCTACACGGATTTTAGGAAGGCATTTGACAAAGTGCCACGTAGAAGGCTGGTTAACAAAATTGAGGCTCATGGAATAGGTGGGTCAGTGGCAGCTTGGATAAGGAATTGGCTTAAGGATAGAAAACAGCGAGTTGTGGTAAATGGCTGTTTTTCAGACTGGAGGATGGTAGACAGTAGTGTTCCCCAAGGGTCAGTGCTGGGCCACTGCTTTTTTTGATATATATAAATGACCTGGATATTGGAATACAGAGTAGAATTTCTAAATTTGCCGATGACACCAAACTTGGGGATGTGGCAAACAGTGATGATGATACTAATCGACTGCAAAGGGATATAGAAAGGCTAGCAGAATGGGCAGACAAGTGGCAGATGGAATTTAATAGAGAAGTGTGAGGTGATGCATTTTGGCAGAAGGAAAAGGGAGAGGCAATATACATTTAATGGCACAGTTTTAAAGAGTGTGCAGGGACAGAGGGACATGGGAGTTAATGTGCATAGGTCCCTGAAGGTGGCAGGACATATTGAGAGAATGGTTAGCAAAGCATATGGGATCTTGGGCTTCATAAATAGAGGTATTGAGTACAAAAGTAGAGAAGTTATGCTGAACCTTTATAAAGCGCTGGTTAGGTCACAACTGGAGTATTGCATCCAGTTCTGGTCACCACACTTTAGGAAGGATGTGAAGGCCCTTGAGAGTGTGCAAAGGAGATTTACCAGAATGGTTCTGGGGATGGGGGATCTTAGCTACAAGGACAGGTTGGTGAAGCTGGATTTGTTTTCATTAGAGCAAAGGAGGTTGAGGGGTGATTTGATAGAGGTGTACAAGATTATGACGGATTTGGTTAGGCTAGACGGGGAAAGGCTGTTCCCACTAGTTGATGGTACAAGGACTAGGGGACACAGATTTAAGGTTTTGGGCAAGTGATACAGGGGGAATGTGAGGAAAAACTTTTTTACGCAGCGAGTGGTGAGGACCTGGAATTCGCTGCCGATGGAAGTGGTGGAAGCAGAGATACTCTGGGCTAAATTCGGTTGATTTGCGCATCCCGTTAGCGCCCTAAGAGGGTGCTAACGGGGCGCAAATCAACTAGCGCTTGGGCGCGGCGCCGCTAATGCCTCAAGCGAAATTCAGTATGAGGTTAGCGGTGGCGCTAACCGTTAGCGCCGCGTGGTGCTGCGCCGCCGTCGATGACGTAATTGGCGTGCGCAGTGCCCCACTTGCACCCCGGCTGTAATATTGGGTGGCGCCCCCCGACTTACTGCTGGATGCTATGTCTGCCGGTGTCAGGGGGACCTCCCTGCGGCCGGGGCAGCGCTAATTAAAGGGAAGGTGGCGGGCGGCCATTTTTGTTGCTGGCTGCGTGCCAGCACCTGCCCCCCGTTGCTGTCCTTGGCCCCCGTGAAGCCTCCCCGCGGGGTGCCAGCTGCTCTCCATGAGCCCGGCACTCCTCGAGTGCCAGGCTCATTTGCTGGCACTCCCGATCTCTGGTGGCCCAGCTGGGCGCCGGGACACGCTGCGCCAGGCCCTTCCCCTTTAATAAGGGGAGGAAGGCCTGGAGTACCGCGGCACGTAATGGTGCGATATTGGCTCGCAGCGCCCCAAGAGCCATGCGGAGCGCTTCCAGTAGCACCCCTCCTCCCTCTCGGGGTGCTACCTGGGAAAAATCGGCCGCGGGGGAGCTAACTTTTTCAGGGCACTAAAATTAGCGCCCTGGCGAAGGTTGCGCCCCAAAGGTGGAGCTACCCAATTTTTACCCTTCAATGTTTTCAAGGGGAGACTGGATAAGCACTTGAGGGAAATAAACTTGCAGGGCTACGGGGATAGAGCGGAGGAATGGGACTGACTGGATTGCTCTACAGAGAGCCAGCACGGACTCGATGGGCCGAATGGCCTACTTCTGTGCCATTATGACTCGATGACTCTGCTCTTAGATTTTAGCTTATCACAGAAATCTACAAAGAGCTGAAAAGGTCAGCATTTCAAACACTATAACTAAAAAAATAAACTCAGGCCAACTCTATTTATAATCACAATTGCTGATGAAGAGAGAGGAATTTTTATTCACCAACATGAGAATGGCAGCAACATGCTGGAAAAGAAATGGCCGACTGCCAATGTGAGACATGACCACGGGTTCCTTACATCACACAACTTACAGATACAGCCCCATCACCAAACATGGTGGGAACAACAAAATGAAACCCATATAAAGTGTCCAGCGTATATTATAAATAGCAACACATTGGCTGTAATCTAAATTTGGGTTCCAGATTATATTCAGAAACTATGCAAGATGTTTATGATGTCATCTGAAATTCCTTGATTAGATTGCAACCTTGCAATCTCTCCCAGCTATCCATTATCCTATATATAATTCAGATGATGTTGATATAATACCTTGAACTACAGAGTCATCTGAACCCCTCAGTTTATCATGGTCTTCCATGTGTCATTGTACAGCAAGCGTGTCACAACATGACTCACATTCTGAAATTATGTAAGGATGTGAAACTGGATGGATCACTGTTTGGTCCTAAAGTCCAGTTCACATTCCGGTGACAGTAGTTCTGGGGTGAAGTTGTGTTATGTGATCGCAGTGTAGGAATGTGTGAAAGCAATTGTATGAAATTCCTCAGCCTGGCTCTTTATTTTAAATAGATTAACACATTTGTTGTTATACCAGACATAGGAATTTCATACATATGCTACTATTGCAAAGCACAATTTTATCCTATTGTTGCATTGCACAGAATTTTTCCCAACCATAGGGGCTTTAGGACAAAGTACAGTCAATATTTTTCATGATCTATTTCTATAAAGAGAGACAATGTGACATTATTTTTTTAAAATTCCTCCCTCCTCCTTTTCCCCCCTCCAACCTGAAGGGGTTGACTCACATTGGTACAGTTCTACAGGTGCTGGCAGCCTTCCAGTAACTTGACCCAGAGGTCTGGATGAGCCAGGCAGTCTGTGTTCACAGGTTATCTAACTGGTGGTGAGGGGTGGGGAAGCAGTCAGGATAGGACTTATGGCTAATTTTTCCCCTCTCCCTACCCCAAAGTGCTGAGCTCCAATATATCGATCCTATTGCCGAGAATGGTTCCGGGGAAGAGGGATTACAGTTACGTAGAGAGACTAGAGAAACTGGGGTTGTTCTCCCTGGAGCAGAGAAGGCTCCGAGGAGATTCGATAGAAATGTTCAAAATCATGAAGGGTTTAGATAGAGTAAATAAAGAGAAACAGTTTCCAATGGCTGAAGGGTCAATAACGAGAGGGCACAGATTTAAGGTGATTGGCAAAAGAAGCAGAAGCGACATGAGGAAAACCTTTTTACGCAATGAGTGGTTAGGTTTTGGAATGCACTGCCCAATAGGGTGGTGAATACAGATTCAAAAGAGAATTGGATAAATACTTGAAGGAGAAAAAAATGCAGGGATATGCGGCAAGAGCTGGGGAGTGGGACTAACTGGATTGCTCTTCGAAAGAGCCAGCGCAGATTTGATGGGCAGAACGGCATCCTTCTGTGCTGTACTGTTCTATGATTCTATAATTTATGTGAGATTAACAAGAGGATGCTGAGTGAAGTTTGCTTAAGAAAGACAACAAGGGGGATAATTGGGTTGCTTTGTGCCCCCGGGGGCGCCAACGGGGCGCAAAGCCCCTAGCGCCCGGGCGCGGTGCCACTAACGCCTCCCGTGAAATTCAGCGGGAGGTTAGCGGCGGCGGTAGCCGGTAGTGCCTTGCGGCGCTGCGCCTCTGGCAGTGACGTAATCGCCATGTGCAGCGCTCCGCTCGCGCCACGGCCGCAAACTTCAGTTGCGTCCCCTGACCTATCGCCAGATGATAGGTCCGACAGGGTCAGGGTGGCGTTTTTGCAGCCGCGGCGGCGTATGTTAAAGGGCAGGTGTCGGGCGGCCATTTTCTTTTGGCCGACTGTCAGCACCTGCCCCTTCCCCTTTTTTTCGGGGTGCTGGCTGCGATCGCTCAGCCCGGCACTCCTCTTGAGTGCCGGACTGCTTTACCGGCACCCTGCTCCCCGGTGGTCCAGCAGGGCCCCGGTGCGCACAGCGCTTGACCCCTCCCCTTTAATCAGGGGAGGGAGGCCAGTAATACCACGGCGCTATGTGCGGACGCGCGTGGCGCTGTTGCACGTAGCACCACGATATTCACTTGTAGCACCCCAGGAAGGAGGGGGAGCGCTTCCAGTAGCACCCCGCCTCCTGCTTGGGGCGCTACCACTCAATTTATAGTGCAGGGGCCCCAACTTTTTCGGGGCGCTACTTTACGACCGAATTCTTCCCTCAACAACCCTAAATGCTGTTGCAACTGCACAAACACTTTTATCTGTAGGACAAAATAATTTAAATAATCCCAAAATCTTGAAAGAAAGATTGTTAATTTTTGGTAAGCACCTGATCAAAAGTGGTTTATCTGATTTACTTCTGTGTGACTTCGAGAAGTACTTAGTCAGTTAAAGTTGTTACACTCCCAGGGTAACTTAATATCACAAAATATGAACAATGTTGATTTACAGATATCAAACAAGGGCCTGATCCACATGATGCAAAATAAGAAGCTAAGAATGCAGCCACACTCCAGCTGTAGTGTCAGTGTGAAGGGCTGCAGCTTTGTACTCACTCTGCGGTTACAGTGTAAATGCAGCCTGAATCAGGTATCCGAGCCTGACTTGACACTGAAAGGAAGCTGGCTGAGACTCCCTCAAGGAGAAAGTCACACTCTACTTCTTTTTGGAATCCAATTGGATCTTGGCACCCAATGTGCACTCCAAGTTTAGCATTGGTACAAAGCAGATCTTTAATATCCATTGGAATAGCTAGACAGAACTGCAGGTTAGCATTTCATTCAAAGAACAGAATCTCAAAAAATGCAAATATCCTGCAAAAATGCGAATACTCCGCACTCTGGAATTCACTCCCTAAGCTTCTCCGCCTCTCCTCCTCTAAGATCATCTTTAAAAACTACCTCCAAGTTTGTGTTCACCCCTCCTAATATCTCCTTTTTTGACTCGGCATCTATTTTTTCATATTATGCCTCTGTGAAGAGCTTTGGGATGTTTTTCTACGTTAAAGGTGCTATATAAATGTCTGATGCATCAAACCAGATTTTGTGCTCAAATCTTGGAGTAGGGCTTGAACATAGAACTTTTGACTCTGAGATAACAGCACTGTCAATTGTGTTAAGCTGACACTTGTTTACTTCTGTAAGTTACAGCTTAAGCGGAGTGGTCAGTGGAGCATGAAAATGAAATGCATTGATTTTTTTTAAGCAAAACTTTGAATAATGTTGTCATTATAAATACACCTTACAGTGGTGACAGAGTAAATAAGCGGAAAATGAAATTTCACCAGCCAGTTGATCTCCGAGGTGGAGTCTCTAATTGTTATGTCAATCACAGTAAATACAAATCACTAGAGCAAGACTATAAGATCAATGCACTATATTTTGTGCTGATCTTAGAAGTGACAGCAAGTCTTTAGCTACAGAGCGCAGCTGGGATTTAAAAAAAGGAGCCCACATTCCTCTTTCCTTTAGTTTGTCAATCTTTAAACAATCTTTTGTTGGTTTCGTTTTTTTCCATCAACACAAAAACTTCTACCATTACCAAACTATGATGGCCAGCAGTCACTTGAAAAAATATTGCTTTTTATGTCCTCTCCTAAGGATCTAACTTACTGCTTTTAAACACAGCTTGCCCCTCCTCCTCTAACAGCGTACAATACTGAAGGTTCATTGACGCCCTGCTATAATGAGCAGAAAGCAAAATCTTTTGTCAAATGCCTGAATCCAGCCTCTTTGGCCTCTTTACAGGGCTTGAAAGCTCCTTGGCTTTGAATTTCCTTGTTGCCATGAGAACAATTCTGTTAACAATTTGGTTTTCTGCACAACAGTCTTGGGAAAAGGTCTACGTGGGGCTTAACAAACAATTAATATTCATGCAGTTAACGAGTAGTTAGAACAGTACGGCTACTAGATTTATTGATGTTCATCAAATTTAACACATTGTAAATTAAAACAACTCCTACAGCAGGCTATTTAAAATATACATAATGTAGCCTATGACCTGTGGAGACTGATACTATCAACATTTTTAATCTGCTTATGGTCATATGCAGTAGTATTACACATTTGTTGGAAAAAATTGCTCAGCAAATCAGAATTATTCATCCCCTGGTGCGGTAAAAAATAAAGCTTCAACCAACTATTCCAATGTTATCTGCCTCTCCCTTTCCCAGGGGTTACAAACACATAAATCTAGCCTCTTGCTTATACCGTTCTACTTCAAGGCACATCAGGCTGTATATTTCCAAAATCTACTACAAAACAAAAGTAATTACCTTTCTTTCTTTCTTTCTCTCTTTCTCTTTTTTTCTCTCTCTCTTTCTCTCTCTCTCTCTCGCTTTCTTTCTTTCCAAGTATACATTGGCCCAAGCACTGAGACAAATTTATGCTAGTGTCAGCAGTGGCTCAGTTGGTAGCGCACTCGCCTCTGCATCAGAAGGTTGTGGGTTCAAGTCCCACTCCAAGCTAGGCTGACACTCCACTGCAGTACTGAGGGAGTGTTGCACTGTCGGAGGTGCCATTTTTTGGATGAGAAGTTAAACCGAGGCCCCATCTGCTCTCTGAGGTGGATGTAAAAGATCCCATGGCATTATTTCGAAGAAGAGCAGGGGAGTTATCCTCGGTGTCCTGGCCAATCTTTATCTCTCAAGCAACATCATAAAATAAACCAGATTATCTGGTCATTAACACATTGCTGTTTGTGGGAGCTCCCTGTGCGCAAATTGGCTGCAGCGTTTCCCACATTACAACAGTGACTACACTTCAAAAGTACTTCATTGGCTGTAAAGCGCTTTGAGACATCCGGTGGTCGTGAAAGGCGCTATATCAATGCAAGTCTTTCTTCTTTCTTTCTAAGCACTGCTAGCAATCCATGCCAGTGAGCTAGTGGTGGGCACCATGCAGGAACCAATCAGAATACTAACTTTACTGTCTTAGACGCCATGGGGGAAAAATTCAGTTGGTTTGCGCCTCCCGTTAGCGCCTTAAGAGGGCGCTAATGGGGCGCAAAGCAACTAGCGCCCGGGCGCGACGATGTTTGTGCCGCTCATAAAATTAACTAGACATTTTGTGGCGGCACTAAACACTACCGCCACGATCTCCTGCGCCAGCAGATCGTGACGTCAGTCGAGTGTGCAACGCCCCGGTAGCGCCCTGGACCGGATATTGAGTAGCGTCCCCTGCCTTACCGCCTGCCGCTAGCAACGACAGGTTGAGGGGAGCGTTTTGCAGTCAGGAAGGGACTGGGGGAGCGCTATTTAAAGGCGACCGCTTCCTGCCTTTTTTGACATTTTTGCACCACGCATCAAGGAGAGAGAGAGAGAGACTTCTGGAGAGATTCAACGCTGTGTGAAGCAGTTTTGGGTACTGAGCAGCACTTTGCAGGTTCATTTTGATTTGCCCTTCCTTGTATCGATTTAGAAGAGACTGTGGGGGCTGCACTCTGAGCTCTTTCCCATGGCCTCTCCATTGTTCTTTCCAGCAGATTTGATGTACAGGTCTCTCCAGGCCGAGATTCAAGGCTGCAATGAGCAGGATGTGGATGGAGAGCAAGATTAACCCTCCCCTTTAAGAACTGGCCAGCGCCATTGTGTCTGTGTTCCATTGCTGACTGACATCGCATGAGCTTCGCCAGCGCTCTGAGGTAGCGCCTCGCTCCTCAGCCTTTGTGCCTTAAGACAGGTGTGTAGCACCTGATTTAGCTCTCCAATTACCTCCAGGGGCGATAAAAGCCAAGTTTGCAGTCGGAGGCGATAATTAGCGCCACGCACTAATCTTTGTGCCCGGCCGATAATTGCGCCCCAAATGGGGCGATAGTGAATTTCTCCCCCCATCTCTTACAAACACTATACATTGCTTTTTGTGTGTCTAACAAAGCCCTTTGACAGCCTATCCCTCTCTGAGAAGTCTGAGACAGGAGGTTGTGACGATTCACAAAGCTATCACTCGTCAACTCAACAGAAACTCAACAAGATAGCAGACTACAGCTATCAGCCCACACCAATGTAAGCAGTCTGTGGACAAAACTCCCAACATGCACTAGGGGCTCCCTCCCTCCTGGGTCTAATGAACACAACCATATTTTGTAGCCTGAAGGATTTTTTTAAATGATTGACGGCAAGATTAGCTATCCACAGACCATGCCGAAACTTGATGGCCCCAAAGATCCAGGGCCCACTCCATCAGTGGAAGAGGCAGGCTCCTGTGCCGCTACGGGCACCTCTTGTGCGTCCATCAGTGGAAGGGGTGGAAAAACTGGTGCCACTTGCTGGCCAGCCATTTGAAAAATTTGTTTCACGGCTGAATCGGCCCCATTTCTGGGGTGTGGGAAGCAATATTAATAAAGCTGCCGACATTTTGTTTAGGGGTCCAGGCCTGGAAAGCCAGGTGGGCCCACCTCCACTGCTGAGCAATCCTGGATGCCAAGTTTATCCTGGTGCCCAGGTCACTCAGCATTAGAGAGGCTGTTGGAGAACTGCTGGATGAACATGAATGGCACAAATTAGAGTCAGAAGTCCTGTGTGCTATACCAATGTTACTTAACTGCTGGAAACCCTGGGATCTATTGCTACAAATGTATTATATTTATCTTCAAGTAAAATAGAAATTTAAATATTGTATTGAGAAAGATCCTATAACAACAGATTACATAGGGTATACAACACCGAAACAGGCCATTCGGCCCAACCAGTCCATGTCGGCATTTATGCTCCACTTGAGCCTCCCGTCTTTCCTCATCTAAATCTATCAGCATAACCCTCTATTCCCTTCTCCCTCATATGCTTGTCCAGCCTCCCCTTAAACGCATCTATACTATTCGCTTCAACCACACCCTGTGGTAGCGAGTTCCACATTCTCACCACTCTTTGGGTAAAGAAGTTTCTTTTGAATTCCCTATTGGATTTCTTGGTGACTATCTTATATTGATGACCTCTAGTTATGCTCTTCCCCACAAGTGGAAACATTCTCTCTCTATCCACTCTATCAAAACCTTTCATAATTTTAAAGACCTCTATTAGGTCAACCCTCAGCCTTCTTTCTTCAAGAGAAAAGAGACCCAGCCTGTTCACCCTTTCCTGATATGTATACCCTCGCATTTCTGGTATCATCCTCGTAAATCTTCTCTGCACCCTCTCCAATGCTTCTATATCCTTTTTATAATATGGTGACCAGAACCTTACACAGTACTCTAAGTGTGGTCTAACCAAAGTTCGATACAGGTTTAGCATAACTTCCCTACTTTTCAATTCTATCCCTCTAGAAATAAACCCTAGTGCTTGGTTTGCTTTTTTTTTATGGCCTTGATAACCTGTGTCGCAACTTTTAGTGATTTGTGTGTTTGTACTCCGAGATCCCTTTGTTTCTCTACCCCACCTAGATTCACACCCTCCAAGTAATAAGTGACCTCCCTATTCTTCCTACCAAAATGTAATACCTCACATTTATCTGTGTTGAGCTTCATTTGCCAATTATATGCCCATTCTGCAAGTTTATTAATGTCCTCCTGTAATTTGTTGCAGTCCTCCTCAGTATTGACTATCCCCCCCAATTTGGTGTCATCTGCAAATTTAGAAATTGTGTTTTTGATTCCAAAGTCTAAATTGTGAACAACAGTGGTCCCAGCACTGATCCTTGTGGAGCACCACTACCCACCTTCTGCCACCTTTTACCCCTACTCAGTTTTCTGTCTTGAAGCCAGCTAGCTATCCATTCTGCTACTTATCCCCTGACTCCACATTCTCTGACATAAAAACAGAAAATGCTGGAGATACTCAGCAGGTCAGGCAGCATCTGTGAAGAGAGAAACAGAGTTAACGTTTCAGGTCGAAGACCTTTCGTCAGAACTGGAAAAAAGCAGGAAATGGAACAGATTTTTAAGCAAGTGTAGGGGCTGGGAAATGGGGGAGGGGATGAAAGAACAAAAGGGAAGGTCTGTGATAGGATAGAAGGCAGAAGAGGTTAAGAGACATTAAGAGATATTCAAGGCAAAAGGAGATGGTAATGGGACAGGTTAAGAAACAAAGGATGGTTCAGGATGAAGTGTAAATTGCGCTGGCAGAATGAAAGACAGCTGCCATGTGGGAGAGAAGAACAAAAGGCACAAACAAAAAGTGTGGATAAAAAAAATATATATGATAGGGGCCGGTTATGATCTGAAATTGTTGAACTCTATGTTGAGTCCAGAAGGCTGTAAAGTGCCTAATCGAAAGATGAGGTGCTGGTCCACATTCTCTGACCTTGTTCATCAGTCTATTATGGGGTACCTTATTGAAGGCCTTTTGAAAATCTAGATAAATGACATCTACTGCATTATCATTGTCTACTCTCTCTGTTACCTCTTCAAAAAATTCAATGAGATTGGTCAAGCAAGTCTTTCCCTTTTGAAATCCATGCTGACTATTCATTACTATGTTTTTGGTTTATAGATGTTCTATTTTCTCCTTTAGTAGGGATTCCATTATTTTTCCTACCACCGATCTTAAGCTGACTGGTCTATAATTCCCTGGACATGTTCTGTCCCCCTTTTTAAATATCGGTATTACGTTAGCTATCCGCCAGTCCTCTGGCACTACACCTTTTTCTAATGAATTATTAAATATGTGTAGTAATGCCTCTGCTATCTCTTCCCTAGATTCTTTTAAAATGTGTGGATGCAATCCGTCAGGACCAGGGGTTTTATCCTCTTTGAGTTTGTTTAGTTTCTTTAATATATCTCCTCTTTTTATTTTAAATGCACTTATCTCATTACTAATCTCATCATCCAATATCATGTCCACCTGTTCTCTCTCCCTGGTAAATACTAAAGCTAAATAATTATTTAATGTTTCTGCCATCTCTCTATTGTTACCTGTGGTATTATCCTGTCTATCCCTTAATGGCCCTATTCCCATCCCAACCTTCCTTTTTTTTATTGATGTGCCTGTAAAATATTTTACTATTTTGTTTTATGTTCCTTGATAATTTAATTTCATAGTTCCTCTTTGCCTTCCTAATTGTTTTTTTGACTTCTCTCCTAATCTCTTCATATTCTTCCTTATCATGCACTCCCCTGCTGTCTATGTACTTAATGTATGCCTCTTTCCTTACACTCAATTATTTCTTTATGGCTTTATTCATCCATGGAGTCTCATTAGTGTTTAGTTTGTTCTTTCCTTTTAGCGGAATATATTGTTCCTGCACTCTGTTGAACACCGTTTTAAATGTTTCCCATTGCTGTTCTACATCGTTATTTGCCAATATTGTTGCCCATTTTATTTTCCCAAGTTCTATTCTCAGCCCCTCAAAATCAGCTTTTCTCCAATCTATTACCCTGGTTTTTGTCATACTTATGTCCTTCTCAATTATTATCTTAAAGCATATTATATTATGGTCACTATTGCCTAGATGTTCCCCTACTTTTACTTCTCTTATCTGCTCTGGTTCATTCCCCATTACTAGATCCAATAGCGAATTCTCCCTTGTTGGGCTTTTTACATATTGGGTTAGAAAGGAGTCCTGTACATATTGTAGGAACTCCATTCCCTTATCCCCTTTACCTACCTCTTCTGTCCAATTAATATCGGGGTGGTTGAAATCCTCTCCATGATTATTATTCTATGTTTTTTACTCATTTCCCTAATTTGTCTGCATATTTCTTCCTTCACCTCCCTTCCACTATTAGGTGGTCTGTCGACTACACCTATTAGTGTGATTGATCCTTTATTATCTTTTATCTCTATCCATATGGATTCTATTTTTGTCTTGCTGATAGCTGCATCGCTTTTTTCTACTGCCATTATGTTATCCATCATAAGTACAGCTACTCCAACTCCCCTTTTTCCCTCTCTATCTTTTCTAAATATGTTATACCCTGCAATGTTAAATTCCCAGTCCTGATTTTTCTGTAGCCATGTCTCTGTAATCCCGACTATGTCTAGTTCCTCGCAACGCATGATCGCCTCCAGCTCCCCTGTTTTATTATGGACACTGTGTGCATTGCTGTACAGACAGTTTAACTCATTTTTAATAGGATTTCCTCTCACTTTATGTTTAACCATCTTTTTAGACTACTGTTCTATAACTCTATTTATTCCCTTGCCATCAATGTCCTCCCTTACTTTATTCTTTCCTATGCTCTCTTTTCCTGTTTTGTTTATAATTAGGCTGATATAGACCCCGAAAACTGAGATAAATGGTAGTATGGCCAAACAGTATATCAGTCACTGGTGTAATAATTCTGAATCACGGCTCACCCTGTGATACCTTTAATGTCCATTCCTGGGTCCTGAAAGCTAACCGTGTCATAGAAACTTGAGATATGTTTCTTTCACTTCCACAAGAAAGACAATGCTGACCCATGAATGTCCCTGCAGATTGTCAGTAACCATCTCTCTAGACAGCCTCAGCCTTTGAATGCAGTTTCTCCATTAGGGACAAGTATCTCCTTTTTTATCTGTACATATGGCCCTGGGGTAATTGGTCGTAAGTATGTTACGAATCTTTGTTCTCACTCTATTCTGTCTCCTGCAGCAAGGCAGCACGGTGTATTTTGCAGCTCTAATGCTCACCAACATCACCAGCATTAAACTAACTTGATTGATTTTTTGAATTTTTTGAGGAGGTAACAGGGAGGGTTGATGAGGGTAGCATGATTGATGTAGTCTATGTGGGTTTTAACAAGGCTTTTGACAAGGTCCCTGTGGTAACACAATACAGCTTCCTGTGACTCGAACTTTATTGCATCACTTCCTGTGATTAGTCCAGGATAAATACTGGACTGATCAGTTGGATCCGGGAGAGGCATAGAGTAAGACCTCTTTTGTATGTAGCACCTTTTTAGTTGATTAAAGCTTACTTTAAGTTCACCACGCGTAAGGCTCATTCTTACGACAGTCCCATGTGATAGACTGGTCAGAAAAGTAAAAGCCCATGGGATCCAGGGGAAAGTGGCAAGTTGTGTCCAAAATTGGCTCAGTGGCAGGAAGCAAAGGATAATGGTTGATGGGTGTTTTTGTGACTGGAAAGCTGTTTCCAGTGGGGTTCCACAGGGCTTGGTACTAGGTCCTTTGCTTTTTTGTGGTATATATCAATGATTTAGACTTGAATGTAGGGGGCATGATTAAGAAGTTTGCAGATGATACAAAAATTGGCCGTGTGGTTGATAGTGAGGAAGAAAGCTGTAGACTGCAGGAAGATATCAATGGACAGATATCAGTTGGGCAGAAAAGTGGCAAATGGAATTCAATCCGGAGAAGTGTGAGGTAATGCATTTGGGGAGGGCTAACAAGGCAAGGGAATACACAATAAATGGTACTGAGAAGTGTAGAGGAACAGAGGGACCTTGGAGTGCATGTCCACAGATCCCTGAAGGTAGCAGGACAGGTAGATAAGGTGGTTAAGAAGGTATACAGGATACTTTCCTTTATTAGCCGAAGCATAGAATATAAGAGCAGGGAGGTTATGCTTGAACTGTATAAAACACTAATTAGGCCACAGCTAGAGTACTGCGTACAGTTCTGGTCACCACATTACAGGAAAGATGTGATTGCACTAGAGAGAGTACAGAGGAGATTTATGAGGATGTTGCCAGGACTGGAGAATTTTAGCTATGAGGAAAGATTGGATAGGCTGAGGTTGTTTTCTTTGGAACAGAGGAGGCTGAGGGGAAACTTAATTGAGGTGTATAAAATTATGAGGGGCCTAGATAGAGTGGATAGGAAGGACCAACACGGTGGCATAGTGGTTAGCACTGGTGCCTCACAGCGCCAGAGACCCGGGTTCGAATCTGACCTCGGGTGACTGTCTGTGTGGAGTTTGCACATTCTCCCCATGTCTGCGTGGGTTTCCTCCGGGTGCTCCGGTTTCCTCCCACAGTCCAAAAATGTGTGGGTTAGGTTGATTTGGCTATGATAAATTGACCCTTAGTGTTAGGGGGGATTAAATATGTGGGGTTATGGGGATAGGATGGGATATGTTAGGGGGAATTAAATACGTGGGGTTACGGGGGTAGGGTGGGATATGTGTACTGTGGGGATTAAAGCAGGGACAGGGTACTGGATTTGGATGATCAGCCATGATCATATTGAATGGCGGAGCAGGCTCGACGGGCCGAATGGCCTACTCCTGCTCCTAGATTCTATGTTTCTATGTTTCTATGACCTATTTCCTTTAGCAGAGAGGTCAATAACCAGGGGGCATAGATTTAAAGTAATTGGTAGAAGGATTGAGGGGAGCCTAGGAGAACTTTTTTCACCCAGAGGGTGGTGGGGGTCTGGAACTCACTGCCTGAAAGGGTGGTAGAGGCAGAATCCCTCATCGCATTAAAAAAGTACTTGTATATGCACTTGAAGTGCTGTAACCTGCAGGGCTGGAAAGTGGGATTAGGCTGGATAGCTCTTTTTGGGCCGGCACAGTGCTAATGGGCTGAATGGTCTCCTGTGCCGTAAATTTCTATGATTCTATCTATCCCAGAGATACAATAACTCAAACTCAGATTGACAGCAACAAGTGCCAGTAGAGATTTTATTGCACAAAATGTAAAACAGCACCAGTTGAGGCATTGACGAGCCTTTAATTGGCATTATTAAGCAGTCAGCATTAAAATAATGATAGAGCATTAGTGATAAGTTCTTTTATCACAGGGCAGAAAACATGGAATAGTGCTAAAATCTCCAGCTGATGCTGCTGGTGCTTCAACTCCTTTAAACACTAACCTCCATTGGCGTTAGCAGCGCAGAACATAGCTGAATGTAACTTACTTTAGACTACACAAGGAGACAAATGTGTGTGCAATCAGTCCATAGCAGTAATGAGCCGTCAATTTTCCTTTCTAGATGAACAGCTACATGTGTATCACACTTTGGGATTTTCCGCTCTGGCAGAATTCCACCGTAATCTTGGCAGGATGGGCTTTGTGTCTGCCCCATGCTAGTGCTCCTGATCCTGGCCAGTTTTCCAGGCTCAGGCTAATTTGCATTTTTTCAGCAGTCTCTTGACATGATTCCCTTGGGGAACCTGCCTTGAGAGGTGGGAGGGAAATAGTTGTACCAGGCTTTGGGCACCTGCTACAATGTAGCATGGTAAGCAGCCTCTGGGGCTGGGAACATTTTAGTTTTGGAAAAAAGCCCACCTTGGCTACGAGGCAAGGTGGTCCTTTAAATGTTTAATTCTTCTTCACCCCCATAGCAACTCTGGACACTGGGACTTTGCAGCATTCCTAGCACACAGCCTTGCTATGGCACAAATGACCTTTTTAAAAAAGATTTTTTGGAGGTTCCTGTAACTTTCCCAGTGGTTTCTATCAACACTTTCCCTACAAGCATTGTAGCATTTACTTTTCTTATTTGTTCCACTTTGTATTGTCTTACCAGTCCATTTAGCCATGTTTCTTTAATCTGGGCTTATTAATTCTTACTCCTTCAAATAAACCTAGTCAACTGGTGCTGGCTAATGGGATTTTTGGCCCACTTGTATGTATTCCTTTGGTTGTCTTGTTTGCCACTTCTCTTTGTTTTCAATAAATTCCCAAATAACAATCTAGTAAATCACTGTACACTACACTTTTCGGTGTAAAGCCTTTTGGCAAAAGCATATATATCTAACCCATAGCAAACTCCATGGGGGAGAAATTGCTCTGATCATTATAGTGATGACATTGTAAATACATTTCAAAATAACCTATTTGTTATTTGGCTGCATATAGTGATCAGATAAATTCTTCCCCTCTCATATTTGTTTCATTTTCTACATCTCTGTCTCTATCCATACCTCTAATAGCTATAGATGAGCATTTGGATTCATTGAGATAGCTCAGATCAAAGTCATAGAATAAACGCTCAGGCTGATAACATTTTTAGTGGCAGATGTGAATGGTAATGTGATTGTATCATCACAATTTTGCATTCTCTCCAAAATTAGTAAAGTGACTTTAAAGGAATTTTACCAAGATAACACTGCCCTTTAAGGCTCTGCCTTATCTGTATCTCATTTTTAGTGCTACTTACTTGAAACCATCAATTACACTTTTAAATGATCAGATATGAATCTTTTATGTGGAGTTATTTTTGACCTTCTCCCTGTGATGGCAATATGTAAAATGATTTCTGGCAATTGATTTGTTGGAACATGTATTATGTATCCAACCAATGACAATGTGGCAATTCTAATTTGTCGTTACAAATCCAGTTTCACCCCCATTAGTGTTTGTTTTTGCTGTAATTTCCACAGGGCTTCTCCTGATTGTCCACCACAACTTCAGTGGAAAATCTGCAGAAACTCTGTAGAAATGGCATTTCCGCCGTTTTTCCGGGGTTCCCGTGGATCTACTGTCCATGTCACGGTGATCAGAAGAACCCCCATGAAAATTCTAGCCCTATATATTCTTGTAAATAGAGTAATTGTTCACCATTTTAACTGGGGGTTAGTTTCTGTTAAGTGAGTTTTGATGTCAATTCAAAGCTCACCAGCTCCGGAAAAAAAGAGGCCCAGGGAATTTTAAGTCCTGGGCCTTATTTCAATGCCACAGGCCAACTTCCCACCCATACTGGGAGAGAAGTCGGCAGGAAGTGGCACAAAATTTGTACTGCATACCGAGCAATGTAAATCCCTGGGGTCAGCTTCCAGACCGTCACATGGGAGTCCCCACGATCGGGGGGGGTGGGTGGTGGGGTGGGGGGGGGGGGGGCGCGGAGGTGACGAGACCACAGCAGGGGAGGCCTAAAATTTTCTTGTGGGGCTTAGAGGAGGAGGCCTTCCCTGGTAACTGATACCTTTGTGTGAAATTCCCTATTCCTAATTGTGAAATTATGTCCCTGGGTTATTAAACCCTTTGTCAATGTGACAATTTGCACAGATTAACATTGTGAATTATTTGGTTAAGTTATGTGCATTTGTTGTGTAAGTCTGATAAGCATTTATTTGTATAGTGCATGCAATTTCATACACGTTTGTGCAGAGACTTTGAATGACATCCTAATAGCTTCCTGTCCTTGAGTTCCAATGTTAGTTGGCATCCCATGTACCTGCTTTGTAGCTGGCAGCAAGACTTGGGCTTTCTTATTCTGCTTTGTAAACAATGCCCATTTGCAGAAATCAATTGTATTAGTACGCAGAATCAGTGTGTTAAAGGAAGTATAGGAGGCAAATTTAACCCTACCCACCTGAGGAAATTGGGCAGGTAGAGAGTTTAAATCCACCAGGTTACTTACCTGCCAGGAACTCACTGTTCCGAATTTAATTGTGTCACCAGGTAGCAGGGAGCTCCCCATCTTCCATCTCCAATGGCCAGGGATGCCAAAACTCCACCGATCTCCAGTGCCTCCTCCTATGCGCTTGTCAGCTGTGATATGTTTGGAGGGCCCCCTCCGGTTCTCTCCCTCTCCCTGGTGTTCTGTGCTCTCTTCTCCATGAAGGAGGGAAAGAAGAGACCTATGAGTGTAATGGCATGTGCTCATCTGATAGATGCTGTGCATTTGGTGAGGGTGACTATGAGGGAAAGGCATCTCATTGCATAAGGATGAGGGTGAGTGTCAGTGGTGGATGAATTGATGGGGATGTGGGGAAGTGCATAGAAAGAGAAGGATGGGTGCACCTGCAAGGTAAGTGAGTGTGAGGAGTGATGTACTGGATTAGGGTTGACAAGGCAGAGTGAGGGGGTGGGGTGATGCGCACAGCAGTATGTAGGTAAATGTGCCACTGTACTCACCTTTCCTGACCTGCTTAGGTCATTAAAGCGCGTTCTGCACTGAATCCAGGAGCGTGGCACCAGACTCCTGCTGCTGACCTCCTCCGCTACCTCCAACCACGCCTTCTTGGTCTTCGCTGCAGGCTTCTTCCTTGCGTTGGTAGGGAAGAGTATCTCTGTCTGACTCCTCACAACCCCCAGCAGCACATCCAGGGAGGCGTCACTTAAACAAGGTGCAGCCTTTGCCCATACAGACTCCATTCTGGCACTTCCTTCTCTTTTCTTCCCAACTCCAAACTCTTAAATTGTATGTGTAGAGTGTCCCTTTAAATACTGGAGTTGAGATCGCGTCATGAGGGTCCACATCACTCCCGCTGCCGCTGATTGGACGGGAAACCCGGAAGTAAAATTATAATCAGGTGGCTGAGTTAAAAAGCCACTGACAGATGCGCTGCACTTACTTCCACGTTTCCCGTGCGCTATCGCGTTGCAAAATTAAAATCGGGGCCAATGGCTGTGTTAAATGACTTTTTTTAATACAAATATTTAGTAAGCAGAAGCCATTCTTTTAATAATTTCCCCCTAATTTAAAGATGAACTATGATACATTTTTGGAGGAGAGCTATAAAAACACTAAGTATTTTCCAGTATGCTTGATTAGGTCACTTTATTATACACAGGTTTGTTTCTGGTGCTAACTGTAATTTTCATTCCTGGTCTGAGTCACTCAGTATTTCTAGCTCACATTGACATCATCTATCTCCATCTATCCTCCATGGAAACCTCATGATATTTAAATTCAGTCTGTGACTTCTCCGCAGGTGCTGAGAGGAGCGACTCAGCAGGGAAATTACAGACTACGGGCCTTGCACCATTTAATAAAGGCTTTTAGTTAGTAGTTAGGTTTTTTGTAAATGCTTAAACCATTGTTCCTGACTCTCACCATTGTTAAAGAAAATTACTGTGCAGAATCCAGAGCCTGACAACAAATAAACTAAACCACTCTGTGGAATCCAGACTCTGACAACATTTATTTGTGCTAGTCTATCTGGTCTTGTCGCAAGTGCAGCATTACATCTGATCTTTCCTCAATTATAAGAGCTACATTTGAACCACATATTCTTTCACTTAATATAGTATAGAATCCCTAGAACCTGCCTGGTATCACATTCCATAGAGCTGCAAAGAATTTCATAAATGCATCTTAACATAAACGAGGAATAGATTGCATTGGTAGACTGTAAATATTGCACCACATAATATAGAGGAATCTTTAATTTATTGATTTAATTTTATAAATATAATTGTATTATAACTGGAAATTGCTACTTATGTAACTTTGGGACAGATTTTTAAAATGTGACATTTACAATAAAAGGGGATTGTGGTAATATAGCTGTACCAGACGAGAGGAATAAAATATTATGGTTCATACAATGGATGTGACTTCAAGAGTGGTAGGATTTCATTTTCTCATCTCAATTTTCAGGTGATCTATGTCACCAGTTATACATTACTACTGACAATCTTCTCTATTTTAGGGTAAAAGGCAAAAAAAAACAACTTGCACTTAAATATCGTCTTTAATCTAGCAAAATGTCTCAATGCACATCACAAAAGGGAGGTAGGTATATGAAATGAACATCAGAGTAACAAGAAGAGCTAAGGTAGGTGACTAAAGGTGTGGTTGAAGAGATAGATTTTGAGGTTTTGAAGATGGGGAGTAAGATAGGAAGAAAATTCCAGAGTGCTAGGCGGTGCCACCAATGTTGAAAGAGCAGTGGGCTAAAACTGGGACAATCCATTTTATGCTCAAGATCACTAGGTACATGATTGAGACTACCTCTAATTTTTCTAAATTCTCTCTGTTTTTTATGGAAATTTGTGCCTTTACTTGATGCCTTTCCCCCTGAGGCATTATTTTGCCCTCTAATAATTTAAAGGTAGATGCTATGTAAAACTGTACAGTACGAAGGCTATACCAGAGCAACCACATTGTGGATACTTTATTTTTCATTAATTAACTAGTCTTCAAAAGGATACTCACTTGCTGAGACAGCTCCTGTTGCTTAACTAATTAAGTCCTAATTATTTGGTACCTAATCTGATGGCCATTATCTCAGAATCTAGCCTGCTGCTGCTGTTATACAAAAGCTTGTATTAAATTTGAAGATCTCCATGCTAGAACATGTCACTTTGTATTTCCAAAAATAAGACGTTACATGATCTAGCTATGAGTGCTTCAATTTTCATGTTTTACAAATTAAACTGAAAGTGAATCAACTTTGATAAATGCTTATATTGATTTAACCTGCTTATCTTGCCAGCAATACTAATTTGTTGATAGGATAGTTGACTTGGATGTGAATGAGAAGTCGCACAACACCAGGTTATAGTCCAACAGTTTTATTTGAAATCACGAGCTTTCGGAGCGCTGCTCCTTCGTCGTTACCTGACGAAGGAGCAGCGCTCCGAAAGCTCGTGATTTCAAATAAAACTGTTGGACTATAACCTGGTGTTGTGCGACTTCTCATTTTTGTCCACCCCAGTCCAACACCGGCATCTCCGCATCATGGCGACTTAGATGTGAAGCAACTTCCCCCCTTCATTGTATATACAGTATTGACTCTATTGGCATTGTGAGAAATAACGGGACAATTAAAACATAATAGCAATGGGGAACTGAGTGTTGAATTACCTATTTACATGAAACTACCAGAGAGTCTACTAAAGGCTACTGACTCTGTTGCCTAATTTGTTTGCATTGTCACCTAAAAGCTGTAATTTTACAAGTAGTGCTAGGCAACAACATGTCAGAGGATATTGGTTTGTCTGCCATAACAGCAATGTCACAATTCAGGTCAACTGTTGAAGTTTCTCAATGGATGGGGACGCTGATAGTTCAGGAGAAGGATGTGCCAGTTGCAGATATGCTCACATCAAACAGCTGTATTTGGCTAGATACAGTTCATGTTGGTTTGGTTGATTTTCCTCTGTCTTTCATCTTATACTCTGAGAACTTCTAAGTTCCCCTCCAAGTCACTCACCATCCTGACTTGGACATATATCTCTGTTCCTTCATCACCACTTGGTCAACATCCAGGAACTCCCTACTTCCCAACAGACTGCAAGGGGGAAAAATTCAGTTGGTTGTGCCTCCCGTTAGCGCCTTAAGAGGGCGCTAATGGGGCGCAAAGCATCTAGCGCCCAGGCGCGGCGATGTTTGCGCCGCTCGCGAAATTAACTAGACATTTTGCGGCGGCGCTAAACACTACCGCCACGATCTCCTGCGCCGGCAGATCGTGACGTCAGTCGAGTGCGCAACGCCCCGGTATCGCACCGGAGCAGATATTGAGTAGCGCCCCCTGCCTTACCGCCTGACGCTAGCAATGACAGGTTGAGGGGAGCGAATTGCAGTCAGGAAGGGACTGGGGGAGTGCTATTTAAAGGCGACCGCTTCCTGCCTTTTATTGTTGGTGCCATTTTTGAACCACGCATTCTGAGAGGGAGAGAGAGAGACTTCTGGAGAGATTCAACGCTGTGTGAAGGAGTTTTGGGTACTGAGCAGCACTTTGCAGGTTCATTTTGATTTGCCATTCCTTGTATCGATTTAGAAGAGACTGTGGGGGCTGCACTCTAAGCTCTTTCCCTGGTACTCTCCATTGTTCTTTCCAGCAGATTTGATGTGCAGGTCTCTCCAGGCAGAAATTCAAGGCTGCAATGAGCAGGATGTGGATTGAAAGCAAGATCAACCATCCCCTTTAAGAACTGGCCGGTGCCATTGTGTGTGTGTTCCATTGCTGACTGACATCACATGAGCTTCACCAGCGCTCTGAGGTAGCGCCTCGCTCCTCTGCCTTTGCGCCTTAAGACAGGTGTGAAGCGCCTGATTTAGCGCTCCAATCACCTCCAGGGGCGATAAAAGTCAAGTTTGCAGTCGGTGGCGATAATTAGCGCCAGGCGCTAATCTTTGCGCCCGGCTGATAATTGCGCCCCAAATGGGGCGATACTGAATTTCTCCCCCCAAGGGTTCAATAATAAGGCTCACCACCATTTTCTCAAGGGCAACTATTTTCTCAAGGGCATTAAAGGCCGTGTCAGCGAAGCAAGACTCAGCGCTGTGGGAGCAGTCTCACCCAAACCAAGAGACCCGAGGATCGGTGGAAATTGGTTGCGGGCCTCATCATCATACTCGGAGCGATCTGCCGGTGCTGGTTGCGCCTCCACAGCACACTCGCCTGAGTGATGACATTAATCTCGGGCCACTGCCTCGCCGTCAGCGGCCCTCAGGTATGTCCAGGGAGGGAGGATTGGAGCGGGCTACGGGGGGCAGGGGGGTTGTTTGGGTGTGATCGTGACTCCTGGGTAGTCGGAAAACCACTCCTATTCCTGATGGCTCCATGGGATGGGTTTACCTACCTGTCGTTGGCAGCCACCGGGGACAGGGCTGATGCCTGCCAACGTTCCCGCTAAGCTGCGTGGCTGTGGAGCTCTCTGCTGGTCCTGCGCAGCCTGGGGCCGACTTTTGCAATGTAATGTTTCGAGCATGCATGAAATTGTGAATGGGCCGTGCAGCCCCTTAAAGGGGCCATGCACCCCCCAAAAAATTAGGGAGAACATTGATGCCTGCCCTGCTCATTATCCACAAATTTTGAAAAGAGGTCCGTTAACATGCGGAATTTCCTTAATTTACATATTTAAAGCACCTGTTTTAAAGGCCCCACAAATTTAACAGTGGGACCAATGTTTGCGCAGATTGGGCATAGGTCATCCTACTGCTAGACTAGTATGCTTTGTGCCCGTTTTACACCAAAACAACAAATACCTGTTATACCTCTTCAAGTCATAGCGCTAGGCAAAGTAGTTGGTGCTAATTTTAATTCCCTCTGCTGGCATAGACAGAGTGAGCATGGCCTGAAAATTGTGATGCGTAACTGACTGCCTTGTTTATGCTGCTGTTCTGCTGCTGTCATCTTGGGTAGGGTCCCGAGATGGGCGGCCCGCTTGATTGGCACCCCATCCACCACCTTAAACATTCACTCCCTCCACCACCGGCGTACCGTGGCTGCAGTGTGTACCATCTACAAGATGCACTGCAGAAACTCGCCAAGGTTCTTCGGCAGCACCTCCCAAACCCGCGACCTCTACCACTGAGAAAGACAAAGACAAGGGCAGGAGGCGCATGGGAACACCACAACCTCCAAGTTCCCCTCCAAGTCACACACCATCCTGACTTGGAAGTATATCACCGATCCTTCATCGTCGCTGGGTCAAAATCCTGGAACTCCCTCCCTAACAGCACTATGGGAGTACCTTGACCACACGGACTGCAGCGGTTCAAGAAGGCAGCTCACCACCACCTTCTCAAGGGCAACTAGGGATGAGCAAAAAATGCTGGCCTTGGCAGCGATGCCCACATCCCATGCACGAATAAAAATTTCTCTATAAAGTTGGTATATATTATCTCTCAAGTGCTCTAAAAATATCAAGAGCAAATGAACTAATTTTATCCTAAATATCAGAAAAATGTCTCCAATTCTGAACCATGCGATTGTAAGTGATGGAAATTGACCAGTTTGTTCTGAATCCAGATTGTCAGTTAACTAGTGAGCAGTTAACATTTGAGATGAAGCAATTCAGGAGAAATGCATTTTTGGTTTGAAGTATTTTATGGGAGAAATTTGTGTAGGCCTGTTTTTCAGGCATGAAAGTTCTGGCGTACTCATAGTGTGAGTCAGAAGCTGGAGGCCTGAGTCTCATCCAAAAATGTGCCTTGGGCTTCACCTGAATAATTCCGGCAAGCTATGGATGCCAATCAAGCATCCCGGGTCTGCTTGCCAGTTTTCTGCAGACCAATTTGGTTGCAATACTGGCATTACCCTTCAGGTAGGTCCTGGGGGTGGGGGGGAGTTGTTGAACGGGAAGGGGCAAGTATGGGCTGGCTGAGGTTCGCAGTATTGCTGTGGAGCCAGGAAGAGCAGGAGGAGCTCCTCCTGGCTCTACATTAAGGAGAGTGCAAGAAAGATTACTTACCTTGCCTTCGGCGGCCTTCAGACGTTGCTGTAGAGCCGCCTAGTTTTTGATTAGTTTCAGAGCAGAATTCTTAAACAGGCATTAGGTACCTCATTAGCCATATGGCATCGGACGTATTTCAGGTACAGTTGGGGCATGGGACATAGCTCTACAAAATTGGACCTTTTTGTCCCTGTTTCATGCCCAATAAATGGTTGAAACGAGGTCCAATTTTGTCCCCTATGTTTTTCCCAGTCTGTCATGCCAATGCATTGATATGGTAAGGTGAGAAACTTATAATAGAAGCTATCTTTTGTTAAGAAATCTCTTCAGATGAACTTAAGAGAGCAGAAATGTTCAACAGAGTTTATTTATATTTTTGCCAGGAGGCTTGTTTTAATGAATTTTCCACTTCTAAACATTACATCCTGTTCTGAACCATTACATTCAGCAGCTGAAGGCATTAATCTGCTGATCAGGAGCTGTACACCTATGTTAATAATTAATGAAAGAAGCGTGAAATGAGTTTCAACTGGTTTGTAGCAGTACCCGTGTCAAGATTTTGAATGATTGCATCAAGCAAATCACAACTTTCTGCTAGCTCAAACCTGTTACCTCTAGTAAAGCCATTTTATAAAAACAAATAATGATATGATTGAAAGAGAATTCTAAAAGCATGACTTAACTTAGTGATTGATGATTCCAGAAAATTCTTATTTAGATTTTAGTTTCTGAAGTATTTAATTAAAGCTACATTATGACAATCTGGCTTCAACTAAATCATTCTTTACCTGTTACATCTAGCGTTCAATTCTAGAATTCAACTCACATTGACTGCTCGCAATCACAGTGAATAGAGGGATAATGCACTTCAGCCTAGAACAGTGAGTAAATCGGTCATTGGCATGCCTGCAGATACAATGCAGGCTCACCCCTTTGGACATATGTCCTTAACAACATGGGCTCAGAAACTTGTACAAGTCTTGAATTTCAGTCATTGAACAGCGAGTAATTAGATTGACAGAAATTTAACAGTTCAAGTACTCCGTTATCTCTTGTAGTTAAATCAACTGATTCCAATTTTGCACTCTCCAAGGAGTCATCCCATCCGTCACCACAGCTCGTCGGAGCACAAGAAATATGAATCCGCTGTTTTCATTGTGATTGTGCTGCAATTTCATGCAGAAGAGCATTTGGATGGCTGAATCGCTGTCTCAAAGTAATACTGGGCATAAAGACTCTGCACTCTATCTGCAGTAAGGATACAGCACAGTAGTTGGAAGTCTTTTTGGTCAGTGGCGGCACTCTCATTTCTCAGTCAGAGGTTGTGGATTCAAGCCCCACTCCAGAGACTAGAGCCAATAATTCAGGCTGATACTTCAGTGCAGTAATAAGGAGGTGCCGTCTTTCAGTTGAGATAACCGAGGCCTGACTGCCATTTAAGTAAATATAAATGGTCCTGTGGCACTATTGGAAGGAGAGTATGGGAGTTCTCCTGGTGCCCTGGCCAACATCTATTGTTCAACCAACTCCACTAAAATAGATCATCTGGTTATTTATCTTATTTCTGGTTGTAGGATCTTGCTATGTGCAAAAGGCAGCTATGTTTGCCAACATTACTACACTTAAAATAAAGTACTTCATTGGCTATGAAGCATTTCGGATGTCCCGAGGATGTGAAAGACATTATATAAATGCAAGGGGGTAAAAATTCACTTGGTTGCGCCTCCCGTTAGCGCCTTAAGAGGGCGCTAATGGGGCGCAAAGCCGCTAACGCCCGGGCGCAGCGATGTTTGCGCCGCTCGAGAACTTAACTTGAGATTGTGCGGCGGCGCTAAAACTTACCGCTGCGACCACCTGCGCGCGCAGATTGTGACGTCATTCCATGGTGCAACGCCCTTGTGGCGCCCCGTAGCGGAAATTGAGTGGCGCCCCCTGCCTTACCGCCTGGCGCTTCCAACGACCAGAAGACTGGAATGCTATCAATCGCTGTGGGGCTGGGGGGGGCGCTATTTAAAGGGGGCCTCTTCCTGTCTTTTATTGTTGGTGGCATTTTTGAACTACGCATTCTGAGAGAGAGAGGGAGAGACTTCTGGAGAGATTCAACGTTGTGTGAAGGAGTTTTGGGTACTGAGCAGCACTTTGCAGGTTCATTTTGATTTGCCATTCCTTGTATCGATTTAGCAGAGACTGTGGGAGCTGCACTCTGAGCTCTTTGCCTGGTACGCTCCATTGTTCTTTCCAGCACATTTGATGTGCAAGTCTCTCCAGGCCGAGATTCAAGGCAGCAATGAACAGGATGTGGATGGAAAGCAAGATTAACCATCCCCTTTAAGAACTGGCCCGTGCCATTGTGTGTGTGTTCCATTGCTGACTGACATTACATGAGCTTCGCCAGCGCTCCGAGTTAGCGCCTCACTGCTCGGCCTTTGCGCCTTAAGAGAGGTGTGCAGCGCCTGCTTTAGCGCTCCACTCACCTCCCGGGGTGGTAAAAGTGAAGTTTCCTGTCAGTGCCGATAATTAGCGCCAGGCGCTAATATTTGCGTCCGGACGATATTTGCGCCCCAAATGGGGCGCGACCTAATTTCTACCCCAAGATCTTTCTTTTTGTCTTAAGCCATTTGCTTTAAATCTGGAACTTTATTATTAATGAGCACCTGACCTTTAATTTTAAAGCAAGGCAGATTTCTACAGTCAGTCCTTTGCAATAAGTGAGCCAACTATGGAAAAATAAATGGAAATTTTTGGCAAAGTCTGTCAAAAGCATCCATTTTAAACAGTCTCCTTCACATCAAGTGAAATTAAAACATCTAAATACACATACAGCTGATATGTTTTTTTTTAAGGTGAAAGATTTGTTGCCACATGGCCTGGCAGTAAATTGATATTACACACTGACAGGGAAAGTAAATTTCTTGCTCCATTTGTTTTCAAAAGGGGGGTGGACCACACAGGCAGGGAGGTACTGCTGCCAATGTGCTGCTTCTGTAAAACAACATTCTACTCTCCCACCATTGCCAGAACACGGGCCATGACTGCCACTCTCCAGGGCCTGCCTCCACCTTCCATATGGGGGTCTTGGGAAGCAAGAGCAACTGGGACAGATTTGCATGCAGCAGGCCAGGAAGGGGTGGCCAATGGTGGTTCCAGTGGCGGCAGCAGTGGGAGTGAAATTGAGGTCAGAGCAGTGAGGGGGTGGTAGGACTGTCTTTATCCTGCCCCATTGTAGGAGAATCCAGCCCTAAGAATTCTGAAATGCATTGATATTTTGGTTTCAGAATTGGTTTTAAGTATTGGTGAAAGTTAAATACCAGCAAGCTATTTTATCTACTGATTTATTTTGCAGAAAGAAAGACTTGCATTTGTATAGGGCTTTTCACAACCTCAGGAAGACCCAAAGGGGTAGAAATTAGGTCGCGCCCCATTTGGGGCGCAAATATCGTCCGCGCGCAAATATTAGCGCCTGGCGCTAATTATCGGCACTGACAGGAAACTTCACTTTTACCGCCCCGGGAGGTGAGTGGAGCGCTAAATTAGGTGCTGCACACCTCTCTTAAGGCGCAAAGGCCTAGGAGTGAGGCGCTACCTCAGCGCACGAGCGCAGCGCAGCTGCTGCCAGTTAGCGAGGGAACACAGACACACTGGCGCCGGACACTTCTTAAAGCGGGGGGGGGGGCCACTTGCTCCCCAGCCACACCCTGCTCATTGCAGCCTTGAATCTCAGCCTGGAGAGACCTGTAATCCATTTTGCTGCCAAGCATGGAGAGGGTGAGAGAACGCGCTCATCGCTTCACCGAGCGGGCCTTGGATGCTCTGGTTGACGCAGTGGAGCGCAGACGATGCATGCTGTTCCCGGAGAGTGGCAGGAGGCCTTTGCCACGCGAGTTCAGAAGAGTGTGGAGGGAGGTGGCTCAGAGCGTCTCCTCCAGGAGCATGGTGCCCAGGACCCATGTTCAGTGCCGCAAAAAGTTCAACGACCTCACTCGGGTCGTCAGGGTGAGTGGCTTTTTCTCAATACCTCTCCATCCCTCCATCTCAACCTCACTCTATGGCCAGAGGGTCTTAAAACCCCAATGCACAACACTCATGCAACACCTATGGCCCTTTCATCAAACACACACACACATTCCACACTTTGCATACAGTAAGGGCTATTCACCTATGGGAGGCACATCAGGCAAGACCATGGCTGCATATTGTAAGGGCTATTCACCTATGGGAGGCACATCAGGCAAGACCATGGCTGCATATTGTAAGGGCTATTCACCTATGGGAGGCACATCAGGCAAGACCATGGCTGCATATTGTAAGGGCTATTCACCTATGGGAGGCACATCAGGCAAGACCATGGCTGCATATTGTAAGGGCTATTCACCTATGGGAGGCACATCAGGCAAGACCATGGCTGTATATTGACTCAGATGCTGTCCTTTTTCTTGCAGGCTAAGCTGGCTCATAATCGGAGACAGCAGCAACGGACGGGTGGAGGGCGGCTTCAGCTGCAACCCCTCAGCGATCTGGAGGAGCGCGTCCACAGGATTGTGGCAAGCCGGGTGATCGGTCCCGTCGCCACTGGAGACGCCGACCCCGTTGTGGACAGCAATGGTAAGGTCATCACCTTTTTGTCCTCTGTCCTTCCACTTGTCCCTCACAATACCAGCCTTTGACACTTTCAATCCAACTTGCTAACTCGCTGCACTTATTCCTCCCTTACTGCCACCCTGTCCTCACGCTAAAGTCACTCTTGTACCTCCCTGCTTTCAGATGGTGATTCACCAGCTGAGGAGATGGTCCCTGAAGCTGCCACTGGGAGTGATGCTGCAGCTGAGGAGGAAGAGGAAGCCGGAGCATCAGTGCCACCCTCTCCCGAGGAAGCCCATGGCCACACTGGGAACACGCCTTCCCCGGAGGGGAGCAGGGGGGAAGGGGCTGATGATGGTGAAGTTCCAGGACCCAGCGGGCTGCAGCAACGCCATTGGGGGGGGAGGGAAGAACGGGGGAGCAGGGGGGAAGGGGCTGATGATGGTGAAGCTCCAGGACCCAGCGGGCTGCAGCCACGCCATGGGGGGGGGAGGGAAGAACGGGAGCCTTCTCCCCAGAGGGAGAGTATGCCAGACACTCCTAATGCAATGGACGCAGAAGAGGAGCGGCTGATTGCAGAAATGAACAGCCAGGCGGTGGGCATGCACACTGAGCTCATGGGTGCAGTGGGAAGGGTGCCCGAATGCATTGAGTCACTGGCAAGGAGTGTGGAGCACTTCGCTGTAGCACAGGCGGATGCCACACTAAAGCTTAGTGCTGCAATTCAGTCACTGGCTGCCAGGAACCCATCTGAGACTGCTCTCATGCAGACTCAGATTGAGGCCACGTGAGCACTGACTGCTGCCATCCTCGATGGTTCGTGCACATGTCCCCGGGGCTGTCACCGCGCCGCAGCAGGCCAGCAATCTGTTCTCCGGCAAATTGCTCCGGATGCTGAAGTGCTGCCCCGTGGGAGTGCCAGTGTGTCGGGCGAGCAGGGAGTTGCTGTCCTCTCTCACGATGACAGCATTCCTGCTGCCACCACTGTCACTTCTCCACTGCACTTGCCACCGCCTGTAGGACAGACTGCTGCCGCCCATGCAGAGTTGGTGCAGTCTGCAGCCGGGCCCTCCAGGCCCAGAAGTGGTCGAGGCCGTCCTTCAGGGGCATCTGCAGTGTCAGGGTCTGACAAGCAGCAGCCTTCCACCAGCCTTGCTGCAGCCACTGAGGTCCCATTACGGAGGAGCAGTAGGGTTAGAAGGGGGGAAGTGCGCAAGGGAAGGAGATCACCCTCGAAGGGCAAAAAGTAGGAGGTGTGCCAAAATGCTGGTCATTTTTTTATTAAAGGCCGAGGTTCATGGCCCAACTTTTGTTTAGTGTTTTGGACATTATCTCCAGGTTGTGAGAACCAGTTATGTTATTGACTGTTTTTTTGTGTTTATTTCTATGAGTTTGTCATGAGGAATTGACACACACAGAGTTTGTACAATAAATAAGTTTCTGTATTCAAAATATACATGGCTGGTGGTTGGAATTATTGGTGCCTTGGCCGGCTTAGGGGTTGCGTGCTGGGTTGATTCGTGTTTGTAGCACTGGCAGGGGCCCTAGAAGCGGCTTGCTATTAGTCGTTGACGGACGGCCCTTGCAGTTTGACCATTGTGGGCCGCCCTCCTGCCTTGGTGCTGCTGCTGATCATCGTCCTCGTCCTGTTCCTCCTCTTCCTCCTCCTCCTCTTGTGGTGCTGCAAGGCCTGGTGGCATTGGCTGCGTCCTGAGGATTGCCATGTTGTGCAACATGCAGCACACGACTACGAATTTCGAAACTTGCTCAGGCGAGTACTGCAGGGCTCCTCCGGAATGGTCCAGACAGCGGAATCGTTGTTTGAGCACGCCGATTGTGCGCTCAATAATGTTCCTGGTTGCTTGTTGGCTTTCCTGGTACCGCAGCTCAGCAGGGGTGTTTGGCGCACGGAGCGGTGTCATCAGCCAGGTGCTCAATGCGTACCCCTTGTCCCCCAGAAGCCAACCAACTGGCTGATGCGGTGCCTCGAAAATTTCTGCCACAGTACTCTGGCGCAGGATGAAAGCATCGTGGCAGCTGCCCGGATAGTGGGCATTGACAGCGAGAATCACCTGTCTGTGGTCACAGACCAACTGCACATTCAAGGAATGGAACCCCTTTCTGTTCCGGAACTCTTCTGCATTCTCTCGCGGAGCACGCAAAGCCACATGCGTGCAGTCAATGGCGCCCTGCACCATGGGGAAGCCCGCTACCCTCGCAAAGCCCATAGCACGGTCATGCTGCTTGTCTGGGGTCATAGGGAAGGAGATGAAGTCTCGTCTCCTTGTGAAGAGGGCATTGGTGACCTGCCGGATGCAGCGATGCACCGCAAACTGGGAGATATTGGCGAGGTCCCCAACAGCAGCTTGGAATGAGCCAGTGGCGTAGAAGTTCAAAGCCACTGTGACCTTCACTGCCACCGACAGAGACGTCCTGGACCTCAGCTGAGGCTGCAGATCTGGCTGCAGCAGGTGGCAGAGCTCAGTGACCACCTCCTTGCTGAATCGCAGCCTTCGCAAACACAGCTCCTCGGACATGTGGATGTAGGAGAGCTGTTCACGATATACCCTGGGAGGGTAAGCTCTCCTGTACATGCGCCTGATGGCCCTCCTCCGTCTGGCCATCATTGCCACTCTCTGTCTGCGTCTCACTATCCTCCGATTGAGCTGGAGCAGGACGACGCCCCCAATCATTGCAGCCCCCATATTCTCTTTGCCAGAAAAGTAATGAGGTACAGCAACGAAAGTAGCAGCAAAGTTAGGATGAACTAGGCAAAACTACCTCACAAAGCGTTGAGTCAATGTAGAAGTCTCTCTCTCTCTCTTTCCGAATCTCTCTCTCTCTCTCAGAACGAGTGGTGCATAAATGTCGACCACAGAAAAAGACAGGAAGAGGCCCCCTTTAAATAGCGCCCCCCCCAGCCCCACACCGATTGATAACGTTCCAGTCTTCCGGTCGTTGGAAGCGCCAGGCGGTAAGGCAGGGGGCGCCACTCAATTTCCGCTCCGGGGCGCCCCAAGGGCGTTGCAGCACGGAATGACGTCACAATCTGCGCGCGCAGGTGGTCGCAGCGGTAAGTTTTAGCGCCGCCGCACAATCTCAAGTTAAGTTCTCGAGCGGCGCAAACAGCGCTGCGCCCGGGCGTTAGCGCCTTAACGCCCCATTAGCGCCCTTTTAAGGCGCTAACGGGAGGCGCAACCAACTGAATTTTTACCCCAAAGTGCTTTACAGCTAATTAAGTACTTTTTTTTTTGAAGAGTAGTGACTGTTGAAATGTTGGGAAACGCAGCAGCCAATTTGCACACAGCAAAGTCCCACAAACAGCAATGAGATAATGAACAGTTAATCTGTTTTAGATGTTGGTTGAGGAATAAACATTGGCCTGGACACCAGGAGAATGCCCCTGCTCTTCTTCAAATAGTGCCATGGGATCTTTGACGTTCACCTGAGATGGCAGCTGGAGCCTCGGTTTAACGTCTCATCTGAAAGACAACTTCGGCACTGAAGTGCCAGCCTGGATTATATGCTCCAATCTCTAGAGTGGGGCTTGAACCCATGACCTTCTGACTCAGAGGTGTGAGTGCTGCCACTGAACCAAGGCTGACACCTACTCTACTTAGTTTTGTGGCAGTAATGGGCAGCCTAGGGCACCAGGCTAGTGCAACACAAAAATTGTGCTTGAAGTAAACCCTTTCCTGAACCTGTACCTTTTAAAGCAAACTCTTGCCGCAGTGGTGGGCAGGAGATAGTCAGAAGTGGCATCAAGTTGACATTGAGGCAGGAACATGTTACACACATGCTGGACTGCAGATAACATTGAGATATGTGCTAAACGACTCAAGCACGCTCATATCACATAGTGCAATCTTTTAGTACATATTGGGAAAACACGATTGGCCAATAGAAAAAAGTCCATAATTACAAGACTCACATTGACAAGGGGAAAAAATCAATCAATTAGATAGTTTAAGGGCCTGGATATCATAAAGGACAGTTCTAGCCCACTTTAACCACTGGCACACTGATTACTGTATTGGGAGTGCACTCAAAATTGTCCAGAGTTTTGCTTTAGAACGTGCAATGCTACTTGTGTAAGTGTTTGATTTATTTGTCTGTTGCGTTGTCCCTTGTGTGTCTGTGTACTTCTTTGTGTTGGCTGTGGATGTGCTCTACTACTGAGTATTTGCCTAATTCAAAAAATAGAACTGGCGGGTGGCTGTGTAGCCAACTGTTGACCTAGAGATAATATGGAAGGCCTGGTGCTTGTATGTGTGACAAATCCTAATGGCCTTAGCTCAATGCGAGAGATACTTTTGCTGTAGTCACTGTGGACTCCTTAGGGCCAGTTTTTCGGACTCTTGCCTGTGTAGAAAACCCATTTCCCCAGTCACAGAGGTTAGGAAAAGGGCCAGAGACCCGACTTTCTGTGTTGCTTTTATCCTGCTCTGGGAGTATCAGGACTTCCCTGGGCGGGGGTGCTGGAGCTTAGTCTATACCTGCAGTAGGTGCAGGCCAGTCGGATCCATTTAACTAAGGTGAGGGGAGGCTTTTCCCACCCTAAAAACCAAAGCAATGTGGCCCACCTCCAGAGCCTTGGCGACTGAAAGGTCAACAGGTGTCCTGGGCGAGCAGATCGAAGATTGCAGGTAACAAACTTTTTCAACTTAAAAATAACTCCCTGCCAGGATATTAATGTTTAGTCGGGACCTTCTAATGGCCAATTTCCATTGACAAGTAGAAGGTCCTGACCTCCGAGACCTGACATGCAGCTTCACCTCTTCCTCCAGCACTAAGCCCTGCTAGGAGGTGGGGCTGCACCATGTAAATGACCTGAGATAGGAAATCCCCATGCTCCTGGACTAGACGGAAGCAAGAACCTGTTCCAGGCGGCAAGTTGGCGGAAAATATCACGGCCTACCAACACCAGATACGTGGTGGAATCGGCTTCTCGGGGCCGTCTCGCATTCGGGAAGGGGTCGTCCCAAGGAAAGGGAGGCCTAAGATTTCCTTATGGGGCCTGGAGGAAAAACAAAAGTACCTGTTTGGGTCTCTTCTGGTCTCACCTCCTCTTCCACTGTCTTCCCCTGGCGGGAAAGCCACCTCGCTTCCCGCTCAGGCCATCCAGTTAAAATTGCAGTTGGGTCCTAATGACGTCAGAATCAGATGAACTGTATCTGGCAGCTAGCCCTGTGATTTGTATTATTTGTTTTTATAGAAGTTCTGGATCTGTTATTTTGTTCTAGAACTATTCTTCTTTAAAAGACATTCTGACTGGTAACTAGAGCAATTTATAGCAGAACCACTTTATGTACCAATATAAACAGGGCAGAAGAAAATAAGACAAAGAAGTTGTAATAAAAGTAGATTGAGAAGTAAGAAAGAGGGGATTATGAAAATGTTGCAGAACATCTGTGAAAGGATTATAAGATTATGTTACTAGACAAGCTATTCACAGTACTAATGTACCATGGAGCTGAATGAGACCGGAATGAAAAAAATCACATCTAAGCTTGGTACGATAAGGTTTTCATGTTAAATTCAGGCTAGCTAAGGTCATTTAAGCTAGTGTAATTTATGGCACTCCAGACTGCATTGTGAAATACAACAGGATAAATGTTATTAAATTAATAGAAAATAATTTTTTGCAATGTCAAGATAATTTATTGATTACATGCCATATAATATAACTTCAAGGGCTATAAGTGGTTTTGTTCAGAAGTCACAACTGATGATTGCTATTATAGTTGGGCTGTCTCCCTACATCCTTTACTTGGGTTCACACCAAAAAAATCCGTTTCCATAAGCAGACTTTCATCCTCGGTGATCAGAAACTTATGACCATTTTCGTGTTGCGAATTGAATAATGTGGTGTAGGACTGACACTTACCCTTTTACCACAATGTTAAGCAACAGAAACTTAGGGGGATTGCCCACCACATGTTCCTGTCCACTCCACAAGGCAGAAAACATAACACGCATGTTTAAAACTAATAGCCAAATTAAGCAAAAGAACAGAGCAAGTAGCCAACAGTACAATATTTGAATTACCCAATACTTAAATTACCAATAATTAAACTACACTGAAACAAAATAATAAGAGTCCAGAATCTTTTAACTGTGTCTCTGATGATCATAACATGGGCACTTGATGCCACAGAGCCCTTCCAACTGCTGCAACATGGAACGAGGGAGGTGAACAGGGAATTTAACTTCTTAGGATGGCTGGCAGACACACTGCTGTCTTTCTTTGAAATTGTGGCTAGCTGGAAGAACAAATGGATTCTTTCTCGCTAGTTAGGTAATTAGAATTTAATTATTTCAGTCAATCAAACGGATAGGGTGTGAACAGTGGCCCCTGGGCTGTCTGTTGACCCTGGCTACCACCTTCTGCCAGCCATGATCCACTGCTGAACTCATGGAAGGGTGTGCTGGTGTACCAAAAAGGACAACCCTCCGAGCACCCTCATCATTCAGCAGCACTCCACCTCAGCAGGTATAATACAGGGAGTTCATGTGCAGAGCTACTCTATCACATGCAAACAGACTCCGTTTCCTGCCTCAATAGTTGTTTTGCCATTCACTGGTGTTTGTCAACCACTTCCTTTTCTCCATACAGATTTTGCAAATGCTATTTTATTTTAAGTGACTACATTTCCTTAAATTCCAGCTACAGCTCTTTAACCATTGCTCATGTGCAGGATATGATTATACTTTACGAATTTAGTAAGTCCCCAGCACAAGATTAATCCACACTGGGAACTTGCGTTGAATATTAGATGAGGGCTAATCCCAGAAGATCCAGTGGGATAAGTCATTTCCAACTTGTGGAAGTGTAAAGCTCACAGCACACTGGTAATCACGAGCCAAAATTTGTATTCTGGTTATATGTATGGGTGAAAAGTGAAAGGTAGAAAATCCAATTTTAGATACAGGTATTTCAAATCAGATGTTTATAAAACTTGATTCAAATTTTGATGTAAACTCATTAAAAGATATTGGGAGAATTTTCAGCTGTTTAGGAATCTTTATGCAAATTTAGCATATTTAGAAATAGTATACTTGAAATAAAAGTATATCTACATATCATTAATGCTAAGTCATATTTTAAGTTACAGTGGTGGCTGTTTGTCACCAGTTAACGAAAGCACTAAGTGAGCCAATTATTAAGGAGTCAAACCATGGAGAAGGCTTGCTGGTCTCTCAGTTGCATCTGAGTCCAACTCTCCCACTAATCATGCTAACTACTATAATGCATTCACATTTTCCTTTTTTTTTAAGTATCCACATGTCAGCAGCAGCATGTCCAACAGTACAAGAGGAGCTTCAAGCTGGGGAATACACCAGTTGCTCTCCAGCTCCAAGTCAGCATCTATACACAGCTACAAAAGTAGAGAGATGAGTTCCTCCCCGACTCCTGATTCTTCTCCACTCCGGCGATCCACCAGCCAGCCCAGCGTACTGTTGATAGTTGCAACTGCCATGTACCAACTGAACGTATCTTATCATTCCACCTCTTGCGTCTATACGTGAAGTCCATTGTCAGAAAAACATGGGTGCAGCATCTGCAGTTTTTCAATATGTCCTGCCAGTGACCAAAGTTCCTTGCCACCTTGTATTTGGAAAATGACCCCTGTAATACCTCCAGACAAAATTTATACTCACTCTACCTACAGGCTCTGAAGACAGTAGTACAAAGGAAATCATGGGCCAGAAATTCAGCTCTCCGGCTTCCCGCGGGTGCAAGGATCGCACGCGCACTTACATACCGCACCTGCCATTGTGCTTCGGGCCCGCGTGGAATTCGGCTCCTGGGCCTCCTACAGCTGCCGGCGCGCAGTGCTTGCATATCCCAGGGGCGCAGTTAGTTCGAAGCGTCCCCTGGGATCACGTTAGCCATGAGAGCCAGGAAGACCTGCCAAATCTATGAATAGAGATTGGCCCCAAAACCTCACTAAAACTTCAAATAAATAAAAAAAAAAATCACATTTTTAAAATAACTATAAATTACATAAATTAACTACTTTAAACAAAAATTTACATTTTTGAAAAATTTTATTACACTTTTTAACGGTGCTAAAAATAAACTTACCTTTCTTTAAAGTATGTAAAAAAGATAAACCTGTTGAAAAAATGTTTAAATTGTACTTAATTCACCACTTACCTTGTTAAAAGCAGGCCTTGCGCCTCCTTTTTTCCTGCGCAGCTTCTCCGTACTTACCCTCACGGAGAAACCTGAAAAAAAAAATGAAGTTCGCTGCGTGCGCGCTGCCTCTCCGGCGCACGCGTTCGACCTCTGACCCCTTCCTTCAGGGGAACGGAAGTTCCGGTTTCCAGCGCATGCGCAGTGCATGTGTGAAATCGGCACTTTCGTTGGGTCTACGGGTGAGTACACAGCGCGTACTCACCTGTGGAGACCCGAATTTCTGGCCCATATCTTAATAGCAGCGATAAATCCAATTTGAAATTTTAATTCATTGGCCTAGCTAAAATTCATATGAAAAGATACAACATATAAATATTTTCTAACATAGTGTATAAAGCTTGAGTCCATCATATAAGTATTTACAACAATGGTATCTAATTGGGTTAATTTTCATCTTCACTGCATGGGAGGTAATCTGGCGGAACGGCCATTATAGAACCTGTCTAATTTTCATTCTGTTGATTTTGATGGAATGATAATCAGTGGGGGGGTGGGGGTGGTTTTATAATGTGTCGGCAATCTGCTCCACCAGATTACTGGCCATGCAGTGAAGGGAAGAATTTACCTCCCTCCCTTAGGCCCCCACCCCCTCTGACATCATGTGCCACGTTTGGGGCAAATAGCAGTTCCACCCTCCCTAGATCCTGTTGGAAACTGGCTGCCTGTGTGTCCGTGTCTCGCCCAGTTTTCCTGAGGTAATGTTACACTCCTGACCAACTTATCCTGAGAGTGGGTCTCTGGTCCCTAGGAAATTTGGGGCCATGGGGGTTAAATTGGATAACCCCGAAAACGTGCACGGGGATCGCGATGCATGATTAACCCGTGCCTGTTGATTGCAATGCAGGCAGGATGTCAACTTTGTGCTGCCTGCTCATTTCTATGATTGCTGCATGCAGGCAGTGCTCCCCACGCTGTTCATTGGCTGCACGCATCAGCAGGGGGCCCAATATTGTAAGTGCAGAGCTAGCCTGCACCTCTTAAAGGGGAGGTGCATTGTGGCTGGTGGTGGTGCTGAGATCATTGTGAATATTGTGTTGTGTAAGAATCAACAATGGCTGACCATGGGAGAGAGTGTGCACTAAGGTTTTCGGATGCTGCACTGGAGGTCTTGGTGGAAAAGGTAGAAAGAAGGAGAGATGTCCTGTACCCTTAGGGGGGCCGGAGGCCCTCCAGACACATGCTCAGAAGGCAGTGGCAAGCGATAGTGGTGGAGGTCAATGACAGGAGTGTGGCCCCAAGGACCTGGATGCAATGCAGGAAGAAGTTTAATGACCTCACACGAGTTGTCAAAGTCAGTGAGTGCATCTTCAAATTCCATATCCTACCAACTGCACCACTAGCCTCATCCACTGCTCAATTCACTACTCCCTTATCACTCACCTACCAACAATCTCTAGCAATCAGGACTCAGACCTAACATTCATATGCTTTACCTCACCCTCACACACTTAACACTGTTGCAAGCTTCACACCCACATCTCAAAGTTTGCACACATGGGCAGCTATTCAACCAAGACAACCAAATCACCCAAACATATTGCACGATACTCACTAACACACTTCCCTCTTAATTGCAGGAGAAGGCGGCGCACAACAGGAGGCAGCAGGAATTAATGGGAGAGGGAGAGGCGCGCCTGCATGTTTTAATGCCAATGGAGGAGACAGTGGTGGCCATTATGGGAAGGGCCATTGCTGAGGCCGTGGCCACTGGTGGGGCTGAAGCGATTGAAAATGAGGGTATCCGCATAATTAATCCTCCTGCTCTCATCCCACTTTTCCCTCATCCCACAATCTCTTCTTATTTACAAGCTGCAGATGGTGTAATCATGCACTTCTTACTTTTTCCTCTCCCCTCATCCCACCCGAACCCAACCCTTGTCCCTTTTTCATTTCAGATACTTAATCACTGGAACCTGCCCAGGCAGTGGAGGAAGAGCAAGAAGAAAGTGAAGATGAAGGAACACTGTCACTCGATTTCACTGTCGCAGCCTGTGGCTCAGATATTGACACTGTGCGTAATTTAGAGGATAGGATAGTGGTGGGATCTACACGAGGTGAGACACCAGGCACAGCTCGCCTGAGGGCACATAGAATTCTCCCTCTTCTAGCCTGGCCTCTGCTCATTCTCCCAGTTATGCTCAATACCAAGAGGAAGCCCTACTAGGCCACCCATGTTTGGAAGCAACTGGTTTGTGCACAAGCCTTTAAGTCACCAAAAAAGTACTTCAGCACCAGCCAGACCACTCCCTGTAGACTATTGAAACTTTAAACAAGTATGGAAAAGCACCCAAACGTGTAGAATTGCAGCAACAGCCAGAAGAACTAATCCTGCGACCAACCTGCAAGTAGCTGATGAGCCCTTTAAATAGCGCTGGTGGTGGGTCCTTCATGCCGTTTAACGTCATGTTCAGCTGTGCAAGGTTAAGTAGGCTGGAGCGTGGAGCTTCAAAATGGCAGCACTGGTGTCAAATCAGCGTTAAACGCTGATTGACATCATGATCTGCCTGCTCTGCATGCTGCCGGCGGTCGTTAGTTGTGCGTGCGCAAACCCGTTTACAATTATGGTGTCCGGCGCATTTCCCATTTTGGTAGTTTAAGAGGCCTCATAGCGCCCAAAAATGGGCGTTACAGAGCCCAATTTCAACCCCATAGTCTTTCGAATCTGAAAATCATTGTGATCAATGTTGCTGGACAAACACTTAACATGTAAATTCTTCTCCGCACCACTTTAGTAGTGGCATTAACCTGTTTATGCACTGTCTGTATCAACTTGGTGTTTGAAAGGCCAGCCCCTCCTTTCTCATACTCCACAGCGAATCCTTCAACTTCCATTGGAGAATCAAAAGGAAGATCCAGCTACTAGTGAAGCTTCCACTTGGCACTTGTCAGTCCAGTTGCCTGGCTAGACTTGCATTCTATGGATAGATACTGTGAACTTTTGTCCTGTTGCAAGACTATGACATCTATATTGGTTATGTCCTTCACTTTCTAAAATTATATTGGGCTTGATTCAGATTCTGAGGGAGGTGTCATGACTAATCTGCAAAGATGAAAGAAGCATTTTTAATTAGACTTTGCATGAACTTCTGAGGTAAGGAGAGTAAAACTATTGCAGAAAACAAAGCAAAACCAATTAAAATATTAATGCAAGCTCAGCAAATAATGAAAAATGCAGGTCATTGTTCTAGGAGGGTTCTTGAGACTTTACAATTATAAATTGGCAAGCAAGTAACGGTGAACTTTATGGGTGAAAAATTCAGGGGCTTTAAAAAATGGCAAAAGAGCAGTGGCGGCAGCTCTTACGCCAGCAGGTGGCCGTTCCTGCGGCACCCTCCATTTTCGACGTCCCCGTAGTGCTGCCGGTAAGTATTAGCGCCCTGCAAAAAAAAATGACGGATTGGTGATGTCAGTCGGCATGCAACGCCGACTTAATGTCACCACGGCCAATTTCAACCTGAGCGCTGAGTCCAGCACTTGGTCATAACGACGCCAAGGAAACCCAGCGTGCAAACAGACTGACAGAGACGCTGTCAGCAGCTCTTAAAGGGACACACACCTCTTTCAGGTAAGTTTGCATTTAAGCTTTTGGACTGTTTTTTAAATGTTTTTTGAAGTAGTGGCTGGCTGCAATAGATGTTAAAAGGTTTTTAAGTGTGTAAGGAGTGCTGCTGGATGCTTGCAAGGCCTCAGATAGTAAAGGAAGGCCTCTGAAAAACAGAAAATGCTGCAAATAATCAACAGGTCAGGCAACATCTGTGGAGAGAGAAACAAAGTTCACGTCTCAGGTCGAGATGCTGCCTGACTTGCTGAGTATTTCCAGCATTTTATGCTGTCATTTCAGATTTACAGCATCCGCTCACAGAGGGAAGAGGAAGGAGCAGAAGAGGAGGAAGCCAAAGAGGGGGAAGCAGAAGAGGAGGAAGTGACGGAAGGATGCATCCCAGACAGCCCCTTTGTGGCCGGGATATCCGGGATGGAATCATCCGCCTGCGGTCCAAGTGACCAGAACCCCAATTCCCCTTTCAACATTTGTCCCACACCTTCCCTTCCCTCTGTTACTGACCATCACAGTGTCCTCTTAGCCACAATGCTGAAATAAAAGCCACCACAAAGCAAACTTTCCAATCCAACTTTATACATCTATCCATCCAATGTGACATCAAGAAATCAACTCATCACCCTTATGCATTCTCTTACTGTCTTGAGTGTGCCTTTACCTATCCTACTGATGTCACGCAGTGCTACCCCAGTGGCTGCAGCATGGCTGGTGGAAGGCTGCTGACTTTCAGTGGGGAACACTGCAAATGACCTTGCTGGTCGACCATGAGGAGCTGGTGGCTGGAGTGTGAAATCAATCGACGACTTCTTCTTCTCACTCTCTCCCTCTTCTTGGTCAACCACTGGCTGCATTTCTTGAGTGTGTGAAATGAGGAAGGCACAAGGGTGGAGTTGTGGGGAGGGCGGGAAAGCAAGAGGTGCATGCGAGAAGGAGGATAATGAATGAGGATACCAGCATCTTGTATCCTTTCAGCCCCACCACTGGCCAAGGGCTCAGTCATGCCCCTGCCAAGAATGGCCTGCACCGTCTCCTCCAAGGGGGTGAGGTGAGGCTAGGAATGGGAGATGTGCCTTGTGATTGGTACAGATTGTTGGTAGGTGTGTGATTGTGTGGCGGGGGGGGTGGCGGGGGGGAGTCGTGCACTGAGCAGTGTGTGAGGCTTGTGATGCAGTGGTAGGAGACGGCTTTTGAAGATGCATTCACTGACCTGGACCACTGGTCTGAGGTCATGAAGCTTCTTTGGGCACTAGAGGCAGGTGGTGGGGTCAATATTGGTGGCAGTGATGGCCTCGGTGATCTGGTCCCACATCATTCTTTCTGGAGGGATTTCTGGCCCCTGTGGGTAGAGGACCTCTCTTGCAGTGTTGACGCTCTGCACAAACCTGGAGTGTTGCATGCGAGACCCTGGGTGCCCCTTCCCTGGCTTGCTGAGCCATTTGTGTTAGTGCTGAAGTATTTTTCCCATTTTTTGATGTTCGGAAGGGAATTCAGCTTTAAGTGCTCAAGAATCCCATTTGGGACTTTTTATTAGGTAATTTTTTATTGAAAAAGGCTGAAAGCTGCATTTTTGCACTACATTGTAATATTTATTAGTTCTGAATGCATTGCCCCTTTAATTGCCCACAATGTCTTGCAAACTGCCCGAGGCTGTAAGACGCTGCAACGTTGACTTCGGGTCGGAGGCCTCAATTAATGCCACCAGGAGGGCGTTGCACGGTAAGTTAGCGCTGCGCTCCACATCGCCAACCCCCAGCGCGAATGTTTGGCTGGTTGCACTGCGGCCATTTTGAGCGGCCGTTAACTTGAGTTGCCGGTGACACTGGCAATTCTTTTGGCATTCACAAATTTTCCCCCCTATGAGCTTTATCATTATTTTATTATGGAGTATATCTTGCTCCATTTGTAAAGTTAAAGGAAAAACAAACTCTTATTGGTTTATTATAACAGTTTAGTTAAAAAAAAAACTTTACACATGGTGCAAGATATACTGCCTATGGGGTAGATTTAGACTTTTTGTGACAGTGTAAATTATAGAATCATAGAATAGTACAGCACAAAAGGAGACCATTCAGCCCATCGAGTCTGCGCCAGCTCTTTTGAAGAGCAATCCAGTTAGTCCCACTCTCCCGCTCTTTCCCCATATCCTACAATTTTTTCCCCTTCAAGTATTTATCCAATTTCCTTTTGAAGCCTACTATTGAATCTGTATCCACCACCCTATCAGGCAATGCATTCCAAATTGAGTGATAACGAATCAGCAGCCTGTTTAACATTTCTCCCAATCAGTTATGATACTTTCACTGTTTGTCAGATTTTAAGTGGTATTTGGCATCTAGCTGGTATTCTTTTTACTGTTTTCCATTGAGTTGAAATTTACATTTTGTTGATCTTTTGAGACTGTTGATACATTTGAACAATCTATTAGGATTTTGCACAGTTTTGTATTCAGTAGAACAAGTACATTATGAATTAGCACGTTGCTGTCATTTAGAAAAGAATTGTATTTTCATAATTGCGTGAGATATAATGGTGCATCAATTGTCATTCAGTACATGCAGAAATGAGACAAATGAGAGAGAGGGAATTATTGGGATATTTTCCTTATTTCTACAGTAGGCAAGGTATATTACTCAGTAGATTGGTCCCTTTGGTCTCTGAGACTAAGAAAGAAAGGAAGAATTGCATCTATATAGCACCTTTCACATCCTCAGGAAGTCCCAAGCTGCTTTACACAATCTTGAAGAGTAGTGACTGTTTTAATGTAGGAAACATGGCAGACATTTTGCACACAGCAAGGTCCCACAAAATAGCAATGAAATAAATGACCAGATAATCTGTTTTAGGTGTTGGCTGAGGGATAAATATTGGCCAGGACACTAGGAGAACTCCCCTGCTCTTCTTCAAGTAGTGCCATGGAACCTTTTATGTTCACCTGTGAGAGCAGACGGGATTTAACATCTCAGCTGAAAGATAGCACCTCCAACAGTGCAGCACTCCCTTAGTACTGCATTGAAGTGTCAGCCTAGATTATGTACTTAGGGGTAAAAATTCAGTTGGTTGCGCCTCCCGTTAGCGCCTTAAATGGGCGCTAATGGGGCGTTAAGGCGCTAACGCCCGGGCGCAGCGCTGTTTGCGCCGCTCGAGAACTTAACTTGAGATTGTGCGGCAGCGCTAAAACTTACCGCTGCGACCACCTGCGCGCGCAGATTGTGACGTCATTCCGTGGTGCAACGCCCTTGGGGCGCCCCGGAGCGGAAATTGAGTGGCGCCCCCTGCCTTACCGCCTGGCGCTTCCAACGACCGGAAGACTGGAACGTTATCAATCGGTGTGGGGCTGGGGGGGGCGCTATTTAAAGGGGGCCTCTTCCTGTCTTTTTCTGTGGTCGACATTTATGCACCACTCGTTCTGAGAGAGAGAGAGAGATTCGGAGAGAGAGAGAGAGAGAGAGACTTCTACATTGACTCAACGCTTTGTGAGGTAGTTTTGCCTAGTTCATCCTAACTTTGCTGCTACTTTCGTTGCTGTACCTCATTACTTTTCTGGCAAAGAGAATATGGGGGCTGCAATGATTGGGGGCGTCGTCCTGCTCCAGCTCAATCGGAGGAGAGTGAGACGCAGACAGAGAGTGGCAATGATGGCCAGACGGAGGAGGGCCATCAGGCGCATGTACAGGAGAGCTTACCCTTCCAGGGTATATCGTGAACAGCTCTCCTACATCCACATGTCCGAGGAGCTGTGTTTGCGAAGGCTGCGATTCAGCAAGGAGGTGGTCACTGAGCTCTGCCACCTGCTGCAGCCAGATCTGCAGCCTCAGCTGAGGTCCAGGACGTCTCTGTCGGTGGCAGTGAAGGTCACAGTGGCTTTGAACTTCTACGCCACTGGCTCATTCCAAGCTGCTGTTGGGGACCTCGCCAATATCTCCCAGTTTGCGGTGCATCGCTGCATCCGGCAGGTCACCAATGCCCTCTTCACAAGGAGACGAGACTTCATCTCCTTCCCTATGACCCCAGACAAGCAGCATGACCGTGCTATGGGCTTTGCGAGGGTAGCGGGCTTCCCCATGGTGCAGGGCGCCATTGACTGCACGCATGTGGCTTTGCGTGCTCCGCGAGAGAATGCAGAGGAGTTCCGGAACAGAAAGGGGTTCCATTCCTTGAATGTGCAGTTGGTCTGTGACCACAGACAGGTGATTCTCGCTGTCAATGCCCACTATCCGGGCAGCTGCCACGATGCTTTCATCCTGCGCCAGAGTACAGTGGCAGAAATTTTCGAGGCACCGCATCAGCCAGTTGGTTGGCTTCTGGGGGACAAGGGGTACGCATTGAGCACCTGGCTGATGACACCGCTCCGTGCGCCAAACACCCCTGCTGAGCTGCGGTACCAGGAAAGCCAACAAGCAACCAGGAACATTATTGAGCGCACAATCGGCGTGCTCAAACAACGATTCCGCTGTCTGGACCATTCCGGAGGAGCCCTGCAGTACTCGCCTGAGCAAGTTTCGAAATTCGTAGTCATGTGCTGCATGTTGCACAACATGGCAATCCTCAGGACGCAGCCAATGCCACCAGGCCTTGCAGCACCACAAGAGGAGGAGGAGGAAGAGGAGGAACAGGACGAGGACGATGATCAGCAGCAGCACCAAGGCAGGAGGGCGGCCCACAATGGTCAAACTGCAAGGGCCGTCCGTCAACGACTAATAGCAAGCCGCTTCTAGGGCCCCTGCCAGTGCTACAAACACGAATCAACCCAGCACACAACCCCTAAGCCGGCCAAGGCACCAATAATTCCAACCACCAGCCATGTATATTTTGAATACAGAAACTTATTTATTGTACAAACTCTGTGTGTGTCAATTCCTCATGACAAACTCATAGAAATAAACACAAAAAAACAGTCAATAACATAACTGGTTCTCACAACCTGGAGATAATGTCCAAAACACTAAACAAAAGTTGGGCCATGAACCTCGGCCTTTAATAAAAAAATGACCAGCATTTTGGCACACCTCCTACTTTTTGCCCTTCGAGGGTGATCTCCTTCCCTTGCGCACTTCCCCCCTTCTAACCCTACTGCTCCTCCGTAATGGGACCTCAGTGGCTGCAGCAAGGCTGGTGGAAGGCTGCTGCTTGTCAGACCCTGACACTGCAGATGCCCCTGAAGGACGGCCTCGACCACTTCTGGGCCTGGAGGGCCCGGCTGCAGACTGCACCAACTCTGCATGGGCGGCAGCAGTCTGTCCTACAGGCGGTGGCAAGTGCAGTGGAGAAGTGACAGTGTTGGCAGCAGGAATGCTGTCATCGTGAGAGAGGACAGCAACTCCCTGCTCGCCCGACACACTGGCACTCCCACGGGGCAGCACTTCAGCATCCGGAGCAATTTGCCGGAGAACAGATTGCTGGCCTGCTGCGGCGCGGTGACAGCCCCGGGGACATGTGCACGAACCATCGAGGATGGCAGCAGTCAGTGCTCGCGTGGCCTCAATCTGAGTCTGCATGAGAGCAGTCTCAGATGGGTTCCTGGCAGCCAGTGACTGAATTGCAGCAGTAAGCTTTAGTGTGGCATCCGCCTGTGCTACAGCGAAGTGCTCCACACTCCTTGCCAGTGCCTCAATGCATTCGGGCACCCTTCCCACTGCACCCATGAGCTCAGTGTGCATGCCCACCGCCTGGCTGTTCATTTCTACAATCAGCCGCTCCTCCTCTGCGTCCATTGCATTAGGAGTGTCTGGCATACTCTCCCTCTGGGGAGAAGGCTCCCGTTCTTCCCTCCCCCCCCCATGGCGTTGCTGCAGCCCGCTGGGTCCTGGAACTTCACCATCATCAGCCCCTTCCCCCCTGCTCCCCTCCGGGGAAGGCGTGTTCCCAGTGTGGCCATGGGCTTCCTCGGGAGAGGGTGGCACTGATGCTCCGGCTTCCTCTTCCTCCTCAGCTGCAGCATCACTCCCAGTGGCAGCTTCAGGGACCATCTCCTCAGCTGGTGAATCACCATCTGAAAGCAGGGAGGTACAAGAGTGGCTTTAGCGTGAGGACAGGGTGGCAGTAAGGGAGGAATAAGTGCAGCGAGTTAGCAAGTTGGATTGAAAGTGTCAAAGGCTGGTATTGTGAGGGACAAGTGGAAGGACAGAGGACAAAAAGGTGATGACCTTACCATTGCTGTCCACAACGGGGTCGGCGTCTCCAGTGGCGACGGGACCGATCACCCGGCTTGCCACAATCCTGTGGACGCGCTCCTCCAGATCGCTGAGGGGTTGCAGCTGAAGCCGCCCTCCACCCGTCCGTTGCTGCTGTCTCCGATTATGAGCCAGCTTAGCCTGCAAGAAAAAGGACAGCATCTGAGTCAATATACAGCCATGGTCTTGCCTGATGTGCCTCCCATAGGTGAATAGCCCTTACTGTATGCAGCCATGGTCTTGCCTGATGTGCCTCCCATAGGTGAATAGCCCTTACAATATGCAGCCATGGTCTTGCCTGATGTGCCTCCCATAGGTGAATAGCCCTTACTGTATGCAAAGTGTGGAATGTGTGTGTGTGTTTGATGAAAGGGCCATAGGTGTTGCATGAGTGTTGTGCATTGGGGTTTTAAGACCCTCTGGCCATACAGTGAGGTTGAGATGGAGGGATGGAGAGGTATTGAGAAAAAGCCACTCACCCTGACGACCCGAGTGAGGTCGTTGAACTTTTTGCGGCACTGGACATGGGTCCTGGGCACCATGCTCCTGGAGGAGACGCTCTGAGCCACCTCCCTCCACACTCTTCTGAACTCGCGTGGCAAAGGCCTCCTGCCACTCTCCGGGAACAGCATGCATCGTCTGCGCTCCACTGCGTCAACCAGAGCATCCAAGGCCCGCTCGGTGAAGCGATGAGCGCGTTCTCTCACCCTCTCCATGCTTGGCAGCAAAATGGATTACAGGTCTCTCCAGGCTGAGATTCAAGGCTGCAATGAGCAGGGTGTGGCTGGGGAGCAAGTGGCCCCCCCCGCTTTAAGAAGTGTCCGGCGCCAGTGTGTCTGTGTTCCCTCGCTAACTGGCAGCAGCTGCGCTGCGCTTGTGCGCTGAGGTAGCGCCTCACTCCTAGGCCTTTGCGCCTTAAGAGAGGTGTGCAGCGCCTAATTTAGCGCTCCACTCACCTCCCGGGGCGGTAAAAGTGAAGTTTCCTGTCAGTGCCGATAATTAGCGCCAGGCGCTAATATTTGCGCGCGGACGATATTTGCGCCCCAAATGGGGCGCGACCTAATTTCTACCCCTTAGTCTTTGGAGTGGGGCTTGAATGCATGGGTTTCTAACTCGGCAGCATGTTCCAACTGAGCCTAGCTTGACACCTACTCTTCTGGAGATTCAATGTGACTTCTGATCTAATTGTAGTACAACAGACATGGTCACGACAAATACAGCATTAGCTCATGGCAGTGAATCACTGACTTGTACATATTGTTTGTCAACTTAACACAGGCAACTCTCTTTCTCTCTCCACGGATGCTGCCTGGCCTGCTGAGTTTTTCCAGCTTTTTCTGTTGTTATTACAGGCAACAGGGATTGTCTTTAGAAACTATTATCCAAATTGCACCAATAAACTTATCAAAATCCTGCATGAATTACATGGCAGCATACCAGACAAGAAAGTAGATAAAAGAGAACTCTGAACCTTTCCATACCTCTAAAGGCTAAAGCAAGATGTGTCCTTACACACCATTTTGCCCTTTCTTTCTGGTCATGCTTCACCAATCATTCTTATGAAAAAAAACCTACACCTCTGAAGACTTGGGGCAGAATTTTCATTTACCCGTGGAGGCGGGTTTGGAGGCATGTGGGGAGTTAAAATAGCAGATTCGGGGGTCCCAAACCCATCCCGCCCCCAACCCGCCTCCATGCCAGTTTCACAGGAGGCGGGTACCCGACCTGTGCTGGGACCCGCCTCCCCGAGGCGGGAAGGGGATTAGTGACAGGTAGTTAACAGGCAGTTTTTTGCCTAATCCCTATTTTTAGCCCTGAAGTGTGGGCTTCCCGACAGGTCCGAACCACGCCGATTTAGCAAGGCGGACTGTGGGTCTGCAGGGGTTGGAGGGGTCGATATGTCCGGTGGGCAGGTGAGTGATGGGTGCATGTGTGCAGAGGTAAGTGTGTAAGGTAAGTGTAAAGTGTGGAAAAAAGTTTTACTTACCGTAACTTCTTCCTGCAGGTGTCAGCCCTTCAGCTCTCGGGAGTCAGAAATCTCACCGGCACAGAAAGCAGAATGGCCATTGAGCTGTCCAAAGCTGCAGCCTCTGCTTTTTGTTCTGCAGAGATCTCTAAATCAGCCTGAGAGGAAGGAATTAACTTAGAAGACAGATTGTCAGTGTTTGACAGCTTCAAGGAGCTGTCAAACGCTGATATTTCATCTGTCAAAAGCTCTTGACAGATGAAATGTCAATCTGTGACGTCACCTGTTGCCGGGTGGCCCTTAATTGGCCTGCTGTGCCCGCTGGGCGGGCTCAACAAGGTCAATCAAGGGAAAATCGAGTGGGTTGGCCACAAGTCGATGGAGGCGGGACTACAACCCAAAAAGTGGGAGTCCCGCCTCCATCACGTCCCCATTGACAAAATCCAGCCCTGGATCTCCTCCACCCACCCCCCCACATCAATATTGAGGATGCTACACTGAATCTGATGACACCGTTTACCTATTTGGGTAAATGTAACAACAATTATGTATTTTTCATCCACTTTTAATTAGAAAAGAAATAACTTGCATTTATATAGCACCTTTCACATCGTCCTAAAGTACTTTAGTCAATTTTATTATTTACTGTTATTTTATAGTGGCTGTTCATTTAAATCCAATCACTATACAGGAAACTCTTTGGTATCCGGCACCGGCGTGGTGCCGGTTGATCAAAAGTTCCGGATAACGGAGAGTTATATCTACCGAGGCTATTTTTAACAAACAAAAATAAAAAAATCAAGAAATGTGCAGTATACAGTATTTGGGTACTCACCTACAGAATGTTGTGTTAAATGGATGGTGGAAGATGCTTGATTAAGTACAGTACTGCCAGTTGAGGGTAATCCATAACTCTTTAATTACTTAACAGTAAAACAAAACTTATAAACGACTGTATACAGTACTGTAGTTGACTGTACACTTATTCAGAGTCATCTGGTTCATCAGAAATATCCGTGCCAGCTGGGTCGCAGGATCATGCAGTTCCACAGATTCCACAGATTCTTCAGGCACTTCCGCTGCTTTGACTCTTTTGGAAGCTTTCTTAAACATGTTGCGGATGTTGGTTTGCTTAGTGGACTCTTGCCTTTTCTGTAGAAACGTGGAATGCAGAATATGGAGTTGCATAACTTCTTGGGCAGAGTAGCAAGTCTGCCTTTCAGCAAATTTGAGGATTGAAGAAAATCCTTCTGCAGCTTTAGCCCAAGAAATCTTGTTCTCTTCAGAAATATCATCCTCTTCACTTTCCATCTCACTTTCCTTTTCTTTCTTTGGATTCAAAACATTCTCAATTATTTCATCATCACTTAGCATATGCACAACACCAACTTCTCTATCTACATCAACCCACTGCTCGATATCACTTTCACTGAGGTGACGTAGAGGGTTTGCTGGGCCTGCATTTTTCACCATGCCAGCCATGTCCATTATTGTACTCTTCTTGGGACGAACATTGAACCCATGAAATTCCTCCTCTGAAGAAGAACCTTCAGCAAACATTACAGAAGGCCACAATTTGCGCCAGGCTTGCCTCAGAGTGTGACCTTTCACAAAGTTCCAGGAACATGCAACATTATAGATGGCATCTTTAATATTGTATTCCTTCTGAAATGCTTGAATATCATCTTGGCTTATCAGTTTACGTAGGAAGTCTTTCTTGTAATGACACTTCAGATTTTGGATAACGCCCTGGTCCATGGGTTGGATGAGAGAAGTTACATTTGGTGGCAAATAAATGGTGAAAATATTTCCCGAAACCAACTCGGATTCATGCGGATGGGCTCTACAATTATCAAGCAATAAAATGCATTTGCTATCTTCAGGTTTCCCTATTTTACGGAAATGTTCCCTCACAGATGGAACAAAAATATGATGGAACCAATCGGAGAAGATTTCCTTATCCATCCAAGCATTTTTTTGAGCTTTGTACTCAACAGGTAAGTGCCTCACATTTTTAAATGCACGGGGATTTTTATACTTCCCGATAACAAGAAGTTTAACCCGGTGTGATCCAGCAGCGTTCGCACATGTTAGCATGGTTACACGATCTTTATTTTTCTTGTAACCTGAAGCATTAGCCTCACTAGCCCCAGCAAGCGTTGATTCTGGCAAAAACCTCCAAAACAAGCCAGTTTCATCGGCATTATATATCTGTGCTGGCGACAAATCATGTTGCTGCACAATCCGATTGAAATAATCGCAGTATTCTTCTGCGGCGTCGTGATCAGCTGATTTCTTCTCCCTGGAAATATCGAGTCGTCGTATCCCGTGCCGTAACTTGAAGCACGTTAGCCATCCATCGGAGAAAGCACACTTGTCAGTGAGCTCCATCCTTTCGTAGAAATCCTTCGCTTTCTCGATTAGAATGGGTCCGGAAATTGGAACACCCTCTGAACGCTTAAGAGAAAACCATTCATAAAGCACGGTATCCAGCTCTTCAAGCTTAGGCTTACGAAGCGTACGCCGTTTCTCTACACTCTTAGATGTCTCTGAGCTTGAATAAAACTTGAGCAGCTTATCCTTCTGCGATTTGATGTCGTAGATTGTTGACGAACCGATTTTGAATTCATTCATAATGTTGATACGCTTCTCTCCCCTTTCTAGTCGTTGGCATATCTCGATTTTCTGTTTTAAAGTTAAGACCACTCTCTTCCTTTTGCTTGGACCAGCTTTTGGGAATTCCATAATGCAAGATGGGGGAGATAATTCCCGATAAAGATGGAGAGACACACACAACAATGGTGGCTAGGAAGAGACTACCAGCAGCGTGGGAGACACACAGTAAAATGGTGTATCAGAAGAGACTACCAGCAGCGTGGGAGACACACAGTAAAATGGTGTATCAGAAGAGACTACCAGCAGCGTGGGAGACACACAGTAAAATGGCCGATCAGAAGAGACTCCCGGCAGCACGGGAGAATCAGACTCCTGTTACTGCAGTGTTCGGACTTCCGACAGCGCCAGGAGGCCGAGTAGTGGCACTTTGGAGAACTACCCCCACTGACTAACTCGGCGTTCGCGGGAGACTTGGACTCGGCAACATTGCCGGTTATTTGAGAGGAGTTTTCGGAGTACTCGGCGTTCGCGGGAGACTCGGACTCGGACTCGGCAACATTGCCGGTTATTTGAGAGGAGTTTTCGGAGTATGATTTTTGCCGGTTAAGAGAGAATTCCGGATATTTAGGTGCCGGTTAAACAAGAGTTTCTTGTACATAAGCAGTTTTTAAAAACAGATGCAGTTTAGATTCCTGCACCAATCTTATTTGGATCCATATGTTGCAATATCAGTTCAAACTGATTTTTGAACTGTAGGTTTGAGGTAAGGAACTAAGCTAACTTTGAATAAACACAGATGGTGTGATTTGTTCAACTGAATGTATGACAGTCAATTACTTTGAATCCGACAGTTATCAAAAATCTAAACAAGCTACAGTAACCAGTGAAAGGATATTTAAGTGTACGGATCTGTTCATTGAGTTGAGGTAACAGAAGGTAGCCAAACCAATTGGAAACTTCAGAAGGTAAGTTAGTTAACATCCATGGTCAGAAAAGATTGTAAGAAAGAAAAGGACTACATTTATAAAAGTTATCTATAAAATAATAGTTTAATATTAGATTTCGATTCATTATTTTGTCCATTAAAGGAGTGTGCTTAAAAACTATAAGCTAGAAATTCGCCTCCGTAGTGCCTGATTTTTCAGCGTTACAGGTGCTGTTTTGTGTCAAAAATGGCGTCTGTGCCACGCGTGCACATTTCTGGTGTGGGCCGTGCTGGACGCCATTTTGGTGAGGGTGGTAGGGCGGGCGTTAGGAGCGTGCGCCGGAAGTATGTAAAGTGGGCAGATCGTGACGTCAATCAGTGTGCAACACTGATTTGACGCCAGTGCTGCCATTTTCATCCTTAACGCTGGAGCTAACACCTTCTGCTAAACTCGCACAGTTGACCGTGCATTCAGCAGCAGCAGGGACCGCCCACCAGCGATATTTAAAGGGGTCAGCTACTACTCTCAGGTTAGTTGCTGACTGATTTCTACTGGCTCTGTGTAAGTTTGTAGAAGTGTTTGATGCTTTCCAGAGTTGTTTAAAGTTGGTGAGGTGACAGCAAATGGTGCTACAAGTGGAGAAGGCCTTGATTCTGACTTCAAGGGTTCTGGTCAGACCACTTGCTCCCAGTCATGGGGGCTCTAGTTGCCTTCCTCCTTGGCCTGCAGCATGACAGGGAGATGGAGCAGAGGCAGAAAAGAAGAGGACAAGCTGCTCGCAGCAGGAAGAGGAGGAAAAGAAAGAAAGAAAGAAAGACTTGCATTTATATAGTGCCTTTCACGACCACCGGATGTCCCAAAGCGCTTTACAGCCAATTAAGTACTTTTTGAAGTGTAGTCACTGTTGTAATATAGGAAATGTGGCAGCCAATTTGCGCATAGCAAACAGCCACAAACAGCAATGTGATAATGACCAGGAAGAGGAGGAGCAGGAAGAAGGGAGGAGGCAACCAGCACATCCCGTCTCCAGCCGGGCTGTCCATGATCGCCTCATTCGACTATGGGGCTGGATTTTGCCAGCCCTGGGGAGTCGGGTTTGGAGGCGGGACTGCCGGGAAAATGGCAGAATTTGGGGGCAGGTGCCCAACCCGCCCCCAACCCGCCTTGCCAGGAGGTGGGTAGCCGTCCCACGCCGGGTCCCGTCTCCTTGGAGGCGGGAAGGGATTACATCCACTTAACTGCCTGTTAACAGGTAGTTAACAGGCAGAATATTGGATTATCCCCATTTTGCCCACACAAGTGCGGGCTTCCCGAAGGCTCCGAAACTCGCCAGGGTCACTGATGCGAGTAGTGGGTCTGTGGGGTCGGAGGGGTCCAAAAGTGTGCTGTGGAGGTGAGTGATGGGTGCAAGTGTGGAGAGGTGAGTATCTGAGGTAAGTGCAAAGTGTTAGAAAAAGTTTACTTACCTTTGTTTCTTCCTGCAGGCTTCAATCGGTGGGTATGCGGAGAGTCTCACACCTCCGCGGTAGAGATGACAGATGGCTGTTGCATTCTCCAATGCAACAACCATCTAATTTCTACAAAAGAAAGAGGTTTGATGAGTCTTGAATTCAAGAACTCATCAAACTACAGAGAATGTCAGTGTTTGACAGCTTCACAGAGCTGTCAAACGATGACAATTCACCTGGCAAAAATTTTTGACAGATGAAACGTCATACGTTGATGTTCTCTGTAACCGGCTTTCCCTTAATTGGCCTGCTAAGCCCACTGGGCGGGCTTAACAAGGTCAATCAAGGGAAAATAGCGTGGATTGGCCACAAGTTGATGGAAGCGGGACTGAAACCCGACAAGTGGGAGTCCCGCCTCCAAAAGCTCCCCATTGGCAAAATCCAGCCCATGGTTCCACTGAACATAACCCCAAATCCCCATTGTACAACATGCACATACCTTACCATCCCTCTGTTCTGGACCATCACAGCATCCTCTTGGCCACAATGCTGAAATAAAAGTCAGCACAAAAGAAACATTCCAAACCAACTTTATACAGCAATCCGTCCAATATTACATAAGAGTCAACTAATCACCCTTGTGCATTCTGTTACTGCCTGTCTTCTGTGTGCCTTTGCCTGCCCCAGTGTTCCTACAAAGTGCTACCCCAGTGGCTGCTGCATGATCGGTGGAAGGCTGCTGACTTTCAGTGGGGGAGACTGCAGATAGCCATGCAGGACAACCTTGAGCAGCTCTGGGCCTAGAAGGCCCGGCTTTAGACTGCGCCACCTCGGCATGTGCGGCAGCAGTCTGGGCTGGCTGGCTGACAGGCAACAGCAAGGGCACTGGCAGAGTGGCAGTGGTGGGACGATGAAAGCTGTCAGCCTGAGAGAGAACAGCAGGTTTGTGCTCAACGGCGCCACTGCCACTCCCCCGGGGTAGCACCTCAGCAATCCTAGTAATCTGTTGGAGGACAGATTGCTGGACTGCTGTGACCCTCTGCAAGCCCCTTTCCACACTGGTAAACCCAGCCATAATGGCAGCAGTCTGAGCTTGCATGAGAGCAATCTAAGCTTACATGACAGAAATCTGAGCTTCCACTGCAGCACTCAGAATTTGGGTGGCTTCTGCTTATTCTGCAATGGAAGCTGAGACATCGTCCATCAGACGCTGTATCATGGTTGGGTCCACAAGTGTGCTAACGGAGTTGCTCATCACTTCCATGCTGGAAATCATGGGTTCTAAGCACGGCACAAAGCCCTGTGCAATGTTGGTGCCGGACTCCTCCATGCACCTTGACACTGCACTCAGGCTTTCTGGCAGGCCTGCCAATGCACCAAGCATTTCATTGTGCATACCCATCAGTGTTAGAAAGAAAGATAGGAGCAGGAGTAGGCCATTCGGCCCTTTGAGTCTGCTCTGCCATTCAATATGATCATGGCTGATCCTCCATCTCAATACCATATTCCTGCTCTCTCCCCTTACCCCTTGATGCCTTTTGTGTCTAGAAATCTATCTATCTCCTTCTTAAATATATTCAGTGACTTGGCCTCCACAGCCTTCTGTGGTAGAGAATTCCACAGGTTCACCACCCTCAGTGAAGAAATTTCTCCTCATCTCAGTCCTAAATGTCCTACCCCGTATCCTGAGACTGTGACCCCTCGTTCTAGACCCCCCAGCCAGGGGAAACATCCTCCCTGCATCCAGTCTGTCTAGCCCTGTCAGAATTTTATACATTTCAATGAGATCCCCTCTCATTCTTCTAAACTCTAGTGAATACAGGCCTAGTCGACCCAATCTCTCCTCATACGACAGTCCTGCCATCCCAGGAATCTGTCTGGTGAACCTTCGCTGCACTCCCTCTATGGCAAGTATATCCTTTCTTAGGTAAGGAGACCAAAACTGCACACAGTACTCCAGGTGTGGTCTCACCAAGGCCCTGTACAATTGTAGTAAGACATCCTTGCTCCTGTGCTCAAATCCTATTGCAATGAAGGCCAACATACCATTTGCCTTCCTAACTGCTTGCAGCACCTGCATGTTTGCTTTCATGACTGGTGTACAAGGACACCCAAGTCCCTTTGTACATCAGCATTTCCAATCTATCACCATTTAAATAATACTCTACCTTTCTGTTTTTCCTACCGAAGTGGATAACTTCACATTTATCCTGCATCTGCCATGTATTTGCCCACTCACTCAACTTGTCTAAATCGCCTTTAAGCCTCTTTGCATCCTCCTCACAACTCACAATCCCACCTAGTTTCATGTCATCAGCAAACTTGGAAATATTACATTTGGTTCCCTCATCCAAATCATTGATATATATTGTGAATAGCTGGGGCCCAAGCACTGATCCCTGCGGTACCCCACTAGTCACCGCCTGCCACCCCGAAAAAGACCCATTTATTCCTACTCTCTGTTTCCTGTCTGTTAACCAATTTTCAATCCATGCCAGTATATTACCCCTAATCCCATGTGCTTTAATTTTGCACACTAACCTCTTATGTGGGACCTTATCAAAGGCCTTCTGAAAATCCAAATACACCACATCCACTGGTTCTCCCTTATCTATTCTATCAGTTACATCCTCAAAAAAACTCCAGTAGGTTTGTCAAACACGATTTCCCTTTCATAAATCCATGTTGACTTTGTCTAATCCCGTTGATATTTTCTAAGTGTCCTGTTATCACATCCTTTATAATAGACTCTAGCATTTTCCCTACTACTGATGTTAGGCTAACCGGTCTGTAGTTCCCTGTTTTCTCTCTCCCTCCTTTTTTAAATAGTGGGGTTACATTTGCCACCCTCCAATCTGCAGGAACTGTTCCATAATCTATAGAATTTTGGAAGGTGACAACCAATGCATCCACTATTTCCATGGCTACCTATTTTAGTACTCTGGGATGCAGATTATCAGGCCCTGGGGATTTATCAGCTTTCAGTCCCATTAACTTCTGCAGCACTATTTTTTTACTAATACTAATTTCCTTTAATTCCTCCTTCTCACTAGACCCTTGGTTCCCTAGCATTTCTGCGAAGTTATTTGTGTCCTCTTCCGTGAAGACAGAACCAAAGTATTTGTTTAATTGCTCTGCCATTTCCTTGTTACCCATTATAAATTCTCCTGTTTCTGACTGTAAGGGATCTACATTTGTCTTCACTAATCTTTTTCTTTTTACAGACTTGTAGAAGCTTTTACAATCCGCTTTTATGTCCCTTGCAAGTTTACTCTCATATTCTATTTTTCCCTCTTAATCAATCTCTTGGTCCTTTTTTGCTGAACTCTAAACTGCTCCCAATCCTCAGGCTTGCTACTTTTTCTGGCAACTTTATATGACTCCTCTTTGGATCTAATACTATCCTTCATTTCTTTTGTTAGCCATGGTTGGGCCGCTTTTCCTTTTGTGTTTTTGCGCCAGAAAGGAATGTATAACTTGCAATTCATGCATTCGTTCCTTAAATGTTAGCCATTGCCTATCCACTGTCATGCCTTTTAATGAAACTCCCCAATCTATCATAGCCAACTCACTCCTCATACCTTTGTAGTTTCCTTTGTTTAGATTTAGGACCCTAGTTTCGGATTGGATTTCTTCACTTTCCATTTTAATGAAGAATTCTATCATGTTATTGTCACTCTTCCCTAAAGGACCCCGCACAACCAGATTATTAATTAACCCCTTCTCATTACACAATACCCAATCTAGGATAGCCTGTTCCCTAGTTGGCTCCTCAAAGTACTGGTCTAAAAAAACCATCTCGTACACACTCCAGGAATTCATCCTCCACACTATTTTGCTAATTTGGTTTGGCCAGTCTATATGTAGATTAAGGTCACCCATGATTACTGTAGTACCCTTGTTACATGCATTTCTAATTTCCTGTTTGATGCCATCCCCATCATTACCACTACTGTTTGGCGGCCTATAGACAACTCCCACCAATGTTTTCTGCCCCTTGGTGCTTCTTAGTTCCACCCAGACTGATTCTACATCTTGATTTTCTGAGCCAATATCCTTTCTCACTATTGCTCTGATTTCATCCTTTACTAACAAGGCCATCCCACCTCCTTTTCCTTTTCACCTGTCCTTCCTAAATATCGAATATCCTTGGATATTCAGCTCCCAGCCTTGGTCACCCTGCAGCCATGTCTCTGTAATCGCAATTATATCATATCAGTAGAACTGAGAAACGCAGTTCATTACTGAAGTTACACTCTGCTCCAAGTGAAAGCAGTTTGAAATTAAATGGGAATGTAGACTGCAAAACTGTTAAGTAAACAGCGCTGAACGTTGGTTTGCGGGAGGGTGATTCTTAGCATTGTTGCAGCTGTTTAGGTGCTGATCATAATCTCAGCTGGTTATTCAGATTGTTGGGAATTTTTTTTTTTAAACAGTATATACAATGACCATTTTGAAAATAGGACACCTGCAAAAAAAAAGACAACTTATGCCAGTCCCTAAGGTGTCTGTAATTTACAGGTTTCACTGTATTTTTTTTTTTAAAATGGGACTACTCTTCCCCTTCCTCACAAAAAATCTGTAGGCCGCCCCATCGAAGTTCTCATCTGACACCTCTGTAGCAGAATTAGTGTACGACCTCACCCTTTGGGGTGCTGGCACCTGCGTTACCCTAGCCCCCTGCCCTGACTGCAGGCCACTCGTGCCCGATGTCTCACCATGTGCAGATCCTGCCTCTAACCTATCCTATTAAGTACGCAGAGTTTCAGTATCTGAGTTGGTGGCTGTGAGTATGATATCGAGTGACAGTGCTGTGTCTTCATCATCAGTGTCTTGGTGCTCTTCAATTTCCTGCTCCTCCACCAGTGCCTGTCCAGGTGGCAGCTCCTGGCTATCTGAAAGGAGAAATGCACAAGGGTAATGTTGTGGAGAGGGGATGGGGGAAAAGCAAGAGGTATATGCTTACACCATGTGCAGCTTGTAACTCAGAGGAGATTGTGGGATGAAGGGGAAGTGGGATGTGAGAAGGAGGAATACATATGAGAATACCATCATCTTCTAATATTTCAGCCCTGCCCCTGGTTATGGGCTCAGCGATGGCCCTCCCAATAATGGCCAGCACTGTCTCTCCACTGGGGTAAGGTTATGCAAGTGCGCCTGCCCCCGCCAGTTAGGTCCTGCTGCCTCCAGTTGTGAGCCACCTTGTGCTGCAAGAGAAAGGAAAGTGTGTCAGTGAGTGTTGTGCAATGTGTTTGGGTGATGTGCCTGTCATGGTTGAAAGCTGACAGTGTGTGCAAGCTGTGAGATATGGATATGAGGTTTGAAGCAATGGTAAGTATGTGAAGGTGGGGTGAAGCTATGTATGTGAGGTATGAGTTGTGTTTGTTAGAGATTGTTGGTGGGTGAGTGATGGGGGTGTGCTGCATTGAGCAGTATATGAGGCTAGTGGTGCAGTTGGTGGGATATGGCATTTGAAGATGAATTCACTGACCTTGACCACTCGTGTGAGGTCATTAAACTTCTTCCTACACTGCGTCCAGATCCTCAGGCTACACTGCTGGCAATGACCACGACAGCTATCTGCTCCCATTGCCTTTTCTGCATTTGCCTCGACGGCCTCCTGCACCCCCTGTGGAAACAGGACCTCTCTCTTCATGTTCACCTCCTGCAACAAGGCCTCCAGTACTGCATCAGAGAACCTTGGAGCATGCTGTCTCCCCTGTTGTGACATCAGTAGTACTTTTTGATGCTCTGACTCTCTTCCCCAGCCAGTTGAATCACCTGCTGCAGCCAGAATGCACCTCCCCTTTAAGAGGTGCAGACTGCCTTTATGAAGTGCAGGCTAGCTTTAATTGGTGCTAGCCTTGCACGAACTTGGGCCCCCTGCTGAGCATTCAGCCACTCAGCAGTGCATTCAGCACTGGGCTGAATGCCACAATCATGTTAATCAGCAGGCAGCATGAAGTTAGCATGCTGTCTGCATTACTTTAAATGGGCATGGGTTGATCCTGCATTCCAATCCCCATGCCTGTTTTCAGGGCAAACAAATTTCTAGCCATGTGTAGTGTAGATATATAACTATTATATCACTTATTTGCTAGTTCATTATTTATTAAACTTGCTTGATTGCTTCAACTAAAAACAAGGTCTGATGTGATGCTCTAGTGCTTTCAAAGCCTGAAGTGAAATTTTATTGAGGTTCACTAATGTCCTTCAGGGAAGGAATCCTCCCACTCCGCCCAGGTCTGACTTACACATGACTCCTATTCCACAATATGTGATTAACTCTTGATGCCCTCTGAAATGGCCTAGCAAACCATTCAATTGTAAAACAACTGCTACAAATCAGAACAATAAGAGAAATTAAATATTGGGAAGACCGAAGCCATTGTCTTCGGGCTCCGCCACAAACTCCGCTCCCTAGCCACTGACTCCATCCTTCTCCCTAACATCTGTCTTAAGTTGAGCCAGACTGTTCGCAACCTTGGTGTCATATTTGACACTGAAATGAGCTTCCGACCACATATCCGTGGCATAACTAAGTCCACCTATTTCCACCTCTGTAACATTGCCCGTCTCCACCCTTGCCTCAGCTCATCTTCTGCTGAAATCCTCATCCATGCCTTTGTTACCTCTAGACTTGACGATTCCAATGCACTCCTGGCTGGCCTCCCACGTTCTACCCTACGTAAACTTGAGCTCATCCAAAACTCGGCTGCCCATGTCCTAACTCGCACCAAGTCCTGTTCGCCCATCACCCCTGTGCTCGCTGACCTACATTGGCTCCCGGTTAAGCAGCGCCTCGATTTCAAAATTCTCATCCTTGTTTCAAATCCTCCAATGGCCTCGCCCCTCCCTATCTCTGTAATCTCCTTCAGCCACACAACCCTCTGAGATATCTGCACTCCTCTAATTCTGCCCTCTTGAGCATCCCTGATTATAATCACTCAGCCACTGGTGGCCGTGCCTTCAGCTGCCTAGGCCCTAAGCTTTGCAACTCCCTCCCTAAACCTCTCCGCCTCTCTACCTCTCTTTCCTCATTTAAGATGTTACTTAAAACTTACCTCTTTGACCAAGCTTTTGGTCATCTGCCCTAATTTCTTATGTGGCTCAGTGTCAATTTTTTTCTTATAATATTCCTGTGAAGCGCCAAGGGACATTTTACTATGTTAAAGGCGCTATATAAATACAAATTGTTATTGTTGTTGAGAAATGTTAGGTGAATCCATTGACAAAGATCCAAGCATCACATCAGGACAAGACTCAGGCAATCCCAACAAAATCAACTCTGCAACGTTCTCCTCATCAACTTCTGGGTACTGGTGCCCAAATTGGAAGAGCTGTCCCATAGACTGGTCAAGCAATAGCCTGACATAGTTGTACTGACAGAGTTATCTCGCAGCCAAAATCCCATACTTCTCCATTACCATCTCTGGGTATGTCGTGTCCCACTAGCTGAATTGACTCACCAAAAGTGGGCGCACAAAGGTATATAATATAGCCCTAGGAGTCCTCAACATTGACTCCAGACCCCATGAAGTCTCATGGCTTCAGGTGAAATAAGACTAAGGAAACCTCCTGCTGAAATACATCTACCACTCTCCCCATAACTGAGAAATCAGCACTCATCCACGTTGAACACCACTTGGAGAATCACAAAATATACTCTGGGTGGGAGACATCAATGTTCACCACCAAGAATGGCTCGGTATAAGTACTACTGACTGAGCTGGACAAGTGCTGACGGACATATCTGCCAGACTGGGCCTGTATCAGGTGGGGAGGGTACGAACACAAGGGAAGCCGTAGCCCGCTCTAATCACTTAACTGAGGGCTAGTGCCGGAGAGGAAGGCAGTCCGAAATTGACTTGTCCCATTGGGCGAACTGCTTATGGAGGTGCGACAGGCAGTGGCAGCTCACCTTGAATATGTAGATGAAGCCCGAGGATCAATTCCTGATGCTCCTCAGATCTCTCAGTTTGGGCATGCACTGCCTCTGTCTGAAAACAGGCCCAGACGAAAATCTACCCCAAAGTCTTCTCTTCACAGTGAGGACACACTTCATTGTGTAGTGTGGCACCTCTGCTGCGCCAAGTGGGACAGACCTAGCAGCCCAAAACTATGCATCTGTGAAGCGATGTTGGTTATGATCAGCAGTAGAATAGTATACCGCCACGTGTAACCTCCTGGCCTGGCCCAGAATGAGTGAAGGCACGCCACCCACCATATTGGACCCTTAGACGCCCATATCATGCCTGTAAAATGGGTGCAGCACGATCAAATCTCTAGGCCAACAATTTCAATTTAGCATATTAACCACCTTTCATCTAAGTGTCATTTTTAAACTTGAGAATATGCTTTGCTTTAAAAAAAACATTCAAAGTATCTCTTATTTTCAAATCATTTCGGTGTAAAAACAGTCAAAAATTCTCCAACATAACAATTATCAACGATTGAGGCCAAGCTGGTGAAGGCACATCTGAGGATGATGGAGAGCAGTAAGATACCCTTAGGGTCCCTCTAGAATCTCCTTACAGACTGCCTAGAGTCCAGGGACCCAGGTTATAAACCTTAGCACTAATATCATATTTATAGGAGCAAATGGAAGCTAAATAAGCGCACGATTCAGCACCCCCCTGATTTTGAAAATCTTAAACAAAAAAGGTGAAAAACTGCTGATCCTGGAACTTTGAAACAAAAAAACAGAAAATTCTGGAAACACCCAACAGGTCAGTCAACATCTGTGGAGAGAACAGATAAGTTTCAGGTGTGAACCCTTCATCAGAAGATTTCTCATTAACACAGTTGTTTTTAATAAGCTGTTGTGGCAAAGTGGAGGGAGCTTTATTCCTCAGCTAGCTGTGCTGTACATCTCCTGGGATATGATTTAACTGGGTGCCTGAAATGGAAAAATGTTCTAATTCCCAGTGCTTACATCCCTCACCTTCAGCACAACAGTCACCAAAAAAAGGAATAAAAGTTGAAAAAATGTGCATGCACAGGTTTATAAAAATGCTGGAAATACTCAGCAGGTCAGGCACCATCTGTAGAGAGAGAAACAGAATTAACGTTTCAGGTCGATGACCCTTCATCAGAACTGGAAAAAGTTGGAGCTGTAACAGATTTTTAAGCAAGTGTAGGGGCAGGGAGAGAGAGGAGGGGGAGAAAAGAACAAAAGGGAAGGCCTGTGATAAGATGGAAGGCAGGAGAGATTAAATGACAAAAGGGATGATGGTGCAAGGCAAAAGGAGATGGTAATGGGACAAGTTAAGAAACAAAATATGACTCTAGATGAGGTGTAACTGGCAATGGCAGAATGATCAACAGCTGCTATGTGAGAGGGAAAAAGAAAAAAAATAGGGCTGAGTTTATAGTCTGAAATTGTTGAACTCGATGTTGAGTCCAGAAGGCTTTAAAGTGCCTAATCGAAAGATGAGGTGTTGTTCCTCGAGCTGTATCGGTGCCGTTTCCTGCTCTCGCCATGAACGAGAAAATTTCATTCACTTTGCTTCCATTTTCCACCCTTCCCTTACCTTCACATGGTCCATCTCCAACTCTTCCCTTCCCTTCCTCGATTTCTCTGTCTCAATTTCTGGGGATAGGCTATCGACAAACATCCACTGTAAGCACACTGACTCCCACAGCTACCTGAACTATACTTCCTCCCACCCGGCTTGCTGTAAGGACTCTATTCCATTCTCCCAGTTTCTCCATCACCGCCACATCTGTTCTGACGATGCCACCTTCCATACTAGTGCTTCCGATATGTCTTCCTTTTTCCTTAACCGAGGATTCCCTTCTACCGTGGTTGTTATAGCCCTCGACCGTGTCCATTCCATTTCCCGCACTTCTGCTCTCACCCCTTCCCCTCCCTCCCAGAACGACGATAGGGTTCCCCTTGTCCTCACCTTTCATGACACCAGCCTTCACATTCAACGGATCATCCTGCGCCATTTCCACCACCTCCAGTGTGATCCCACCACCAAACACATGTTTCCCTCCCCTTTCAGCATTCCGAAGGGACCGCTCCCTCCGCAACATCTTGGTTCACTCCTCTCCCCAACAGCCCCTCCCCTCCCCACAGCACCTTCCCGTGCAAGCGCAGGAGATGCAACTCCTGCCCTTTTACCTCCTCCCTTCCCACTGTCCAGGGCCCCAAACACTCCTTCCAGGTGAAAGTGATTTACTTGTACTTCCTGCAATTTAGTATACTGTATTCGCTGCTCATGATTCGGTCTCCTCTACATTGGGGAGACCAAAAGCAGATTGGGTGACCGCTTTGCGGAACATCTCTGTTCAGTCCGTAAGCGTGACCCCGAGCTTTCGGTCGCTTGTCACTTTAATTCTCCGCTCCACTCCCTCTCTGTCCTCGGTGTCTTATACTGTTTCAATGAAGCTCAACGTAAGCTCGAGGAACAGCACCTCATCTTTCTATTAGGTGCTTTACAGCCTTCTGGACTCAACATTGAGTTCAACAATATTTAACCATAACCTCTGCCCCTATTTTTTTCAGGCGGCAGCTGTTGATGATTCTGCCATCCCCATTTGCAACATTTAACCACTCCTGCCTTTCACCCTATCACAGACCGTCCCTTTTGTTCTTTCCTCCCCTCCCCCCTTTCCCTGCCTCTGCACCTGCTTAAAAATCTGTTGCATCGCTAACTTTTTCCAGTTCTGACAAAAGATCACAGACCTGAAACGTTAACTGTGTTTCTCTCTCCACGGATGCTGCCTGGCCTGCTGAGTGTTTCCAGCATTTTCTGTTGTTATTTCAGATTTCCAGCATCTGCAGTATTTTGCTATAGCATTTGTTTTTAACCATTTAGAAGTTACTTACACCAGCAGACAGAAATATGCTCTCCTGGGCTCTATAACATGGGATGGAATTAATGAACGTTTAGAAAATTAGGAACAGGCAGTATGTATTTGTAAAGGCATGCTGTGCTTCACTAACAGAATTTAATTTTCTCAGGAAATCACAAATTGTGTAAAGGGAATAGAGTGCATGTTTTATACGTGGACTTTCAGAAGGCATTTGATAAGGTCGTGTAAAAGAGGCATGTTATAAAAATGATATTAAAGGGAAGGTAGCTGCATGAGTAGAAGTGAGTAGGGGACAGAAAGCAAAGAATGGGATATTTTTTGGCTTCGCAGCATGTGGGTAGCAGCAGTGTTTCCCAGGGATCTGTGTTTCTGTTCTCCATTTATATAAATAGCATAGACATAAGGCACCACAAGAATTATATTGAAATTTGCTGATACTAGATTCAGGGGCATGGCAAACTATGAGGAAGAATGCAAGAGTTTTGCAGGAGGACATAGACAAGTTAGCAAAGTGTGCAGATATGTGGCAAATGTATTTCAACACAGAAAACTGGGGAAAAAAAGAACAGTATGGCCTCGCAACAGTAAGATTCATAACTGAGTGGGGCAGAAGAGAGATCTGCGGGTGCAGATTGGAGGGAGTGTCTGTAGAAAAGGCCATAAAAAGGCAAATAGGATTCTGGGGGTTTAGACATGGGGCATTGAATATAAAAACAAGGAAGTGATGTTGAATTTGTAGCAATATTGGTTAGGCTTCAGTTGGAGTACTGCATACAGTTCTGGGCTATTAGAGCCATGGAAAAGATACAACAAAGATTCATTAGAATCATATAGCTATGAAGAAAGGTTGAAAAAATTGGGGCTTTTTCAATTGGAAAAGTTAAGGGTAACATAATTAATGATTTCAACATTATGAAAGGTTTTGAGAGAGTAAAATAGTGAAAGATTGTTTCCATTGGTTGGTGAATTGGTAACAAAAAGGACATTAACTGAAGAATGTCACAAGAAAAGGAATGGCGAAGTTAGAAGAGTTTTTATTACACAGTGCGTGATTGGAATATGGAATGCTTTACTATAAGTGGCTATTGAAGCAGAGACTATAAATCATTTAAAATTGAATTGGGTAGGTATTTGAAAAAGAAGACTATAAAAGGATACAGGGAAAGGATAGAGAAATGGGATTAAAGTAAATAGCTTCACTTGAAGAGCAAGCACTGTACAGGCATGATAAGTCAACTAACCTCCTTCTGTGCTGTATTTTCCATGATTCTAGTAATAGCATCAATGAGGCTGCAATTGACGATTTCCAGAACTAATCCCTTAATAAAGTTGTGTTATGAGGAAATTGGCACTTGTGGCTTGTTGGTAAAATGATGTCATTATTAACAATGTACCATCAAAAGTGCTTTCAGGTGTCAGCCTTGGCTCAGTGGTAGCACACTTGCCTGAGTCAAAAGATCATGGGGGAAAAATTGGGTTGTTTTGCGCCTCCCATTAGCGCCATCAGGGGCGCTAATGGGGCACAAAGTCTCTAGCGCCCGGGCGCAGCGCCGCTAACGCCTCCCGCAAAATTCAGCGGGAAGTTAGCAGTGGTGGTAGCCGATAGTGCCCCGCAGCGCTGCGCCGCCGGCGATGACGGCAGCGCCCCACTCACGCCCTGGCCGCAACCTTCGGTTGCACCCCCTGACCTATCGCCGGATGATATGTCTGACAGGGTCATGGTGGCGTTTTTGCAGCTTCGGCGGCACTACTTAAAGGGCAGGTGTCGGACGGCCATTTTTGCTTTGACTGACGGCCAGCACCTGCCCCCTTCTCCTTTTTTCTTCGGTCTGCCGGCAGTGATTGCTCAGCCCGGCACTCACCTTGAGTGCTGGCCTGTTTTACCGGCACCCTGCTCCTCGGTGGTCCTGCAGGACCCCTGTGCGTGTAGCTTTAGGCCCCTCCCCTTTAATTAGGGGAGGGAGGCCTGCAATGACGTGGCGCTGTTGCACGTAGTGCCATGAAATTCACTGGTAGCGCCCCAAGAAGGAGGGGGAACACTTCCAGTAGCGCCCCGCCTCCTGCTTGGGGCGCTACTACTGAATTTACAGCGCAGGGGCGCTAACTTTTTCGGGGCGCCACCGAATTATTCCCTCCACGGGTCCAAGCCTTACCACAGAGACTTGAGCACATAATCTAGGTTGCAACTTCAGTGCAGTACTGATGGAATGCTGCACTGTTGGAGGTGTGGCCTTTTGGATGAGATGCTAAACTGAGTCTCTGTCTGTCCTCTCAGGTGGATATATAAGACCCCATGGCACTATTTGAAGAAAGGCATGGTCTTCTTGCAGTGTCCTGGCCAACATTTATCCCTCATTGTTGCTTGTGGGACTATGCTGTGTGAAAATGGCCTGCTGCGTTTCCCTATAGCAACTACACTTCAAAAGCACTTCATTGGCTATAAAGCAGTTTGGGACATCCCGATGATGTGAAAGGCACTATATAAATGCAATTTCTTTCTTAGTTGTCAGAAAATCATGCACAGTGTGTTCTAGAGATTATTTATGACCCAGATATGCTATTTCTTCAATTATTCTCTTTCCATATACAGTTTTTATGTATCTATCAGGCTGTTAAAGTCCTTACAATTATCAAAAAGGTGAAGGGATTGTATTACTCACTGCTGTAAACCTGCAAATGTTCCATTATTAAACTGGGCCTCTTTTCAGATACTTCAGAAGTTCTAGTAATGCCCATCATGGATTTGTACAGCTCATAAAAAAGTATTAAGCAAACCTTTTGTTTGAAAAAGGGAAAAGGACTCCAAGTCATTTTCATCAGGGTAATCTCACTGGCAAATGACACAATAATGATTAATTTAAAAAAAATTGATGACCTTTCATCTGACGTTAACTCTGTTTCTCTCTTTACAGATGCTGCCTGACCTGCTGAGTATCTCCAGCATTTTCTGTTTTTATTTCAGATTTCCAGCATCTGCAGTATTTTCTTTTTGAATTACCTCTAATGCTGCTTCATGATGCATTTTCATATGATTTAGATAATTTGTTGCATTTTAGGTGGATTGATTTTGGCTTATTTACAACATTTATTCATGACAACATTACCTCTTTAAGAACAGTCTTCATTTCTCGCAGACCTTGATAAATAAATCCTTTCCAACACCTTGACTGGATGATTGTCACAATGATAGGAACATGATGAAAACTATGTGTCAAATTGCTTAGAACAATGAAAGCTACTTTAAACAATTTTAAATCCAGTTTTGATGCCCTAAATAATCAGAAATCAGCAGCTGTCATCATATCTTTTTTTCCCCCTTGATACAATATGCAGACAGTTTTATCAGTCAGGCTTAAATGCCCCTGAAGTAAATCCAGAAACAAACCAAAATAAAAGAACAACATCCAAGACCGGACGTTATGACAATAATGTGCCTGTACTTTCATTCAATGTGTGTTTAGTAGAGTAGAAATAAAGCTCTACTTTCCAAGACATTGGAACATAAGTCAGTGGCAAATAATATGATCTTAGTAGACAACAGTTCAGCAACTTGTTAACTCTTTTTTTTATTCGTTCATGGGATGTGGGCATCGCTGGTAAGGCCAGCATTTATTGCCCATCCCTAATTGCCCTTGAGAAGGTGGTGGTGAGCCACCGCCTTGAACCGCTGCAGTCCGTGTGGTGCAGGTACTCCCACAGTGCTGTTAGGTAGGGAGTTCCAGGATTTTGACCCAGCGACGATGGAGGAATGGCGATATACTTCCAGGTCAGGTTGGTGTGTGACTTGGAGGGGAACTTGGAGGTGGTGGTGTTCCCATGCGCCTGCTGCCCTTGTCCTTCTAGGTGGTAGAGGTCGCGGGTTTGGGAGGTGCTGCCGAAGAAGCCTTGGCGAGTTGCTTCAGTGCATCTTGTAGATGGTACACACTGCAGCCACGGTACGCCGGTGGTGGAGGGAGTGAATGTTTAACGTGGTGGATGGGGTGCCAATCAAGCGGGCTGCTTTGTCTTGGATGGTGTCGTGCTTCTTGAGTGTTGTTGGAGCTGCACTTATCCAGGCAAGTGGAGAGTATTCAATCACAGTCCTGACTTGTGCCTTGTAGTTGGTGGAAAGGCTTTGGGGAGTCAGGAGGTGAGACTCTCCGCAGAATACTCAGCCTCTGACCTGCTCTTGTTGCCACAGTATTTATGTGGCTGGTCCAGTTAAGTTTCTGGTCAATGGTGACCCCCAGGATATTGATGGTGGGGGATTTGGCAATGGTAATGCCGTTGAATGTCAAGCGGCGGTGGTTAGATGCTCGCTTGTTGGAGATAGACATTGCCTGGCACTTGTGTGGCGCAAATGTTACCTGCCACTTATCAGCCCAAGCCTGAACGTCATCCAGGTCTTGCTGCATGCGGGCATGGACTGCTTCATTATCTGAGGAGTTGCAATGAACTTGATGAAGCCACTTTGTAAAATCACTTATGAATGAGCAGCAAGCTGACTTTAGCCAAATTATCCCATTTTGAAGAAAGTTATGTGCATGTTGTGTGAAAATTGGTTTGGGAAGAAAACTACCCCGATACTTATGGAGATTATTGATTTTGCTGTCCTTTTTTTCCAGAGGATCGCAATAAGCAGTTTAACAGGGCAAAATGTTAGACTTTGGAGGAGTTCATGGGCTGTGGAATAAATCTATTTATTGACAAGTCATTTTTTTTACAGGATGACAATAGCTCTTTAACCAAATCCTGATTAAACATGGTTTAGGATACATTCGTACTTCAGTGCAAAGGGGTTTGCATTGATGCTGAAGTTACAGTATAAATACAGTCTAAATTCAGCATCAGGACCTGACCTGACATCAGAGGAAGCTGAGCGAATATCCCAGCAGGAGGGAGTCTCACTTTGATTCACTTAGAAGGTAGTTTGGTCTTTGGAACCCAATTTGCACTCCAAGTTTAATATCAGCTTGCGCTTCGTATTAACGCTAAACTTGTGGAATAGGAATGCATCCCATTGTTTAACCTTCGTTTCAAAATCTATGTTTTACATAACAATGCCCTTCAAATATTTCAGGATGACTTAATTTTAAAAGTCCAGTCGGATCTTGTGGATAAAACGGACACTGGCTGGATGAACCCTTCAGCCATTTTGGACTTGCTGTTTTAAAGAGGTGTTTACCCCCCCCCCCCCCCCCCCCCGAGCTCAAGAGGCGTTTGCTCTTCCCAGGAATCCAGGGTTTCTATGGGCAGAAGAGGGCCCATTTATAGTTTAAAGGGACAAAAGCACCTATGCAATTAATTGCAGAGCTTAGGTGCCATTTTAAGAAAATTATGTACTTTTTTGTCAATTTGTCAACTGTTAGCACAGAGACTGTAGAATGTAGAAGTCCCGACCCACTGTAATTCCATCAGTGTTGGGACCAAATGGAGGATTGAGGCTAAATTTTCCTTATCCCTTTGAATGCAACTAATATTCCAACTCTATTGATCTGACCCCATAGCTAATTCTATGAATAGCATTAACAGCAGTGGAACAGATCCCTGTGAAACTCCACCAGCCATTAATCCCCAGATATGTCTTTGTCTATCAACCTTTGCTTTTGATTACCAAGCCACTTTTCATTGAGTTAGCTAGTTTTCTCTTGATTCCTTGCACCAATAGCTTCTTTAATGCTTGTCTTAAAGTAAGAATTTACTTCCACATTTATGCTCGTAGTGGTATAAATTTGGCCTCAAAATCATATAAAGCAGCCGAATCATACACTGATTCAGCTGCTTTGCCTCCAGTGAGACTCACCGAGCAAGTGGCTCGCCAGTAATGTTGCGCTGGCTGCAGTGAAGTATAATACCCCATGGACCAGTGCATCATGGCATGCATTACATACTGACCTAAGCTTGATTCCTCCCCCCTGCCACCTCCTGGACTGGTAAATTCATACTGGTAGCAGATTCAATATATTAGCAGGTGCCTTAAACAGGCCACAAACACTGAGTTTTGGTTTCCAATGACTGCCATTGCTTATGTGCAGACATGTACGTGTGAGGCACGAGGCTGCACATGAGTACCCACAAATAACAATGGCACTCCAAATTTTACAGGGAACCAGGTCGCACTGTCTGTAGCCAACATAACCTGGGCAGGTGTGAGGCAGACAGCATTGCATACTACATTTCACTCACACTAGCCCATTACTGTAACAAAAGTATAGAAGGCTTGAATGTTGAACTTGGTTAAATGTCTTCTGAAAATCCAAGTTTATGGCCCAAAAATTAGTCTTGCTACGCGAGAGTACGCACTGTGTACTCTCGCGTATTCTGTCTCCAATTGCCGGTTTTCTGCATGCACTGCGCATGCGCTGAAAACCGGCACTTGGTGATTTCAAAAGGGGGCGGTTCCTAGGTGAACCGCGTGCGCGCTACAGGCTGCGCGCACACAGTGCACTTAGTGCTTTGAATGCGCAGGTAAGCATGGAAGATTTTGCACATAAAGAAAGGAGGCGTAAGACCCTCTTTTAACAAGGTAAGTAGTTAATTAAGTATTATTTTGAATTTTTTTCAACAGGTATATCTTTTTTAGAGACTTTAAAGAAAGGTAAGTTTATTTTTATAACTTTTTAAAAGATTTTAAATTTTTTCAAAAATTTAATTTTTTGTTTAAAGTGGTTAATTTATTTAACTATACTTATTTTATTAATGTGATGGTTTTTAAAAAAATTTAATTGAGGTTTAGCTGTTCTTTTGGGGGGGTATAGATTCATAGCTTTCACAGCCCTTGCTCTGAAAACTATGAATGAAAGATGGTGTGCTGCCATTGGCTGTAACTGAATCACGTGATCCCACAGCTCGCACGAATTAACTGCGCCTGTGGGATACGGAAGCACTGCACAGCTGCTGTCTAGAAAATCAAGTTCGTGCGAGCTCGGAATGAAAAGGCAGGCGCGCAGTGAGATATCGCGGGGAAGCCTTACCCCCGCACGAAGGCTCCGTCATTAATTTCTGGGCCAATTATATCCATCAGATAGACATCATCTAGTAAATGATCTACCTCCTCAAAAAATCTAGCAGACTCATGAGGCATGACCTATTACTTGTATTGCTACAATTAAAAAATACCTTTTTGCTAGATGCTGGATAATACTACATTAAACCACATAAAACCAGTATTGGTAACTGATAAATTATCAAGTGGCCAATGAGATCTCTATTACTGTGACTTTTCTACTTGTATTTAACACAACCAGTGCAGGTACGATGGGCAGAATGGCCTCCTTCTATACTGTATCATTCTATGAACCCTGGAAGTATAATGACAGTTAAAATAGAAATAAAATAAAGGCAGTTAAAAGAGAGAAAAAGTGGAGGAGAAATAATAAAACCCACATTATAATTGTTTTCCTGTGGCTCAGTTGATAAATTAAATGGCCATGTTGACCATAACCACACAGACCAGGAAGGTAGCAGGTTCAATCCCTGGCCACTGAGTCAGCTGAAGGCAGGGAGGAGAACATTCAACAGGGCTCCTGGTCCTGGTCGGGACTTTACTGTTTATGTATATGCTGAAACCGTGTGACTATACACGCTGATTTCAAAAGCTATGGATCATCCCTCACACATGAATTGCGGTCTGGAACTGATGTTGTATTACTTCCTCTACATCACGTTGTGTGTTTCCTGTATAATCTGGAACTCAAACTAAATCTAACCATAGTATAACTATAATAATTATTCATATAAAATACAGTATAACCATAATGGTGAATTTTAATGTAAATGGAATATGATTAAATTTGTATAACCCTATAAACTAACTACAATATAACTATAATTGTACACTTTTTTTTACATGATTACAAATATAATTTGAGTTTAAGTTTGTAAAGGAGTTTATTTCTTTGCTCTCCTGTGCAGACTTAGCAAGCCATTCAGCTGATCACTGACTGGTTCTCACAGCTACTAAAGACTGTGGGCTCACCATCAGACTCAAGAAAGCTGAGATTATGGGCTAGAAATTTGATCGTGCCCGAAAACCACGTGAAATTAGTGATGCCAGCTCATTTTAATGCTATTCATTGGCCTGTTTGAGGGGAGGTTGTGAATTTTTTTTAATTCATTCATTCACAGGATGTGGGCATCGCTGGCAAGTCCAGCATTGATTGCCCATCCCTAATTGTCCTTGAGAAGGTGGTGGTGAGCAGCTTTCTTGAACCGCTGCAGTCCCTGTGGTGAAGGTACTCTGTTATTGTGCTGTTAGGGAGGGAGTTCCAGGATTTTGACACAGCAACAATGAAGGAACGGCGATATACTTCCAAGACAGGATGGTATGACTTGGAGGGGAACTTGGAGGTGATGGTGTTCCCAAGCGCCTGCTGCTCTTGTCCTTCTAGGTGGTAGAGGTTGTGGGTTTGGGAGGTGCTGTCGAAGAAGCCTTGACGATTTACTGCAGTGCATCTTGCACACTGCAGCCATGGTACGCCGGTGATGGAGGGAGTGAATGTTTAAGGTGGTGGATGGGTTGCCAATCAAGTGGGCTACTTTGTCCTGGATGGTGTTGAGCTTCTTGAGTGTTGTTGAAACTGCACTCATCCAGGCAAGTGGAGAGTATTCCATCACATTCCTGAATTGTGCCTTGTAGGTGGTGACCTGCTTTTGTGGCCACAGTAGTTATGAGGCTGGTCCAGTTATGTTTCTGGTCAATGGCGAAACTCAGGATGTTGATGGTGGAGGATTTGGTGATAGTAATGCCATTGAATGTCAAGGGGAGGTGGTTAGACTCTCTTGTTGGAGATGGTCATTGCCTGACACTTGTGTGGCGTGAATGTTACTTGCCACTTATCAGCCCAAGCCTGAATGTTGTCCAGGTCTTGCTGCATGTGGGCATGGACTGCTTCATTATCTGAGGAGTTGTGAATGGAACTGAACATTGTGCAATCATCAGTAAACATCCCCACTTCTGAGCTTATGATGGAGGGAAGGTCATTGATGAAGCGGCTGAAGATGGTTGGGCCTAGGACACTGCCCTTAGGAACTCCTGCAGTGATGTCCTGGGGCTGAGATGATTGGCCTCCAACAATGATAGGTATGACTCCAGCCAGTGGAGGGGTTTCCCCCTGATTGCCATTGACTTCAACTTTACTAGGGCTCCTTGATGCCACACTCGGTCAAATGCTGCCTTGAGGTCAAGGGCAGTCACTCCCACCTCACCTCTGGAATTCAGCTCTTTTGTCCATGTTTGGACCAAGGCTGTAATGAGGTTTGGAGCTGAGTGGTCTTGGCGGAACCCAAACTGAGCATCAGTGAGCAGATTATTGGTGAGTAAGTGTCGCTTGATAGCATTGTCGATGACACCCTCCATCACTTTGCTGATGATTGAGAGTAGACTTATGGGGCGGTAATTGGCCGGATTGGATTTGTCTTGCTTTTAGTGGACAGAACATACCTGGGCAATTTTCCACATTGTCGGGTAGATGCCCGTATTGTAGCTGTACTGAAACAGCTTGGCTAGAGGCGAGACTAGTTCTGGAGCACAAGTCTTCAGCACGATAGCCGGGATGTTGTCGGGGCCCACAGCCTTTGCTGTATCCCGTGCGCTCAGCCGTTTCTTGATATCACATGGAGTGAATTGAATTGGCTGAAGACTGGCTTTTGTGATGGTGGGGACCTCAGGAGGAGGCCGAGATGGATCATCCACTCGGCACTTCTGGCTGAAGATGGTTGCAAATGCTTCAGCCTTGCCTCTGCCATCATTGAGGATGAGGATGTTCACGGAGCCTCCTCCTCCCGTTAGTTGTTTAATTGTCCACAACCATTCATGACTGGATGTGACAGGACTGCAGAGCTTTGATCTGATCTGTTGGTTGTGGGATCGCTTAGCTCTGTCCTATAGCATGCTGTTTCCACTGCTTAGCATGCATATAGTCCTGTGTTGCAGCTTCCCCAGGTTGGCACTTTATTTTTAGGTACGCCTGCTGCTGTTCCTGGCATGCTCTTCTACAGTCCTCATTGAACCAGGGTTAGTCCTTTGCCTTGATGGTAATGATAGAGTGAAGGATATGTTGGGCCATGAGGTTACAGACTGTGGTGGAATACAATTCTGCTGCTGCTGATGGCCCACAGCACCTCGTGGATGTCCAGTTTTGAGCTGCTAGATCTGTTCTGAATCCATCCCATTTAGCACGGTGGTAGTGCCACACAACACGATGGAGGGTGTCCTCAGTGTGAAGATGGGACTTCGTCTCCACAAGGACTGTGTGGTGGTCACTGCTACCAATGCTGTCATGGACAGTTGCATCTGCGACAGGCAGATTAGTGAGGACGAGGTCAAGTAGGTTTTTCCCTCATGTTGGTCCTCTCACCACCTGCCTAAGCCCAGTCTGGCAGCTATGTCCTTGAAAACTTGGCCAACGGTATGTGCTGCCGAGTCAATCTTGGTGATGGACATTGAAGTCCCCCGTCCAGAGTATGTTCTGTGCCCTTGCTACCCTCAGTAATTGGTAATCAGCAGGAGGTTTCCTTGCCCATGTTTGACCTGATGTCATGAGACTTCATGGGGCCTGGAGTCAATGTTGAGGACTCTCAGGGCTGCTCCCTCCCGGCTGTATTCTACTGTGCCGCTGGTGATGGGATGGTGATGGAGGAGTCCGGGACGTTGGCTGGGAGGTATGATTCTGTGAGTATGACTGTCAGGCTGTTGCTTGATTAGTCTGTGGGACAACTCTCCCAATTTTGGCACAAATCCCCAGATATTAGTGAGGAGGGCATTGCAGGGTCAACTGGGCTGGGTGTGCCTTTGTTGTGTTAGGTGCCTAGGTCGATGCTGGGTGGTCCGACCGGTTTTATTCTTAGTATACTTCTTTATAGCAGTTTGTTACAACTGAGTGGCTTGCTAGGCCATTTCAGAGGGCAGTTAAGAGTCAACCGCATTGCTTTGGGTCTGGAGTCACATGTAGGCCAGACCAGGTAAAGACGTCAGGTTTCATTCCCTCAAGGACATTAGTGGGTTTTTACGACAATACGATAGTTTCATGGTCACCATTACTAATACTAACTTTTTATTCCAGATTTATTGAATTAACTGAATTTAAATGTCCCAATAATACAAAAGCAAAATACTGCAGATGCTGGAAATCGGAAATAAAAACAGAAAATGCTGGAAATACTCAGCAGGTCAGGCAGCATCTGTGGAGAGAGAAACAGAGTTAACGTTTCAGGTCGATGACCCTTCGTCAGAACTGGAAAAAGCTGGAGATGGAACAGGTTTTTAAGCAAGTGTAGGGGCAGGGAAAGGGGGGGGAGGGGAGGAAAGAACAAAAGGGAAGGTCTGTGATAGGATGGAAGTCAGAGAGATTAAGAGACAAAAGGGATGATAGTGCAAGGCAAAAGGAGATGGTAATGGGACAAGTTAAGAAAAAAAAGATGGCTCTAGATGAAGTGTAAATTGCAATGGCAGAATGATCGACAGCTGCCATGTGAGAGAGAGAAAAAAATGGAAAAAAAAGATATGGGCAGAGGTTATGATTTGAAATTGTTGAACTCGATGTTGAGCCTGGAAGGCTGTAAAGTGCCTAATCGAAAGATGAGGTGCTGTTCCTCGAGCTTACATTGAGCTTCATTGGAACAGTGCAAGAGGCCGAGGACGGTGAGGTCAGAGTGGGAGTGGAGCGGAGAATTAAAGTGACAGGCGACCGGAAGCTCGGGGTCCCCCTTACGGACTGAACGGAGGTGTTCCACAAAGCGGTCGCCCAATCTGCGTCTGGTCTCCTCAGTGTAGAGGAGACCACATCGTGAGCAGCAAATACAGTATATTAAATTGCAAGAAGTACAAGTAAATCGCTGTTTCACCTGGAAGGAGTGTTTGGGGCCCTGGACAGTGGGAAGCGAGGAAGTAAACGGGCATGTGTTGCATCTCCTGCGCTTGCACGTGAAGGTGCCAGGCGAAGGGGAAGGGGTGTTGGGGGTGATAGAGGTGTGGACCAGGGTGTCGCAGAGGGAGCAGTCCCTTCGGAATGCTGAAAGGGGAGGTAAGGGGAAGATGTGTTTGGTGGTGGGATCATGCTGGAGGTGGCGGAAATGGCAGTGGATGATCCGTTGAATGTGGAGGCTGGTGGGATGAAAGGTGAGGACAAGGGGAACCCTATCGTGGTTCCGGGAGGGAGGGGAAGGGGTGAGAGCAGAAGTGCGGGAAATAGAACGGACACGATCGAGGGCCATGTCAACCACAGTAGAGGGGAATCCTCAGTTGAGGAAAAAGGAAGACATGTCGGAAGCACTAGTGTGGAAGGTGGCATCGTCAGAGCAGGTGCAGCGGAGACGGAGAAACTGGGAGAATGGAATAGAGTCCTTATTCCCCAATTGCATGGTGGGATTTGAACTCATGTCTCCGGACCATTAATGCAGGCATCTGGATTACTAGTTCAATAACATAACCATTATGCTATTGTACCCTAATTAGGCTTCACTGATACTATTTAAAGACTGCCAGCACCTCATAAAGGCGAGGTGCACTCTGGCTGCAGACAACAGGAAATGCTTCTGAAGTACGAAATGCCTGAAAGACCTGGCGATCGGGCCCTCGGGTTATCCGATGCTGCTTTGGAGGTCCTGGTCCAGGCAGTGGACAGGAGGAGGGAATTCTTGTTCCTGCCGGTGGGGGATGGGGGGGGGGGGGGGGGTGGGGCGGGTAGAAACCTCTCCAGGAAAGACCTTCTTCACCAGTGGGAAGAGATCGCAGAGGAGATTAATGTAGCAAAAATTTCAATGACCTCACCCGAGTTATCAAGTTAAGTATCCTAACTCTCAGCTGTTTTACTCTCTGCTCACCCTGCCATCACCTGCAGCCTCACTACTCTCATTACTCCCTTCCCCCATTCCCTTCACTCTCTTACAATCACTGCACCACATTTCACTCAAATACCTTCTCATACTCACACAATCTGCACGCCTACTATCACTACTGTTACAACTCTTACTTCCCCACACCTCACAACTTACACACAACATACAAACTATTTGACCAAGACAGGCACATTCTCTAAACACCTCAGAAGGATGTCACAAACACACTTCCTTTGCGCACAACATGCAGCAGGAGGCAGCGACCTTAGGAAGGCTGACCTCGCCTGCACATCCTGTCCCCTGTGGAAGAAAAGGTGTTGGCCATTACTGGCAGGGGAAGAGCCATGACCATGGCAAGTGGCAACGCTGGGGGAAATGTTGCACAGGTTTCTTCACACCTTATCCTCTTTTTCCCTTCTCATTTCTATCTCATCCTCCATGCTCTACATCAGAAACTGCAGTTGCTTTCACCAGCCACTCCTCCCTCTCTCTGCTGTCCCTTCCCACTAAAAGCTAACCTATGTCCTCCCTTTCATTTCAGGTGCTGAAAATGTCAATACTCCTGTGCCACTTCAGGAAGAGGAGGCCAGTCTTCCTGAAAATGCAGTGTACTTGATCTGACCCTAGCAAACACCAGCTCAGAGATTGGCACCGTGTGCACTTCAGAGGGTAGAATAGAGGAGGATTATGTGTCTGCAGGAGCGAGGGCAGGGCGATAGGATGCCGCAGGTGCCAGCTTGTCAAAGAGTGAGATCGCATACTAGCGCTGCTGCAGAGGACTCAGATGCTGACTTTAAGGGCCCAGGCTACCGAAGAATGCTGATGGACATACACCAGAAAATGCTAGGTGTCTGCCAGTGAGCTTGTGCGCAATGGCTCAGAGCATGGAGGAGTCCAGCTCCAACTTGTGTCAGGGCTTTGCGCAGAGCCTGGAGACCATTCTGTCCAACATGGAGTGAGTGGTTAGTTCCATGAATACAACAGTGGCACTCACCATGATGGAGGTTCTGCTGACAGCTCTGACAGCTTCCATGGCTGCTCACAGTGCTGTCATTGAAGCTCAGATGGCTGCCAACTTGACTCTGGAGGCCAGTATTGACAGGAGCTCCCAGAATGTCACATCACTCCTGCACTCTGTTCTTGCACAGAGCCATATGAGTGCTAAGAACCAGTCACAGGAGAGTGGCCTTGGCTCCATGGGCGAGGAACCTTTAAAATAGGTGCAGCGTGATCAAACTTCTCGGCCCATATATCAACCAGCACTATGCAAACCTTACACTCTACTCGCAGTCCTTCTCAATGGCACAGAGCTGACAGCCATGACTCATTTCACCTATCTTGTAAGTTTGCTCTCTAACGATGTGCTCACTGATCCGGATAGGAAGAAAGAAAGACTTACATTTTTATAGTGCCTTTCACAACCCATATCAAAAATGTGAACTAGTCATATGGGTGCCTACAGTATCACATATAGAAACAGTGCGGCATCATCTTGCAGAACAAGCTGCAGTTTATGATAAAGTAATACCTTTATCCAGCTGTGAGGTACGGCTGTGTAACTCAACAATTTCCACATGCATTACCAATGATTAATAACTGGAGGTCATATTGCAAAACAAGATCACCAATGTTGAAGTCTTGTCAAGAGCCAATTCAAATATGCAACAAACATTTAAATGATGCTTAAAATAGCACAGCTTCATTGGCTCGGCCACATCACTCAGACACCAGATACTGGGCTTCTAGAATCATAGAATCATAGAATGGTTACAGCACAGAAAGAGGCCATTCGGCCCATCGAGCCTGTGTCGGCTCTCTGCAAGAGCACTTCAGCTAGTCCCACTCCCCTGCCCTTTCCCTGTAGCACTGCAAATTTTTTTCCTTCAGGTACTTATCCAATTCCCTTTTGAAAACCGCGATTGAATCTGCCTTCACCACCCTTTCAGGCAGTGCATTCCAGATCCTAACCACTCGCTGCGTAAAAAAGTTTTTCCTCATGTCACCTTTGGTTCTTCTGCCAATCACCTTAAATCTGTGTCCTCTGGTTCTCGACCCTTCCGCCAATGGGAACAGTTTCTCTCTATCTACTCTGTCCAGACCCCTCATGATTTTGAACCCCTCTATCAAATCTCCTCTCAACCTTCTGAAACAAGTGTTCTACTTTGAACTGAAAATTCACATGGTAGGTAGAAGAAATGGTACAAAAACACCTCTAAATATAATCTCAAGACAGTGGAGGTTGTAACTCTGGATAGGCCCGAGAGGCTTACAGCTCTGTGTGCTGGGTATTTCACTTTTCAAAAGCAAGTGCTTGTGAGAGTTGAAGAGAAAGTGAGAAAATCGCAAAACCATATAATGCCTGCAGCAATAAACTGACTTCAAAGAGATCACACTGCACTGCAACCAGTGGGTCAAGACCTGTGGTTCCTGCATTGGGATCATTAGTTACAAGCAGATGCACCAGAGGGACCTGACATACTTCCGAAGATCCAGTCATCCTTAATGCAAGGGACAATATAGAGGATCACTGCAGCATATAGTTTGATGGATTGGTTTTGAAGTTGTTTATAGTTACCTGAAACAGACTTCGGTAACACTCTTCCACCGTACTCGCATTAGGTACCCATCATGTCGCCTGAGTCATTACAGCTCAGTGAATACGTTGTTTGTTGTTACCTATTCTTCTCCTGTTTTGAAGATGTAGCTAATTTAAGCCACATTTTACATTCTGAAATATGTTAAATGCATGATGTTGCGCATAAAATTGGACCAGCCACGTAAATACAGGAGCAGGTCAGAGGCGAGTGACTCCCCAAAGCCTTTCCACCATCTACAAGGCACAAGTAAGGAGTGTGATGGAATACTCTCCACTTGCCTGGATGAGTGCAGCTCCAAAAACACTCAAGAAGCTCAACACCATCCAGGACAAAGCAGCCCGCTTGATTGGCACCCCATCCACCACCTTAAACATTCACTCCCTCCACCACCGGCGTACCGTGGCTGCAGTGTGTACCATCTACAAGATGCACTGCAGCAACTCGCCAAGGCTTCTTCGACAGCACCTCCTAAACCAGTGACCGCCTAGAAGGACAAGGGCAGCAGGCACATGGGAACACCACCAACTCCAAGTTCCCCTTCAAGTCACACATATTCCTGACTTGGAAATATATCGCCGTTCCTTCATTGTCGCTGGTTCAAAATCCTGGAACTCCCTCCCTAACAGCATTATGGGAGTACTTTCACCACACAGACTGCAGCGGTTCAAGAAGGCGGCTCACCACCACCTTCTCAAGGGAAATTAGGGATGGGCAATAAATGCTGGCCTTGTCAGCAATGCCCACATCCCATGAATGAATAAAAATAAATAAAAGTACTGTAAGATTATGGTCCAATTTTTACAATGTTAATCTTACCATCTCACTGAAGAATTCAACAAACTTCCAAACAGTAAGGAATGGATTTCTTTTTACATACAGTATGCGTCACACTGGTGTATATGCATTCTCTTGTATCTCTATATGCACAATTCCTTATAGTCTCTGATGTTGCTTATTTATTCTCTACAATTTTATCTGATAGGGTTGAATTTATGGCACGGGTGCATCCTGGGTGGGCATCCACCTGATTTCTTGCACACAGCTGTTATTCTCTGCATTTCCTGGTATAGGCCTAATTATGTATGCATGCCCTCTCAGAAATTACAGGAATGGAGGCGGCATTTACAGGGACTGCTGTAGCTATTTAAAGGGCTGCAGATGTTGTTTTCTCTCTGCCATACTGTGATCATGGATTAACCAATAGAATTTGCAGTAAAATAAAATTACAGATGGCAAACCATACAATAGAGTATAGAACGCTCAAATCCAGAAAAAGATTGCATAATTTACCTTTATTAAAGAGTGGGAAATCACAAGGTTGTCAATTCAGTGAACTGGTGTTAGCTTGGCTAACTCTTATCTCTTATCTCTGAGTCAGAAGCTCATGGGTTCAAGGCGCACTCCATATCCGTGAGTACAAAATCTAAGCTGATACTTCAGTGCAGTAATGAGGGAGTGCTACATTGTCAGACGTGCTGTTTTAGGATGAAATTATAAACTGAGGCCCCATCTTCCTGTTTAGGCAAATGTAAGAGATCCCATGACACTATTTGACGAAGAATGGGTTAAACTATGAGGGCAGGTTCCATAAACATGGCTCATATTCTTGAGTCTAGGAGGCTGACAGGTGATCTAACTGAGGTGTTTAAAATGATAAAGGGATTCTATATTCCGATGTAAGAGCATGGGGAGTTGTGGTGTCATAGCCAACAATTATTCGTCAATGAACACCACTAGGCTCATAGAGCACATAAGGAGCCCAGTCAGTCCATCATGCCTGCACCGGCTCTTTGAAAGAGCTATCCAATTAGTCCTGCTCCCCGCTCTTTCTCCACAGCCCTGCAAATTTGTCCTTTTTAAGTATATATCCAATATCCATTAAAAGTAGTTTAACTGGTCATTTATCTCATTGCTGTTTGTGGGACCTTGCTGCGTGTAAAATGGTTGTCATGATTGTTTACATAACAAGTGACTACACTTCAAAATAATCCATTAGATTTAAAATGCTTTGGGACATCCTGAGGATGTGAAAGGTGCTATATGAATACAAATACTTTCTATTCACCTTCAAGAGTGAAAACCTGTGGTATAGATGCTTTGAAAGCAACTCTCATATTTTTAAAGAAATGGCTGTGTGCCTTTAAGCACTCCTTTCCTTACATGTGATTTCCTTTTATATCCATTGTCAATGGACAAACTTGAAGAGAATGCTGGCAGGAAACATGAATCTGAAAATAGCACAAGGTGCATTATAATTGATGCCCTAGAGAAGTCAGCATGTCCCTTTTTCCTGGTCCTTGCCCATTTATCACTGGCAAAACTATTCCTGCTGATGAAATATCTCCTCGTGTATTACTAAGCCACTTCTCTATGCTGCTATATGCTAGGTCAGAATTTTTACATTGCAGAGAGTGCGGGTTTGGGAGCGGGTCGACAGTTAAAAGTGCTAAAATTGACAGCGTGTCAGGAACCTGCCATCATCTTGCCGACTTCCGCATTTAATTGGGGTGCGTTTCGAAGTGTGCCACAGACTTGCTCAGGAGAGGCGGGCGACTTCATTGAGGTAGTTAGCTGCTCGTTGACAGACCCTTAACAGCATTTTTAACGTGAGGTTTCAACTTTAACTGATTGCGCATGGGATTCATGGAGCTCGGGAACGTCGCCTGTGAAGGGGAGGCGGAAGCTCAGTGGCCGTTGTGCAAGTTCATTAAGCGACAGCTGGAAAAAACACATAAGTACTCATACATTACACCAGCTTCCTTGTCTAAGGGAAAGGCTCTTGCTGCCACCATTTTGTGCAGAGATTTAGCTTTCAGGAGTTTGCAGGTCATTTCTGCCACTCTCATCACATTGCAAGTCACTATCACTACATTGAAGGATTGTGCCTCTGATTTCCACTTTACCTGCCATCTATCAGATCAGCATGGGTGCCACTTATGCTGTCTCACCTTGGACCTCAGAATCAGACCAAGATGAGCCCCAGCACCAACAGCACCAACCACACCACCAGCAGCAACCATAACACCAGCCTTCTCCTCAACGACCTGATGCTCCACAGGAGAGAGGGGGTCAGCGCAGGACTGCACCGCGCAGGGAGGCGATACCCCCAACACAGGGTATACAGGCAGAGGATGAGCTTCCTCAACATGACTGAGCAGCAGTGCTTCAGGAGGCTCAGGCTATGGCGCCAGGTCGTCACAGACATTTGTAACTTGCTGCAACAAGACCTGCTGCCCAGAGGAGCGGGTGGACACCCATTACCAGTGGCTGTCAAAGTCACCACCGCCCTCAACTTCTTCACCTCAGGCTCCGTCCAGGGATCTGCAGCAGACATTTGCAGGATCTCACAGTCGGCCGCTCACAGATGCATTACCCAGGTGACTGATGCCAATTATATAAACTTTACCACTGATGAAGCCAGTGTTACTGAGCAGGTGCTCAGCTTTACGGCTCTGGTTGGCTTCCCACAGGTGCAGGGCGTCATCGACTGCACACATGTGACCATCAAGGTCCCCCCGCATCACCCAGAAATGTTTGTGAACCGCAGGGGCTTCCACTCCCTCAATGTGCAGCTCGCCTGCAACCAAAGAAAGATCATCATGCATGTGTGTGTCAGATTCCCTGACAGATGTCATGACTCTTTCGTGCTGTGCCAGTCCACCCTCCCTCAGCTCTTTGCGCCTCCAAACAGACTTGCCGGCTGGCTGCTTGGAGACAAGGGCGACCCACTGAAGACGTGGTTCATGACACCCTTGAGGCGGCCAAGCAATGAGGCCGAGGAGCCACATATCCACCAGATGTGTCATAGAGCAAGCAATCGGCATAGAGTCATAACATAGAGTCAGAAAGGCACAGAAGGAGGCCATTCGGCCCATCGAGTCAGTGACGGCTCTCCGTGGAGCAATCCAGTCAGTCCTATTACCCCGATCTATCCCTGTAGCCCTGCAAGTTTATTTCCCTCAAGTGCCTATCCAGTCTCCCCTTGAAAACATTGAGTGTCTCCGCTTCCACCACTTCCATCAGCAACGAGTTCCAGGTCCTCACCACTCGCTGCGTAAAAAAGTTTTTCCTCACGTCCCCCCTGTATCTCTTGCCCAAAACCTTAAATCTGTGTCCCCTAGTACTTGTACTATCAACTTGTGGGAACAGCCTTTCCCCGTCTAGCCTATTCAAACCCATCATAATCTTGTACACCTCTATCAAATCACCCCTCAACCTCCTTTGCTCTAATGAAAACAAATCCAGCTTCTCCAACCTGTCCTTGTAGCTAAGATCCCCCATACCTGGAACCATTCTGGTAAATCTCCTCTGCACCCTCTCAAGAGCCTTCACATCCTTCCTAAAGTGTGGTGACCAGAACTGGACGCAATACTCCAGTTGTGGCCTAACCAGCGCTTTATAAAGGTTCAGCATAACTTCTCTACTTTTGTACTCAATACCTCTATTTATGAAGCCCAAGATCCCATATGCTTTGGTAACCACTCTCTCAATATGTCCCACCACCTTCAGGGATCTATGCACATTAACTCCCAGGTCCCTCTGTCCCTGCACACTCTTTAAAAATGTGCCATTAAGTGTATATTGCCTCTCCCTGTTCCTTCTGCCAAAATGCATCACCTCACACTTCTCTGTATTAAATTCCATCTGCCACTTGTCTGCCCATTCTGCTAGCCTTTCTATGTCCTGTTGTAGTCTATTGGTATCATCCTCACTGTTTGCCACACCCCCAAGTTTGATGTCATTGGCAAATTTAGAAATTCTACTCTGTATTCCAATATCCAGGTCATTTATATAATCAAAAAAAACAGTGGCCCCAGCACTGACCCTTGGGGAGCACCACTGTCTACCATCCTCCAGTCTGAAAAACAGCCATTTACCACAACTCGCTGTTTTCTGTCCTTAAGCCAATTCCTTATCCAAGCTGCCACTGACCCACCTATTCCATGAGCCTCAATTTTGTTAACCAGCCTTCTATGTGGTACTGTGTCAAACGTCTTCTGAAAATCCATGTAGACAACATCCATTGCATTCCTTCATCAATCCTCCCTGTTACTTCATCAAAAAATTCAATTAGATTAGTCAAACACGATCTGCCTTTTACAAGAACGTGTTGGCTCTCCTTAATTAGCTTAAACCTCTCCAAGTGCCCATTAAATTTTTTCTTGATTATTGTTTCTAAAACTTTACCCACCACTGATGTTAAACTGATCGGCCTGTAGTTACTAGGATTGTCCTTACACCCTTTCTTGAACAAGGGTATCACATTTGCCACTTTCCAATCCTCAGACACCTCCCCCGCATCTAAGGAAGATGGGAAAATTATGGCAAGCCCTTCCGCTATCTCCTCCCCCAATTCCCTTAGCAACCTGGGATGCAAGCCATCTGGATCAGGCAACTTATCCACTCTAAGCATATCCAGCCTTTCCAGTACATCCTGTCTATCAATTTTCACCCCTTCCATTGCTACTGCCTTTTCCATTTCCACCGATATTTTGTCAGCATCCACCTCCTTAATAAACACCGATACAAAGTACTCATTGAGTATTCTAGCCTTGCCCTGCGCCTCTAAGCATATATCACCTTCTTTGTCCCTAATAAGTCCCACCCCTCCTCTTACTGCCCGCTTACTGTTTACATGCCGGTAGAAGGTTGCGCATGATGAAGATGCACTTCAGATGCCTTGACTGATCTGGAGGAGCCCTTCAGTACGCACCAGCCTGGGTCTCCAGAATCATCATTGTATGCTGTGCGCTGCACAACATAGCGCAGCAGCGAGGATTGGAGCTGCAGGAGGAGCAAGGCGCAGAGCGCACAGCCTCTTTAGAGGAGGAGGAGGAGGATCAGGTGGAAGACGAGGAGGAGGAACCTGAGGTGGAGATGGTAGCAGCAGCGGCACACATTGCTGCCTGGGAGGCCTGGGATGGCCTCATAATGGCCCAATTTACTTAACTTGCACCAGTGCACCCATATGGCTCCCAGATGCTGCACTAACTCCCCCCCCACCCCCCCCCCCAACAACATCACAAAGCAGTCCTACAATGACCAAGCCATTCCTGTCACCCAAACCCACATTGCTCGAGGTTAAGTAATGTCTCACCATTCACTCCAAGTGACAAGGCCACTTCCCAGGTAGCAGGCAAAAATGGACAAGACTGGAAAGTTCTGCAAAGAAATAAATTTATGTGCGTCATAAATATAGCTGAAACTTAGCATTAACATTTTGTCATACAGCCATGTGCATACCCTTGTACATTTAGGATTGTGTCTTTTTTCATTTACTCGTTCTTCTATGAGGTGCAACCCCTGTGGCTTCAGCAGAGGTAGAGACAGGCTGCTCACTTCCCTGCAGCAACTGCTTTGACACTTTTGGCGGAAGTCCTCTGCGTTTTGGAGACAATGTTGGCCCCGTCAAAGGCTGCTCCTCCTGCAACTATGCAGGGGCAGACTCAGCCATCGAGATCCATGGAAGCACATGGGGCTCTGACTGAGGGGGAGGCAACAGGGGAGAAATGTGAGGGCTTTGCGAAGAGCCCCCAATTTCATGTCCCCTCTCACCATCTACCCTCTCATGGGCCACCCGCACTTCCCTGCTAGCAAGGAGCTGGAGAGCACCTTGCTGCACATCAGTGGGGCGATGAACGCCCAAGTCTACGTTAGTATCCCTCCTAGAGAGGAGGTCTATGAGTCTCTGCTATCTGTTTTTCACAGCAAGCATGTTCTCATTGGACTGACACATTTGCTGCTCCATGCAGGTGGCCATCCTTTCCATGGAACAGCATATCATCACCATCGCCTGCGAGATGGTGGTGCTTATGTTGGAGATGGACTCCTCCATTCTCTGTATAGTCGCACACATTGCAGCTGCAAAAGCGGCCAGAGCCTCGCGCAATTTTTGCTGCTCCTCCAAGATCAACCTCTTTCTCGATGGCCCCCAAGGTTCAGCAACTGCATGCAGCTCAGCACAGCTTGGAGCATCCTGCGTCCTCCAGCGAGGACTCTCCACTTTTGTCCCTGTCTCCACCATCTGCTCTTGCTCACTTGTGATGTGTGAGACACCAGGTGACAACACTACTCTATCTCTCTCAGGGCACACCAAGGTTCGTGTATCTGCGCTGGTGCTGGGTGCGCTTGGGTCTGCTGACGGTGTACCCTCAGAGACTGGTGCTTCTTCTGAGGAGTCGTCTTCCACCTCCAGCTGGACAGTGTGGGGGATTGGCGGGGGGTACTTGATGGAACTGTGGGAGAGTAAAGACATGAATTAGAAGTCTTATGATAAGAATGTGTAATGTTACCATTATGCACATGATGAAATTTCACTGGCTGTTGACAGCAGTCACTATGAGTGACTGTTGTATGCCATGTGGCTGTATGAGATTTAATTCTGTCACCAGGTTGCTGGGAGGTCCCCATCTCTCCGTCTCCCACCGCCAGCAGCTCTGCAACTCCAGAGATTTCTAGCGCCTCCTCCACTGCTAGAGTCAAATTGGTGAATATTGGAGGGCCACCTCCAGTTCTCTGCCTCTCTCTGTTGTTGTGGGCTCTCTTCTCCTGCAAGGAGGGAAAGAAGAGAACTTTGAGTGAGAGTGATGGAATAAGTGTAAGGGATGGATGGGCTACATCTGTAGAGGGTGACTATGAGGAGTGGCGTGACATTGCCAAATGGCCTCCTTCTATGGTGTTACTTGCTATGATTGCATTAGGATGAGGGTGAGTGTCAGCGGTGGTTAGACAGATGGAGATATGAGTAGATACATAGACAGAGAGGGAGGTTGGTGTGAGGAGTGATGTGCAGGAGTAGGCTTGGGAAGGCAGAATGATGGGGTTGGCTTGACAGGCACATCAGGATGTAGGTGGGTGTGGCATTTCCTGACCTCATGAGATCATTGAATCATTTGCGGCACTGGATCCACGTCTGCCTCACCACATCCCTGCTGCTGACCTCCTCCGCGATCTCTAACCATGCCCTCTTAGTGTCTCTGGCTGGTCTTTTTCGGCCATCTGCTGGGAAGAGGGGCCTCCTTGCATGCTCTGACTTCCTGGACCAGCACTTCCAGGGAGGCACCTGGGAATCTTGGCGCAGCCTTCTGTCTTTGTGTCTCCATGATCCCCACAAATCTCAATATTATGCAGCAATTTGTAGCTCTTCCAAACACCCTGATCTCTCCTACAACAACCTTCAACTGAGATGTGTGCAAGGCTGCTTTAAATAGTCGCCCTGAAAACGAGTCATCGGTGACGTCATCAGACCCGCTCCATTTAATTGGGCCAGAAAACCCGCATGACTCTTTCAACTGATGCAATTGAGTTAAATGTGCAGTGCAGACGCGCTGTTGAAAAGTTTTCAATGGCGACCCTCTATGCACCCACCTCAATGCTCGGGTAAAGATTCTGGCCCTAGATTTTGCTTAAGACAAACATCCTAACTAAATAAATAGAAAATGCAAAGCCGGCTACTCAATATCTGAAACAAATAAAAACAGGATTACTGGAAATATACAGCAGGTCTCTCAGCAGCAGGAAAGAGAAAAGACAGATTATCATTTTAGTTGTACAGTAGACCCTTGTACATTGAAACAATAAATTACCCTTTCCCTTTACAGACACCAACAGATCTGCTGTGTATTTCCAGCGATTTCTGTTTTTAATTCATTTGAGTATTTGCAGTTTTTTTTAATTTTCAGTCACAATAGCATCTGGAAGAGACAGATAGGTTAACACTGTGGGTGGGACTCTTCATCATAGCTGGCATTTTAGCCCGTGCTAGCTGTAACCATGGAAACTTCTTCACAGCAATTGGCTTTAAGCACTCTATAGCTACATGATGAACATATAACACAGATGATGTCAGGACCTGTCCATCCTCTAGACCTGTAGGGTGCTACTTTGCACTCTCTAACTCTGTAATTATCAGAATTACCATAGTAAATATTATAAAGCATGTACAGAGCTCCATAGTTTAGATGATGCTTGAAATAGCCTGAACTTTGTGTAACACTGTTATGCCCATCTATCATTGAAGATTTTTTTTTGGAAAAGACTTTAGCAGAGCAATGTTCAAAACCCTATTCACTATAGGAATTGTATAGGAAAAATTAACTGCTGTGGTTCATAAGTAGGGCAGAAATACAAGCCTGTAACCTTTGCTTGATAGGGAAGGTCTGAATCTTCAGTTCAGTGGCTTGAATGAGAATTTCCGTTCCCCCTGTGAGCTGATGAAAAGGAAAATCTGTCTTGTTACCATGCCTGAATGATAGTGGTCTGTTTTTATAGCTGTTCAGGAAGGTTGACTGTAACAACTATACTACAGATTGGATACCGAGGACCTGATTTAAAAAAACATTCGAATATTAATATTCTAGTAAAGTTTAGTGCAATTTTCCTCCTTTCCCTCCTGTGTCTTGTTTTAAGAATTTTCTGGGGTAGGAGTGTAGAAGAATTGTGTGAACTAAGCTCATTTGGTTCAAATATTCAAAACTCAGATGTTCCTGAAACCAAGCTGAGGGGAAATCATTTCAAAGTACCCCAGCCAAGAGATGGCAAGGTCGAGGAGGTGGCCATGAATATGGGTAAGAAAGTTTATATTCAGGGAGAGGTTAAGGGAGGACAGAAAGGCAGTGAATTTGGAGGAGAGAGGACAAGGGAAGGTGGAGATTAAAATCACCGAGTTGAGGAGTTTCTCAGTGCGTAGGCTGAGGGAAGAAAAAAGGGAGGATATCTTGGTAATAAACAGGTCAGAAACTAAGGTGGGGCTTGGGGGTGTTAGACAATGAGGATTTTAACAGAGAGGTGAGAGAGTGGAATAAGGTGAGGTGCTTGAAGAAGAGAAGCTCCTTGAGGAGTAGGGGGAGAAGCCAAGTGTGACTTGATGATAAAGGTCACACCACCACCATGGCAATATAAGAACAAAAGAACAAAAGAAATAGGAGCAGGAGTCGGCCATTTGACCCTTCGAGCCTGCTCTGCCATTAAATAAGATCATGGCTGATCTTTTACCTCAACGCCACCTTCCTGTACTATCCCTTTATCCCTTGATTCCCTTAATATCCAAAAATCTATCGATTTCTGTCTTGAATATACTCAACGACTGAGCATCCACAGCCCTCATGGGTAGAGAATTCTAAAGATTCACAAACCTCTGATTGAATAAATTTCTCCTCATCTCTGTCCTAAATGGCCGACCCCTTATTCTGAGACTGTGACCCCTAGTTCTAGACTCCCCAGCCAGGGGAAACATCCTCCCTGCATCTACCCTGTCAAGTCCTGTAAGAATTTTATATGTCTCAATGAGATCACCTCTCATTCTTGTAAATTCCAGGGAATATAGGCCTAGTCTACTCAATCTCTCCTCATAGGACAATCCCCTCATCCCAGGAATCAGTCTGGTGAAGGATGGCTCCTAGGAAACAAAGGCCATACCTCAGCAGTGCTGCCTAATTACACTTTTATGAAAACCACAGTAAGAATATGAATACCTATGCAAAGGTGCCCATGCATCTACCAGGGTGATCAAAGAGCAAACTATTTGTATATTCAAACAGTGCTTCAGATGCGTGAACAAGTATATTACTGTACACACCTGCCAAGGTTTCCAAGGTCGTCATTGTCTGCAGCATGCTCCATGATTTTGCCATCTAAAGAAGCCTATCTGTGGATGTAGTGGATTCGGAGACCCATCTACCTTCAGTGGCAGAGGACAACACTGTCAATAACCCTGAGGATGTTGCATTGAAACAATTTTGCAGACAGGAAGAGCAGTACATCAGGCTTCCATAGAGGAGGAATCCACCTAACTGACTGACATCCCCATTTCATTAGCAAACCTATCCATATATGCACTATGTAGTAATCTCAAAACATCACCCCAACATTGTCCCCTGTACTACCTGAACCACTGTGGGTGCCCATTTCTGTGCTTGCTGTTACTGTATTCTGCACCAGCATAAAGAAAGTCTCTGGACAAAGTTTGAATAAAATGCAACCTATTTATATTTTCTGAAAAATGTTCAGAGCATCAGTGCTCAGTGGATTTTTTTACCCTGGTACTTCTCCTCAGTGACAGTGTACAGAGTTTGCAGGTGATTTCTACAACTTTGAAAGTCATTCTCACTACATTGGAAGTCACTCTCACTACATTGGTGGAGTGTGCCTCTGCTTGCCACTTTACCTGGCAGGTACACATGCTTTGTTCTCTATCTATATATGCTTTGGTGATTCTGTATCTAATTTACTTCACCTGAGGAAGGAGCAATCGATAGCTCCGAAAGCTTGTGATTTCAAATAAAACTGTTGGACTATAACCTGGTGTTGTGCGACCTCTCAATTCTATCAGATCAGCATGGGTGCCGCTTATGCTGTTTCACCTTGGACCTCAGATGAGAACCAAGATGAGCCCCAGCACCAAAAACACCAGCAGGAGTAGCAGAAGCCTTCTCCTCACCGACCTGCCGCTCCACAGGAAAGAGGAGATGAGCACAGGGGTGCAGTTCGCAGGAGGCAATACCCCCAACACAGGGTATATAGGCAGAGGATCAGCTTCCTGGACGTGACTGAACAGCAGTGCCTCAGGAGGCTCAGGGTATCGCGTCAGGTCTTGGCAGACATTTGTAGCCTGCTGGAAGAAGACCTGCCGCCAAGTGGATCTGGTGGACACGCATTACCAGTAGCTGTCAAAGTCACCACCGCCCTCAACTCTTCGCCTCAGGCTCCTTCCAGGGATCTACAGGAGACATTTGCAGGATCTCGCAGTGGGCTGCCCTCAAATTCATCACCCAGGTGACCAATGCCATGTTTGACAAGGCAGGCACTTATGTACACTTTGCCACTGATGAAGCCAGTCAGACTGAGCGGGCACTCGGCTTTGCGGCTCTGGCTGGCTTTCCACAGGTGCAGGGCATCATTGACTGCACACATGTGGCCATCAAGGCACCCCTACATCACCCAGGAGTGTTTGTGAACCACAAGAGCTTCCACTCCATCAATGTGCAGCTTGTCTGCAACCACAAAAAATCATTATGCTTGTGTGCGCCAGACCACCCTCCCTCAGCTCTTCACACCGCCGACCAGACTTACCGACTGGCTGCTTGAAGACAAGGGGTATCCACTGAAGACGTCGCTGATGACTCCATTGAGGAGGGCAAGCAATGAGGCTGAAGAGTGCTACAATTAAAGCCAAATGACAACGAGATGTGTAATAGAGCAAGCAATCGGCATGATGAAGATGCGCTTCAGATGCCTGGACAGATCTGGAGGAGCCCTTCAATATGCATAAGCCAGGGTCTCCAGAATGATCGCCGTATGCTGCGCTCTGCACAACATAGCGCAGCAGCAAGGATTGAAGCTGTAGGAAGAGCAAGGCGCAGAGCGCACAGCCTCTTCACAGGAGGAGAAGGATGAGGATGAGGAGCAGGAGGAACATCAGGAAGAGGAGGAGGAGGAGGAGGAGAGGAACCTAAAGTGGACATGGCACCAGCAGCGGCGCACATTGCTGCCCGGGAGGCCCAAGATGGCCTCATAATAGCATGATTTAGTTAAGAACATAAGAACATAAACGCATAAGAAATAGGAGCAGGAGTAGGCCATTTGGCCCCTCAAGCCAAATAAGATCATGGCTGATCTTCTACCTCAACTCCACTTTCCTGCACTATCCCCATATCCCTTGATTCCCTTAATATCCAAAAATCTATCGATCTCTATCTTGAATACACTCAATGACTGAGCATCCACAGCCCTCTGGGGTAGAGAATTCCAAAGATTCACCACCCTCTGAGTGAAGAAATTTCTCCTCATCTCTGTCCTAAATGGCTGACCCCTTATTCTGAGACTGTGACCCCGTGTTCTAGACTCCCCAGCCAGGAGAAACATCCTCCCAGCATCTACCCTGTCAAGCCCTGTAAGAATTTTGCGTGTTTCAATGAGATTACCTCTCTTTCTTCTAAACTCTAGAGAATATAGGCCTAGTCTACTCAATCTCTCCTCAAAGGACAATCCCCCTATCCCAGTGCACCAATATGGCACCCAGATGCTGAACCAACTTCCCCTCCGGCCCCCACCACCACCACAAAGCAGTCCTAAAGTGAGCAAACCATTCCTGTCACACACACCCATTGCTCAAGGTTAATTAATGTCTTACCATTCACTCCAACTGACAAGGCCACTTGCCAGGCAGCAGGCAAAAATGGACAAAACGGGAAAGTGGTGCAAAGAAATAATTTTATGTGGCTCATAACTTCAACAGAAACGTAACCATCTAACATTTTATAACACACCCATGTGCATACCCTTGTGCATGTACAATTGTGTCTTCTTTCTCTTTTTACAACTCCTCCGCTGTGCAACCCCTGTAGCTTCAGCAGAGGTAGAGGCAGGCTGCTCACTTCCCTGCTCTGACTGCGTAGACACTTTTGGCGGATGTCCTCTTTGTTTTGGCCCTGCCAAAGAGTGCTCCTCCTGCACTTGTGCAGCGTCAGACTCGGCCATCAGGATACGATGTGGGGCTCTGACTGAGTGGGGATTAGGGAACGGGGGAGAAGTGGGGGCGCTTTGAGCAGAGCCCCCAATTCCATGTCCCCTTTCACCATTATCCCTCTCATGGGCCACCCGCACTTCCCTGCTAGCAAGGAGCTGGAGAGCACCTTCCTGCACAGCAGTGGGGTGATTAACGGCCAAGTCTAGGTTTCTATCCATCCTAGATATGGCTGCAATCAGAGTCTGCAAGCTATTATTCACTATATAAATGCAAATCTTTCTTTCTTTCTTTTCCAGGGCCCTCCTGCACCCAACGCGACTCCAAGGTAAAAATTCAGCCCAATAAATCTTCTTGCACCACTGCACAGACGTGGCAAATGACAGTCATTGCCATACCTTGCAGGGTGGTTTGGACAACTTCAAATGATTCCCTAAGATGCTGATATTCAGATAACAACTGTCTTTTATAAGCATGCACCATGAGGTCAGAATCTCAAGCTGTGCAACTGTGCAACTGCTCAGTGCTTTAGCTGGCCCATCGCCCTCAAGCTCATGACCTAAATCCCCCAAGGTTGATGTTGATTGCGACAGGTGGAGTGAGCAGTGCTGGCTGCTGTTAGGTGTTGCCTTCTCTATTGGAATTCCTGAGCTGCAGCTGGTTATTGTGGAACACCTGTAAAAAGAATAGGATGATATGTGAGAATGCCAGCTGCATCGCCCCCTTGAAATATTGGATCCCTGAGTAAATGAGTCGGCAGAGAAGGAACATGAGAATGATGGTAGTAAAACTCAGCTTGGAGGAGGCTTTTGAGTTCATCCTGCTCCACTCCCACAATCTTCTCAATGTGTAGGATTTCCAACATCCCCTCCTTAAAGGCTATGGGAATCTCCTCCAGTTCTGGTCTACTCCCTTCTATTATATGATACCTGGTCCTTTAAGTAAACAAGTATAAAAATGTTAGGAAGCATCAGGAGCACATCCAATGACACCCAGGTGATCATACGGCAGTCACTGGCCAGGAATTTCTTCAAAGCTGTTCCCACTCCACCATCGTAGCTTCACTGGAAGTGTGGCGGAAACACTATTTGCCGCACTTTCGGCAAAAGTTACAGCAGTGGAGGGGGAGCTGCTCTGAGGGAATTCTGGGGGCATTGCGGGTGTGAGAATATGAACATGTATGGTGCAGCTAGATTTTGTCAGCATGGTATTTTGTGCGAAATTTTTTAAAGATAATTTGTGCCTCGCTGTAGTAAGGGCATGCACGGTAAGCTTACAAAGGGCTGTAAGGTAAAAGCTGAATGCTTTGTATGGGACAGTAGTCAATGTGTAACAGGATGTGAGGAATCACCACGTGACAAGCATACTTTGCTGATCTAATTGTCGTAAGTTACTAGTGTGTTAAATTACTTTGGCGTTTTTCTTCTGATTTAGTGCTAGTGTCTCCAGGTGGTGCACACTGAATTGACTCATTGTGCCACCTCCTGCTAGGCAGTGTTGATTGCTCGCCTGTGGAGAGGATACCCTGGAACGCCAAACAGGGGAAACCTCCTTTTCCGTTTCTTGAAGCAGAACTTCTTTGCTACATTAGTACACCTGGGAGACTTGGCTTAATACAATTGTAGACTTCTCCAACTGATTACCAGCAAAAAAAGTGCCATCCTTTGTATGGCTGCTGCAGCACTGGATTTCCCAGCCCTGTATCAGCAGTCGGGCGGGGAAATCCTGTGGCACAAGGCCGCAGCCCAGGAGAACGAACAAAAAGAAAGACTTGCATTTATATAGCGCCTTTCACGACCACCGGACGTCCCAAAGCGCTTTACAGCCAATTAAGTACTTTTTGAAGTGTAGTCACTGTTGTCATGTCGGGAAACGCGGCAGTCAATTTGAGCACAGCAAGCTCCCACAAACAGCAATTTGATATTGACCAGATAATCTGTTTTAGTGATGTTGATTGAGGGATAAATATTGGTCAGGACACCAGGGATAACTTCCTGTTCTTCTTCGAAATAATGCCATGGGATCTTTTACGTCCATCTAAGAGAGAAGACGGCACCTCCGACAGTGCAGCACTCCCTCAGTACTGCACTGGAGTGTCAGCCAAGAGGGAGGTGGGGAGCTACTGGAAGCGCGCCGCCTGCCTCTTGGGGCGCTACCAGTGAATATCATGGCGCTGCGGCACATCGCGCCGTGGTACTGCAGGTCTTATTAAAGGGGAGGGGCCTTGCGCAGCGCAACCCGGGGCCCAACTGGGCCACCAGGGATCGGAGTGCCGGCAAAAAAGCCTGGCACTCAAGAGAAGTGCCGGGCTCACGGAGCACAGCCGGCACTCCACGGGGGGGGGGGGGGCTACACAGAAGGCCGAGGACAGCAACGGAGGCAGGTGCTGGCAGGCGGCCAGCAACAAAATGGCTGCCCAGCACCTCCCCTTTAATTTGTGCCGCCCCGGCCGCAGGTAGGCCCCCCTGACCCTGTCGGACATAGTGTCTGGCAGTAAATCAGGGGACGCTACTGAAGATCGCAGCCAGGGCGCAAGCAGGGGCGCTGCGCACGGCGATGACGTCATCGCTGGAGGCGCAGCGTCACAGGGCGCTAACAGTTACTGCCGCCACTAACCTCCCGCTGAATTTCGCTAGAGGTGTTGGCGACACCGCCCTCTTAGGGCGCTAACGGGAGGCGCAAATCAACCGAATTTTTCCCCCTATAAATTGGCCCCTGTATTTCTTTATATATTTTCTCTCATGTTTCCTCACATGGTAGCTGTTAATGTTGCTGCCATCATCATTCACACATCATCCAGAGTCATCTTTTGTTTCTTGACTTGTCCTATTACCTCTCCTTCTGCCTTGCACCATCATCCCTTTTGTCAGTCAATCTCTCCTGCCTTCCATCTTATCACAGACCTTCCCTTTGTTCTTTCCTCCCCTCATCCCTGCCCCTGCTTAAAAATCTATCTTCCCTAACCTTTTCCAGTTCTGACGAAGGGTTTGACCCAAAACGTTGACTCTCTGTCTCTCTCCTCGATGCTGCCTGACCTGCTGAGTGTTTCCAGCACTTTCTGTTGTTATTTCAGATTTCCAGCATCCGCAGTATTTTGCTATTGTATTAGGTTTAGTAGTTGTTGGGGGTAGAGATAGCGGGAGGTGATGATCCCAGGAAAGTCGAAGATCACAAGGGGTTGGGGAGAGATTGGAGGGGGGTTGGAGATTGGGGAGAATCGGAGACTGCAAGGGAGATCGGGGTGTCGGTGGTCAGGGGGGGTTCGGTGATCGGGGGGGGGGTCGGTGATCGGGGGGTCGGTGATCGGGGGGGGTCGGTGATCGGGGGAGGTCGGTGATTGGGGGGGGTCGGTGATCGGGGGGTCGGTGATCGGGGGGGGTCGGTGATCGGGGGGTTCGGTGATCGGGGGGGTCGGTGATCGGGGGGTCGGTGATCGGGGGGGGTCGGTGATCGGGGGGGGTCGGTGATCGGGGGGTCGGTGATCGGGGGGGTCGGTGATCGGGGGGTCGGTGATCGGAGGGGTCGGTGATCGGGGGGGTCGGTGATCGGGGGGGGGGTCGGTGATCGGGGGGGTCGGTGATCGGGGGGTTCGGTGATGGGGGGGTTCGGTGATGGGGGGGTCGGTGATGGGGGGGTCGGTGATCGGGGGGTTCGGTGTTCGGGGGGGTCGGTGATCGGGGGGGTCGGTGATCGGGGGGGTCGGTGTTCGGGGGGGTCGGTGATCGGGAGGGTGGTCGGTGATCGGGGGCGGGGCGGTGATCGGGGGGGGGTCGGTGATCGGGGGTGGGGGTCGGTGATGGGGATGGTTCGGGGGGTGATCGTGCAGGTGGGGGATGTTTATAGGTTAACTTCTTGGGCCTGGAGGAAACGCTCCTGCTCCTCCTGGCACACAAGCAGTGCTGTAAAGGCACTTACCTCATGGATCCATCCCTTCTCGTCTTCTTTTACCTGTTGGGTTTCCCGAGGCCAGGGAAAGCTGGCCAACATGGGTTAAAAATAGAAAGCTTGTTAAAAAGAAGGCACGCAGCCTCCTTAAAAGGTTTCAATCACCAACCTGCCTCCTGAGAGCGGATTGGTCGCCCGACCCCTGTCCCGCCTCTGTTAAAACTGGAAATGGGCGGGTTTGAGGTTTGTTGGGTTTGGGTTTGAGATTTTTAACAATTTAACATCCCACCTGACCCAAACTCACCCGTTTTTGGGAGTTAAAATTACCCCCAACTGATCAGATAATCTGTTTCAATGATGTTGGTTGAAGATCAATATTGGCCAGGTCATTGGAAGGGAATAGAAATAGGTGGGGAATGGCTCTACATATTCAAAATAAGAGAAATATTTCTGCTAGAATTGAGATAAAGGTACTACAATTAGCATCAACACCTCAGACTACAGAGAGAAAAAAATTAATCAGGACTCCCACTCTTGGTTACTATCTAGTGATCTATGCTGGATGTCTGTATGTGTGGACTTTGGGTGAGGACAGAACTGAGCTTGGCTATGCTGCCCCCATATTTGAATGTCCTGTCATAACTCATTTTAAAGGTGAAATCAAATGAGACGATTCCATCATTATTTCAAAGTCTCTCTTTGCGAATGCAATTAATATATTGTGTAATTGGAATGGAAAAGATATCAGGAATCGCCCATGAAGACAATGATGGAACCCCCCATGTACATGGGGGAGATCCCAAGGCTAGGTGATGACTGCAGCATCAAAACAATCAAGTGGAAGGTGCTGTGTCTGGCTGAGCACAGCATGCATGTTAATAATGAAAAGGTCATTAGCATCTGTGACTACCTGTGTCTCATTCCAAGCAGCAATGGCATGGATCTCAAGGGCAATTAGGGATGGGCAATAAATGCTGGCCTTGCCAGCGACGCCCACATCCCATAAACAAATTTTAAAAAAGATCAGCAGCAGAGACAGCATTAAAAAGTGGGGATGCTATTAAGGCATTGAATGTAAAAATTGATTTTGTGATTGAAGAGATGTTCCTTTGTTCCAAGGGCAGGATAAATGACCATGAGTGCTCCTGCTCCTCCTGGCCCCACAAAAATACTCCCAAAAAAGCTTTTGGGTCATTTCCACTAACCGCCTGCTATGAATGGGCAGAGTGTACACAGTACACTTTCCGCCCATTGAACCGGAAAATTGCAAAAAGCAGACAGACCATTTACAGGCCCGCTAGAAAATTGTAAATTGCATTTGGCGCGCCTTGGGCATCTATGGGTATGCCCAGATGCACCCCCCCCCCCCCCGCCCTGCACCCCCCCCCTCCGATTTTCAACTGCCAGCGCCCATTTTTCTGGTGAGGAATGGGCAGCCGGCAGTTGAAAAGTGCCCCCACCGAGTGGAGGCTATGGTGTTTTGATGCAAGTGAGACGGGTAGGGGATTTCAGCCTGGGTAATACTTCATACTTCTTATCAGTCAGCCGGTGAAGGTATGGGGGAGGTCTGGAAGCAGCTTAGCCACTTACTATCTTGCACGTGGAGTCCAGGTGCGCTGAAGAATGTACATAACATATCTTGAGAAACATTACATAAATATAAATACTAAATACTTACAAAAGTGTCTAGTTTCAGGTCAGATATTCTACAGGATGTCCACAAACATTTATGAAGAATACTTTAGTTGATCCCAGTAATTCCTTGAGGGTGGTGGAGACTTTTGCTTCAATCCGCTGGAAAAGGGAACATTTTTCCATTTCTTTGCATTCAACCAGTATTAAGCACACTGAGATCATGGTTAGTTACGGAGTAACGTTCCCTCTACACTATACCCACAATGTGCTTGAAACTATTACAAAAAGAAAATACTGCAGATGCTGGAAATCTGAAATAAAAACAGAAAATGCTGGAGATACTCAGCAGGTCAGGCAGCATCTGTGAAGAGAGAAACCGAGTTAACGTTTCAGGTCGATGACCTTTCGTCAGAACTGGAAAAAAGCAGGAAATGGAACAGATTTTTAAGCAAGTGTAGGGGCTGGGCGTTGATCAGGTATCACAAACCTTCCCTTTTGTTCTTTCATCCCCTCCCCCCTTTCCCAGCCCCTACACTTGCTTAAAAATCTGTTCCATTTCCTGCTTTTTTCCAGTTCTGACGAAAAGTCATCGACCTGAAACATTGGGCCAGAAATTCGGGTCTCCACGCGCTGGGTACTCACCCGTAGACCCAACGAAAGTGCCGGTTTCACACATGCACTGCTCATGCGCTGGAAACTGGAACTTCCATTCCCCTGAAGGAAGGGGTTCAGAGGTGGAACGCGTGCGCCGGAGAGGCAGCGCGTAGACCTCGAACTTCGTTTTTTTTCAGGTTTCTCTGTGAGGGTAAGTACAGAGAAGCTGCGTGGGGGAAAAGGAGGCGCAAGGTCTGCTTTTAACAAGGTAAGTGGTGAATTAAGTACAATTTAAACATTTTTTCAACAGGTTTATCTTTTTTACATACTTTAAAGAAAGGTAAGTTTATTTTTAGCACCGTTAAAAAGTGTAATTAATTTTTTCAAAAATTTAAATTTTTGTTTAAGGTAGTTAATTTATGTAATTTATAGTTATTTTAAAAAGGTGATTTAAAATAAAAAATGATTTGAAGTTTTAGTGAGGTTTTGGGGCCGATCTCTATTCATAGATTTGACAGGTCTTCCTGTCAAATCTATGAATGAAGATTCCCTGCTCCGATTGGCTCTCCATGGCCCACATGATCCCAGGGGACGCTTCGAACTAACTGCGCCCCTGGGATACGCAAGCACTGCGCGCCGGCAGCTGGAGGAGGCCCAGGAGCCGAATTCCACGCGGGCCCGAAGCACAACGGCAGGCGCGGTATGTAAGTACGCGCATGATTCTTGCACCCGCGGGAAGCCGGAGAGCCGAATTTATGGCCCATTAACTCTGTTTCTCTCTTTACAGATGCTGCCTGACCTGCTGAGTATCTTCAGCATTTTCTGTGCTTTAAACTATACCTTGGATAACCTCTTATTGCATCTACATTTTTCACATTGGCCAATTTTCTTTTGACTATTTGGGCAGATTTATGGGCAACTTTGCATTGTGAACTCACACCTATCAGAAAATGTTTGCGACTGCTGAAACTCATTTCACTTAGGATCATATAGGATCCTTACAGCCAGTGGAGATATGAGAGTTACATTCCATCAGTCTGAGCTAGATTCAAAGCTGGATCCCAGAAGTGAAGGGATACATAAGAACATAAGAAATAGGAGCAGAAGTAGGCCATACGGCCCTTCAAGCCTGCATTCAATAAGATCATGGCTGATCTTCGACCTCAACTCCACTTTCCCGTCCAATCGCCATATCCCTTGATTCCCCGAGAGTCCAAAAATCTATCTATCTCAGCCTTGAATATACTCAACGAGTCAGCATCCTCAGCCCTCTGGGGCAGAGAATTCCAAAGATTCACAACCCTCCAAGTGAAGAAATTTCTCCTCATCTCAGTCTTAAATGGCCGACCCCTTATCCTGAGACTATGCCCCCTAGTTCTAGACTCTCCAGCCAGGAGAAACAACCTCTCAGCATTTATCCTGTCAATCCCTCTCAGAATCTTATATGTTTCTTTGAGATCACCTCTCATTCTTCTAAACTCCAGAGAATATAGGCTCAATCTACTCAATCTCTCTTCATAGGACAGCCTTCTCATCGCAGGAATCAATCTAGTGAACCTTTGTTGCACCACCAGCTAAGGCAAGCATATCCTTCCTTAGATAAGAAGACCAAAACTGTGCACAGTACTCCAGGTGTGGTCTCACCAAAGCCCTGTACAATTGTGGTAAGACTTCCTTACTCTTGTACTCCAACCCCCTTTCAATAAAGGCCAACTTGCCATTTGCCTTCTTAATTGCTTGCTGTACCTGAATGCTAACTCTCTGTATTTCTTGTACTAAATCTCACTGAACACCAACATTTAATAGTTTCTCACCATTTAAAAAATATTCTGTTTTTCTATTCTTCCTACCAAAGTGAATAACCTCACATTTCCCCACATTATACTCCATCTGCCATCTTATTGCCCACTCACTTAACTGGTCTGTATCCCTTTGCATCCTTCTCACAGCTTACTTTCCCACCTAGCTTTATATCATCAGCAAACTTGGATACATTGCACTCGGTCCCTTCATCTAAGTCATTAATATAAATTGTAAATAGCTGAGGCACAAGCACTGATCCTTGCGGCTCCCACTAGTTACAGCCTGCCAATCTGAAAATGACCCGTTTATCCCTACTTTCTGTTTTTTGTCCGTTAACCAATCCTCTATCCCTGCTAATACATTACCCCCAACCCCATGTGCCCAAGATTGTACACATTCTCATGAACTGTACAATCCTGTCCCACTGTCCTCTTTGTTTTTATCTATCATACCTGCATTCTGTAACATCATATAATGATCTGAAAATTGAACATTGCTGCTAATTAACTATTGAGGAGGGTTGAGATCTCATGAGATAAAGTAATTATGAATGAATCCACAGGTAATTCTAAACTATGTTATAGATTTTGTTTGGGGAAGGTGCTTTCACACATTGGCCCGGATTTTGCGGTCAACAGCGAAGGAACAACTCTCACGCTTACAGCTGCCCACAGACTTTTCGTGGGCTTTTGTGTGGCAGCTTATGGTAATTAGAGATCCAGTTCAGCGCGGCGCCCTCTACAGGGGATCTGAGACCTGTGTGAGCAGGACAAGCAAGGGCATGTCTCTTCAACCAATCAGATTGAAGAATCCTTACAGAGGCACGAGGGGGTTTGAGTCGGGTGAAAATTAAAATAAAAAAAAACTCAAACACAACCCCAACCCGCCTCCAACACGCCCACTTCCGGTTTTAATGGAGTCGGGTTGGAGGCTTCCAGGAGGTGGGTTGGTCACTTAAATATTATAATGAGGCTGCATGCTTCATATTTTATCTGGCTTCCAGGTTTAACCCTGGCCAGCCGGGGCTCCCGGGCCTCGGGAAACCCGGCAGCTAAAGGGAAGCGAGGACTGCTCCATGGAAGAGTTACGTGTTTTTCCAGCACTGTTTCTGGGCCAGGAGGAGCAGGAGTGCTTCCCACCCCCAGTCTCCCAAGCTAACCTGATTCCCACCCGCCCCCCAGGATCAGCCCCGCCACCCCCGCCTTGACCAGACACCCACTCACAGGATCACCTCCTCCACTCCCCCCCAAGATCGCCGACCTCCCCCCAGTCCAGGATCAGACCACCCCACCCAAGATTCGGACCCCCCCCCGCCCTCCAACGTTATCACTAGCCCAGCAGCAGGCTCTCTACCTGCTCCTCAGCTGCGGCCTCCTCCGGAGCATTCCCTGCCCAACAGGGAGCCAAACCTGTCAATCAGGCTGGTTTCCGGGTGAGGAACCTGCTGGAAAAAAAAACCACACGCTGTGGAGTTAAACCATGCACCTGACTACAACTCCTCCCCACCGCTCGGAAATCCCACCCCAGTCAACATCGGGGCCGCAGAATCTATACTAGGAAGCGTAAATTAGAATATTTAATACAATGTAAAATCATGTACAGAAAGCGAAATAAGAAGACATGGAAAGAAAGATGGGCTTAAGAGAGAGAGATAAATGAGACAGAAAGAAAAAGTAAAAAAACATTTTTTTTTTAATTTTTAAAAATCTCCAACAATAATTAAAATCTGAAGGAATGAGATTCCACACTTGTAAAAGATATTTTCAGTGCCAGAGAGGTTGTTGGGCAGTAAGACTTATCACGCCATTAAAAATTCACTTACACTTGAATGGAAAAGCCCGAACTTTTTCTGGTGTGTTTAGTGGGGAAAGCATTAGAACTTCACACCCTTCATGGATTTTAATGCTGAATCTCTTAGCGAGATACCGGTGTAGCGAAGCTTGTGAAGGAGCAGGGCAAATTGGACAGCAACTTCCTTATTTCTGCGTTTAGTTGTGGATGTGTGGACGCCAGAGGTTGTGTCTGATTTATTCCATAATAATGGTGAGCGCTGATAGCCTCCCCGTTATTCCTACCACAAAATCTGAACCATTGTAAAATTACATTTAGTTTGCATCTTTAGACCTATCCATGATTGCATTTTTCCTATTAAAATGAATGGAAACTCACCTCCCACATAACAGCTACATGTGTTTTTTTAGAATGCTGTGCAGTCATGAAAAGCCTTTGGACTCTTGTGTCTCTGGAGGTAAACATAACATTGAATTCAAATCAAATATAATAAGGTATAAGTCTCTTGACATCCTTTATCAAGCCTTAAATATATTATCGTTTTCAACAAAAGTAAGTTAAGCAAAGAAAAGCTTTTTACTTGAAATTGCAGAATTCTAATTACAGAATAAAATGGATAATTTTTTTATATATGGCAATTTTATCAGCCGCTTACTGTGAAGAGGAACATTTTATTTTTATGTGTAAATTACTCTTTTGGTGGTGTGCCAAAATCCTTCGAACGAGACATTCCTGTTTACTTAATTTGGTTGGTGAGAGAGATGTGAAAGATCCTACAGCACGTTTGAAGAATAGCAAGAAGTTCTCCCAGTGTCCGGGACAACATTCTGCCCTCAACAAATATCACCAGAAACAGATCAGCTGTTCATGCATCTCATTCCCATTCATGGGAGCTTGCAAAATGGCTGCTGCATTTGACGAGAGAACAATTCAAACTAATTCATTGTATGTAACGTGCTTTGAGAGGTGATAAGGCATTATATAAATGTAAGTCTTTCTTTTTATTCCAGTTACACTACCTTTTCTGATAAGATTAATAGGTATTCAATGGAAAGGTAACCTATTTGTTTTCCTTCTCGTGTTTGAACCTGTTGCAACTTTTTCCATTTCTGACGAAATGTTGGGGGAAATTTTTCGGGCGATCAGCGGGTGAGTTCGGTGGTGGGTCCGGTGGGAAAATTTATTTTTTTGACAGCGGGTCGGGACCCCGTTGTCAACCTGCCACCATGTGCCTTTCCCAGATGTTGGGTCTGTCAGTGCTGAACAGACCTGACACGCAGCGGCGGGGGAGGCAATTCAGGTCATTATGACCTTGTTAACAGCCCATTAAGAAGTATTTTGAGCTCACCTTTGCATTTTACGAGGTTGCCCACGGGGTCCACGCTGCTTGGGGATCACGTCAGGTAAGCAGGTCAGGAGTTGAATGGCCATGGAATCATCTCATTACTTGACAGCTGCAAATGTGTTATAAAAGCTCCCATCTCACAGCTGTTCACTTTCCAAGCTCAGAAGCTGTTGCTTACTGCATTTGGAAGACAGATTGAGCTTTATGCAGCTTGCAAGTGTTTGGAGTAAACTCTGTGTTCAGTGTCACCTCATTGGAACAACCTCTCTCACCATTGACAGAGCGCTTTTGTCATCTCAAGTTCACCTGCCATCTATTACATCAGCATCGATGCCCTTGAAACTATCTCACCTTGGTCCTCAGAATCCCACCACGATCAGCCCCAACGACAGCAGCACCAACAACAACACTGAACTTCTCTGCAATCAACAGATGCTGCACAGGATAGAGGACATCAGCACCTGACCACATTGCTGCCCAGGAGGCCAGGGATGGCCTTACCATGGCCACATTTACTTCACTTGACACTGTACACCCTGGCTGCTACATGATGCGCCAGGTTGGCACCACCCCACACCAACACCATAAAGCATCCCTACAATGCCCAAGCCATTCCTTTCACACTCATCACCATTGCGGTGGGTACCGTTATATCTCACCATTCACTGCAACTCACTAAGCCACTTCCAAAGGTGCACACAGATCTGTCCAAGAAAGCAAATTGTTGAAAATAAAAATTTCAATGTTTGACCGCACATTACCAGAAACTTCACCGGAACATTGGCTAAAACACCCTTGTGCGTTGTTAGTTGGTATGCTTGCAGTAGGATGAGGGTGAATGTGAGGGGTGGCTAGTGAGATGGGGAAGTGATAATGTAGATAGAGAGGGATGGGTGGAGGTGCAAGGTAAGTTGGTGTGAGTAAGGATGTGCAGGAGTAAGGTAGGGAAGGCAGAGTGATAGGGATGGGATGGGTGGCACAGCAGGAAGAGGTTGAGTGTGGCTTTGCAGTAACGTTTTGTGATCTATTGAGATCATTGAAAGGTTTATGCCACTGCAGCCTGGTCCTCCTGACGACATCCCTGCTTGTGCCCTCCTGTGCAATGTGCAACCAGGCTGCGTTGGTCACCTGGGGAGGTCTCTTCCACCCATTGGAAGGGAAGAGAACCTCCCAGTGTGCTGTGACTCCCTCTATAAGCATATGGAGGGAGTCATGGGAGAGCCTGGGTGCAGCCGTGTACCTCTGTGCAGTGCTTGTCCGTGTTTGCAGCACCTCAATGCTGTAGAACACTGACAGCACAAATGTCAAAGTAAATTTGCGCATGATCCCTTTAAGGAAACCGGCTGATGACACGTCATCAAATGACATCATCAGACCTACTTCCTTCAATTGGCCGGGAAACTCGCTGGGTGGGCTTAACAGGCCCAATCAGGGGAAATTCATTCTACAGAGCGGGCTAGAGCCGGCAGCGAGGCTGGGACCCACCACCGACGTCGCCCGCCACGGACCCGCCGAGGTTGGGAAATCGCGGCTGTTAACTCTGTTTCTCTCTCCACAGATGCTGCCTGATCTGCTGAATATTGCCAGCATTTTCTGTATTATTTCAGATTTACTGCATCCGCAGTAATTTGCTTTTGTATTACTATGCATTAGGATAACTTTTTTTGCAAGAAATAGATTTAGCTGGCCTACTACAAGTCACTTTTGCCCATCAGTTTTCTCATCTCCCTCCTCCTCTCCTTGCTAGGGTATAGTTCCATAGGTGCCTTGCAGTGTCTCACCCAAATAGCCATTCTTCATAAGTGGACCTTAACAGAGAGAGTTAGCTATTTGATCACGGGGGCATCGGAATTGAGATTGATTCTGTTACCTCCCAACATCTACACATGCACACTTGCAGCAGGTGTCACCGGACAGCAATCAGGAGGGGAAATCCGGAACAATTTTCCCTCCCTTTAACCTGGACACGCTGATGACAGTTGTCAATGAATTAACTCAGCACAGACTGGGGATTGAACCTGGTCAGTGTGGCTCAGCTACACACTGCCTTAACCAGCTGACAAACCATCTTCCATGTGCAGAGCATTGAAGGATGGCACGTGATGGAAAATTCCAGAAACTGTAAGGGCAGCACAAAGGAGCTCAAAATGGTAATAGATTTCCTGGGAAAAAAGATCTCCAGACTCAAAAGTCTCTTCCAATAATAACTTAGTAAAACAGCCATAAAAATTAAATAAATAAGATTAATGTATGGATTGTATCAAATGAAAGTGGGATTAACATCACTATTACCTTTTCATTCTAATAAATAAAAAATAAAGGTAAATGATATACATTCTGTTAAATAAAACAATAATGCTCCTCTATGGAATATATCTACAATTAAAATGTAAATATTAAAACTGAATACATTTATACTGTAATTATGCTGTAATATAAATTTCCATTATATTAATATATTGATACATTTACAACTTATATAATTTCCTATTATATATATTTCCTATTTATAGACTTCACAGAATACTGCCTGCAGAGCTTTGGAAGGTCCTGTGACTTGTACAATCCTACAAAGGTCAGATGTAGCGGTACATCAGCCACAAGATCGTTTTCCTGATAATGTCCAGTGAGTGGATTGTCAGAGAAAGCAGTGGAGCTTTGAGCAACTCTGTTCTAGAGCTGCAGAGAGAAAACTGGCTCGTGGCTGACCAATGTAGTAAGCACACCTACTTCTCCAGCTGAAACCAGCCAAACTGCATATTGCGATGAAAGTACTGTAGTCATGTTATGATGCATCTGGGTATAACCAGACTCTGCAGCTTTCAAGACACTTGATGCCAATTTTATGTTAAAAAAAACAGTCCAAGGAGAGTGCTGTTCAATTGGAGAATCTGTCCTCTAATCTTCCCTGTTTATTTTTCTTCTCACTGCCACTTTAACTCAAGGCTGGAGAGTTGCAATTCCTATTGCCCAAAGAGAGGGAGGGAATCAAGTTCTGCACCAATAGTTTTACCTGGCGATCTTCCAAAAATGTGGGTTTTCAATGCTGTTCGGTCTCCAGAGGTTGGTGGTGGCATGCAAGTAATAATGGTTAGCTATCAGTATAAAACTGTGTTTAATTCCCCAAGGTCTTAGGCACTGTGTTTTTCCCGATGCTTGGGTTTTGGGTGAGGAATTACAGGGCAACATCAGCCCACTGTGGCTGACCAGTCTCTAAGGGGTCAATTTTCATCTTTGGTGCTCTCATTGTAGAGCTTCATGCATCAAGAGAGCACATTTCAGACATGTACTCCCTGAATGGAAAATTGTGGGGAATTGCATCCAAATCCCTGATTTGTACTCTTGGCAAAGCTCTATGCCAGAAGAACTAAAGACAAAAAAAAATTGGGGAGATTTTAATAGAAGGAATTTCAATGGATGGAAAATCCGGCAGGGCATCCTGATTTCCTTGTCCCAATTGCTAATATGTTCCTCTCTGCCAGGAAAATCCACCCTTACGTCTTTTTCTATAGAGTCTGCATTGCTTTTCAGAGCTGGTGCCGTGGATGATTCTTTTGAATGTGCAACAGTATCCTACAAATCAACAGTACAGGAGGGTAGATGGAGTTATGATACAGATGAGCTGTAATCTCATTGAATGGTGGAACAGGCTCGAGCAGCTGAATGGCCTATTCCTGTTCTTATGTTCCTACAGGCTCCAGAGTTGTCTGGAATGCCTTCACTCCAGAGGCTGTGCTGTACTTCACTTTAAATGCAGTAGCATAATTCTTGTAGTTGTCCTCCCCTCCTCTGAAATGATAATGAGAGGCAGTTAATTACATTATCATACTAATTCAGATTTGAGAACCTCCATTCCCTTAATTACAACGATGAAATTGTAGTCATTAACATAATTATCCACAAGAATACTTGACCTTTGACCTTTCAGGCAATCTTCTTAATCTGTTGTGTAATGAATGCATCTGATTTAATTTGCATCATAGTTAACTTTGGTCTATTTTAATATGGGCCCCGATTTTAACTTCGGGTGGGTTTTGGGTGGGTGGGTGGTGAGGTGAGTTAGAAACTCAAAAGGTGCTGCAAAAATGAGACCTGGGGGGTGATTTTAACCCTACCCACCCAACTGAAGCAGGTAGGTAAGCAGTTAAAATGCTCTGTTAGGTTCCAGCCCTGGAGCTGCCAGGATCCCACTGTCCACGATTTTAACCTGCTCTTCTGAGCAGGGGCAAGGACAACCACCCAAAGACGGCAAAGTCCTTCTTTACATATACATGTTGGGTCCCAATGACATCATCGGAACATGACTGCAATTGTAACTCAGGCTTCAGCAGAGAAGCCACTGCCAGGCTAACCTGGGACAGAAGAGGATCAGTCCCAGAAGGGTCAAAAGAATATAAGTGTTTTTCTTTCTTTCCTCTTGCGTTTCCGGGCCCAACAAAGAAAACTTAGGCCTCCCTGTCTCGGATTCCACCCACACGTTCCTGAATGTGAGACACCCCGATAGATGTTTCCGGAACCCAATCTTGCCACCTACCTCCGTGCCGGTGGGCAGCCTCCGTGCCGTGCGATTTTATGCCGCTTTCCACTGACTTCCTGCCTGTTCCAGGGAGAAAATGGACCAGTGGCATGTTAATGAGGCCCGGGAGTTAAAATTGCCTGGGCCTCATTTTTGCGACAGCAGGTGAAGTTCCAACGCACCCACTCACCCACCCAAAACCGCCCGGAGTTTATTGTAATCAATGGGGGGTAACTTTCAACTTCAACTGGGGTGGTAGACTGGCGGTATCGGATCTGAAAGGAAAATCAGGCGGGGTGTATAACAGGCAGCCAATTCTATACTGCCAGTTTTTGGCCGCTGTCAAAGTTGAAAGTTTCCCCCATTGAATTAAAAATGAAACTTATTTGCGCAGAGGGAAAATTAGGTGAAAAACAAAATGGCAGGTGAACCTGGGCAATTCGTCCCACATTACTACCTAATATTAGGAAGACCAAAAGACCTTCACCCACCATCTCCACCAAATGGCCTGGCAGAGGGTAGAAACTCAATGTGTTGAATTGTGAACATGATGTATTCCCACCACTGTGGCACAGATGATACAGAACTAAATGTTCAGAGTTTATTAGAGACATTCTTGGCACATTCCAAGGAAATTCTGTTTACATAAAACCCAAAAATCAGTGCTTGTGAAAAAGATAATGGCAAACTACATATGCACAAATGATGTTTCTTTTAGATTCTGCCACTTTGTTACTTTACTCTGTTTCTCATTTCTTATTACTAATTATATGTTATTTTATTACACTTTGATTTTACAGTGTTATGACTGAAGTTATTTGCTTGTATTTTTATTTGCCTAATATTTGCTATTTGTAGGGCAGGAGGAGGCTCATGGGGAGCATAAACGCCAGCATAGACCAGTTGAGCTGAATGGCCTGTTTCTGTGCTGTAATTTCTATGTAATTCTATGTAAATATAATGGTAAACATGTACTTTAAGCAGGCATTACAGTATTACCCACTAAAAGTAAATCTTACTTCAGGTGTTAAGTAATTACTTACTGCACAGGAAGAAACTAAGGGCTGGATTTTGTCAATGGGGGCGCATTGGGGACAGGACTGCTGGTTGTCGGGTTTCAGTCCCGCCCCCAACGACGTCTGGCCAACCCACGCTATTTTCCCTTGTTAAGTACCGGCCAATTAAGGGAAAGCCGGTGACAGAGGACGTCAGCGTAAATTTTTTGACAGATGAATTGTCAGCGTTTGTCAGCTTTGAGAAACATAGAAACATAGAATAGAAACATAGAAACATAGAAACATAGAATCTAGGAGCAGGAGTAGGCCATTCGGCCCGTCGAGCCTGCTCCACCATTCAATACGATCATGGCTGATCATCCAAATCCAATACCCTGTCCCTGCTTTAATCCCCACAGTACACATATCCCACCCTACCCCCGTAACCCCATGTATTTAATTCCCCCTAACATATCCCATCCTATCCCCATAACCCCACATATTTAATCCCCCCCTAACACGAAGGGTCAATTTATCATAGCCAAATCAACCTAACCCGCACATTTTTGGACTGTGGGAGGAAACCGGAGCACCCGGAGAAAACCCACACAGACACGCCGTCAAACACTGACAATCTCTGTTCTAAGATGAGCCCTTGCACTGAAGGCTCACCAAAACCTCTTTCCTCAGCAGAAATCAGATGGCTGCTGTATCTGAGAATGCAGCAGCCATTCTGTCATCTCTGCCGTTGAGATGAGGCACCTCCGGATCCTCAAAGATTGAAGCCTGCAGAAAGAAGCAAAGGTAAGGAAACTTTTTCTAACATTTTACACTCACCTCTCATACTTACCTCTCCACACTTGCACCCATCACTCACCTCCACAGCAGACTTTTCAACCCCTCTCACCCCCGCAGACCCACTGCTCGCCTCGCTGACCCAGGCGAGGTTCGCAGCCGTCGGGAAGCCCGCACTTGCAGGGGTAAAATGGGGAAAAGCCTCAAAACTGCCTGTTAACTACCTGTTAACAGGCAGTTAATTGGCTCTAATCCCCTTCCCGCCTCAAGGAGACGGGTCCCTGCGCGACTCGGGGACCCGCCTCCCGGGAAGATGGCATGGTTGCAGGTTGGGAGCGGGGTCAGTAACCGCTCCCAGTTTCTGCCATTTTCCCGGCAGTCCCGCCTCCATACCCGCCTTCATACCCGCCTCCCCAGGGCTGGAAAAATTCCCCCGTGTGACAACAGGAGGTGCACACGGTTAGAAGAACTTTAATATATTACTAATAGATCTCCTGTGGCATTGTTTACAGTGAGTCAGATAATATCTGATTTTATAACATTAGAGTTGTCTGTGCCATGTAAGGGTTACTATCAGGACTACCTTTTACAGTGATCAAATACAGTGGACAAAATGGCAACAAATGAGTGACACTCAAAATCTCTCACCACTGCTGCCAAGAAGATACTGAAATAAATGTCTATGCAATTGCATACATCACATATTCTTTCCTATGACCCTGCCACTCATGTGCAAAATGATGGCTGCGGACAAGACCTTTGTGTCCTTGTAAGATGCAGGGGATGACCTACCAGGGGAAAAGTTACAAAAACAAAGTCCTTTTCAAAAAGAAAACCTCTCCAAGTATATTTGCCCTGACTTGATAGGGATGGTGTTGTCATACTGAGCAATTTTTAACAGACAGTTTACGGAACGGTAAGGAATAGCTTTGTTGAAACAATCTACCGTAAATTCACCAGGGTAGATTTTGACTTTTATGCGGCCGAATGGCGGAGTGCACTGATCGGCCACCCATTCTGGCGGCGACAAGACCCCTGTGATTTTCAGGCTGCGGCCTCAGTTAAATTCACCAGGCCATCTGCAGGGCGCCAAGCAGCGGCCCACATTCCTGCTCCTCCAGGACCCACCAAAATAATTTGAGACTTACCTTTGGTGAGCCTCTTTTCTTCCATTGCTCACGGAACTGATTGGAGCCTGCATTGAACAGGCTTGAACCAGTTCCTACCTAAAATGGAAAGCGGGGTCCTATTCACATCATAGGACCCCTATTTCCATATTAAAAGGGCCTATCGCTTGCAATAGGTGGGCACTTTAAACATCCGGCGGTAGACCTCTTTTAAAATGGAACTGTCCAGATCACCAGTGTTAATGGGGCGATAAGGCTACTGATCCCATTTTCAGGCCTTTACTGCCCCATTAATGGAAGCGAGGGCAGTCAAAATCCACCCCACTGTGTCACTCAATGACTGAAGCTTCCATTGCATATCAATATCCTTTGCAGTAGAAACTTTAAAAGTCCATTTATCTGAGCTATAATAAAAATGATTAATACATGGTGCCAGACATAACTTAGCCAACATTGCAGTCGCAACAGCATGACCTTCTCTCTATACAAACAACATTGTTTTCATGAGTTAACCCTCACTCATTCAGACTGACTAGAAATGGTAATCACGTAATTCCATGAAGCACTTTCTAACAGTCACAAAAATTAATTTGTGCATATTAATTACATATTAGCTCACATTGCAGGATTCTGAAATAGGTACGTGCACTAGTTAGTAGACATATCTGGCTCTTTCTGGATACTGACAGTAACACGAGGCTGCATGTAACTCACTGTATAACCTGAAAACCAGAGAAGCCATGTTAAAAAATCACGAGGTAGGAAAGAGTTAACCTACAGCTGCATGTAGCTGAAATATGGTATTGGAGGTCAGGATAGTGCTTTCCAAAGAAAAAGATCAGTTTGCATGCAGGAATGCAAATAGCTTGGATTACTCATGTACGTTTAACTGTTAGTTGATTTATGACCTGTTCCATTACTTTACTCGTTACTCCATGGTCTCACATCCAGTCATCCAGCTCCCATTTGCTGAATGCAGCTTGAGGTAGCAGGAACAGCAGCAGCAATAGAGTAAGATCATTACTCATTGACATGATATAAATTATAAAGCCTAGTGGGAATCTGTGGCTACCTGATTTATGTTATAAGACCAGGTGGGACTTTGAGCTGAGGAAGGGTCAGTAATAATGATGTCATTGGGATTTTTAACTTTTGTGTAAGCTTGTGGGTGATGTAATCAATATTTTGTTACCTTAAAATGCATGGTTGGATGTTTATTCAGTAATATTGAAGGCAAGGTAGCTGATATTCAGTTTGCTATTATCCCCTTTCCGTACAACATTTAAAAATGTTCACTCTATAATCGTAGTGTTACAGCTTTAGGGCTTCACCAGATCACTCCCATAAGGGAGCTCTCAGCCCCTACAAACCAGCGCAGGACCTGTTATGCACAATGGCCCCAAAATTCCATGGGGTCATTTGCCCCAATATTGTGCTGCTGAGCCAGGACTTCTCACCGCTGCAGTTCGGCACTGACCTCATCCAGGGTCAGCTCATTAACATATCTATTGGTGTTTCAGTAGAGTAACTCCCATGTTATGTGGCAATAATATGGCGGCGCCGGCGGTGTCGGGGGAGAGGGGTTTGGAAATTAGGAGTGCAGCCTTTAAAAATGCTGAGAATGGCAGGAGCAGACTGGCGAAAACAGCAGGTAAGTAATGATTGGCACAGTGAATTGACTGTCAGGCAGCTGTAATGGGTGGCTCAAGTGAGATCTTGTGGCACTTTTATAATATGCTTTCAACTGGAGGCCTTGGCACCTGTAGAACAGAGCAGGGCATTGGAAGCAGGCAGAAAACAAGAGCAAACAATCTTAATCAGACCGACCTTCAGACGCTCCTGGTGAAGTGAAGCAAAGAACAGAAAGACTGCTGGGTGCTCATGGGAGGAAACTTCAGAAAAGTGTCTTGCGTGCCATGATGAGGGAAGTGCCAGTGGCACCAAGTGCTACTTCTCTCACCCCCAGGACTGCAGATCAATGCCAGAAAAATGTCAATGACCGGGCAAGGTCAGGCAAGGTAACAGATCAGCGGCTGTTCCTTTTCTTCCTTGTTCACACTGTACACTCTCTAAAATTAATAGTTGCACAAGTAACCACTGCACTGCGGTTAAGGGCTTCACCAACTCTGTATTGTACAATATGTGTAATCAACTACTTTAACAGGAAATATTAGCATTCTTAAACCCCTTCCTCCATTTTAACAGGGTGAAACCAGCAGATCTTTTACAGCAGCTGACTGATGTCACCTGGGAGACATCTCTCAATTACTAGCCTTCACCTAATTCCCTAAATCTTGTTCCAGTAGAAACTTATGTACAATGGCCATGAAAGGCAGAGGACCAGAGGGGGCAATCCGAGCTTTAAAGATAGGTTCAATTCACTGCCACTTCTCTTCTAGGAATGCCCACCTCGAAGAAGTTCTGCTCTTCTCTCTGATGGGATTTCCGTATGTCTCTTTTACCTTGTTCCCATTACCATCTCCTTTTGCCTTGCACTATCATCCCTTTTGTCATTTAATCACTCCTGCCTTCCAACCTATCACAGACCTTCCCTTTTGTTCTTTCCTCCCCATCTCCCTTTCCCTGCCTCTGCACTTGCTTAAAATCTGTTACATCTCCAACTTTTTCCAGTTCTGACGAAAGGTCATCGACCTGAAACGTTAACTCTGTTTCTCTCTCCACAGATGCTGCCCGACCTGCTAAGCATTCCAGCATTTTCTGTTTTTATTTCAGATTTCCAGCATCCGCAGTATTTTGCTTTTGTATAATAAAAGACAGGACGCTTCACTAACTCTCCTCATAGTACCACACCAGGACCAGCATGTGCAACGCAAAACTTACATGTGAGGATTAGTCTACTCCCATAGAGTGTACAGGTGGTCTCCTATACATCAACCAAACCAGAAGAACTGATGAATTAGGAGAAAGTTGCAACACCGATAACCAAATAGGCAGCTCCTGGATATAGAGCTGCCCATCAAAGTGGACTTCAAAGGTATCAGTGCCCTCCCCCTCAGAAACCTATCTCAAGTCCTCCATCTATTTCCAGGACAAAGCCAAGGTGTGAGAACCTTGCTTGCAGGAGCCCCTCCCCCGCCCAGCTGATAAACAATTACAACTGGTTAGCTCTGTCTCCCGCAGCCAGATAAACAACATGAAGTGATTCACTTACCAATGCAAACTTGTCAAATAGTCTTTATTAAGTTGTCAAATTAGACAGAAGTGATTCAGCTGAAATGAAATTTTACACATCAAACAGCGATGTGTATCCTCTCCAACATGGGGAAAGTTGAGAGATTCTCTCTCAGCATGTGGTAATAAAATCAAAAGCAAAATACTGTGGATGTTGAAAATCTGAAATAAAAACAGAAAATCCTGGAAACACTCAGCAGGTCAGGCAGCATCTGTGAAGAGAGCTATAATAAAATCAAAATGATTATCAAAATACCATACATATCAAAGCCCTAAAAACATGCAGGCCTTTAGGTGAACTCCTGCTAGAATTCCAGTAGGAGTTGAATGGAAGGCCTAGGAAATATGCTCGAATCTTGATACACCAGGTCCCAGCCGTCACTGGAAGTTTCCAGGTGCCTTGTTTTGGGTGGATCCTGTGTCCACCCCAAACATAGTCATTCACTTCAGAGGGAGCGGGGACCCCCTACGCTGGTTGGGGGAAGGTTCAGTCCAGGGAAGCAGCACTGGGCCCCTGGAGATGAGGTAAGATTTATTTTTCAAGTTTTATCTATCTGCCTTCTAACAAAGGAGTTGAAGGGGCAAGCAAATTATTTCTTAGGTGGGGAGAGGGGGGGCGGGTGTGGGGGGAAGGGCCAGGTGGCGTGAAGCAATACTCTGCCCAGACGGCAGCAGATGCTGGAGTTTCTGGCCTGTATGGGGACCTGCTATGTCAGTGACCTCCACTGACATACTCTGCTGGGGTCAGGGCTCCAAGGCACTAGCAGGTGTAATCCAAGTGTTAAAATAGAGCTGGATTTTCCTGTGGCACTACCTGTTTTTGGATAGTGCTAGAGCAGTTTTGCAAGGAAAATGCAGCAAGGAGGCCCATCACTGAACCATACCCCTAAATCAGGTCTCAGAAATTTTCCTGTTGCCTTTTGACCATGCCACCACATTTAAGTGATGGTGAGGGGCCAGGGCCTGGGAAACTGGCCAATTTTCCTGCCTCCCAGCCACCAACCCACCACACCCACTACAGGGATGGTTATATTCAGATTCGAGTGGTGGAAAGAACATGCCAGTCAGGGAGGAGGATGAGGATCTAATGCCACCTCTCCCTCTCCTATGCCATTCTAATACCAGCAGGACTATTGATGGTCCAGTCAGAGTCATTGGTAAAGCATTTTTGGTGTAACTTCAAGGGGTTTCTGCCCCCTTTAATTGTAGCACTTCCTCCTCCTCCATTCCAGTGCAGTAGCAGTCTTCTTCAGCAGAATGCAAATCCTGCTGGGTGCTTACCCTATATACATAATTGACCCCAAACCAGGAAAATAGGTCAGGGTTACAAAAGGTTGGGCTGGTTGGCAGATGACCCGCCCTGACTCAACTCCAGTGGTGACATCATCCCAGAGGAAAATCCAGAAGTAGCCTTGTTTTAAAACGTGGATTACAGCAGATCTCCTTATCTGCTCCACGTGCTTGAGTTATGTTTCTAAAGGGAGATGTTCAGAAAATTAACTAAAAGATGGGAGGAAACTCATGTGATATATTTTCCTAATGCTTCCTATGGCTGAGAATAGAAGGGCACATTTTCTTTGTAGCTACTTCTAATGAAACTCTTCTACAGAGGGACCCATACTAACAGAACATTATTAGGGGTATGATGATTTAATTTATCTCTTCCAAAATTTTCTGTGTTTTTCTCCCCTTCCCCACCTTCTCCCAAGATGTTGACTCGTGCTCAATCCTGTAGTCCCTTGCCCAGGTGACCATTTTTCATCTATGAGCCTGGGCAGTGACTGTTGACAGTCTATTCAACTATGTTTGGGCTGGTGTGGGGAAGTGGTGAGAGAGACATTACTGGGTCCTCCCTGGGATCCACATCAATATACTTTTGGTAGGATTACTGGGTAGCAATCAGGAGTAGGACATAAACATAAACATTATATAATTCCCCACTGTACTCTGAAACAAATGTGCAGGAGTCACAGTTCAGTGCTGAACCCATTTCTAAAGGAACCTAAAAGGCTAGTTCATCTTAATCTGCGGTATATCAAAATTTGGCCTAATTTGGGTCCATGGGCTGAAATTGTTCTACAAATGGTAATGTTACAGCCTATTTGCCATAAATAGCAGCATGGTTATTTTGGTGGCAATCTCTGTAGAATTCGCAATATATCGCGATTTTATTAATAAGGAGAAAACACAGAGTTTCGTTCAAACAGCTTTTATTTCAGTAGAATGCTGGCAGGTTTAAAGTGGACACAAGCAGCCTGTAAAATGGCCGCCGCACCTCGTGACAGAACATTCTAGACTTTTCAACAGGCAGACAAGATGGCGTTCCAATAAACATTTGTGCAAAGAGTCAGCACAGTGAAGATAATACACGAGACATTATGGGTTTGCAGTATACACATAGATACTGAAATCGGTCTCCCAGGTACAAAGGAAAGCCATTGTACCGAGTAATCAAGGGCCCATCCAAAAGACATTAATATGTAAAATCCCAACGACTCTACGATGAGAGAGCCGTTAGCAGGTAGTTATACAGGACACTTGGAAGCCCCAAACCCCTCCAGGGAGAACACCGACCGATTTAACAATGGGAGAAATATTAACAGGTACTCAGACATTTACGAGTAGCCCCGAAACCCATTAAGAACGGAGATCACCCATACAAGACATTTGAGCGCCAAACCTTAAACAAAAGAATGGACATTATAGTTGGGCGGGAAACGGAAGATTTTGCACTATAATTGCAGGCTCCAAACCGTCCATTCTCTCTCTTGCTGCTCTTATCATCGTGGCTGCTCCTGTGCTCTTATCCGATCGATTCGTAACCTCGTGGCTGCTCCTGGGTACTCGTAGTCGGGCTCCTGCTTGCCTGTTGCCTCTTCTGAAAAGACTGTTGAACTTTCTGATCCGTTCGGATCTACCTCGTGTCGCGTAACGAAGACCTATATTGGTAACCGGTATCGGAACCAAAAGGCCCGAGAAGAGATGAGATGAGATGAGATGAGAAGAGAGGAAGACCATATCCATCGCCACGGTCAGTAAATCCCGACCGCGCCTGTAGGTCGATTAGCCAAGTTTTCCTCGCCAGGAAGACTTCTTCGAACTTGCAAGGAAACATATCGTATCGACGATATCGACAACTGTGCTCGAAGAGTACCTGTTAAACCAACCAATATAGATCTTCATCACAGCAGACGGTCCAGCCTGCTAGCCGGAGCAGCAGAAGCAAGTAAACAAGTGGGACCAGGAGATCTCCTGACCGACACGTGGGTGCTGCGGTGAAAAACATCCGATCAGCTATTCGGAATTTCTCCGAGTTATCACGAGTGGTGAGCATGAGTCTCGAAATCCTACGAATCTAGTTTAGGATAGATATTGATAGGGGAGGGTTTAAGGATTAAGGATATTTGTAATGTGTGCCCCTATTTACTTTGTGCCGTTCGTTCCTCGTTTCCCTAAGATCGACTATATAACTGTCTGTAAGATTGTACTGTCATTAATCTGTGCTTATGACATGTATTTCATAATCTTAAGTATCATGCAATAAAGATTTTCCATTTCGTACCATTCAAACCAAGTCTACATGAGTTTCATCTCCATTACTGCTCTCGCATCTAAGTCCAGTGTCTAGAACCGTAAGGGAGAGTGATTCGAACCACTCACAGGTGTGTCTAGTGTTCCCAGACTGGCTGGAGACCAGAACAGGCAACAAGGCCTAGACCCGCACTGACATACAGGCTGCACAGAGCCGCGTGAATCTCACAGGCTGCGAGACACGCAGGGTCAGAATCCCTTACATCTCACTTTTGGTATAGTTACTGCAAGTGTGTATTTTCATAATTGAATTAAAGATAGTGTAATGGCATAGTGGAAAATGACTAAAACACTAATCAAGGAATAGATTCAAGTAAAATAAGTTAGACTACCATATTCTGTATTTTTCTGTGCATTTGAGTCACATTTGAAGTAGGGGTTTAGACGAGGTATATAAATGGAATATGTTCTTGTTGACACAAGTGCTTTGTCACAAACCTACCATATATATCTGTTACATGCAAAACTCTTTTGATAATCTAACTATAGAAATCATTAGCATAGCTAATCACATAGGAATTTTTGAATCTGTAAACAACACGTAATATTTAAAAAACTATTACTATTTGTATCATATTATAGAGTTGACTCAAAGAAACCATAACTAATGTCACATAAATGTAATTTGCATTCAGTCTCGCTGTTTTTATGGATTAATTGGCATAAGACAATCCACACTGAACTTTAAAAATATCAAAGGCCAGAGGTTAAAGGTGCAGTACGTCTACCGGAAAACTTCAGAAAGTCAAAGTGCTGGACCCGAGGCTACATCATTGCACATGACCTAAATGTAATAAAGCATGGGCGACATTTTCTGAGAACCTGTGCTATCAGTGGGGCCTCATATGCAGAGGTCAGCTTATTGGAAAATTGCAGATGCTCTGCTCGTGATTTTCCACCCATTGATTTCAATAGATTGAAAATCGCTCATAGTGCACTTGCAATTTTCCAAAAAGCTGCCCGCTGCATGTGAGACCCCACCAGTGGCATAAGGTCTCAGAAAATTTTGCCTTATATTTATTTAACAAAAAAACAAAATAATATTGATATTTCTACATAGCAAAAAAAGAGATCAGCAGTTAACTTTATCAGTTATTAATCTAGTAGAAAATTTCCTGGCACTGTTCGAAGGAGAAGCTCGGGATGAGAATTGTTGCAAGTCTTCGACACAGGGTCAGTCTCTGAAAAGCCAAAATGGTACTCATTGGTGTCGAATAGACCCATTGGTGGATTCTAAAGTGTTTAGCTTGGTAATATCTCTAAGCTTAGCAAAGGAGGTTGGTTGGTTATGAAATAGCGTAGTCAACAGATTGATGAGAAACTCAAGCTGCTCAAGTAACTGATACAGTGATACAACGTCACGATGCAGGTGTTGGAAATCAGCTTCCATAGCACAACTTCTGCTGCAATTGTAATTGAAGCATTCATGGTTTCCTGCCTTATTGCTAGTTTGGGGCTGTGGGTAGCAGTAAACTGAAGGAGCAACTTCTGACTACTATGGTTGATTCCCTTCACAGTGTTGCGAAAAAAGACATCCTCTTGTGAATTGACTCTGTAGAGAATCCTGGAACTGAGGTGCCATCCTCCAGTGCCTCTCTTCTGTTGGGTATATTATGCCCCTCAGATGTTTGATGCACTTCAAGTTGTCTATTTGCTAGTATTCCCCTCTTCAACAAAGCATATGTCACCTTCTTCCAAAGAACTAGAACTTTTATTTTGGGATATGACTAAGTCATTTGTGCATTTGTCTGCATCATGCCATAATGCGTAAAGTTAAAATTACCAGGATTAGTAAATTTATTACCAGTCCCACAGACAGCAACTTCCTCAAAGTACTTTATGTTAGAAAGTTTTTTGACTCTTTTCTCCTTGCATATCAGGCAGTTCAGGCCCCGATTTTAACTCCAGGTGAATTCCCGCTCAGGCCTGAGTTAAAATTAGTCGGGTCTTAATTATGTCATTGGGCTACAACATGCACATGTAAAGAAGGACCCTGTTGGCGCCAGGCACGTGTCCTTGCTGCCTTCTCAGGAGAATGGGTTAAAATTGCCGATGTTTGATCCTGGCGGCTTTCGGACAGGTAAGAGTCAGGGCGATTTTAACTGCCCACTCGCCAGGTTTCTGCTGCGCGAGTGGGGTTAACATCACCCCCATTTTCTGTAAGCTTGGCACTTGCATATGATCTTTCCCTTGATGGTCTTCTTCACTTCACTGAATCTTTTTTCTGACTTGCCACCTTTTGCCACACTGCACTGAGATACAGCCTGCCTCATTAGCACCACATGCAGCATTAATTCATCTTCCTGAATTTTATAAAAAATTACATTTTCTACAATTGAGTCTGTTTCATCTAACTATTGAAAATATATTTTAGATTTGATGGATCACTTTATGGGCAGCAGTAAATTACTATGCAAAATGTAGGAAGGACATGCAATAGTTTGGCAGTGAGTATTCCAACTACACAACATTTCCACTCTATGATTTTGCAACTGTTTATCCCCATGCATGAATGGACAAGACATTCTACAATATAACAACAGAAAACGCTGGAAAAACTCAGCAGGCGAGGCAGCATCCGTGGAGAGAGAAACAGAGTTAACGTTTCAGGTCGAAGACCTTTCATCAGAACTGGAGACAGCAGGAAATCAAATAGATTTAAAGCAAGGATAAAGCTGGGAAAAGGGGGAGGGGAAGAAAGAACAAAAGGAGAGATTAAGAGACATTAAGAGACAGTAAGAGACATTAAGAGATATTCAAGGCAAGAGGTGGTGTTAATGTGACAGGTTAAGGCTGAAAGAAGTGTGAAATGCACTGGCAGAATGAAGGACAGCTGCCAGCTTCTAGGAGGAAAAAAAAAGAGGGGGGGGCAAATAAAAGGGTGGATGAGAAAATAAAATATAAATGTGATGGGGCTAAGGTTATGATCTAAAATTGTTGAACTCGATATTGAGTCCAGAGGACTGTAGCGTGCCTAAATGAAAGATGAGGTGCTGTTCCTCGAGCTTACACTGCGCTTCCGTGGAACAGTGTAATAGGCCGAGGACGGTGAGGTCAGAGTGGGAGTGAAGTGGTGAATTAAAGTGACAGGCGACCGGGAGCTCAGGGTCCCCCTTACGGACTGAACGGAGGTGCTCCGCAAAGCGGTCACCCAATCTGCGTTTGGTCTCCCCAATGTAGAGGAGACCACATCGTGAACAGCGAATACAGTATACTAAATTGCAGGAAATACAAGTAAATCGCTGTTTCACCTGGAAGGGGTGTTTGGGGCCCTGGACAGTGGGAAGAGGGGAAGTATAAGGGCATGTGTTGCATCTCCTGCGCTTGCACGGGAAGGTGCCGGGCGAAGGGGAAGGGGTGCTGGGGGTGGTAGAGGAGTGGACTAGGGTGTCGCGGAGGGAGCGGCCCCTGCGGAATGCTGAAATGGGAGGTGAGGGGAAGATGCGTTTGGTGGTGGGATCACGCTGGAGGTGGCGGAAATGGCGGAGGATGATCCGTTGAATGTGGAGGCTGGTGGGGTGAAAGGTGAGGACAAGAGGAACTCTATCGTGGTTCCGGGAGGGAGGGGCAGGGGTGAGGGCAGAAGTGCGGGTGATAGAACAGACACGGTCGAGAGCCGTGTCGACCACGGTAGAGGGGAATCCTCGGTTGAGGAAAAAGGAAGACATGTCGGAAGCACTGGTATGGAAGGTGGCATCATCAGAGCAAATGCGGCGGAGACGGAGAAACTGGGAGAATGGAATAGAGTCCTTACAGAAGGCGGGGTGGGAGGAAGTGTAGTCCAGGTAGCTGTGGGAGTCAGTGGGCTTGCAGTGAATATTAGTCAATAACCTATCCCCAGAGATGGAGACGGAGAAGTCGAGGAAGGGAAGGGAAGAGTCGGAGATGGACCATGTGAAGGTGAGGGAAGGGTGGAAATTGGAAGCATAGTGAATGAAATGTTCTAGTTCAGGGCGAGAGCAGGAGACGGCACCGATACAGTCATCAATGTACCGGAAAAAGAGGTGAGGGAGGGGACCCGAGTAGGACTGGAACAAAGAGTGTTCCACATAGCTCACGAAAAGGCAGGCATAGCTAGGACCCATGCAGGTACATTCTACATCTGCACTCTGTGGGGAAAAATTCGGTTGCTTTGCGCTTCCTGTTAGTGCCCTAGGGCACTAACGGGGCGCAAAGCAGCTAGTGCCTGGCGTAGCGATGTTAGCGCCGCTCGCGAAATTGACCAGTTGTTTTGCGGCGGCGCTAAACACTACCTCCACGATCTCCTGCGCCCGCAAATTGTGATGTCAGTCAAGCGTGCAACGCCCCGGTAGCGCCCCAGACCGGATATTGAGTCACGCCCCCTGCCTTAGCGCCTGCCGCTAGGAACGACAGGTAAGGGGAACGTTTTCAAGTTGGGAAGGGGCTGGGGGAGCGCTATTTAAAGGCGGGCGCTTCCTTCCTTTCTTCTCTTGTCGGCAACATTTTTGGTTTTAACGCTGTCCTAAGGAGTTTTGGCCCTCAGCACCACTTTTGAGGTTCCTAAGCGCCGAGCTCTTTCCCTGGGCCTATCTATTAGTGCTTCCAACACAATTGCTTTTAAGGTCTCTCCAGGCCGAGATTCAAGGCTGCAATGAGCAGGGAGTGGCTGTCCAGCAAGATGGACCCTCCCCTTTAAGAACTGGATGGCGCCAGTCTGTCTGGCTTCCATGGTAATTGGCATCGCCTGAGCTTCGGTAGCGTTCTGAGGTAGCGCCTCACTCCCTGATGTTAGCGCCTTAAGAGAGGTGTGTAGCGCCTGATTTAACGCTCAAATCACCTCCAGGGGTGATAGAGGCGAATTTTGCAGTTGGAGGCGATAATTAGCGCCGGGCGCTAAACCAAAATACCGAATTTTTCCCCCTGTGACTTTGTTCATCCACCATGGAACATTCGGCCATCATAATTATTGTCAGTTGAGTGATTGTTGTTGTGCCTAAAATTAATTTTAATTGAAAAGAATGTTTTATCTCCAATCCCTGCTGATCTGGTGAATGGGTGATATTTGACTTTGCCTCTAGGTTGAACCATGGCAGAATCCTGCAGCTCAGTATCTAGGTGATAAAGTCATTTTCTATATATAGCTCTTTGTGAAAAGATCTTGTTAGCGCAGTCCAATGTACATGTAATCCCTGATCACTGATCTCTCTCTGGGAATTAATTGATATTAGCTTTTAAAATAATATTTGATGAGACCTATAGCATCAATGCTGGTAAATTTCATTGAGCTGCTCTCGCTCTGCTACCGTAACCTACTTCACTGGAAGTGCAGCAGAAACCCCATTTACGCACGTAAACTGGGTTATCATCAAAGTATGGCGGTGGAGCGAGAGCAGCTCCGAGGAAATTCCCCACACTCTTAACAATTAATTTGCTACAATTAATGAATATTCATGTTTCAAATATTTGTTCATGAATATTCAACCATTTGTAAAATATTAATTGAATCCCTTGCAGCACACTGAAAAATTGCTAGATAATTTAACAATCCCGGGCAGTGACAATTTACACCACTGGGAAATAAAAGCCAATACGGGCACATGTAAAATGACTAAAACACCTACATTCATGCCACACGCTACGAGGCCTGCCCGCTGAAAGCTAGCCTGCTTGATTGATTGTTTTATCTGGCCCGTGATGCACTTTAAAGATCTCAAACAATTAAAGGATCCAAGATTTGTAGTTCTCTTGTTCTTTCTCAGTTTTATAGGTTGGTTTACCTTTAACACACAATACAGGAAACTCTTTATTAACCGGCACCCAAATATCCGGAAATCTCTCTTAACCGGCAAAATTCTTGAGTAGGTAACCGGGGTTTTCCTTCATCTCTCGTTTAAAATTAACTTTAAAAAAAACCCCGAGGCGTTTGCCTTGTATTGGAGCATGTAGATTGGGAGGGGAATGTGCAGCCCGGGTAGGCAGTGGACACGACAGATGGTCAGCTGGCGGTCCCCGGGGAGACGGAGCTCCGAATGCAGGCGCATGTCAATGTGTACGGGGCTCTCGTACGTTGGGAGATATAACTCTCCGTTATCCGGACTTTTTGATTAACCGGCACCATGCCAGTCCTGTCGGTGCCGGTTAATAAAGAGTTTCCTGTAAATGACTTAATTGATGATTTGCTATATGTGCAGTATCACAATATACCTGTGATTGATTTCTTAACTGCTCAAAATATGAGGCTTCAGTAAATATGGAAAAGCTATGGTAAATACCCCAATAACCATTCTCCATAATTACTAAATGGACATTGTTATCACGGAAAAAGGATTCTGTCCAATTACGTATTGTTCCATAATAATGCAATAAGTTGGCAGGAAGGCAACCTTGTTTTCATTGAAACTGAGATTTCTCAGTGTTGGGTAATGAAACAACTCACTTTTGGTTTCAAGTCCCAACATCAAGCACTCCCAGTTTGGGTTTAGAACAGGTTAATCCCAATTACAGCAGATCATTTCCTACTGCCCTAGTGCGATATTTCCATGTTGTGCTCTTGACCTTGCAGACTGAGATTGCCTGTTTAATACCAACTACTGAATTGTGGGCAGCTTGTGGCTGTTTTGTTTTCTTTGTAAATAGATTCAAACTGCCTAAACTCATTTTATTTATGATGTGGAGATGCCGGCGGTGGACTGGGGTGGACAAAAATGAGAAGTCGCACAACACCAGGTTATAGTCCAACAGATTTATTTAATTTTACAAGCTTTCGGAGCTGTCGCTCCTTCGTCAGGTAAGTTAGCAATGAGAGAATCTCCCAGAATTCACAATTTAAACCCAGACAAAATCTATTCACATTATTCGCTACAACAAAGAGCACAGCCAAGACAATGAGATGTGTCCCAGGGGGTCCAACGTGTCAAACCACCTGCTGGCTGCATATCCTGTCAATTTGTGTTCTTGTGTTAGCCTTTTTAAAAAAAAAATTTAAAAAAATTTAAAAAAAATTAAATTTTTTTTTATTTCATTTTATTTAGAATGCTTATAGCCAGAAGAGAGGACTGCATCCATTCCAAGCTAGATTCAAATTCAGATCCCAGTGTTAAAAGGGTGGTATTTTAACCTACTGTGCCATTTATTCCTATTTTCATTCATTACTTTAATAAATTAATTCAATATCAACATAATTGTTTTGTCATTATTGGATTATATTGCATGTTCTGTCCTCAGAAAAATGAAAACCATATATTCCGAGCTACATCCTTACCTACATCAGGTTAAGTATCCTAGGTCATCATTCATAGAATCATAGAACTTTACAGCACAGAAGGAGGCCATTTGACCCATCCTGTTTGTGTCATTCAGTCCTCATAGTTTTTAATGTGACTTATACTTTAATAAAACGCATTAAATGAAACAGATAATACAGTTTGGTTTTTGTTAACTATATAATGTTAACTTAAATTTTTAATGAAAAATTCGTTTGGTTAACGAAAAGTAAATTTATTTCATATGTATAAAAGAAAACAATATTAAAATGATTTGTACCTCGAAAATAACACTGGGCCTGAGCAATGCCCAGAAGCAATAAATGAATACCATAACAGGTGGGCCTGGAGTTTCCTTCGCATTTGCGCCTAGATACACACAAATTATGTGGCTTAAAAGATCGCAGAATTTTAGGTGTTAGAGAGTTGCGCTTAACAGCAATACACCCAAGTCTTCTTGATCTTTTATGTCTGCCCATTAAACCTTCTGTCCAAACGAATCTCTACCCACAAAACTGGCCTCGCCCCCGACTCTCCAATATGAGTATCCTCCAATTGCACTTGTTCGGCGGGGGGGGGGGGGGGCTGGGTGGGGGGCGGTCTCTGAACATTGCGTCCAGATTTTCAGGTGCAGCAGGAAAGAAAGTAATTTTTAGGTCTTTTAATTGCAATTTTTTGGTCATTTTAAAATATATTTATCTTTACTGAGACCTGCTCTGTATTATTTGTTTCATTTAATGCATCTTTTTAGCAAAGTATAAGTCACATTTAAATTGATAAGCTATCCTGATTGCAGGTTCTTAAAGATGCTATGCCTGATGTGCATGAATGGCTCAAAGAAGAAATATACTGATGTGACTTTGGCGTTTCCTTGGGCCCCGACTGTTTCCATTGGCTTCAGCTGATTTACGCCAGTTTATGCCTATTTTGAATTTGGGTGTATTCTAATGAGATTGGGAGGATACTTGGGACTTTTTTTGACATCAGCAAAATGGGCACATTTTCAGGTGCAACTTCTGGTTTGCGCTCATGGAGGAAAGTCCAGGCCGTGATATTTAACCAAAATCTTCTCAAGTGTATGAGATTTCAGGACTTTTGCACTTGGTAAGCAACAATATCATTGTGTGTCACAAATATGACACTCTATATAAACCTCCCTATCCTCCAATGGTCACCTTCGATTCTCTGCCGTCTCCTTAACTAACTGCAATTTGAAAATTGCTTCCAGCCCACTGAATCATCAACTCTAGGCACGAAGCACAAGCAATAATGTGAACTTCACCATGAAATTACTTCAAAAGTATGATGATGCCAGAGAGAAATATCCCATTAAAAAAGTTAAAGTACAGTTTGATTTTTGCCATCTTTCTGAAATTACATCTGAAAGTGTTAAGATTAATGCCTGGATGAGCATTCAGGGAATATTAATTTGATTTAAATACTGTAGTATTCAAATGAGTGTTGAAAAATTGTTAAATTAAGCAAACCTTTAGGATTCAAATTAAAGACACAGTTGTATTGATTGCAATGATCATTTTTCTTACAGTGCCAAATGAAGGTTGGAATTATCGGGCAATTCTAACCTAATAAAGTGCGAGATCTTCCTTATGATATACCCGCTATTTTCTTAACATCTCTACTTTAAGTCATTATCAACAGTAACGTACAATTTTCCTAATACACCAAATAAAACATTTCTTTGTTGTTAAGTCATTAGCTAATTCCATCTTATCCTGTTACCAGCTGTTCATTAAATGACTTTAGCAATCAAGTTCCAACCTGTTCTCAAACTTGAAAAGCCTGATCAATTGTTCTTTGGTGCCTAGAAGGAACTATTATGGAAAACTTTATAAAGAACTGGATACAGCAAGTTTAAGTCATGGAGCATGCAAACAATGAATTGCTCATGTCAATTTAAAGAACTTTTACCAGTACAAACCATGAGGTTTATGGTCTAGATGTTGGTGAAACAATCAAGAGGTAATAGATCATTGCTTTTAAAGTGTTACAAAGCCCACTTGTTAACCCATGATTTTTCTGTTTTAGGCAGGTGCACTTTAACACTCACACATGGACCATCCACTGAGATGCCAGGATCACGAACACTGATTTGGTCCACTACATCAGTCATCAGGAAAATGCTGGAATCCATTGTTAAGGAAGTGGTATCAAGTAATTTAGAAAATCATAACATGATTAGGCAGAGTCAACATGGTTTTATGAAAGGGAAATCGTGTTTGACAAATTTATTAGAGTTTTTTGAGGATGTATCTAGTAGGGTAGATAAAGGGGAACCAGTGGATGTAGTATATTTGGATTTCCAAAAGGCATTTGATAAGGTGCCACATAAAAGATTATTACACAAGATTAGGGCTCATGGGATTGGGGGTAATATAGTAGCATGGATAGTGGATAAACAGATCTTTTTCAGGTTGGCAGGCTGTAACTAGTATTAATGATCTAGATGAAGAGACTGAGTGTAATGTATCCAAGTTTGCTGATGATACAAAGCTAGGTGGGACAGTAAGCTTTGAGGAGAACACAAAGAGTCTGCAAAGGGATATAGATAGACTGAGTGAGTGGGCAATAAGGTGGCAGATGGAGTATAATGTAGGGAAATGTGAGGTTATTCACTTTGGTAGGAAGAATAGAAAAACAGAATATTTTTTAAATGGTGAGAAACTTTCAAATGTTGGTGTTCAGAGAGATTTGGGTGTCCTCGTGCAAGAAACACAGAAAGCTAGCATGCAGGTACAGCAAGTAATAAGGAAGGCAAATGGCATGTTGGCCTTTATTGCAAGGGAGCTGGAGTATAAGAGTAAGGAAGTCTTGCTACAATTGTACAGGGCCTTGGTGAGACCACACCTGGAGTACTGTGCACAGTTTTGGTCTCCTTATCTAAGGAAGGACATACTTGCCTTGGAAGTGGTGCAAGTAAGGTTCACTAGATTGATTCCTGGGATGAGAGGGCTGTCCTATGAAGAGATTGTGTAGAATGGGCATATACTCTTGGGAGTTTAGAAGAATGAGAAGTGATCTCATTGAAACATACAAGATTCTGAAGGGGATTGACAGGGTAGATGCTGAGAGGTTGTTTCCCCTGGCTGGAGAGTCTAGAACTAGGGGGCATAGTCTCAGGATAAGGGGTAGGCCATTTAAGACTGAGATGAGGAAGAATTTCTTCACTCAGAGGGTTGTGAATCTTTGGAATTCTGTGCCCCAGAAGGCTGTGAATGCGGAGTCTTTGAGTATATTCAAGGCTGAGATAGATAGATTTTTGGACTCTCGGGGAGTCAAGGGATATGGCGATTGGACGGGAAAGTGGAGTTGAGGTCGATGATCAGCAATGATCTTATTGAATGATGGAGCAGGCTTGAGGGGTGAAGTAAGATATTAAAAAATTGGACATTACAAGGGCAAGACGGGCATGACTCATTTGCAGAGAAGCAGGCCTATAACGAGATTAACAGAAGCAGGCCTATAACGAGACTAACAGAAAATGGCTAGCACAGTTCTGGAAACCATATCATGGGCAAGCACAACATTGTGTGTAAATTATGTGTTATCTTTATATAAACCACCACCCTCGGATAATGAGTAAATGTGTAACTTTTAAAATTAATTGGATCTCCGTAAGGGTAAGGCAGCAATGTTGTATAAATATGTGTGCTTTGATTAGCTCGGCGGAGTTGGACTTACGCTGCGACGTAAGAAGTTCTCCCCAGGCCTGAATAAGCCGTTGTGACTTCAATTACCTGGTCTGTCTTTCTTTCAACAAGCCAGTAGCGTCGACCTTGTATATCACTTGGTCCGCACTTTGGGGGCTTACTTCAAGGGGCCGTATGGCCTACTCCTGCTCTTACTTCTTATGTTCTAAATAGACACTAGGGTAGAAATTGGTTTAAGCCCATTTTCAGGTGCAGAATGGGCGCCATGCTCGGAGAGTACGTGGACGCAACTAAGACCCCAAATTGGTATCCCTACCTCATTTAAATAGAATAGGCGGGCTACCAACTCTACTCACACTGTTCATTGGCAGACCACCTAATGATGGGGCATCAATATCGCTGGACCATTTAAAGGCAAGCTACACTTCTTAAAAGGAGGTGCACTTTGGCTGCAGGCAACTGGGACTGACATTTCTGACAATGGCAGGCAGAGCAGAAGCTGCAAGGGGCCCCCCCTTTTTCTAACACTGCATTGGAGGTTTTAGTGGAGGAGGTGGGCCAACTTCTTTCCAGTAAGCTACCCGGCACGAGTGGGCAGAGCTGGCTGGGCAGGTCAGTGCCAGAAGCATCGCCCTCAGGCCATGGCTGCAATGCTGAAAAAAGTTCAGTGACCTCACAAGGCTAGCTAAGGTAAGCCTCCTAACTCATATCTCTCATTACTCTCTGCTTAGCCCTGTACTCACAAACCTTTCCTTCCCTGATTCCCATAACTTTCCTCCAATCATTGCAGCACATTTCACTCCACCATCTTCTGCTCCTATTGCAGCACTCTGCACCAGCTACTCTCCTCACTATTATTTGTCTCTCTTCCTCACACCTGTGCCATCTTTCACACACCAGCAGTATTATTGTACCCTGACATGCACCTCCTCAAAGCATCTCACTACACTAACACTAACACTCTTGATTACTTTCTTACGTGACAAGCTCACATGCAATAAGAGGGAGCAGGCAGCCACAGGAGGAGTGGCACCGTTCATCCATGTGCTATCTCTACTGGAGAACAAGTAACGGACATTGTGGACAGGGGGTACAGGGAAGCATGGCGACTGGATAGGCTGAAGTCCCACAGGGTTCCCCCCATCTTTCCCTCGTTCCCTTCTCGCTTAAATCTCACCCTCACACACTATGCATGACAAATTGTTGCTGCTTTCAGAAGCCTCTGTCTCCACTTACCGCTGCCACTAAATGTTTCCATTTCTTCCAGCTCTGGCAGCTTGCAGCAGTGCTGGGCTCCGCTTTTCTCTCTGCATCCTCTGGTTCCCTGTGTCCTTCTTCATCTTCTTCCTCCACTTCTTCTTCCTGCTGAAGCTCCAAGGCAACTCCCCTTCCATAGCAAAATTGTGGAGCATGTAGCAAACGACAATAAATCTGAACACTTGCTCTGGACTGTACTGAAGGGCTCCTCCCGAGCTGTCCAGACAGAGGAACCTTTGTTTCAAGATGCCAACCACTTGCTCTGTGAGAACCCTGGTTGTTGCATTGCCTGATTGTATCAGCGCTCCGCGTCTGTGCCCGTGTTTCTGACAGGAGTCATGAGCCAGTTGGTGAGGGGATACCCCTTGTCCCCCAACACCCAGCATGCCACCAGAATGTCTGGGTGGAACATAGGCGGTATTGAGGAGTGGCGTGATATGACTACTGTCAGAAAATCAGGCATGGACTTGCATGACTTGCTGCCTGTGGTCACAAACAAAGTTATATGTTGAGTGGATGGAGCCCTGCCTATTACAAATTAATACTGGTTCGTGATGGGGAAAACATAGAGCTACATGTGTGTAGTCTATGGTGCACAACAGCTGCATCAATCAAGCAATGCAGGCAAATCCCAGGGCTCTTTCTCCTGCTTGTCAGCCTCAATGGGGAGGTTTATGAATTATTGGTGTCTCACAAACATTGCATCCATTACCTGCCTGAGTGCCGTGTGAACTGTAAACTGACTGACGTTACTAATGTCACCTGAAGCTGTTTGAAAGGAGTCAGAGGCATAAAAGTTCAGAGCCACGGTGACCTCCACTGGGCTCCAATTCTCGCTGCAGCAGGTGACATAGGTAAGCAACTGCCTCCCTGTTGAAGTTTATCCACCTTATTCTGTGAGGTTCAGGTATAGCGTGGTCATTTTGTCTTTAAGCAATAGTGTAAAATGGGCTGCCTATTCGCTATCGCCCTTTTTGTACTACTGCCCAAAGTCACAATTATCCCCATGATGTTGTTTCTGAAGACCCGCATGCTGTTAGTTGTTCTGTGCCCTTCTCTCCTTCACCCTCTTCTTGCAGCCTCTACAGATCTTTGTTGCCTCTTTGCTGCTGCTCTTCTTCCTGAGTTGGAAGCCTCAAGGGTAAATCTAGCAGCATCCTCATGTTCACCAATTCTGAAGAAACAAATCCTGGGAAAGAGTTGATGACCTCCGAAAACTCACTCTTCAAAAGTAGCTCAGCCAAAACAGATCAAAATAGGGCCAAAAGTGCCTATAAGTCTAAAACGACGAACCAGAGACTTACCTTAATAGAGGTGAGGATCCATTCAAATATCATGGTGAAGGCTGCTTCCTGACTGCTCCCACCATGGTTTGCTGGGTGGGTTTAGGAAGTGACGACTCGGGTACACCCGGGCACCAATTTTTCAAAAGGGTCCTGGTTTAGGTGCAGGACCCTTATTAACATATTGTTAAGATGCCTGCATTTCATAGAAACCTAGAATTTTACAGCACAGAAGGAGGCCATTCGTCCCATCGTGCTTGTGCCGGCTCTTTGAAAGAGCTATCCAATTAGTCCCACTCCCTGCTCTTCACTCATAACTCTGCAATTTTCTTCCTTTCAAGTATTTATCCAATACCCTTTTGAAAGATACTACTTTCACCACCTTATCAGGCAGTGCATTCCAGATCACAGCAACTCACTGTGTAAAAAAATTTCTCCTCATCTCACCTCTGGCTCTTTTGCTTCAGGTGGCTGCCAAGGACACCTAACGAGCGCTGTAAAATTGGTGCCCGTTTCAGACCCGAGAAATGGGCGAAATGCATACCAATTTCTACCCCACTGTGTTTAAACTCCTGAATTAGTAAGAGGGAGCCCAGGACAGCAATCCTCGTGAGCAGTAGAGCCTTTCATACAGTGGAAAGTAAGGCTTACTAACTGGAAAACCTTTCTAGAAGGAGTGAGAAATAGCCTGCATGAGACTGATGGCCACTCTGTTTCAAGAAATGCATGGTGTAGCAGGCATGAAAGGAGATTACAGAGTTAATGCTGTGCCCAGAAAACTGAAGAATATGAGTAAAAGCAAACCTGAAGAAAATTCTGTGGAGGTACACCATCAGCACTGTTACCTATGGCAAGCATCTGCCGCAGGTAGACATACAAGCAAGTGATCTCTGCTAACATTTTAATCCTTTCATGCTGAAAGATACGAAGTAATCACAGGCGGTTACCCAGCTTCAGTCCTGCTATAATAGAACTAAGGCAAGAATTGCTTTCTATGAATAGGGCCACTTGGGATTGTCTACTTACAATTGGGTACTATAAATAGCAATCTGCGCACTGCACAATTAAAGAGATTTCACATTTTTAATTTGTAGTGAGCAGTAAATCCTTTAAGCTGTGTATCTATAATACATTGCCTTTGTGTATTTTTAATGTTCCTTTGCTCTCTGTACTCTCAATATCTCTGTCCTATTCTTCTGCTGGCAGGGCAAGATGGCCATTAATTTGCATAATTTGTACAGGTGTGTCTGTGCTGCTTCCATTTGTATGTTTCATGAGCTATGACTGCAGAGGGTAGCTTCAATGCCCCAGGAGCCATCTTTCCATTTTTCCTTCTCATTTAAAGTGAAGATGGCATGGAGGACTCCCTTAAAATGAAGGTATCATGAGAACTCTAAGGGAACCAACATTCACCTGCATTATTCTGTACTGTTGATCACACACCAGTTAGACATTGCTGGAATAAGATTCCTTTCAGCTCATTTGAGATTACAGCATTGAGCACAGTTGTCCAAATGCGAACATGGGTGCAACCTATTACCCTGCTATATTCTGGGGAAAGACAGCAGGCTGTAGAATTGTGTTGCTCTATCATGCTGTGGTGTGATGAAGTTGTTGGCTCTGCTGAAGATGAGTAATGCAGCTGTGACCTCCAGGTACATTTATATTACAACTGCATTGGTGTGAAGCAGTTTGGTTTAGCCCTGCAGTTAGCGTGAATGATGGACCAGGCCCTGATCAGACACTGGAAGAAGCAGTTGTCTTTTTCAGCTTTGCTTGGGAGTCAGTTTGGGTCTTGGCACCCAATTTACGCTCCAGGTTTATGATACTAAACTTTTGAGGTATGAATGCATTATTTGATATATCTATTGGCTGATTAGCAGGTGTCCCTAATCCTAACTTGGAAGAAGCCAAATACACAAATTAAGGACTGTAGTGAATTTGATGACCACTGGCAATAGTGGATGGATAGCTGTATCGGGAGGATTTCCTTAATTAGATGGTTCAGCTTTATCACAGCTAGAGGTTTCTTGGGCAGATCTTTCATCATTTCCAGGAAATGTCTCTGGGATTGCAGACCCACTGTGTGACGTACTGGTGGGACTAATAGTTTGCTTTGCATGCCATCTGACATTGTGGGCTATTCTCATTCCTTCCTCATCAATTGCAGTAGCAATGGAGCACTGAATCCAGTCCCCATAGTATATTAAAAAAAAATGTGGCAGTCAGTCAGGCAACAGTCTGCAGTCACTTCAGCATACTGGATTCAAATGAGGATTCCTGAGTTAGAGGAAGTTCATAAAATAATAGGCCATCATGATTAGTTACTTCATGCATGTACACGTGATTGATTGGTGTTGGTTGATGCATGAGGAACCTGTGCCATAAAGTATGATACCATAGAAGATAAGGGCAGCTTTCAGCCCTGCTGTTCCAGGCAAGTCTATACAAACCACTGATTAATTCTCAATCTGTCAGGAACCAGCACATTAATCAATTCTCATTTGTTTACTTAGTCTAAATCTTTGTATATATTTACTTGGAATCAGGAACTACAATGGTTCTTACTGCTATTACTTACTGTTATTAAGACCGAGTGCAAGTTTCTTTGTAACAGATGTAAAATATTACCACTAATTGTTGAGGCTAAAGTGCCTCCCATAGTGCTATTAAAAACAGCCTGGACCCTAATTGATGCATCTATTGACCTCAATGATGCTGTTTGGCACGGGTTATCAACAGCATAAAGTTTTAACTTTTTGACATGAGCGAGCCATAGTGGACATGAAATGTGTGGGGGGAAATCTCTTGAAAAAAATAAGCGCAGCACCAGTAACACCTTAACAGACCAAACCCATCCACTGGTAAAATCAATTAGCTCTTTTAAAAGAGCCGGTACAGGCATGATGGGCTGAACAGTCTCCTTCTGTGCGCTATTATTCTAATTAGTACCTCTCCATTTACAGTGGAAGCAGCAACAAATGTTCTATAGTAGGAAATGTAAAATTGGCTCAGACTGTGAGTGCAAATGTAAATGATGCAGTTTCAAAATTGACAAGCCTCAAGTGAGACTAGAAATTTGCAGATTTTTTTTCTCTCCAGATACTGGATTTCTAGGAAACAAAACTGTTGTTAATTACATTTTTCACAAAGAGTTGGAATTATATATATAGTTGTGAATGGCATTGGATGTTATCGGGGTAATTTTAGGTCTTTGCTCTGCTGGGGGGAAAGCCGTGCCCTTCAAGAGTACATATTGGAAATTTGGCTGTGTACTGCCCATGATTTTCCAAATATTTTTATGTTGGTCCGAATATGATGAGCAGCGTGTCTGAATTTCTGATTTGAGTTACCAGCAGATGAGGTAGTCGAGCAGCAGCATGAACTTGTAAAACTACCCCCCTATGGGGATCAGTATTGTCTGAAGTGACCAAATGCTTCACGGATAATTCCTGTACTTTTGGGGCATAGGAAAAAGAAGGGATTAGTGGTGAAACTTTCGAAGATTATGTGCCACTAGTGGGGTCTTGCAAGCGGTGACTGGATTTCCAGAAAAGAAATGGACCAAAAACTGGGGGCAGTGTAGTGGTGATTTTCTGATAAGCAGCCTGCTGCAGGTGCAGCCTTACCGGTATTGTGGGGTCTTGGAAAATTTCGGCCAAAAGGTAAACAGTTATGTGAAGTATCTACCCAAATATTTAATCCCTAACAATAAACAGTTTATTCCACCAAAATACATAACATTTCACCATGCATGATTCACTTTGCTTTACCTGCAGAATTACAATTTTGTGCTACGGAACTATTCCCTTTCTTGCAATAGAGTCTGAATGGAACTGTATGTAACTGAGTATAAACGTGACTCTTACCAAGCTCCTATCCTTTCTGAAGGAGGGAATGTGCTCATATTTAATCTTGCATAATGGCTGGACAGTATATATCTGTCTAAGCTAAAGAAAATTGTAACTACACTATTTGTACGTTCAGATACGCAAGGGATAGAATTACTTGTGAGAAATAGTAAATGTATCCTGCAGTAAATTTAGAGATGAGTGAGAATTTCCAAACTTATGCATAATAAGATTTGGGCCTTGGGTCAGTAACTTGGCTGATGATCCATTCTTCTCTGCTGTTTGCCAGACAAAACTGAAGCAGATCAGATGAGGCTTCTAAATCACTAACGTATACAAGGCCAGAAAGTCTGATGTGCAGCCTCTTATTTTTGTTGAATCTCATGCTGAGATCCATTGTCTTTCAGGTCTGACAGATTGGAACATTGTTTCTTGATGAAAGCTCCCTGGAGAATACAAACCTTTTCATATGGAAAGATAGGGACCAGCAGGGACTGTCTCCATGGTGAACATATTTGCTCTTTTTTTAACTGATGCATGTAATGACATTCATTCAGGGAAGATTAATAGTCTGATCTGTTTTATTGCACAGAAAAGAAACCAAATTAATAGCAAATAACACATCTGAAAAAACTTTCTGGTTGCAATCAAGGTGTTCTGTAAACTGTTGGAGGATGCGTCTGATTGGGTTTGTTTCATGTACGTGAAATTACAAAAAAACAAAATCAAATCTTTCACATTCTCCAACATTTTATTTAGCTTAATAACTAGCTGCATCCTATGAAATACAGTGAAGGATTCTGGATGTCCAGCAATGGATAACAAGGTAGTAATAACATTGAGAAGTTCTGATGACATCATAAACTGTAATGCTTTAGTGGTTTGCTTGTCAGTTGAATCCATTCATTGGATTATTTCCAATAAACCTCTGCCAAAGATCTGGTATTTTTTTAATTGTGTGCAATTAAACTTTTAACCACTGCTTCTTTTGATTATTTAGAGCCATGACCTAGGATCTCCATAGGGTGCCAGCTTATTTTAGGAATTGAGTGATAGTATTAACAAGTAGAATGATATCCAAACTAAATAACCATGCTTCCAGTTTACCATTTACCCAGTGACCTCCAGGATTATGGAATTTATTGCTGTTTCCAAAAAATTGGGTTATATAATCATAGCCGTGTATAAGCCATTCTCTTACTTCTATGATTGCCATTTTGGTTTAAAAAAAAATAATATTCCTCTCCTTTATTAATAGAGCAAATATGAAAATGTAACTCCATGACTAGATTTTACAGAAAATAGGTTTTTCCCTGAGTAAAATTTTGATCTTGGCTCCCAATGGCTCCACCAATTTATCCATAAGTAACTAAGCCATACAAACTAGAACGATCACAGATGTATTCCCCAGTTGTGGGGTAATCTAATCAAGGTATTTAAAGAGATTCAATATGGTAGATACAGAGGAACTATTTCCTCTGGTGGGGGAATCCAAAACAAGAAGGCATAATCTTAAAATTAGAGCTAGACGATTCAGGAGTGAAATCAGGAAGTACTTTTTCATACAAAGGGTAGTGGAAATGTGGAATTCTCTCCCCTGAAAGGCTATGAATGCTGGGTCAATTGAAATTATCAAGATGGAGATTGACTGATTTTTATTAGATAAGGGTATCAAGGGATATGGATCAAAGACAGGTAAATGGAGTTGAGGTACAGATCAGCCATGATCAAATTGAATGGCAGAACAGGCTCCAGTTCCTATGTACCTCTGCAAACTCCACCAGCCCTGTGTGCCAGTGTGTAACCCCTGCACTTTCAATTCTGGCCTCCTTTGCATTCTCCTCCACTTTGAGTCAAAGGGCTGGATTTTGTCTTGGGGTCGGGTTGGGGTGCGTGATCCGCATTTCGTGTTGCCCTCCTGACTCCAGATTAATGTGGATGAATGATGCAATTTCAACTTAATTGGGCAATTGAGTTCCAGCATGTGGGAACCCATGAACCAATTAGTGATTTGAGTCTGAAAGTCGCCTCTGATGATGTCATCATTGCAGAGACTGCCTGGCGTTTGATGTGAGTGGACCTGGATATATAAGAGAGAGAGAGAGAGAGAGAGAGAGAGAGAGAGACAGAGACAGAGACAGAGACAGAGACAGAGACAGAGAGAGAGAGCGCGAGAGAGAGAGAGAGAGAGAGAGAGAGAGAGAGAGAGAGATCCTCTCACAGCCTAATACTACTACTACCTTCATCACATCTCCGTTGTAATAGTGTATCCACTTGTGCTCCCGCCAGGTTTCACTGGAGTGTTTCACATCAGGCGTACTTCACGTCGGAAAAGGGTTAAACTAGCTAAAGCGTTTCAAAATGGCATTACAGAGCCAATTTAGGGCTTGTTAAGGGCTTTAATGGCCTCTCCCGCCTCTTGGAGGCGGGACGGAGTCGGGAACCCCGTGACTGATTTTGTCAAAATTGCGTGGAGGCGGGATGAGGTTGGGACCCCCGACCCTGCAACTTTAACCCCCCACATGCCTCCAAACCCGACTCCACGGGTCATTGAAAATCACGCCCACAGAGTCTTCAGCTGTGTTGGCCCAATGCTCTTTCCATCTTGTTATTTTCTTTCCTCCTTCAAAAGACTTCTCAAAACGTTTCTGGACGCAATCCCCTGTGGAAACTTGCCTGAGCACGGAGTTGATATCTTCAGAAGAGAAGAGGAGATGAGTGAAGAAAAACAGTGAGAGGACAAAAGTCTCTTGATCTCATATTTCTGTAAAGGTTTTTGAATTCTAAGGATTCTCCAAGATAAAACAATGATAAAAATAGTGATAAGATGATTCCGGGATCTTGTCTACCTCCAAATCAACGCTTGTCCTTTAATTGGTGTGTTTTTTAAATATCTGCCACTACTGTAGTTAATTGGATTTATCCTGCACGACCGGCACTGGATTTTTAACAAAATGGGATAGAATTTCAACTCCAGGCATAAAACTGGCTTTGTGGAATGGCTGTCTGTTATAGAAATCTCCCGATTTTCACTTCCATTGAAATCAATAGAACTGAAAATTGGTAGTTTCTATAACGGGCAACCGATCTGCAACACCAGTTTGACACCTGGGTGGCAAGTTGAAAGTCTTCCCCAACATTCCTGCAATGTTCGATTCAGTGAGGGTAATTTGGACTGGTGATAGCGAATCGGCATCCCGTTTTACATCTCTCCCAAATGTTATTCCCCTTGAATCTTCATTTCCATCCTGGGAGCCGAGTCTCCCACAATTGATGAGCTGCAGAAAGGAGCTTGTTTCACGCCCGCAGCTCGCTGGCGGAATTTAAGTGAGGCTCAAACCTGCAAGTGGGCCTTCTGACACCAGCTTCGGGCAGGCGGCATGGCTGCTCCACCGACCTTATCCCGTTAAGAATGGAAATTGAAGTTCAAGCCCGTGAGGACCATTTACGGGAGTGATTAGTGATGTTGACCTCGAGGGTCAATAGATGTGCGGGAAATAGATATTTCAATAACGTGAAAATTGTGACGATTACCTTCATAAGAAAGGTAATTCATTGATCATTATACACTTCTGTTATCGTTTTTTATTCTCACCATATTAGTCTTCTAACAGATCATTTATTAAGGGGAACAGATAAGTTAGATAGAGAGAAACTATTTCCGCTGGTTGGGGAGTCTAGGACTAGGGGGAATAGTCTAAAAATTAGAGCCAGACCTTTCAGAAGTGAAGTTAGGAAACACTTCTACACACAAAGGGTGGTAGAAGTTTGGAACTCTCTTCCGCAAATGGCAATTGATGCTAGATCAATTGTTAATTTTAACTCTGAGATTGATAGCTTTTTGTTAATCAAAGGTATTAAGGGATATGGGCCAAAGGTGGGTATATGGAGTTAGGTCGCAGATCAGCCATGATCTCATTGAATGGTGGAACAGGCTCGAGGGGCTAAATGGCCTACTCCTGTTCCTATGTTCCTATGTTCCACTGGAGCTAGCCTATCATTCTGCAAACAGTCCAAAATATTCTATTGTTGATGATATCAAACAGCATTTTTCAAAGTAAGAGATTTTCCATTACTGCATATTTTCTGTCTAGCTATCTTCAGGCTATGGTCCAAATAAATACACAAAACAAATGCAGTAAAAAGAATAAGCAAACCTTGGCAATAATGCAACAGAAAGAATCATGGTTAATATGAATTGTTGATCGTTTTAAAATGTATGCATCATGTAAACCAACAAAACATGTTATGTGCACTTCAAATTCCGAGGAGTGAAATTTTTCCTGGGTGGTAACACAAAACAGGTGATAGCGAATCACAGCCCATTTTACACACAGTGTGAAAAAGAAGATCGGCTGGAGTGCAACTCGGAATGCCGATTCGCTATCGCCCATTTTGCGTTACGTCCAATACGAAATCCATGTCCCCCACTGTATCCTTACAAAACCATATAAAAGTATCCAATAAATGACTGTGAAAGATATATATTTAAGCAGAAGCTCCTACCATGCTTTATCTTTCTGCTGAAGGCAATTAATCAGCCAATGGGTTGCACACTTGAAGGATCAGTTACACTAGGTCATTTTTATTTCTGTTTTCTGTTATTTTCATTTATATCTTTAATGTTGCCTTAGAAATGAGTGGGTGGGCATTGCTTCGTAAAGCCTCAGTAATATGTAATCACTCTTTACAGTTGGATAGTTGATAACATCCGACCTCTTCAGTTTCGGAATTGTGATGTATTTTACCTATTTTTTAATGCCCTAGCTTTGTCGGTCAGATTTTTTTTAGATAAAATGTTGGCTCTTTATATTTCTGGATTTGCTGTCGATTTGGTTTTGAACAGTACTAATTTTGAAATGTCCTCAGCAAATAGCCTTCAGTACCCAACAGCTGGTGCGGTGCTGATTTGATGAGAGGCCCTGCAGCAGCAATGAGCTGACTGGGTAAACATTAAGCCCCCAAGGACTTACGCAACCAGGGGTTTTCAGCTCCTGCAGAAAGCCACAAGCTCTTGAGGGATTGGTGCATGTCTCCTTGAGGGACTGCAGCCTTTCTGAAGTGTCTGGCTCACAGTCATGTATTTTCTCCTGAGGTGTATCATTGTCATGCCCAATAAGGTCAGATTTGCAAAGAAGGCTTTCATGTGAGTGATCTTTTTATAATTGAAGTCATTCCTGAAGAGAGATTTACATTTTAATTATATACAGGGACCCAGTTGTTTTATACATAAATGTAGAATGATAATAATCTTTAGCATAATTAACCATCTGTGCTCCCCATTTTAAGTAATACTCCAAAATGTCCTTTTTAAAAGAAAATGATGAGCTAAACAAAACACCAGTGATAGTACAAGGGTAGCGTTAAACTGGCGCTCTAGAGGGGATTGAGTTTGGATGAATGCATCACAATATTATCCTTTACCTTAGAGACTTGAATTTGAATCCAGTCCAGACTCCTCTTGCTGACATCTGCAACAGTCTTAAGAGAAACAAATTGATAGCAGTCATCGCACTGTTACTGGTGGGCCCGGGTTTGCAGCAACATACACATAATTCAACATAACTGGCACTAAACTGTCAATCCACTTAAATACCACAAAAATAAATAATCTGAAAAAAAATCACACAACTGCAGTAGGGTGGAAACATATTCATTCTGTAGATTGACCCTTTGAGCACAAAGATCACCAAAACATTTCTATTTCAATATCGAATACCTCGCTGATAATGGGAGTTCTTTCATATGATTGTAAAAGTTTCCATTGCATACAGCTGCTTGGCAGATTTAGAAAAACAAATCATACTAATTATGGAAGACCAGTGTGCAGTGTTTTGTGCATATGTTTCAATACCATGTGTGGAGTCCTTGCAAACTTTATAATGATGTAAGCAGGGACTGAAATCCTGGCTCTCCTTTCTTTTAAATGTCTCTGCACCAAATTCTTTTCCTCTTGTCAATTTTCTCCCTTCCCCACTTGATGACACTGATTCAGGATGGGGTATAAGGGCAAACTGGCGAAGCTATCTCCCTGGCACAGAGCCTTAATCATCAGGGGCATGAATCAGACAACTGGGCATAGAGGTTTTTTTTAATTCATTCATGGGATTTGGGCGTCGCTGGCAAGGCCAGCATTTATTGCCCATCCCTAGTTGCCCTTGAGAAGATGGCCCATCTGATTACATCACACCCTTCTTCCCGGTCATACCAGAAAATCTGGCTCGCCAGAAATCAAGCTGATGGTCCTCGTTCCCGCTTCTGACCTGAGCTCCCTCCGATGGAGATTCTGTGCCAAGGTCGTAGCTACACTGAAATCACCTCATAGTTTCAGCAATGCTATCCTAAACACAGGCTATTTTAACAGGCAGGGCATCATTAATGACCTGCTCCTGTCCACACCTAGCATTCAAACATGTACACTTACAAGCAGCAGCCTGTGGATAGCAATCAGGAGAGCAAGCCTTGGCTGATAAGCATTAAAGTGGAGGGCAGTGGTGACCTTCACTGCCATGATGTGTGCTAGACTGTCTCTCCACATCTTCTTTAACCAGATGGCACACGTCAGCCCTAGCCTCCCTGCTGAACCTGAGCCTACTCGTGTAATGTTCCTTTCTATTGCCCAGGTAGGCCTGGGCACTGACAGATGTGAGTCATGCATCTCCTGTGCCCACTGCACTATAGGCCTTTCCTTTCCTCCTGCTGCTGCTGCTGCACTATGAGAAAATCAGCAATGGGAACTATACCTGTGTTCTGGGGCAGAAGATTCTTCACTATTCTGCCATTTGTTATAAGGATATTTTGCAATCTTAGAGTCATTAAGCTCATTGGCCTAGAAATTGGGCCACTTATCACCACGAGTTACCGCCACGATCCTGGCAGCCGCCATTCTAACGCCCTTCACTGGCGTGGGACTCGGCAGCCGCCATTTTGGTGAGGGCCTTAGCGTTGGCTGGCCCTGGAAATGTAAATGAAGAGAGGGTGACGTCAGTCGGCATGCAACGCCGGCCTAACTTCACCTCAGCGAACTTCGACCTTAGCGCTGGGTTCAATGCTGGGTCCTAAGCACGCTAAGAAAACCCAGCGTTCAGTAGACTGATAGAGACACTGTCAGCACCTCTTAAAGGGACACACACATCTTTCAGGTAAGTTTGCATTTAAGCTTTTAGATTTTTTTTTTTATTTTATTGAAGTAGTGGCTTGATGCAATAGATGTTACAAGTTTTTTTAAGTGTGCAGGGAGTGCTGCTGGACACTTGCAAGGCCTCGGATAGTAAAGGAAGGCCTCTGAGAAGACAGAAAATACTGGAAATACTCAGCAGGTCAGGCAGCATCCATGGAGAGAGAAACAGAGTTCACATCTCAGGTCGAGATGCTGCCTGACCTGCTGAGTATTTCTAGCATTTTATGCTTTTAATTCAAATTTACAGCATCTGCTCGCAGTAGGAAGAGGCAGATACATAAGAGGAGGAAGCAGAAGAGGAAGATGCAGAAGAGGAGGAAGAAAAGGAAGGATGCAATCCAGACAGCCCCTTTCTAGCCGGGATATCCGGGATCAAATCATCCGCCTGTGGTACCAGTGAACACAACCCCAATTCCCCTTTCAACATTTATCCTACACCTTACCTTCCCTCTGTTACTGACCATCACTGTGTCCTCTTGGGCACAATGCTGAAATAAAAGCCATCACAAAGCAAACTTTCCAATCCAAATTTATACATCTATCCATCCAATATGACATCAAGAAATCTACTCTTCACCCTTATGCATTCCCTTAGTGACTGTCTTGTGTGTACCTTTGCCTATCCTACTGATGTCTGCAGCATAGCTGGTGGAAGGGTGCTGACTTTCAGTGGAGAACACTGCAAATGGCCTTGCTGGTCGACCTTGAGGAGCTGGTGGCTGGGAGTGTCAAATCGAGTGATGGTGTTTCTTCTTCTTCTCCCTCAATCTCCTATCCCTCGTCTTGGTCAATCACTGGCTGGGCAGGCTGGATTTCTTGGGTGTGTGAAATGAGGAAGGCACAAGGGTGGAGTTCTGGTGAGGGGAGGGTGGGAAAACAAGAGGTACATGCGAGAAGGAGGATAATATATGAGGATACCAACATCTTGTATCCTTTCAGCCCTGCCAGGGGCTCAGCCATGCCCCTGCCAAGAATGGCCAGCACTGTCTCCTCCAGGGGGGTGAGGTGAAGCTAGGAATGGGAGGTGTGCCTCTTGTTTGGTAGAAATTGTTGGTAGGTGAGTGATTGCGGGGGTCAGGGGGAGGAGCCATGCATTGAGAAGTGTGTGAGGCTAGTGGTGTACTTGACAGGAGACGGCTTTTGAAGATGCATTCACTGAGTTTGAGCACTGGTCTGAAGTCATGAAGCATCTTTGGGCACTGGAGCCAGGTTGTGGTGGCAGTGATCCCTGTGGTGTACATAGATCCCTGAAGGCAGCAGGACAGGTAGATAAGGTGGTTAAAAAGGCATATGGGATACTTGCCTTCATTAGCCGAGGCATAGAATATAAGAGCAGGGAGGTTATGATGGAGCTGTACAAAACGCTAGTTAGGCCACAGCTGGAATACTGTGTGCAGTTCTGGTCGCCACACTATAGGAAGGATGTGATTGCATTGGAGAGGGTGCAGAGGAGATTCACCAGGATGTTACCTGGGCTGGAGCGTTTCAGCTATGAAGAGAGACTGGACAGGCTGGGGTTGTTTTCCTTAGAGCAGAGAAGGCTGAGGGGGGACCTGATTGAGGTGTACAAAATTATGAGGGGCATAGATAGGGTAGATAGAAAGGAACTTTTCCCCTTAGTAGAGGGGTCAATAACCAGGGGGCATAGTTTCAAGGTAAGGGGCAGAAGGTTTAGAGGGGATTTGAGGAAAACCCAGAGGGTGGTTGGAATCTGGAACTCACTGCCTGAAAGGGTGGTAGAGGCAGGAACCCTCACAACATTCAAGAAGCATTTAGATGAGCACTTGAAACGCCATAGCATACAAGGCTACGGACCAAGTGCTGGAAAATGGGATTAGAATAGACAGGGCTTGATGGCCGGCGTAGACACGATGGGCTGAAGGACCTCTTTCTGTGCTGTATAACTCTATGATTCTATGATGGCCGAGGCGATGTGGTCCCACATCGTTCTTTCTGGAGGGCCTTCTGGCCCCTGAGGGTAGAGGGGTAGAGGACCTCTCTTGCAGTGTTGACCCCCTGTACAAAATGCAGTTCTGATGAAAGGTCATCGACCTGAAACGTTAACTCTCTTTCTCTCTCCACGGATGCTGCCTGGCCTGCTGAGTTTTTTCAGCGTTTTCTGTTGTTATGCTGCATGTGAGATCCTGGGTGCACCTTCCCTGGCTTGCTGAGCCATTTCTGTTAATGCTGAAGCATTTTTCCCATTTTTTCAGGTGCGGAAAGCAATTCAGCTTTAAGAGCTGAAGACTCCCATTTGGATAATTCTTTTTAATGTTACTTTTTTTTCAGAAGGCAGTTGGGCTGTAAGGGCTAAAAGCTGAATATTTTTACATCATTTTTATTTTTTTCATTTCAGCAGGCATTGCCCCTTTAAGAAACCGACAATGCTTTTTGAAATGACAGCCTTGCTTTCAGAGAGGCTGTTCTGGCTGCAACTACGTTTCAGCCACGCTACATTGGGGCCTCCTGCCGGGACCAATGCCACCAGAACGGCGTTGCATGGTGAGTTAAGTGCTGGGCTAATGTTAGTTAGTCCCCAGCGCCAATTTTTCGGTCCTGCCAGCGCCACCATTTTTGGCGGCCGTTAACTGCGGCCTGCGGTGGCACAGGCAGCTTTTGCGGAGGTCACGAGTTTCTATGCCATTAACTCTAGATCTGACATGGAATTAAATGTGCCCTTTTTGATTACTTCCCACGCTGCATAATTCTACATAAATTTGTCATGGATGTCTTTTAACAAAGCCTACCAAATAAATATCTACCTTTTCTCTCACTTTTCATTGATTTTGTAAACCTGTTTTTTTGAATAGGAGTAATTCTCAGAATAGCAGTAAACAGACAAATCAGCGGGAAATGAGTTGGCTTGTCCCTAAAGCCTGCAATAACTGAGGGCTAATGATGAATAATTTCAGGAGTGTGGAACAGTGTATGTTCCTGGCTGATTAGCATGTGCTGCCAAATGGCTGCTGAGGGGAAGCAGCTTCTGTGCACTGCAGTGCTGAAAACCTGCATTAAGGTTGAGCATGTTATTGCTGATATTAAAGCTAATTGAGGTAAAAGTACACCATGTTGTAAGACTCGGGTGTCACCCATGTATGTTGGATGTTGCAGCAGAGTGCTTGTTGATAACTGAACAGTTGGGCATTACAGCCAGTCCCTCAGTAGCACTGGACTTGACTGAGGAAGACCAGCAAGGTTAGGAAAGGGCTGCCAGAGATATCAAGTAGCACACATAGCATATTGTCCAGTCCCTCCATTATCTACCCACTGGCCGTAACATTCTAGGCACATCTGCCTGGGATCAGCTGAACAGCAGCGGCGTATGATGCTAAGTCTATCGGGGGGCCTGTGATAGAGCTGTGCCATCTCCTGCAGGTAGATCTCTTGATAAAATCTAACCATCATATGACACTGCCAGCGGTCGTGAAGGCCACCACAGCTCTCAATTTCTATGCGCCCAGCTTCTTCCAGGCTTTACTGGTGACATCTGCAGTGCTGGTCAATTTGCTGTCCACAGATGAATGAAGAAAGTCATAGATGCATTATTTAGTAGGGCCAACACCTTCATCACACTCGCCACTGACCAGCAACTGCAACATGAGTGGATTGCAGAATTCCACAGGTTCCCTGGCTTTCCAAGATTGCAGAGGGTCACTTGGGCCCCTGGGCATAAATGGACTGGAGGGCTTTTTACCTCGTCAATGGACAGCTGGTGTATTGCTAGTAGCACAGAATCATGCAGGTCAATGTCTGCTTCTCAGCAACTCCAAGAGTGTTTTTATTTGATGTCAATTATCTGCGCCAGTATTCTTTGAAGGGGAAGGAAGAGTGGAAGGATGGCTCCTGGGAGACCAGGGCTACACTCGGCAGCCTTAGCTAATGATACCCCTGTACCAACCGTAGACAATAACAGAGCGTGAAAGAGGCCATTGCCAGAGGAGGAGGATTAAAAAGCTTACAGTTGAGATCGTGGATGAATACTCCAGCTGCCTCAAGAGATTAAGGGGTTGCACGACAGTACAGCTCCCCAACCAGGGTATCAAGGTTCATCATTTTCTACAGCAACCTGCATAACTATGCTCTGTAAAGAGACTTCATCATGGTGCAAGAACAGTATCTATGCCAGAGCAAGAGGATAACAGCAATAATTAGGAAGTAGCTGCCAAAAAGCATCAATGCAGCTTGATAGACTGGTAATAATACAAGCTACTTTCCAACAGGTGCCTGAGATGCTCCATTTCTGAGACCTCTAGTTCACATCTACAAAATAAACTGCTTAAAGCACTTGCTGCTACATTTTTCTGAGCACTTACTCAACTATTATTAATGCCCATCTTTTGCGGTGGTTTGATTATTCTGAACAATTTCACATAAATCCTCAGCACTATGTCCAAATCAACCATAGGACATTTATTTGAACCATTGTGTGAATGTTGTCAGTGTGATCTACCGTGATGTTTCTCCATTGTGTGCAATATCCAACACCTAACTAACGACTTGTAAGTGATTCTCTTGTGGAAGGAACAAGTGTTCTAGCTATTTGCAGAAAATCACTGGCATCCTGCTGGGATTTTCATGACCCCAGACCTCCTTGTGGTGTGCATTATGATAGTCTTGCATCTGAGTTGGTCATGTCCAGTGCTGTTGTAGCTGGCTGGTCTTGCTCACTTTCTGGCCTATGTAATGTCACTTCTACAGGGATGCTTGATGGGTTAAATGTGGTGTTGTCTTGAGCGACAACTGCTTGATCCATTCTTATTACAGATATGTCCCTGCTCTGATCGGTGTGACAGCAGAGCTTTGGACAGCTATGAGGTCTGTAAAAACCTAACCTCAAAGTTGTCTATCCAACCTCCCAGCATGTTGAAGCTAGCCAAGGGAGTGTCTTTAAAATTAGAATGTAAAGCCTCAATAATAGCATGTGAGTATGAGAAATATGGCTAGTGTGCTTATAACCTATATTACTGATCGCGCTGCTGTACATGCTATAGGAGTTGTCACACACACCTTGGCAGACTGCAGTGCAGACAACTATTTATCCAAGACTACATAGATCTGGGCAGTGGACTCCTCCATACTTCGAGACCTTACAGTGCATTCTACAGGGACACAAATGACTCATGTAGATGAGTCCGGTCAAGACAGTACTTTCGATTTGTAAGGTGACTTTGAGAGATCTGAATCACTAGGCATTGCAGCAGAGGCAAGAACCATTATACTCCGCTAGCCAGTAAGTTCCTGGCTTTCAACGGCTACAACCACGAGCAAAAATTATGATAGCGATTTAGGATGCTGTTAAGTACAGGCTTGCTCAGGGATATTGTGCAGCAGGGCAGTTTTTCCATTCCTAAAAAAAAGGAGAACAAAAAGTAAAAATGCTGCCTCAAGCACAACTTTCATTGGATAGTACTCTGATTTTTCCTGAAGTGTGTCTGTATAACAGTCTCTCAGTAGGACAACATTACATGACATACACAAATCAGTTGTAACAAGATAGATGAATTAGTGGCTCAAAGAGTTAAATGGGTTTGACCTAATAGCCATTACAGAGATATGGTTGCAAAGGGACCAAGGTTGAGACCTAAATATTCCCGATTACTTGACATTTTGAAAAGGCAGGCAGAATGGAAAAGGAGGGGGCTAGCCCTGATAATAAAGGATGACATAACGACAGTAGTGAGAAAGGATCTTGGCTCAGAAGATCAGGCAGTAGAATCAGTATGGGTGGAGATAAGAAATAACAAGGGACAGAAAACAGTGGTGGAAGTAGTTTATAGGCCCCCAAACAGAAGCTATACCGTTGAACAGAATATTAATCAACAAATAATAGGAGCTTGTAGTAAAGGTAATGCAATAATTGTGGGGGACTTTAATCTTCATATAGACTGGACAAATCAAATTAGCAAAGGTAGTCTGGAGGACAAGTTCATGGAATGCATTTGAGTCAGTTTCCTAGAACAATACATCATGGAACCAACCAACAAACAGGTTTGTAGGATCCTCTGGGGAAGAGTGATCATAACATGTTAGAATTTCACATTGAGTTTGAGAATGAAATACTTAAATCCAAAACTAGTGTCTTAAACTTAAATAAAGCCAATTACACAGGTATGAGAGTCGAGTTGGCTACAGTAGATTGGAAAATTAGATTAAAAGGTATGATAGTTGATAAGCAGTCTCAAACATTTAAAGAAATATTCCAAAATTCTCAATAAATTCCATTGAGAAATAAAAACTCCACAGGAAAAGTGATCCATCCGCGGCTAACCAAAGAAATTAGGGATAGTATTAAATTAAAAGAAGAGGCTTATAACGTTGCAAATAATAATAGTAAACCTGAGGGTTGGGAGAGCTTTAGAAACCAGCAAAGGATAACCAAAAAATTGACAAAAAGGGAGAAAATAGAACATGAGAGTAAACTAGCAAGAAATATAGAAACAGATTGTCAGAGCTTCTACAAGTATGTAAAAAGGAAGAGAGTAGCAAAAGTAAGCATTGGTCCCTTAGAGCTGAGCCAGGAGAAATTATAATGGAGAATAAGGAAATGGCAGAGACTTTAAACAAATATTTTGTTTCTGTCTTCACAGTAGAAGACACAGAAAGCATACCAAAAATAGTGGGGAACCAAGGGGCTAATGATAGTGAGGAACCTTAAGTAATTAAGATCAGTAGAGAAAAAATATTTGAGAAACTAATGGGACTAAAAACGACAAATCCCCTGGACCTGATGGCCGACATCCTAGGGTTCTAAACGAGGTGGCTACAGAGATAGTTAATGCATTGGTTGTGATCTACCAAAATTCCCTAGATTCTAGAATGGTCCCAGCAGATAGGAAGGTAGCTAATGTAACCCCAGTATTCAAGAAAGGAGGGAGAGAGAAAACAGGGAACTATAGGCCAGTTAGCCTGACATCAGTTGTTGGGAAAATGCTGGAATCCATTATTAAGGAAGTGGTAACAGGGCATTTAGAAAATCATATGATTAGGCAGAGTCAACATGGTTTTATGAAAGGGAAATCGTGTTTAACTAATTTATTATAGTATTTTGAGGATGTAACTAACAGGGTAGATAAAGGGAACCAGTGGATGTAATATATTTGGATTTCCAAAATGCATTTGATAAGGTGCCACATAAATGGTTGTTACACAAGATAAGGGCTCATGGGGTTGGGGATAATATATTAGCATGGATATGATAAGAGATTGAGTAGATTGGGTTTATACTCTCTGGAGTTTAGAAGAATGAGAGGTGATCTCATTGAAACATATAAGATTCTGAGGGAGATTGACAGGATAGATACTGAAAGGTTGTTTCCCCTGGCTGGATAGTCTAGAACTAGGGGGCATAGTCTCAGGATAAGGGATCAGCCAATTAAGACTGAGATGAGGAGGAATTTCTTCACTCAGTGGGTTTTGAATATTTGGAATTCTCTACTCCAAAGGGCTGTGGAGGCTGAACCGTTGCGTATATTCAAGGCTGAGATATTGGCCCAGAAATTAGGCTCCCTGGCTTCCCGCGGGTGCAATGATCGCGCGCCCACCTACCTACCACGCCTGCCGTTGACCTCTGGGCCCACGGGGACTTCAGCTCCTGGGCCTCCTGCAGCTGCCGGCGCGCAATGCTTGTGTATCCCAGGGGCGTAGTTAGTGCAATGCGTCCCCTGGGATCACATGGGCCATGGAGAGCCAATGGCAGCAGACCATCTTTCATTCATAGATTTGACAGGAACCTGTCAAATCTATGAATTGAAATCGGCCCCAAAACAACACCTAAACTTCAAAGTGCTAAAAATAAACTTACCTTTCTTTAAAGTATCTAAAAAAGATAAACCTGTTGAAAAATGTTTTAAATTGTAATTAATTAACCACTTATCTTGTTAAAAACGGGTCTTGCGCCTCCTTTTTAAAAGCGTAGCTTCTTCAATACTTACCTTCCCGGAGAAACCTGAAAAAAAACCTAAGTGCGCTGTGTGCGCGCAGCCTCTCCCGCGCACGCAGTTCACCTCTGAACCACTCCCTTCACAAAACCGGAAGTTCCGGTTTCCCGCGCATGCGCAGTGCATGCAGGAAACCGGCACTTCAGGAGGCCTTACGGGTGAGTACACAGCGCGTACTCACCCGGCAAGTGCCTAATTTCTGGCCCATAAAGATTTTTGGACTCTATGGAGATTAGGCGGGGAAGTGGATTTGAGGTCAAAGATCAGCCATGATCTTTCAGAGGAAGAAAATCAGGAAAATAAAATTGAGGTTTAAAAAAAAAGGAGAAATGAACATTTCTGCATTGACAAGAACATAACAAATAAGAGTAGGAGTAAGCCATTTGGCCCTTCGAGCCTGCTCCGCCATTCAATAAGATCATGGCTCATTGGGGGGAATGAGGGGCAATGATGTGAAGGGTAGTCTCCAAAAAGCGGTCAATGGATTGAAATATTTGGGGCCATCACGTGAGCGAGTGTGCTCTCAAAGACTATCTGCCATCTTGTCCTGCAAGTGTGCTCTCACAGATTATTTGCCAGCTTGTCCTGCATGCAAGAAGACAGTACAGAGATATTAAAAGTGCACAGAGCTATGACATTGCTATACAAGCACAAAACCTCTGGGGAATCTTACATGCTAGAATTCTAGAATACACATTCCTTGTGTGAAGCCCCTTTAAGAATTGTAGCTGTGCAAACAGGTTCCCACAGCATTTGGTAATTGTGAGTTGAAAGAAAGAACTCGCATTTATATAGTACCTTATCACATCCTCAGGACATCTTATATCTCAGGACATCCCAAAGTGCTTCACATCTGATGGATCACTTTTGAAGTGTAGGCCACGATTTTATGAACCTCGGCGGGTACATGGCAGGCAATGTCGGTGGCAGCCAATTGAAGGAAGCGGGTCTAATGACGTCTGTCATCAGCCGGTTTCCTTATAGGGACCATGCCCAAATTTAGTTTGACAGCTGTGCTGTCAGTGTTCTACAGCATTGAGTGCTGCAAACACTAACAAACACTGCACAGAGGTGCAGGGCTGCACCCAGGTTCTCCCATGATTCCCTCCATATGCTTATGGAGGGAGTCACAACATGCAGGGAGGTCCTCTTCCCTTCCCATGGGTGAAAGAAACCTCCCCAGGACACCAACACAGTCTGGTTGCACATTGCACAGGAGGACACAAGCAGGGATGTCGTCAGGAGGACCAGGCTACAGTGGAGCAAACCTTTCAATGATTTCAGTAGACCACGAAACGTTACTGCAAAGCCACACTCAACCTCATCCTGCTGCACCACTCATCGCATCCCCATCACTCTGCCTTCTCTACCCTACTCCTGCACATCCTTACTCACACCAACTAACCTTGCACCTCCACCCATCCCTCTCTATCTACATTATCACATCCCCATCTCACTAGCCACCCCTCTCACTCACCCTCATCCTAGTCCAATCATACCAACTTAAAAACACACAAGAGTAGGCACTTGAGTGTTTTAGCCAATGTTCATGTGAAGTTTCTGTTAATGTGCTGTCAAACATTGACATCTTTATTTTCAACACTTTGTGTTCTTGGACAGATTTGTGTGCACCTTTGGAAGTGGATTAGTGAGTTGCAGTGAATGGTGAGACATAACGGTACCACCCACAATGGTGATGAGTGTGAAACAAATGGCTTGGGCATTGTAGGGATGCTTTATGTTGTTGATGTGGGATGGTGCCAATCTGGCGCATCATGTGGCAGCCAGGGTGTACAGCATCAAGTGAAGTAAATGTGGTCATGGTGAGGCCATCCCTGGCCTCCCGGGCAGCAAAATTCCAGCCATAGTCACTGTTGTTATGTAGGCAAACACAGCAGCCAATTTGCACATAGCAAAATCCTACAAACAGTAAATGACAATTGACCATACTTCCTATGACTCCTTATCATTACAAAGCATTCCTTGGGCTGCTTCTATTAGTTCAGAACTGATAACCTCCTGTCACAGCTTAATATTTTACATCATGAAAGGTTGAAAATAGCAGAGATACATTTCTGCCATGTCTACTTCTGGCAGGTGCTAGTCAGTATTGTTGGCTTACCTTAGCAGATTTATTCAAGTCTGATATCCTCTATAACATGGAGGTTCAGGAGACAGCATGGATTCCTTCCACAATTTGCTCTCTTGCCTGCTGCACCAGCCACTTCTGGGGGGGGCAAGCGTAGATTGACCATCTGTCCCATAGAGTGTGTCCCTCTTCTCTCTCTCTCACTCCTTCAAGGAAAGCTTCCATGATCTCATCTGTAAAACCGCCTTTCCTCTGCCTGGATGGCTGCATTGTTCAGTAACATTGCTTCAATAACAGCTGCCCTGAGCTACTTTGCACTATTTCAGGGATTTAAATGCCTTGTCATTGCATTGACCAAATGTTACTTTTCATTAATTAATGCGAGTCCCCTCTGGATGGCCTAATGTGTGAGTGTTAATGTGCACATTTAAATGTATCTATTGTAATCAATTAAATCAGGGGTTAGGTAATTTTCTTTCTACTGCTCAGAAACCTAAAGTAATGTTCAGTTACCCCTTGATTAATACAACAACGGTATTTTCTAGGATATTGTCTGGTGCATTTTCTACCAATAATGCACCACCGTTTACACACATCTACTTTTTTCATGCAGTCTATGTTGTTTGTTTCAAGTGTCAACCTTCTTTGACTATTCCTCCTCTTGTTTTATCTACTCTAACAACTGGAATTGTCATTCATATATTTCAAGAGCAGAACCTTATCAGCGCTATATTCTGCATACTCTGCTCTGTGTGCCAATAATAACAGTTTTTTCACCACGATAGCTGTTCTTGCTGTATTTTTCTAACTGTACACTGTTCAAGTTTTGCAGTACAAAAAGGCGCTAGGCTGGGCCATGTTTGTAGTTCTACTGCTTATATATAAAGGACACATTTGTCTGAATTTCGCTGCAGAACAGGGTTCCATTTAGTTGGATACGGAATTTGAATGAGATTTAATTCTTTTCATTGTATAAAAAGGTCACCAAAAACTACGATTTTATTCATTTGTGCAAGAGTAACTGTGTGATTTACAAATGATGAACTTGAATAATTTATGCTCAGTTTCTTACAAGAGAATTTAAAAAAAGACAGAATTACACAGGGAGATATTAAGAATTCAGGTTATCACACTTGCTGCATGTTCCTTGCTTAAAAAATGCAGTTTTTACATTTTCTTAGTATAGATCCAGAAAGCATTGAATCACTCTGACACAACAACTGTGGCATTAGTTCAGCCCTTTAGTATTTCATTAACTTGAGCTATTTTATTTTCACACATGCGAACAAGCCATGCTTCTGGGCATTCAAAGTTTCATTCCTGCCTTTATAGTTAATTGTGAGATTTGATATTCTATCAAGGTGTCCTCAAATAATCTCAGTACATAACATAGCTAATCAACTCCCTGCATTTGAATTAACATTCTGAAGGCTACTGCCACTTTCAATGTGAATTTTATTTAAATAAGAATGAATGTGTCTTACCAAATGGAGCATGTTATGTAAGTGAAGGTCAAATCTGTCAGCCTTTCAGACTTTCTTGAGCTTTCTGCAAAGGTAAATTCAAACTCCATTATTTCTGTTCAATTACAATTTAAAGATTTATTTTAACTCCAGTTGCACTCTGCTTAATATTTGTTACAATTTTTGCCCACTTATCCTAATATTGGTGCAGACCCACCCCCATACTGCCTAGTCTTCAGTTTACAACAGAAAGTAGCTTTCATCCAATCAGTTTCTGTACATGATTTACTTTAAAATAATCGATCTATGTCACACAAAACTTTCATAAACAGAATAAGGTGCAGTCACAAATAAAACTGTACAACTAAAGTCAAAAGTTTATGGCCGCGAAATTCGATGTTGTAGCACCGGCCGTCATGGGCGGTTTTGTTGAGAAAATGGCGGCCGCCTAGCTTCTGCCTGCTTCCGGCACGGGACACGGCATTTTGGAGAGGTCAGCAGAACTCCTGTTGCCTGCACTCGCCTCTCCCATGTAAATATGCAGATCGTGACATCAATCGGCGTGCAACGCCTGTATTGGCGCACGACTGCAATTTTGGACGTTGCTGCACTCCATACCGTCCTCTCTTAAACACGCACAGAGGAACATGCATGCAGAGGTTGAACAGAGATGCTGTCAGTGCTTCTTAAAGTGACACACACATCTTTCAGGTAAGTTTCAATTTCAGCGTTTGGAGTTTAAAAAAATATTTTATTGAAGTAGTGACTTGGTGCAATACAGTTGAAAATTTGTTAAAGTCTGCAGGGAGTGCTGCTGGATGCTTGCAAGGCTTTGGATGTTAAAGGAAGGCCTCTGAGAACACCACTTGCTCCCAGACCTGGGGCTCTAGTTGCAGTCCCCCTTGCGCTACATCACATGGAGATGAAGCAGAGGCAGCAAAGGGGGCAAGCTGCTCACAGAGGGAAGAGGAGGACACAGAAGAGGAAGAAGCAGAAGACGAGGAAGCGAAGGAAGGAGGCAACCCAGACATCCCCTTTCTGGCTGGGATATCTGGGATGGAATCATCCGCCTGGGGTACCAGTGAACACAACCCCAATTCCCCTTTCAACGTTTGTCCCTCACCTTACCTTCCCTCTGTTACTGACCATCACAGTGTCCTCTTGGCCACAATGTAAAAATAAAAGCCACCACAAAGCAAACTTTCCAATCCAACTTTATCCATATATTACATCAAAAAAATCAACTAGTCAACCTTGTGCATTCCCTTAGTGACTGTCTTGTGTGTGCCTTTGCCTATTCTACTGATGTCATGCAGTTCTACCCCAGTGGCTGCAGCATGGCTGGTGGAAGGCTGCTGACTTTCAGAGGGGGACTCTGCAAATGGCCTTAAAGAATGACCTTGAGGAGCTGGTGGCTGGGACTGTGAAATCGAGTGATGGGGGGCGATTTTCTGACATCGGAGGAGGCAGGTTTGGAGGCGGGAAAGGTGGGAAAATCAGATTCAAAGAGGTCGGGTTCGGAACCCGCCTCCAACCCGCCTCCGCGGGATTTTGCCGGAGCCGGTTTTGGAGGTCGGGAAACGCTCCCGCCTCTAGCTGGCCATTGTGCTATTAAAGATCCTTAAATGCTTGTTAAGGGCCTCTCTAGGCCTATTTTGAGAGGCCCTCGTGATTTTTCCAGCTTTTCGGCATGATCCACGACCCTCCTAAACCACGCCAGGTAAACCTGGCGGGTTGACTTGTGGGTGGCCTCCTCACTGCTGCAGGTCTAACAAGACATCGTTTATTGCAGCAAGGATTACATGCAGGTGCCAGACCTTAGCTTTAAAAGGTCTCTGAGCACTTTTAGAAGGCCTTCCAAAGTCGGAGGTGCTGCCGCTTGACTCCATCAACTATGGGACCTCCTTGGAAGACCCTCTCCCCACTTGCAATGAGCGCTTCCCCAAAGGAGGCATCTACAAGCAGCACGGGAAGCATTTGTTTTCTTTCTGCATGGACCTCAGATGAGGATGAGGAGGAGGAGGACGATCTGGAGGAGGAGGAGGAGTAGGAGGTCAGAGCCCGGGATGCAAGGGATGAACTTATCCTGGCCAGATTTGCATAGGTTGCCCAAGTTGGCACATGTCCTTTGCTCCATCCTAGGACATCATTGACAATGGACATGACTCTCTGGCCTCCTTTCACTCAGGCCACCAACCTGACAATGCAAGTGTGGCGGTGCCCGCAATGTGGAGCTGCCTAAGGTGAAAGAACAGATGGCATAACGCCAACATTTTGGCTTCAAATCATTTTAATGCTTTCCAACAGGGATGGCATTTCATCAATACACAGAAATAGTCTCCCAATCTGCACACAGATCTGGAGGTTATATCTCTTGCCAGCTGTACCCACACAGCCTTGGTTTCTTTGACAGGCCTCTTCCTCCAAGATGAGTGGAAGAATACCTCCATGCTAGCTGTCACCCCCTCAAACAACATTTGCAGTGGCTCATCCGAGAGCCTCGGGTAGGCCCTTGCCTTGGAATTGGACATAGTGGTTTCTCAAAAGATGTTGGAGGTGGTGCAGGAGACGCAGAAATGCTGTGGAATGAGCCAAGGGAGCAGGAAGCCATAAAATCAGACTGGAAAAGTGCTGTCAACAGAGGCGAGTTTCAGTCCCAAAACACTAATTGAGCAAGGGCATCCCACACCTCTGAAATCAAGTGGCCAATCATGGGAAAATCACAAATTTTTGAAACCTATCAGTGGAGGCGGGTTTCAAACCCAGCCAAACTGAAACCCGCCTCCATCTCGCCTCCAGTGGAAAAATCGCTCCCATGGTGTTTCTTCTTCTTCACTCTCCTCTCCCTCTTCTTGGTCAACCACTGGCTGGGCAGGCTGGAAATCTTGGGTGTCTGAAAAGAGGAAGGCACAATGGTAGGGTTGTGGTGTGGGGAGGGCGAGAAAGCAAGAGGTGCATGCTTACACCATGTGCAGCTTGTACATCAGAAGAGATTGTGGGATGAGGGGTAAATGGGATGTGCGAAGGAGGATAACGTATGAGGATACCGGCATCTTGTATTCTTACAACCCTGCCACTGGCCAAGAGCTCAGCCATGCCCCTGCCAAGAATGGCCAACACTTTCTCCTCCAAAGGGGTGAGGTGAAGCTGGGAATAGGAGGTGTGCCTCGTGTTTGGTAGAGATTGTTGGTAGGTGAGTGATGGGGGAGGGGGGTTCATGCATTGAGCAGTGTGTGAGGCTCGTGGTGCAGTTGGTAGGAGACAGCTTTTGAAGATGCATTCACTGACCTTGACCACTGGTATGAGGTCATGAAACTTCTTTGGACACTGGAGCCAGGTCAAGGGGGCTACACTGCTGGTAGTGACGGCTTCGGTGATCTGGTCCCACATCCTTCTTTCTGGAGGGCCTCCTGGGCCCCTGTGGGTAGAGGACCTCTCTTGCAGTGTTGACCCCCTGCACAAAGCTGGAGTACTGTGTGCGAGACCCTGGGTGTCCTTTCCCTGGCTTGTTGAGCCATTTGTGTTAGTGCTGAAGCACTTTTCCCATTTTTTACGTGCAGAAGGCAATTCAGCTTTAAGAGCTGAAGACCGCCTAGTTTGGAATGATTTTTAATTTTTTTTTGCAGAAGGCAGTTTATCTTTAAGGGCTCGAGACTGCTTTCAAAAATTACAGCTTTGTTTTAAGAGAATGCAGCGTCGCTATGCGACATTGCGCCTCATGCTGAGCGCATAACCTGAAGCAGTGCGTTCGTCGCTGGGCTGTGCGCTATAATCATTCAAATTAGCAGGCAGCACCAAATTAACGTGCTGCCTGCGCTTTCTAAACGGGCACGAGCAAATCTCGCCGCCCCCCCCCAGAGCCCCCACCCATTTTCGACCCTACTTGAATTTCACCCCCTCTATTTTTTACCATTTACTGTGTGGCACAGTATAAAACTGGAACTGCCTTATCTTTGGAATCAATATTCCAGCAGACCGGCAGTGAATGCCAAAGAAAGTCAGACTTTACTTTTACAGACTGATGGGGGTAGAAATTGGAATGATCTCTGCACTACCACAGGTAGGCTCGAGGCCCAATCGAAATCGGTCCTCCTTCATGTTAACCAGACCTGCGAGCTACAGAGGGCTACCTTGAGTCCTCAGGCAGCTCGTCAATGGAGTGAAGATAAATGTCAGGCTGCAGCGGACCTCAGCTCGGTCCTGAGAGGGGAAAGGAGATCAGGAAAGGTGCTGTGCGGGATCCAGAGCAGCCCGCAGGAGTGCTCCACATTGAGGTAATTTTTTTTTTAATGACCTTTTTGGTGGCAGCCTCGAGCAGTCCCTTTAAGGATTGCTGGTTAGACCGCACGTAGTCCAAATAATCCTGAGGGGAGCAAGCCCGACGCCTACTCCGCTTAGGGGAAACAGATTTCCAGAATGGGTCCCGAAGTAGGTGCTAAGCCGTTTAATAGCAATGAGGTCCAATTTTGCCCCACTAACTATAAGCCAAGACTCCATGCAAAAAATGCCAATTTCAATTGCCACAATATTTAAGCCTGCTATTATTCACTAAGTCTTCTGTTTTATCATGGGTACAATAATAAGATATTTTTTTAAGGGATCCTAGACTTAGTTGTTGGAATGTGAAGTGAAATTTTGGTAAATAGTGAAATGCAGGGATTTAATTCAATAATTTAGAAAAGTTAAAATTAACTGTTTAAACTGATAGGAATCAAAGGCTTTAAAAAAGATTCAGATGCATTTCAACCAAACATTTAGAAATAGATGTTAATTACTTTCATCAACCTCTGGAAATAGGTGTTCATTAACTGAGTCACCAATCCAGGCATGCCAGGGGAGTGGAGTGTTGTTGCGTCAATGAAGAAAACAAAGCCTTAGCACTTCTCAGTAGGACAATTACAAACCCTTTACTGTGGCTCTGAAGGCCTGGGAGTCGGCCTCCCTGGTGGGGAAAGGAGCTAAGGTGAAGCAAGCCATCCTGTGAGCTGCACTGGTAGATTTTGATTGAGAGCCCACAGCGCAGTTTGAGAGGTAAATACAAATGCAATTCAAGGTGTTTTCTCTCTCTGTGACCTCTTGGATCCTGAGTTAATATATCACAGATATATGAAGGCAAAAAAACCAAGGGGGAGATGAGGAAAATCATTTTTACACAGAAAATTGCTATGATCTGGAATACACTTCCTGAAAGGGTGGTGGAAGCTGATTCAATAGCTTTTCAAGTATATATCCAAAAGGGAATTGGATATATATTTGAAAAGGAAAAAAAGCTGTAGGGCTATGGGGAAAGAGAAGGGAGTGGGACTAATTGGATAGTTCATTCAAAAAGTTCACAGGCACGATGGGCCGAATAGCCTTCTTCTGGGCTGTATCATTCTATGGGGGAAATTTTAACCCAAGAACAGGTGGGTTTGGGTCAGGTGAGGTGTTAAAATGTTAAAAATTTCAAAATGGAACCCAACCCGCCTCGAACCCGCCCACTTCCGGTTTTAACGGAGGCGGGACGGGTGACCAATCTGCTCCCAGGAGGCAGGTGGCTTATTTAAATATTTTAATGAGGCTGCGGACCTCACATTTTTTCTCCATTTTCGTTTAACCTTGGCCAGAGCAGGAGTGCTTCCCCATCGCACCCCCCCCACCCCGCCCCCGGCCCCCGGCCCCCAAGCTTACCTGTAAACCACTCCCGCGATTGGCCTCCCCCCTCCCCCCCAGGATCAGAGCCCCTCCAGAGCCATGATGTCACCCCAAGCCACAACCTCCTCCCTGGACTTCCAATCTCCCCCTGCTTCCCCCCCAGTCCCCACCCCCCCCCCCTCCCCCGCAGCATCCGATCACTCCGGCTTCCAATCTCCCCAACCACCCCCGCACCCTGGCCTATCGATCCCTCCATCCCTCCTCTCCGCTCCCCTGTTGCGGCTTGGTGTCGGAGGCCTACCCACCCGACAACCAGCCAGCCTCTCAATCTGGCTGGCTGCGGTGAGGAAACGGAGACAAAAAATGTTAATCATGTCCTGCCTTAAATTTGGCAGGACCTGAGGAAAACCCGCTCTTCCGGGTTTCTCGAATGCAAAACGCCACCCCCCACCCCTGCAACTCCCTACCCACAAATATCGAGGCATTATGATTCTCTCACCCCATCTTCCTTTCTCCTCCCTCAGGTTGTAAAGCAAGACAGAACTGTTGATATACTGTTCGTAAATTGAATGCTGTAATGTTCTGCATATAGTATATTGCATGAGCCAAAGAAACTTGCTTTATCCTCAGAACTGAATATGTTACCGTGTCCGAAATGTAAGGCTTGTCTAACTTCAATGGTTTTATTTGACTTGCACCTTTCTCTGCTGCTATAGGTATGTGAGACCCTGCTAAATCATTTGCTAACCTGTTTCTGTGTCTCAATGAACTGCTTTTGTTTTACTCAACCGAATCCAATGCTATAACTGAATACAATACAAGAAAGCATCTGTCTTTACCTTAAGAGGGTTTGCCTTTCATTGAGAGAGTCAGATGGCAAAGCTGCAGACTTCCATTATATTTGTCTGTCATGTACAACAACAATAGCAGCTTGCATTCATATAGCACCCTTCATAGAGAAGAACATCTCAATGCACCTTTCAAGAGGAAGAGAAAGATGCCAAAAAGAAAAATGGAAGGGAAGGTCAGAGATGAATTTTAAGGAGGATTTTGAAGGAAGAGGTAGCAAGATGAAGTGGATTTGGGAGAGAGTTTCAAAAGAATGGGAATGTGGAATGAAAAATTCGACTTCACTGGTGGAGCGGGAGACAAGTAATACTCCAGAGTCCGAGGAGTGAAATATATGAGCTAGGACATGTGACTGGAGAAGACCACTAAGGCAAGGTGGAGTGAGGCCATGTAGGGATTCAAAAATGAGGAAAAGAACCTTGAAATGGGGAGCCAGTGGAGATTAGCAAGGACAGGGGTGATGGGTGTGCAGGACCTAAGGTGGGAGGATAAACAGCAAGCAGAGTTCTGGATGAATTGAAGTTTGTAAAGGGTGAAGGAGGAGAAGTCAGAGAGGAGAGTATTTGAGTAGTCAATCCTTGAAGTGATGAAGATATGGCTTAGGTTTTTGGCAGCAGAGGAAGAGCAGTAGAGTCAAAAGTGGGCAATGTTGCTGAAGTGGGAAAATTAAATGTTAGCAACTCACCGAGAAGGCTAATAGAATTGGTGCCAGAGGCATGCAAGTGCTGGTCTGAACTGAACAAGGTGGTCTTCGTTCTGCTGAAATTGAGCTAAAGGGAATTTTGGAGAAAGTCGCAGTAGACAAGTACATGATCTTGGTTTTAAATACAAATAAGTCCATAATCTCCTCACATTGGAGTTTGCAGGGGAGGGAGGTCTGTCGAAGCAGTTGGCAGTGGAGGAATGGATTTTGGTTATTTCTTGCCTTCCAGGATGATGCTGGAGCAATGGGGGATTTGGCTATGAAGAGGGAATGTGGAACTGTTTGAATTGGCCAAGCAAGAACTGATGGTGGATTGCCAGTGCAGTTGAACCCTTGAGGGATTTCTGCATGAGGTCCATGGGCTTGAGACTACTGAGATGGCTTGTGTATTGGGGGACGGTGGGAGTGGGAGACCATCTGGAACCCAGTGGATCCAAGATCATCAAAGATGGAGGTAAGAGATTTATGGAATAAATTGATGGAGTTGTTGGCGCTAGCCTGGGTGGTGGTGGAGAAGGAGTCATGAGCTGAAGCAGACGCTCAAGGCGGTTAGGTGATATTTTTATTTTGCAGGGGTGGAATGACAAAGAGACGGGGCTAGGAGTACACAAAATGAATAAGGGGATGAGAAAGTGGTTGGAGATAGCCTTGTTAGTGATCAAGTCCTGCAAATAAGCAAAGCCTCAGGTAAAGACATGAAACAAAAGAATTAAAGAACAGCACAGACCTAATTGAAAATCCTACTGCAAAATTCTTTTTTTAATTCATTCACGGGATGTGGGCATCGCTGGCAAGGTCAGCATTTGTTGCCCATCCCTAGTTGCCCCTGAGAAGGTAGTGGTGAGCCGCCTTCTTGAACCGCTGCAGTCCGTGTGGTGAAGGTACTCCCACAGTGCTGTTAGGTAGGGAGTTCCAGGATTTTGACCCAGCGACAATGAAGGATCAGCGATATATTTCCAAGTCAGGATGGTGTGTGACTTGGAGGGGAACTTGGAGGTGGTGGTTTTCCCATATGACTGCTGCCCTTGTCCTTCTAGGTGGTAGAGACCGCGGGTTTGGGAGGAGCTGTCGAAGAAGCTTTGGCAAGTTGCTGCAGTGCATCATGTAGGTGGTACACACTGCAACCAATGTTCCCTATAATTTTTTTTGGTGCCGTGTGGCCCATTTAAGGGGCTGTGCAGCCCATTCAAAATACTGCGCATGCGTGGTTGTTACATTGAAAAACCGGCTGCGTGGGTTCCCTGAGCGCTGTGTGGCTGCGCAGCTTAGAGGGAACAATGACTGCAGCCACAGCACGTCAGTATTGGAGGGAGTGAAGGTGGTGGATGGGGTGCCAATCAAGTGGGCTGCTTTGTCCTGGATGGTGTCGAGCTTCTCGAGTGTTGTTGGAGCTGCACTCATCCAGGCAAGTAGAGAGTATTCCATCAAACTCCTGACTTGTGCCTTGCAGATGGTAGAAAGGCTTTGGGGAGTCAGGAGGTGAGTCACTCGCCACAAAATACCTAGCCTCTGACCTGCTCTTGTGGCCACAGTATTTATGTGGCTGGTCCAGTTAAGTTTTTGGTTAATGGTGATCCGCAGGATGTTGATGGTGGGGGATTTGATGATGGTAATGCGATTGAATGTCAAGGGGAGGTGGTTAGACTCTCGCTTGTTGGAGATGGTCATTGCCTCGCACTTGTGTGGCGCGAATGTTACCTGCCACTTATCAGCCGAAGCCTGAATGTCGTCCAGGTCTTGCTGCGTGTGGGCACGGACTGCTTCATTATCTGAGGAGTTGTGAATGGAAATGAACACTGTGCAGTCATCAGCGAACATCCCCATTTATGACCTTATGATGGAGGGAAGGTCATTGATGAAGCAGCTGAAGAAGGTTGGGCCTAGGACACTGCCCTGAGGAACTCCTGCAGCGATGTCCTGGGGCTGCAGTGATTGGCCTCCAACAACCACAACCATCTTCCTTTGTGCTAGGTATGACTCCAGCCAGAGGACAGTTTTTTCCCTGATTCCCATTGACTTCAATTTTGCTCCGGCGCCTTGATGCCACCCTCGGTCAAATGCTGCCTTGATGTCAAAGGCAATCACTCTCACCTCACCTCACCTCTGGAATTCAGCTATTTTGTCCATGTTTGGACCAAGGCTGTAATGATGTCTGAAGCCGAGTGGTCCTGTCCAAGGTTCCCTTTAAGCTGTGCGGCCGCGATCCAGGGAACCTATGCAGCTGGCTTGCCGGCTTTTTTAATGTAAAAACCACGCGTGCGCGCTATTTTGAATGGCCCACAGGGCCAAAAAATTATTACAGGGAACATTGGTCCTGGCATACCAGTAATAACAGATTACCTGATCATTTATCTCATGGCTGTTTATTCATGAGATTAAGAAGTCTAAGCAATTTTCTAATGTAAATACATTTTTAGTCTTGCCCAAGGAATTACCCTGTATTCCTAATACCATTGCTGTTTTTCAATGGCAAATTCTTGTTTGGCGCAGACTGACAGTGAAATAATATTCGGCCTTGACTTGCCTGCGAGGAGGTAAATGGTTGATCAACCACATCAGCCTGGCTTGTTGTAGGGATTGTAGTTGTTTCTGACCATTCTGTGTTCTTTCTTAGACTTCGTATTGTGCAGTATTTTTGAGTACTTCGTTGATATCTCTAAAACTATATTAGGTAAAGACTTAAAATAAAAACAGAAAATGCTGGAAATACACAGGAGGTCAGGCAGCATCTGTGGGGAGAGAAACAGAGTTAACGTTTCAGGTCAATGACCTTTCATCCAAAACTTTTTCTGACGAAAGGTCATTGACCTGAAACGTTAACTCTGTTTCTCTCTCCACAGATGCTGCCTGACCTGCTGGGTATTTCCAGTATTTTCTGTTTCTATTTCAGATTTCCAGCTTCTGCAGCATTTTGCTTTTGTATTAGGTAAAGACTTGTTGTTTAGAAGTTAATAAATTGTTGATGAAGCAATAGAGAATTAGAATTGATTCCACCTGAACATCTTGAAGACAGCAGGAGCTGCAACCTTGTAGGCCTTAGCAGATTGAGACTCACACAGATGAGTCATGCAGGCCAAATTGGAAAGAGAGCAGTCTGCTTCAAGGCCCTTTCACTCCATGGGGGATCCTCAGGGCCATTACTGTTGCTTCGTGAGGCCTACTGCTACCTTCCCCATGGCAGCCTTGGGAAGTGACGGTAACATGGTTAGATGGGAAGGAAATCTACTGAGGACCCAGACCCTGCCCCCACTGTCATTTACATGTGGCAGGGAGGTAAAGAGTGGCCAGCAGCAGTCCTGGGAAAGAATAGGGGGAAGAAAATATCAGTTGGGAGGTGAGGTAGTGGAAGGCCTCTGCATGAATTGGCCATTATTGTCTGCTGTGACCCTACCCAATTTTGCACAACATTGTGGAGGAAAATCCAACCCATCTTGTTTACCAAAGTTACTCTTTCTGTTCCATATTGGATTTTTTAAGCTATAGACCATTAGGAAGGAAATATCTATCATTTTTATTTTGCAATGTTGCAACCATGATTCAATATACTGTGTAAAACAGACCACTTTGTGTAATGCCTAGCGCTGATCTAATTCTAGGCATTCGCATGACTTCCATAAAGTTTTCAAGAGGAAAAATATGCAGCATAAAGGACCCAAGTAATCTGGCAAATAAAAAATATTTTCTTTGAACTTCAATGTGCTTTCAGAAAACAAGTTCTGCTGATACTGCAGGGACAGGCAACTCGATATTGTCATAAGTTAGCCAATTACTCTATACGGAGACAGTAAAAGCACTAATACAGTAAAGCTGGAAAAATAATAAAGATTCCAATTAGGGAATCAGTTGGCCACCATGTATAATTCATTCACAAGCATTTATGTGAACGTGTAGCCTATGAAGCCCCCAGTTAAATTGACAGTCTTTTACTATTCCATAGAGTGATACAATGCTGAAACAAGCATTTTCACCAGACAAGCTTGACGCTTTAGACAATTAAATAGTCTTCAATTACAGTTAGTTATAATGATCGCGGACTTCTCTCTTTCAGATTACCACACCGCATAATACTGGATGATTTAAATAGGTAATTCTTTGACTACTGGATTAAATTGGTTGCAGCTGCATTGAAAGTTCATGGCACATTTACATTTGATCCTCATTGGAAGCAATATATTTTCAGAATACAAGTTTGTGAGAAATGCCAGTCGTAGCACCTCAGTAAAGAGACCTACATACTTCCCATCCTTTGTGATTTTGAGAGTTGGGACCTCTCTCAGAAGAAGATTCTAGCCCCTCTTACAAATGGGGGCTGCCTTAAAATAATTTTTAAAGTTTACCTTTGGGGGAGGTCTGGATTCAGGCCATGTTCCTAGTCTGGACCTCTAGGTTGGTCCCACTTATGCTGCTTGGTTTTGCTGGTATGCCTGGCCAATGCCGATCGTACGCCATTGTTTGGAGACACCCCCCCACCCCCCCCAACTTACTGATGTTGATGGCCTTGTAAGTGGTAGACCTGGCCAAGTGAGAAGAGGCCATGGGGATGGGGAAAGGCCCGGCCTGAGGCATGGCCACAGAAGAGGAGGCCATGGGGAAAGTAAGCAGATGAAAGTAGGGGAGCTCCAGGCTTTCCGGTTTCACTGGTGAAGAGGGGCTACAGCAATGGTGGAGCGAGGCTCAGGCCCTGCCAAAGAAGAGGGGGACATAACTAGGGGGAGCAGGACAACCCAGCTCTTTGGAAAGCAGTTTATGGTGGAGTGGGATAAGTTTTACTTGCGGGGGAGTGCGGTACATTTTTCAAAATTTGGGCAGCATCTTACAGGGAATACATGCAAGAGGAGTAGGGCCAAACATTTTATCGTGCTTTTCAGTTACAAGTGAGTTCTGCTGGAGGCAGAGGGTGTGGGAAATGGGAGGGGGCTACAATGGCACCACTTATTGTCTGGAGGGCTGCAAGGGCAGTTTTAAAGCAACATAATGGGCAAATGTTGACATCGGGGGGATAAAATTCAACTTCGGCAGGGGTGCAAAACAGGCTGTAGCAGATCGGAAGCCATTTTATACCCCGCCGATTTTCTTTTCCATTGACAGAGGTTGAAAATGACCTCCATACACTCCAGTGGTCTCAGTTGGGTCATCAATCATAGTTTTAAAGGAAAATTCCTGGTCTCCCAGCCACCATTCGCGCAATCTATGTGAGCCTTCAAATAATGTGAACACCATTGACTGCCACACAATAAAGGTGCCATGGGTGCTTCCTGGATAACAGCATTGACTTACATGATGTTTGTATGTTCTAGCACCACTGGCATATTAATTGAATGGAATTCCTTTCTGTTCACGTAGCCCAAGGAGTTGGTGCAAGGAGTACTGATACTACATGGGTGCTATCTACATGCCATGTATTCTTTGAAATCCTGTCACCCGGTGAAAATTCTGTGTCTTGCCTAGCTGATGACTTCTTTCCCACAAGAAGAGTAATGAATGTGTTGCCCTTAGTAAAGATAGTGGCTGTGATCTGCTCGATACATCTACAGATTACATACTAACCACTCTGGCAAATATCTCTTGCGGGAGCTTGGAGGGAACCAGTAGCAAGAGCCATCCCTGTTCTAGATGTTTTCTGTGGGAAAGGCTGCAACAGGAGTTGGGGTCAACCCCTGTAATAGACGGTTTGAGTATTGGAGTTAATCAAACTGTCTGGGGAACTGTTTAACGTCACTCAGCCCCTATCAGACATTAACATCCGAACAATAGACCCACGGAAGAGCAGTCCCCCCCCAAATTACAGGACCCATCAAAAACATGCATAAAACAGATCACTTAGACCCACTCTATAGAAATCTCAGGCCCAGTCAGGAAACTCGAAACCTGAGCACAATTGACTACAATCAAGCAAGAAGATTGACAGGATGGAACCATCCCGAAACCACTTCACACATTCATAAACAAGTTACTCTTAACGAGCCCGCCAAAATCTTACAATAAACCGGGACTGATTTGGCGCGCAGATAAGGAAGCTTCAATTGGTATAATTGAAGGCCCGTTCTCAACAGAAAGGAGTTCTCCAGTACAACCGTACACAGTTCAACAGAAACAAGTTCAACAAGTTCAAGCAGCAAGCAGCAAGGAGTTCAGCAAGCAGCAAGGAGTTCAGCAGTTCTCAGGAGTTCATCGAGTTCGAAGAAGTTCACAGTTCTAGAAGCAGGTCAACACACAAGAAGAGACCAGAGCAACAGTTCCAATGACCATCAGACACCTCGCGGCAACAAGGGCCTTACAAAACTTTTTTTTACTTAAAAAGACTCTAAACCCTATCTCTAACAGAGGAAAAGTGGGTACTCACCCAATAAATCCAATCCAGCGAACCCCGAAACCGCGAACCAGCTCAACTGTCAAGGATTCATTTGGTGAGCGTTATCCCTGGTCCTCTAGAGTCCAACTTAGCTAGTAAAGTGGGATTGGGAGGGGTGAGGTATTCTTCTAATGTAATTTCCTTCGTGTGTATCGAAGTGTTCCCCATTTTATTAGAGTGTTAAGATTGTTGTGTTGTATTTTCTCTCTTGAATAAAGATCAAAGTTCTTGCACCAAAACTAGTTGTCTGCTGCACTTTTGTCACAACCCCCAAATAAGTCCAAGGTCTAGAACCAAGGGAGTGGGAGCGATTCAAACCGCTCAGAAGTCAGAGGTGAAGCTGACACACACCACCACCCTCTACACCAGATAGGAGTGCTGGGGCTGGTAAATACAAGTCCTGAAGTAGGACTGAGTGGAATTGTAATACCTCATGTATTGTTCACAATGCATTTGTTGTCCCCCCATGAACTCACCTTCCTCATGTAAATCAGGAAGCGCAATATGGACCTCCGGCAAATTCCCAACCTCAGCACTCTGCAGCAGCAATCAACAATATCGTAGGAAAGCTCAGTAAGGAAATACGCAAAAATGACAATCTCCACATCAAAATAACCTAATGCAGGGAACAGGTGGTAATTAATTGTCAATATTTCTAACAAAACAAGTAAACGTTTCAATGGACTTTCAGAATGGAAAGGTAGCTTTATGAATCCAACTACTTCTAGCCAGCCATTGCCTTTGCTAATTTGCCCATTGTATCTAGGCACAGATGAAGGCAGAGCTCACCTAAACAATGTGAATTGCAACATGGGCCTCACAAACACATCTCCTTCTTTGGAAAGAGGCAGTCAGAGCTGGAAGCGTAACCACCCATTTTCCTGATTTTCTTTGCACTGTGACTTGCTGTGCGCAGTTACTTGGCCACATACCTGTGCATGCCTAAAATCTCAATGGGCACTTGGCTGTGGAAAGGTCTCACACTGCCAGCACAACCTTGCAATTTTGCAGTTCAGATATTTGTTATTGAGCTATTAGATACAGGGATTGCTCGTCCGTGCCGGTAATAGCTGCAAGTTCTGCTGGGATCCCAAATGCTGGGCCCCGGTCTTTCACTCGAGTTTCCACTAGTATTGTTTGAAGCAGAACTTCCACCTGCCTCAAGAAAGATATAACCTTAAAATTAGATCTAGGCTGCTCAGGGGTGATGCCAGGAAGTATTTCTTCACACAAAGGGTGGCAGAAATCTGGAATTCTCTCCTCAAAAAGCTGTTGAGGCTAGATCAATTGGAAATTTCAAAACTGAGATTGATAGATTTTGTTAGGCAAGGGTACTAAGGGTTATGGAATCAAGGCGGGTAAATGGAGTTAAGTCATAGTTCAGACATGATCTAATTGAATGGCAGAATAGGCTTGAGGGGCTGAATGGCCTACTCCTGTTCCCATGGTCCTAAATCTGGTACATTGGGGGCGATTTTCCCACTGGAGGCGAGATGGAGGTGGGTTTCAGTTTGAGTGGGTTTGAAACTCGCCTCCACTGATGGGTTTCAAAATTTTGTGATTTTCCCATGATTGTCCACTTGATTTCAGAGGTGTGGGCCGCCCTAAGCTGCCACATGTGTGCAGTCTATGACGCCCTGCACCATTGGCATGCCTGCCATATTTGCGAATCCAACCGAACGGGCGGTTATACTTGCTTGATGCCTTGTGAACTGGATGTAATTGAGGTCCTTAGCAAAAAGGGCATCGGTAACCTGGGTGATGCAACTGTGGGCGGCCGACTGGGAGATGCCGCTGATGTCTGCTGATGATTCCTGGAAGGAGCCTGAGGCAAAGAAGCTGAGTGCGGTGGTGACTGTGACAGCCACTGGTAAGGGGTGTCCAGGTCTTGCTGCAGCAGGCCGCAGATCTCTCGGACAACCTATCGCGAAAGTCTCAACCTCCTTTGGCACTGCTGCTCACTCATGTTGAGGTAGCTCATCTATTGTCTGTAAACCCTCTGTCGGGGGTATCTCCTGTAGTGAGGTGCCTCGATGCGCTGATGCCTTCTGCCCTGTGCAGCATCAGGTGGCTGAGCAGGAGGTTGGGGCTCCTGCTGATGTTGCTGCTGAGCTGCCTGGTTCTACTGCTGCCCTGGATGGTCCTCATCCTCATCTGAGGTCCATGCAGAAAGAAAACAAATGGTTCCCATGCTGCTTGTAGATGCCTCCTTTGGGGACGCGCTCATTGCAAGCGGGGAGAGGGTCTTCCAAGGAGGTCCCACAGTTGATGGAGTCAAGCTGCAGCACCTCCGACTTCGGAAGACCTTCTAAAAGTGCTCAGAGACCTTTTAAAGCCAAGGTCTGGCACCTGCAAGTAATCCTTGCTGCAATAAACGATGTTTTGTTAGACCTGCAGCAGTGAGGAGGCCACCCACAAGTCAACCCGTCAGGTTTACCTGGCGTGGTTTAGGAGGTGTGTGGATCACGTTGAAATGCTGGAAAAATCACGAGGGCTTCTCAAAATAGGCTTAGAGAGTCCCTTAACGAGCATTTAAAGATGTTAAATAGCGCAATGGCCAGCTGGAGGCGGGAGCGTTTCCCGACCTCCAAAACCGGCACCGGCAAAATCCCGCTGAGACGGGTTGGAGGCGGGTTCCGAACCCGACCTCTTTGAATCTGATTTTCCCGCCTTTCCCGCCTCCAAATCCGCCTCCAAACCCGCCTCCTCCGACGTCAGAAAATCGCCCCCGATCGAGTGAGATGAGGCATACTGGCTTCCTGAAGGGCCCAAGTGTGCCAACACAGTGGGCTGCTAGGGCCACGAGTCAGCATTTTCCAGGGCAGGGGGAACTCTGCACACCTGGAAAAAAAAAAGTCTCTGACCTCTGGAGCAAAGGCAAGAGTTGGAGCGGGGGTGGGGAGCGGGTGCTTGAGATACACCCCTCGTGGTATACTCTGGTGGGGTCAGCACTGACGAGCACAATCCAAGCACAATACTGGGAATGTGGCACCTATGCTGGGATTACACTCCTTAGTGCTGACCCCATCAAAGAAGTCAGTCGGGGTGCATCTGAAGCAGCAGCCCCCTTACTCCACGTGGTGGAGGTGGGTGGGGATATCAGTATGTTGGCATAATGACCCAACCACAGGAAACCCACTGTCTGCCATCTTTGTTTCTTCACTATGAATTGGAGTAAAACAACTGAAATAAGGGACTGAAGAGATATAGAAATGGGGGGTGGGGGGTAAATGTGATTAGAACAATTTGCTTGTGCAAAGGTTAGCCGCCAACACGGACATGTTGGGCCGAATGACCCGTTTCCGTGTTGCAAATTCTATGTACTGTTCCAATATTGATATGAGTGAAAACCCTCCCATGTGAGTGCATGTTGATTGTGCTTGATGTGCAGTTAACCTCAAGTGACAAGAAGGTGACAGCTGCACATATTTGCACATGAAAATGCTGTGCTTGAAAAACAAGAGGTTGGATTTTAAAACAAAGGAGATACAATTAGTGGATCAGAAAAACAAGTAGATCTTTCTGAACTGATAATAGGACTCCACAATAGAGAACGTTAAAGGGCAAATGAAGGTTTTATCACTGACTAACATTTGTACAGTAGACCAATTATTTACTCAGTTTCACTCAAAAACAATCTGCACCAGGGCTTATAAATAATTATGAAAGATGTGTTTGTATCATAATTACAGAGAGCATCTTTCAAATTTATTTAAGAGATGTTCCACCTCTGTGCTCACTGATGCTTGTTAACTTATTTAGCCTGAAATAATTATACAGGGTACAGACAAGCAAGCCTTACAAAAGATCACAATCAGCGCCACAGAATCTGTCACAGATATAGCTAATTTTCAGCCCTGTGGGGAGATGCAAAGCGAAACAAAAAACAAATTTAGAAAAAAATGTTTACTATGTATAAAATCATAAAACATCCCAAACTCACCATATAAGGAAAATGTTTATCAGTTTATACAATGTTATTAAAGATAAAAGGTGAAGTTTATTCACTGCTAAGCTTCCATTGAAAACCTGTCTACGCTGTGATTACCAGATTCAGTTTCTATTGCTAGAAACTACCATTTAAATTTGAGTTTGATCTTGCTGCATACTGTGAAGTATCTGCTAATTAGGGAAACCTATTGATCAAGGTTAATGGTTCAAGCTCATCAAAATGGTTGCTTAATTTTAAACAAGTGCATGCTATGACAAGCAAAAGAAATCAAACTGTTTACAAAAAGATAGAAATATAGATGTTTCTGATGTGCAGTATTTGACCTAGAAATTGGATCACACACAGGCCCACCAGCCTTATTTGTATGTTAGCTGCGAGCACCAGTCACAGCACCAAGGCAGTTTGCCAGCAGAGGAGGGTGGAGCAAGATTGGTCGACTGGGATACCAGCCAAGGGCGCAAGGTGACTTCTGGGGGCTTGAGAGGGTGGGGCGGGGGATGGGGCAGGCAATTGGGAAAGGATGAGCGCTGGCTGGCAGTGACCTGCAGTTTTAATGTGGAGCTCCATATTTAGGTAAATAAAAAACGTACCTTTTGGGTGGTAGCTGCAAGCGGTTCCTTTGAGGATCTCTGGTTTGACTGCTGTGCACCTGATAAAACTGAACGCAGCATACACAGCACATTCTGCCGTCGGTCGTCAACCAAAAACACAAAGAGGCCTGAAACAGGTGTTCGGCCCCCGATTTGCATAAGCAATGGGCCCAACGTTAGTTGCAGGCGGGCGCCCTGGACGACTACAAGGCGGCGAAGGCGCCCTGACCAATATTGCGTGTGGTGCATGTCCTGTATGAAAAACAGGTGCTGCGCATCGAATTTTTAGGCCTTTGAATCTTCTTCAATTTTTGTAAAGTTTAAATCCATAAACACAGCAGCAATGCTGAGAGATCTAGCTAAACCAATATTTCACCAAGAGAAGACAGAAAATCATTCATACTAATGACCATTAAGGGAACAGGCCCACACAGTTTATGTATTATTTTTTCCAAACTCTTGATGTTTCCAGTAGATTTTTTTTAATTGGCTGATTTTAGCTTTCATTTAGATGGCGAGCAGAACCTTATGCTCATTAAGTTTCAGCTGGTAGCTGCAGGATGAAGTGATGTTAAATATTTATTAAAAGAAATTCTAATCACATATAGGCCATGGCGGAAGAGAAATTATTCTTAATCTTATTTTCTCTGTAATTACGGGAGGTTTTCATTCAGTTTTAAAGAATCTGAGAAAAGTGTACTTTATTGGCAGTACATCATATTTGAAGTGACAGTTTTTAGACACAATTTACAGGATTCCGTTCCCATCACTCAGCTCCTGCTTTCTTTATAGCAGATTCTACATCAGTGAATCTTCCTATTTCAGGAGGTACTTTGGGTTTTATTGGCACAAGAACACAAAAGCTATTACATTCATCAGCCTTCATTTAAACTTTGTGTTGTAACTACAATCAATACTCAACATGCTGCTAAGATTAGATAAAGGTGGCAAAATTACTGTTTCATCTTTTGGAACGAGGAACTAGCCCACCTTCTGACTCCACTTTTTTTTAAATATACCTTTTCCCAAACTTTCTCCCTTCCTCCTGAGGGTGCTGGAGTACACCTCTTACGGATGCCAGAAGACCCTCAGTATTTTGCTCAAATAACCATTCATCATGTATGAGCCCATAGAGTGTTGGTATACTATTTAACTGTAGAGGGCATCACAGTTGAGCCCAGTGATCACTCAGACATTTTTACTAGCAGGGGTTGTTGCTCAAGAGCGAGAACATGGGCTGATTTTTCCTTTCCTTAGCCCAGGGCTACAGAGGCCAAATATAGTGGCCAACCCCGACTGCCCCAACTGAGATCGGTTAGATCAGTACAGACCAAGAATTGAATCTGGGACCTTCTAGTCCGTATGGCAGAGTGCTACACAAGGCAGGGCCTTCACCCACAAAGCCATTGGGGAGCTTATCTTCATAGTTTTTGAATTTCAAACCATGTACCTTAACAACTCGATGTTCCAGAAAGCTTCAAGATCATCCAATAATTGAATACTACTCCCATATCTAATATCTTACTGATTTATGAAAGGGAAATCGTGTTTGACAAATCTGTTAGAGTTTTTTGAGGTTGTAACTAGCAGAATAGATAAGGGGGAAACAGTGAATGTAGTGTATTTGGATTTTCAGAAGGCATTCGATAAGGTGCCACACAAGAGGTTATTAAACAAAATTAGGGCTCATGGGATTGGGGGTTATATACTAGCATGGATTAAGGATTAAAATGAGAAGTCGCACAACACCAGGTTATAGTCCAACAGTTTTATTTGAAATCACAAACTTTCGGAGCGCTGCTCCTTCGTCAGGTAAAGTGAAGGAATACGATTAGAGAGTTTACTCCAAACACTTCCAAACTGCAAACAGCACAAAAGAGTCTTCCAAGTCCTGAAGGCTCAAGCTTCTGACATTGGAAAGTGACCATCTGTGAAATGGTAGCTTTCATACCACTTTTGCAGCTGTCACCTAATCACAGCAATGGGGAGACATAGAGAAACCGACCTACTTACCTGTTGTGATCTCCAAACGACGTGAACCCTGTTAAAAATGTGGTAAAATAGAAATAGGCTGGCAAAATAGTGGTTAACAAGCAGTTAAGTATCTCAAAGCCTCCCCCGCCGCTTGGTGTCGGGTCTGTTCTGAAATCGCAGACCCGACACTTTTGAAACTTACATGGAGGCGGGTTCGCAGCGGGTTCCCAACCTGCTGGCAAAATTCAGCCCTTAGAGTGTTATGCACAGTTCTGGTCTCCATGCTATAAAAAGGACACAGAAGCACTGGAGAAAGTGCAAAAAAAGATTTACAAGGATGGTACCAAAACTGAGAGATTACAGCTATCGGGAAAGATTGAACAGGTTGGAGCTTTTTTTTTAGAAAAGAGAAGACTTAGAGGAGACCTACTGTTAGAGATCCTTAAATTATGAATGGGTTGGACAGGGTAGATGTGGAGAGAATGTTTCCACTTGTGGAAGAATCCAAAACTAGGGGCCATAAATACAAGATAGTTACTAATAAATCCAATAGGAAATAAGGAGAAATTTCTTTACTCAGAGAGTGATTGGAATATGGAACTCACTACCACAGGAAGTGGTTGAGACAAATACCTTGGATGCTTTCAAAAGGAAACTAGATGAGTACATGAGAGAAAAGAGAATAGAAAGATATGCTGAAAGGCTGAGATGAGGTAGATGGAATGGGAGGGGACTCGTGTGGAGTATAACACCAGCACAGACTCGTTGGGCCGAATGGCCTGTTTCTGTGCTGTATATTCTATGTAATTCTATGTATCATTCTAAAGCTATAATTATGACAAATGATTTGTTATAACAAGTTACTTGTTAAATATTTGGAAATATAAAACTAGTATTAGTAAAAGTGACCATGAAGATTGTCATAAAAAAACAACTGGTTCACTAATGTTCTTTAGGGAAGGAAAACTGCCATCCTTACCTGGTCTACCTATAAGTCTCTCCAGTTTCACACCAACGAGGCTGACTCTTAATTGCCCTCTGAAGTGGTATTGCCAACCACTCAGTTGTATAAAAACGCTACAAAGAATAATTGCAGCAGTTCAAAAAAAGGCCCACCACCACCTTCTGCAGGCAACTAGGAATGGGCAATAAATGCCGGCCTTACGAGTGATGCCCACATCCCGAGAATAACTAAAAAAATAACTCAGGTGCAATTAGAAACCAGCATTTTCACTGACTCCAGGAGTTCTTATGAAAAAATACAAAGACAGCATATTGTGGTTCACAGGCTAAGTGTAGACATTTGCACGTTTGTCGAGGGATGTTATGCCTTCCAAAATCATTTACCATAGTTGTACTATAACATCTAGAACAGTAAGAGAGCAATGTTTGTGACAGGTGATGATAGACGTTGTTGTTTCTGGGTACTCTCTTACAAAGAAGATGAGCAGCAAATGAATGATGCTTAGTCAAGGGTAATAACTCATGGTTTGGGCCAACTCAAGATGCAAGTTATTCCACCAATGAACTGATGATTAATGATTCCTTAGGGATTGTGCCGATGCTTAACCAGCTCATAAACTGTGGAGAAATACAGATCTGCTGAACATTTGAAATATTTGAACAGAATTAATAAATGGTAATACTTATATTTTTCACATTCCATGCTGCCTTAGTCACTTAGACTCAAGATACTTTGGGCTGGATTTTGCCATTGGTGGCGGGTTGGAGGCAGGTCAGGTGGTCGGCGGGTCCCGCTCCCGCCTCCGCTGTCAGGCGGGATTTTTTTTAGCTATTTTGCCGTAATTCGCCAATTGATTCCCAGCGTGTGCGCACCCCCGGCCCAATGAGTCTTTTGGGTCTGAAACTTGCCTCTGATGATGTCATTTCTCCAGCTGCATTTAAGGGCTCCAAGCAACCTTGGTTCATTTTCAGCCTCTACACTTGTGATTGCTTCTCTTCAAAGTGTTTGGAGCTTGTGGAATGTCGACTTCAAGGCCCAAGGCCTCACCACGGTTTGATGATGACTCCCTCCATGCTCTGGTGGAGGGAGCCAGAGCACAAAAGGAGGTGCTGTTTCCATCCTCTGGGAGGAAAAAACCTCCCCAAAAGACCAAAGCTGTGTGGCTGCAAGTTGCTCAGGAGGTCAGTTCCAGATCAATGTGCAGCAGAACCTGGCTGCAGTGCCGAAAGATGTTCAATGACCTTGTCCGAACAGGCAAAGTGAGTATAGCATCACCTTTACCCTCATTGTGCTCCCCATCTCCTCTCAGCACCATCACTCTGCATTGTCAACCTACTCCTACACATCCCACGTTACCCTTACATCCCTTGCACCCTTAACCATTCCCTCTCTCTCTGTGTACACAATCACTTCACAATTCGACTATGCTGCCCTCACACTCCCTATCACTGTGATGCTATGACAACAACTAACAACACACAGGGAGGGCCCTTAGTATTGGGACCTCACTCCATCTTTGTGTCCTTCTAAGCATCTATGCTATGGATTCTCTACACTCACTCCATCATTCGCACTCAAACTCCACTTGTGTCCCTCAATGCAGGAAAAGAGAGCCCACAATAAGAGGAAAAGGGCGAAGCCCGGAGGAGGGCCACCCTCAATAGCCCATCTCACCAGCGCTGAGGAGGCGGCCCGAGAGATCGTTGGCACTGAGGAGGATGTGAAAGTGGGGGACAGACAGACGGGCACATCAGAGCAAGCTGGTGACAGAATAGTTTTGCATCTCTCTACTTGACATTGCATGAGTGACTGATATGGCTTCTGATGCTCAAACAGATTGACTTATAATCATCTGCACTATTCCATGTGCATGCTACGTTTATATCAGATGTCTAACTCATGCCTTTACTCCCCCACAGGACCATCGACAGCCCCCCTCCCCACTGTCCAGGAGGAAGTGCTGAGCTGCAAGACTCCTCAGAGGAACCTGCAACCTCTGAGGGCACAGCGTCAGCAGAATTAAGCGCGCCCAGCACCAGCGCAGAGACACACACCTCAGTGGGACCTTCGGGACATAGAGTAGTGTTGTCACCTGGTGTATCACAGCTCACAAGTTAGCATCAGCAGGTGGTGGAGACAGGGACAGCAGTGGAGAGTCCTCATCGGAGGCCGCAGGGCGCTCCCAGCTCTGCTCAGCTGCATGTGGACCCTATGCCTCCGGGTCCATCCAGAAAGAGAGCGGTGCTGGAACTCCAGGAACAAGTGCAGGAGTCTCTGGCAGGTTTTGTCTCCAGGGTCACTGCGAGTGTGGAGCGGATGGAGGAGTCCAACGCTAACATGAGCAGAGCCTTTGTGGAGGCATTGGCGCATGAACGCATTACCGCGGAAAGAATGGCAACCTCCATGGAAAGGATGGCTACCTCCGTGGAAAGGATGGCTACGGTAGAGGAGAGGATGGCTACGGCCATGGAGGAGCTAAGTCGCCAGAGTGTGGAAAACATGGTGAATGTTCAGAATAGACTGACATCTCTGGAGGAGCGATGGGCAGCTATTGATCAGAGAAACCAGACCTTCATGGAAGTCCTCTGGAGTAGGACTGCCAGTGCAGATACGGGTCCTCATGGCCCCCCTTATGTGCAGCAAGGTGCTGTCAAACCACTTGCTAGCTCTGACGTGGGGCCGACCCATGAGACGGATGTTGGTGGCAGACAACAAGGAAGTGAGGGCTCCTCTCCAAGCGCTCATGTGACCATGCCACTGCGGAGCCCTCGGTCAGAGCCCCACCAGAGTCCTCACCCAACTGAGATGGACGTCTCAGCCCCTGCACAGCCGCAGGAGCAGCAGACTGTTGGCGAGCCCTCACAGCCTCGCAACCCCAGAGGACGCCCGCCAAAGGTGTCGAGGCAGGACCAGCATGAGTATGAGCAAGGGGCCTCCACATCTGCTGAAGCCACAGGGGAAGCACCACGTAGGAGCATGCGTAAGAGGAAGATAAAGCACAAGTAGTCACAAGGGTAGTCACTTGGGTGTTCTGTTGTGTTTAATTGTTAAATGCCATACTTTAGTCAATGTATTAAAATGAAGTGATGGCAAACTGTTGAAGCTCTCGACTCAGTCATTTCGGAAATGGAAGTTCCACATTGAGGGCTCTGGGTGAATTGTATTTGTCATGATGGTGGTCAGAGTAATAGGAAGCCACAAGTTCTTGTCCATTGTCTATGATGTGATAAGAAGGTGCCAGGCACATGTGTTTGAATGGGCAACTTAAGCAAATCTGGCCAAGATGAGTGCATCCCTTGCATCCCGGGCAGCAATGTGCTCGGGTGCTGCTGCAGCTGGTTGATGCGCATCCTCAAGGTCTTCATTCTCGTTCTCCTCCTCCTCCTCCTCTTCCTCCTCCTCCTCATCCTCATCTTCATCTGAGGAGGCTATGCGCTGAGCCACTTGTTCCTCAGGCAGCTGCAAGCCACGATGCTGTGCGATGTAGTGCAGTGCAGACCACGACGATTCTGGAGACCCTGCAGGCCTCCACTTGATCTGTCAAGGCATCTGAATTGCATCTTCAGCAAGCCGATGGTTTGCTCGATGATGGATCTGGTTGAAATGTGGCTGGAGTTGTAGCGCTCCTCAGCTTCGTTCGATGGCCTCCTGAACGGTGTCATTAGCCACGTCTTCAGGGGATAGCCCTTGTCTCCAAGTAGCCATCCCGAAAGTTGGGTTGGCGGATCGAAGAGCGGAGGCACACTAGACTGCCGCAGGATGAACGAGTCATGGCAACTGCCAGGGTACTTGGCGCAAACTTACAAAATGTCCTTCTTGTGGTTACACACCAGCTGCACGTTGAGGGAGTGGAAGCCCTTGAGGTTGACAAAAAGAGCTGGGTTGTGATGGGGTGCCTTAAGGGCCACGTATGTGCAGTCTATGACACCCTGCACCCTTGGCAAGCCTGCCATATTTGCAAAGCCAACCGCACGCGCGTTTATACTTGCTTGATCCGTGGAGAAGTGGATGTGCGCCTTTGCAAAGAGGGCATCGGTAACTTGCATGATGCAAGTGTGTGCAGACAACTGGGAGATGCCGCTGATATCTGCTGACGATCCCTGGAAGGAACCTGAAGCAAAAAAGTTGAGTGCAGTGGTGACTTTGACAGCCACTGGTAAGGGGTGTCCATCCGCTCCTCTGGGCTCCAGGTGTTGGTGCAGCATTGCACAGATGTCACCGACTACCTCTTGCGAAAGTCTCAGCCTCCTTTGGCACTGCTGCCCACTCATGTTGAGGAAGCTCATCCTGTTTTGGGGGTATCCCCTGCGGCGATGTGCTTCCCTGCGCTGGCGCCTTCTGCCCTGTGCACCATCAGGTGGGTGAGCAGCAGGTTGGCGCTCCTGCTGTTGTTGTTCCTGGTTCTGCTGGTGCCGCGGCTGCTCTTCATCCGAATCTGAGGTCCAGGATGAAAGGAAATAAATGGTTCCCATGATGCTGGTAGAGCCTCAGTTGAGGAAGCGCTCAGTCAATGTGGGGAGAGGGTTTTCCCAGGAGGTCATAGTGGAGATGGATCTCTGCTTCACCACTTCCAAAATCAGTGGACCTGCAAAAAGTTCTCCAAGACCTGAAAAAACAACGTTTTGCCACCTGCAACTGATCCTTGTTGAGAGCTCCATTTTTGTGGTGGAGCTGCAGCTGTTAGGAAGCCAGCCACTTGTGAATCTGACAGGATTAGCTGGCATGTTTCAGGAGAGATGTGCAGGATGCTGGAAATGTGGGAAAATGTGAAAGGCCTCTCAAAATGGCTTTATAGCGGTAGGTAAGTGGTAGTTAAGTGCCTTAAGGGCCTATCCTGCCACCTGGAGGCACGACCGAAATGGACTCTGCAAGCCCGCCTCTGGCAAAGTTGCGCGGAGGCGGGTTGATGGCGAGATTGGAACCTGCCATCATTTTTTCAAATTTTCCCAACAGTCCTGCCTCCAAACCCGCCTCCTCAGGTCTGGTAAAATCCAGCCCTAAGTGACTGCTATCAGCAAAATAATATAACAGCAATAAAGTTATGCTTTAAAAATATCAAGATTATTAGAAGGTAAAATAAATTGGAACCTTGCTTATAGAACTTTGCATCTTGGTATATAAAAGGGGGAATCCTAACTCCGGGCAGGAGGCCAGTGTGGGCTGCCACCTTGGGAGTCTCTGTGGGAAGCCCAGCCAATATTAACTTCCAGGCCTCATTTACATTCTGCTGGCCAGCTGCCTATCCGAAATGGGCATAAAGAGGCAGTTGGCCAGTTGCCGGCTGGCAAAGGATGGCTTGCCCACATGGCGCCCAACAGCGCTCAAGCAAATCACAGGGTGGGGGGCAGTTATGGAGTTCAGCGGGGGCTCGCAGGTGAGAAGGTGGGGAGCCCCAGGCTGCAATGATTCAGACTTTCCTTGTGGGGCCTCCGAGCATTCTTGCTCTTTCTGACCCCAGATAGCTAAGTTTAAAACTTATCTTTTAGGGCCTCTTCTTCTTCCCCGATAGGTTTTACTGAGTAGAGTATTCATGACTCAGTATGTCATTCAAATGCCATTGACGTCCTGTGTAGGTCATTGGACCATGATTAACATATATTAATGCAGCTCCCACCTGAGTCAGACGGGCACCTCAGCTGCTGCCAAAAACAGCAGGGTTAAACCTGCTGTGGGTTGGGAAAAGATCGACAAATAATACCGCTTGATTTTAACTCCCATTGAATTTGATTTCTGCAAAGCAGAGGGAATTAAAATTCCCCCCTGAAGAATCAAGCTGATACAATGGGCTGGATTTTAATGCACAAACGCGCTGGGAGCGGGGCGTCTGATAGCGCATTGGAAACCCGGAAGTAAGTGCAGCACATTTGTCAGTGGCTTTTTAACTCAGCCACCTCAATACCATTTTACTTCCAGGTTTCCCATTGTGCTGTTGTGGGCTTTAAGGGCCCGGAGGGAGATATGCTTCCCCAGTGACGGGAGGAAGAAGTCTGCAGCTGAGACAAAGAAGGCGTGGTTGGAGGTTGCTGAGGAGGTCAGCAGCAGGACCACGGTGCTATGCTCTTGGATGCAATGCAGAAATCAATTCAGTGACGTCAGCAGGACAGGAAAGGTGAGAGCAATGGCACACTGACCTACATCATGATGTGCGTATCACACTAACCCCCCCACTCTGCCTTCTCAAGCATACTCCAGCACATCACTCCTCACACCAACTTACCTTGCAGGTACACCCATCCCTCTTTGTCTATGCACTTGCTTACATCCCCATCTATCCATCCACTACTGACACTCTCACTCATCCTTATGCTATGACATGCCTCTCCCTCACAGTCATCCTCAACAAATGCTCTCCATCCATCGGCTGAACACATCCCATTACTCTCACTCAGGTCCCTTCTTTCCCTCCTTGCAGGATAAGAGAGCACAGAACAGCTGGGAGAGGCAAAGAACCGGAAGTGGTCCTCCAGCCATCTCTCAATTAACAATAAAATAAAAAGCTGGAAATACGCAGCAGGTCAGGCAGCATCTGTGGAGAGAGAAACCGGGTTAACGGCCGGAATCTTTACCTGAGCATTGGGGCGGGTGCGTGTGGGGCGCGTAGCGGGTCGCCATCCCGAACGTTTTAACAGCGCATTCTGCACTGCGCATTTAACTCAATTACATCGATTGGAACAGTCATGTGGGTTTCCTGGCCCAATTAAATGGAGTGGGTCTGATGATGTCATCGATGACGCGTTTTCAACTGGGTTATTTAAAGGAGCCATGGCCACATTGCATTTGAAGGTTCATTTAGGAGTGTGCAGTCACTGCACTGGAGGCTTTGATTGCTCCAAACACTTGGAGACATGACTGCACAGAGGCAGAGGGCTGCACCCAGGTTCTCCGATGACTTCCTCCAGCTTGTGGAGGGAGTGAGAGCACGCAGGGAGGTCCTCTTTCCTTCGAATGGGCGGAAGAGACTTCCCCAGGAGACAAAAAGAGCCTGGCTCCAAATTGCAGAGGAGGTGAACAGCAGGGATGTGTTCAGGAGGACCTGGGTGCAGTGCCGGAAACATTTCAATGATCACATTAGATCAGAAAGGTGAATACAAAGCCACACTCAATTTCATCCTGCTGTGCCTCTCATCACATCCCCATCACTCTGCCTTCCAAACTTACTCATCCTTACTCACACCAACATACCTTGCACGTCCACCCATCCCTCTCTCTCTATCTACATTATCACATCCCCATCTTACTAGCCACCCCTCACACTTGCCCTCATCCTAATGCAATCACACCAACTAACAACACACAAGGAGGCCACTTGGCATTGCCTCCCCAATCCATCATAGTCTCCCTCTAAAGATGTAACCCATCCATTCCTTACACTCATTCCATCATTCTCACTCAACCATCTCTTCTTTCCCTCCTTGCAGAAGAGAGCCCACAATAAGAGGGAGAGGGAGAGAACTGGAGGTGGGCCTCCATCATTTGCCACCCTCACAACAGCAGAGGAGGCTGCGTTAGAAGTCTCGGGAGTGGCCGAGCAGCTGGAGGTGGGAGACGGAGAGAGGGGGACATCTCAGCAACCTGGTGACAGAATTACATCTCATACAGCTACATGGCATACATCAGTCACTCATATGGGGACTGATATGATCAGCCACTGACTGGTCATCATGTGCATAATGGTATCTGTACCCATTCTTCATATGACATATCTAACTCATCTCTTTACTCTCCCACAGGTCCATCAAGCTCCCCACTCCGTCCCCCCACTGTCCAGGAAGAGCAAAAGGGTTGGAATACAGGAACAGGGATACCTTGCTGCAGCTGTACAGGGCACTGGTGAGACCACACCTTTATGGTGTTGCTGTGGGGTGGTGCCAACCTGGCACAGCATGTGGCAGCCATATGGGTGTATTGCGTAAAGTTAAGTAAATATGGCCATAATGAGGCCTCCCTGGCCTCCCAGGCAGCAATGTGCTCGGGTGCTGGTGGGATCTGGCCCGGTAGCTTCCTCCTCCTCCTGCTCCTCCTCGTCTTCCAGCTGATGCTCCTCCTGCTCCTCCTCCTCTGAAGAGGCTGTGCGCTCAGAGCCTTGCTCCTCATGCAGTGCTAATCCTCGCTGCTGCGCGATGTTGTGCAGGGCACAGCAGACCATGACGATTCTGGAAACCCTGGCTGGTGCTTACTGAAGGGCTCCTCTAGATCTGTCAAGGCATCTGAAGCGCATGGACCCATGTCAATATTGCTCTAATTGAGCGATTAATACATTGAAATTGACAACCCGCCTCTCCGGAAGGGGTTGCATGCACGCAGCCTAACATGCTGCAGTGAAATGTGGAAGTCGGTGGGTTGGAGCCAGCTTCCCGGGTGCTCACATTTTTGCCGGATTTAATGTCCCACCCACACCAAACACCACGCGCTCTTCCAGGTTAAAATTCCCCATATTGAGTGGAAAAAACAAATGATGTGAGAGTTACTGAATTCTGTCTAAAGCAATTCAGTATTTCTCACATCATTTGTTTTTTCATTATTCAGCAACAAGATGTTGCATTTACACAGCAACATTAACATAGCAACATGCCTAAAGGTGCTTTCCAAAGCAGAGATACCAGATATTGAGCAGGGATTTGGGAAGAGGGATAAGGGGACCTGACCAAAGGTGCTGCCAAAGAGATAGATTTTGAGGAAGATTTTGAAAGTGGGGTGAGATGGGGAAGACATTAAGAAGGGATTCCAAAGTGCTAGGGTGTGGGATAATGCCAGAGGAGAAGGAGCAGTTTATAATGTCAGAGACCATTGTACCCTGGAGATTTAGTTAAGTGATCAGGAACTGAAGTGGGATGGAATCAAGGAAACAAGTGATAGATCTCACAGAGGACATAACTCTGATGAAGACTAAGGGGGAAATCCGGAAACGCTACAAAATTTTGTGGGATGATCCTAGTACATGGGGGGGGGGAGGGGGGGCGCGGTGGAGGTAATGGGGTAAGAGGCTGAAAAGACTGAGCAGATGGTCTCAATCTTAGACATGAAATCTGTGAGCTCAACACAGTTGGTGTTGGTGGTGAGGGATGGAAGGTCGGAAATAAAGGAAACATTCTGTGGTTGACAATGGGAGTTTGGGTTGTTTTTGTGACAAAAATTAAGCAATTAAGTATCATGGTTTTGGCTTCTTTCTTTTTGTGATGGTACTTATGGGGTTAAAAACCAGGCTCCCTCACAGAAAATAACCCAGCTTGTTCTGATACAATAGCCCCAGAATAAAGATGTTTTTTCTAGCTAAGTGCCCGAGGGAGAAATCAAGCCATTCAATGCAAGAATTTTATGGGTTTTATTGATGTATATGTTTGACTGGCTCATCTTTTTGAGTTTAAGAGATAAATATCTAAATTAATTGTTTTTGCAAAGCATTTTCAAATTAAGTATTCTGTCTGAAGACATTAGGAAAACTTGGCCAGAAAGACTCCATGGATGGCGGGCAACAAGCCAACATGCAAAGGTTAAGACTTAGGCTTGTGTTTGGACTAATTTACATTGCAGTGTGGTGGAGTAAATGCAACTATGGCCTGGAATTTGCGGTCAGCGGCAAAGTGAAGGCGTTCGCTGCTGGCCCTGGAGTAAGCTTCGCACAAAGATCTCGCGATCTCTGTGTTGAGAAGTTCAGTTTTTCCTATGTGTAATTCAAATCAACGGAGTATAGTGGGAATCCCATAGTGCGAGCTGTTGTGACATCAACAAGCTGTCTAAGCAGCCAATCAAAAGGCAGAATTTTCACAGACAGCGAACAAGGAAGTGAGTAAGCTTTTAAAATTCTAACTTTTTAAAAATGTTAGAGAGAGTAAAACAAAGACTGGGACTCTCACACGGGGAAAAGGCAAACCTGAAATAAAGATGAACAAACGTTATAAAAAAAATTAAAACTTTTTTTTGAAAAGTTTCTTAAAATTTTTAATTTTTATTAAAATGGATAAAATTGACGCTGCACAAAATTAAAATTAGTTTTCTCAGGGCCATAACCTTTGTTTAGCAGTCAATACGCTGATAAAACCCTAGTTACACCTAATCCAACAAGGTCTAACTTTTAGTGGAGAATTTAACAGTGTAATTACTGGAAAAGAGACGAAGTTTTCATTAGTTTCCCTGATTCGAAAGATTTCACTGATTGCCTGCTCTGTGGGGACGGGGAGGGGTTGCACAGCTCAGTCTGTGGAGGAGCAATGAATGACAGACCGCAAATTCAGGACTTCCACATTAGGCTGTGCATGTGCTAAATCCCGAAGTTGTGGTCAGTTTCAAAGGCAAAATGACGGCGAGCGCTGCCAGTTCGCTGTCATTGGGACTGCAAATTCTGGGCCTATATGTTATTTTCCTACCTTCTAATGGAGGATAGTTAAGCCTGTAACTACTGGATGTCTTTGATGTGCCATTGCTTTTGTTTTTTAAATCAATTTACTGGTTAATAAAAATCTGTTTGGCAGTTTACAGCCGAATAGCAACAACAGCATCTTGAATTTATATAATGCCTTTAATACAAAAAACGTTCCAAGGTTGATCACAGATGAGCACAAGAGAAGAAGCTGCTAAACCAGTAAGGGAGAGATTCGGAAAGGTAACTGAAAGCTTGGGTAAGGAGTTGGTTTTTAGAAGATTTTTTTAAAAAGAGAAAGAGGTAGAGAGGCACAGAGATTTAGGGAGGGAATTCCACAGTGTCCAACCCATGTGACTGAAAGCGTGGTAAGGTAAAGGGTTAGCACAAAAGGCCAGAGTCAGAGGAATAGAGTGCTCAGGTGGGGATATAGGCCTGGAGAAGAGATGGTGGGGCCCGGCCATGGGAGAAATTTAAAGATGAGGACAAGTATTTTAAATTTAATATGTTAAGGGACAGGGATTAATATAGGTTAGCAAGGACAGGGGTGATGGGTGAGCTGAACTTAGTGTTGGACAGGATATGTGCAACAGAGCTTTGGACAAGTTGAAGAGGGGCAGAAGGGAGGCCAGCAATGAGAGCTGAGAATTTCAAGTCTGTAGATAATAAAAGCGAGTAGATTTTAAGAGATTGAAAAAGAAGTAGTATTCATAGATTATATGCATGGTTAAGTTGAATTAAATAGGAAGGTGGAGTCATTAGAGAGGAGCAAGGGGAATTTGAAGGGTATTGATTATAGTAACTGAACATAAGAACTAATAGGAGCAGGAGTCGGCCATTCGGCCCTTCGAGCCTGCTCCGCCATTCAATAAGATCATGGCTGATCTTCTACCTGAACTCCACCTTCCCACACTATCCCCATATTCCTTGAGTCCATTAATATTCAAAAATCTATCATTCTCTGTCTTAAATAAACTCAACAAATGAGCATCCACAGCTCTCTGGGGTAGAGAATTCCAAAGATTCACAACCCTTTGAGTGAAGAAATTTCTCCTCATCTCAGTCCTAAATGGCCGACCCCTTATTCTGAGATTGTGAGCCCTAGTTGTAGACTCCCCAGCGAGGGGAAACATCCTCCCAGCATCTACCCTGTCAAGCCCCTTAAGAATTTAAATGCTTCAATTAGATCACCTCTCATTCTTCTAAACTCTATGGAATTTAGTCCTAGTCTACTCAATCGCTCTTCATAGGACAATCCCTTCATCCCAGTAATCAGTCTAGTGAGCCTATATTGCACTCCCTCTAAGGTAAGTATATCCTTCCTTAGGTAAAGAGAGCAAAACTGTACACAATACTCCAGGTGTGGTCTCACCAAAGCCCTATATAATTGTAGTAAAACTTCTTTACTCATATACTCCAATCCCTTTGTAATAATGGCTAATATATAATTTGCTTTCCTAATTGCTTGCTGTACCTGCATGTTAATTTTCTGTGATTCGTGTACAAGGACATCCAGGTCCCTCTGAACACCAACATTTCCCAGTCTCTCACCATTCAAAAAATATTTTGCTTTTCAATATTTGTTACTAAAGTGGATAACTTCACACTTCTCCACATTATATTCCATCTGCCATGTTCTTGCCCGCTCGCTTAACCTGCCTATATCCCTTTGCAGCTTCTTTGCATCCTCCTCACAGCTTACTTTCCCACCTAATGGTAAATCAGAACTTTAAACATCCCCATGAAGTGCTGCTCAATCTCGCCTGTTTCACCGGGGTGTTTCTCGAGCCCCAGGAAACCCATGCTGGAGGCGTTAATTCAAATCCCTATTGAAATCATTTGAAAATCGGCTCATTAGCATGTGATAATGATCGAAACGCCCGTGCTAATTATCAACCCACCTCCGGTGAATAGGTTACTTGCACGCTGCCAAATGCGCCCCGTTAAACCTGGAATTGGGCCTATTGGAGACTGGTTGCGGCCACGCTTGAAATTTTTACAAGAAATTTATTTAGGCCAGTTTTCAAGTGCCAAATTCGTGCCAGGAACGATCCTTGCACCTGAGATGGAGGCCTGAAGATCACAAGAAGCTGGTCCTCGGCCTTCTCTAAATGATTGCGTTGCACCTCCAGAGGTAGCTCGCCCAAGTGAAGTATTGAATTTTGGGCCGCCTGCCTTGCCGGCAACGGCCCTCGGTTAAGTTGCTGGTGGAGGACAGTGGAAGAGGGTCAATTGCGGCCTTCAGCAGTTGTCAGGAGTGCTGTGGAGCTATGAGGAGCTCCTCCAGGCTCCACATCAATAAAAAATATAATTATACTCACCTTTAACTGCATCCATGTTTAGACTCGACACCTGCTCCCCTCAGGGCAACCCAATTTCACGCAGGGGTCCTAAAATGAGCATTAGACACCATTAGCATATGCAAGGTGTATATGCGGCTGCACTGGATGCCTGAAAAATGGCCCGACGTTTTTCAGGCATCCTTGGGATGCAGGACATTGGTATCCAAAATTGGGACTCGTACCAAAAAACAAGATCCAATTTCTACCCCATGATGTGTCAGCTTTGGCTCAGTGTTAGCACTCTCGCATCTAAGTCAGGAGGTCATGGGTTCAAGCCCCACTCCAGAGACTTGCGCACAACATCTAGGCTGACACTCCAGTGCACTACTGAAGGAGTGCTGCATTGTCGAAGGTGCCTTTTGGATGAGACATCTCGGGTAGATGTAAAATATACCACAGCATTATTCGAAAAAGAGTAAGGAAGTTCTCTTGTTGTCCTGAAGATACGTATCCCTCAACCAACACCTAAAGCAGATGATATGGTCATTTATTTAATTGCTGTTTGTGGGACCTTCCTGTGTGCAAATTGGCTGCTGCAATTCCTAATTTACAACAGTGACTACACATCAAAATTACTTCATTGGATGTTAATAGCTTTGGGACATCCTGAGGTCATTAAAGGCTCTATATAAATGCAAGTTCTTTGTTCTTGCTTTCTACAATAATTTTAAGCACCTTCATAGACACTTATATATTGTACTAATTATTACAATGCAAAACTTGCACCTCGGACTATCATAGCCAAGCAGCTATTCAGCAAAAGGTAATTTGTATGACTCCCCTCCAATATTGTAAGTAATGAAACCCGGAGTAAAACTGCAACTTATTCTGAAGGTTTTACATTATGAAAAGTAACTGAGGGAGATGTCCTGAATAGAGTTCCAGAGAAGTCGTGGGAAGGGGCAGAGCTGTTGCTTTAGGCTGAAGGAGAATTATTCAATTTGCTTACTGAGTGGGGGTGGGTGGGGCAATTCCCTGCCAAAGCTGGCTAAGTCTTTGCCAATCAACGCAACATTACAGGGAATAGTAAGACTGAAATAATGCAATTTACAGAACACTACTCTTAAATTAATATATATGACTGCACAGCCTACGTTTTATAGCGTAACATTTTAGAATACAAGATTTACTAAAAGTTTTGTTTTTTGAGTATTACACTACCAACTGAAAATGATTGCAGCACTGAATTGAAGCAGGAAAATAAACTTCAGTAGATGTTAAAGTCCACACTCTGAAACAAGCTCCTTCATTAAAGGTACCAAGGCCCAATGCTACGAATAATCTGGGTAAATCTAGGCTTGTCTCTGTTTGCTGCTCTTTCTTAAGCCTACGGTTTAGGAATTTGAATTACTGAGTTCAACCATTGTAGATTTTGGCACATTCCTACATCTTTGGTCGTTAAGAGTCCAGAAAAAACAATCAAGCGCCAAACTGACGCTACTTCAGTGCAATCACAAAGGATTGACTTTAATTTGCAATCTCCGTCATTACTTTTGGGAAGAGGGATCAGATGCATCATCATTATGTGAAGTTATGTTGTTGAATTATGGTGCACAATGGAATCCCGACATCTGGATAAAGGGAGAAAATGATCCATTGGGAAGGACCAAAATTTAAGAAAGGAAATAATAACAGTTGGAGATGTCATAGAACATGGCGGGAGTAGGATGTGAACCTAAATTTAATGTGATTTAACTTTAAAGTTAAATCATGAATGCCCAGGAAACTCTTTTGATGGAAACAATGAGGGTAACTTTAGCTTTTCTCGCGGGGCGGCAGGGGTGAAGGGAAGGTGTGATAATGAGTTGGCAGCCTGTTTTACACTTTGACCGATTTTTCTCTTCCATTAAAGTAAATTCAGTGATTCACTATCAGCCATTTTTGACCCGGTGATTAAAGTTCAAATTACTCCTTGACAATATTACTTCATGTGGTACTTCTGGGTCTCGGGGCTTATTTTTGGGGTGTCGCTATGAGAGCCTCAATAGGTACTAGCTATGCTTGCCTTTTTGTAGCATATGTTGAGCATTCTTTGTTCCAGTCCTACTCAAGTCCACGCCCTCAGCTCATCTTCCGATATATAGATGTTGGTTCTGCTTCCTGTTCTCACCCTGAGCTGCAGAATTTCACTAATTTTGCTTCCAACTTCATCCCTCCCTTACCTTTATGTGGTCTATCTCTGACTCTTCCCTTCCCTCCCTCAACTTCTCTATCTCCAGCTTGGGACAGATTGTTCACTGATATCTACTACAAGCCCACTGACTCCCACAGCTACCTTGATTACACTCCTTCCCACTTTGCTTCCTGTAAGGACTTCATTCCCTTCTCTCTGTTTCTCTGGCTTTGTGGCATTTGTTCTGACAATGCCACCTTCTGCACCACAACTTCCGAAATATCCTTCTTTGTCCTCAGCCGAGGATTCTCCTCCACTGTGGTAAACAAGGCCCTCAACCATGTCCATCCCATTTCTCGCACTTCCACCCTTACCCTTTCTCCTCTCTCCCAGGACCATGGTAGGGACCCCTTGTCCTCACCTTCCACCCCACCAGCCTCCGGATTCGATGGATCATTTTCTGCCACCTCCAATGCGATCCCACCACCAAACACATTTTCTCCTACCCTCCCCTTCCAGCATTCTGAGGGACCGTTCCTTCCATGACACCCTGAACCACTCCTCCGTCCCCACCAACACCTGCTCTCCTCCCCCGCCCCCCCCCCTCCCACCCCCAACCCTCATGGCACCTTCCTATAGAAGTGTAGGAGATACAATACCTACTCTTTCACCTCACTTACCACTGTGTAAGGCCTCAAGCACAGTATGGTATCCTCTACATCAGGGAGACCAAATGCAGTTTGGGTGATCACTTTGTCATCTGTCCACAAGTGTGACCCTGCGTTTCCAGTCACTTGCCACTTTAATTCTCCATTCCACCCTCTTTCTGACCTCTCTGTCCTTGGTCTCCTACACTGTTCAAATGAAGCTCAACACAACCTGGAAGAACAGCATCTCATCTTCCTACTAGGCACTTTACAGCCCTCTGGCCATAACACTGATTTTAACAACTTCCGACCTTATCCACAGCTGCCATTTTCTCTCGGATAGCAGGTGCTGGTAATGTGTGGTGGGTGCACCAGTGTTTACATGAATGGGGGAGGTTGTGAGTTGGTGCTTGGGATGAGGATCTGCTATTGGTACACGGTCGACAGTGTGGTCTGCACTCTGATGTCCACCTGCCTTTCTCTTCCACCATAGCACATGTCAGCCATGGCTTCAAGGGTAGCACTCTAAGGGCTGGATTTTCAATGACCAGTGGAGTCAGGTTTGGAGGCGTGTGGGGGGTTAAAATAGCGAAAAGTGGCGGGCGGACCTGATCCCGACTCCATTCCGCCTCCACGCAATTTTAACAAAATCGGTCGCGGGGTTCCCGACTCCGTCCCACCTCCAAGAGGCGGGAGAGGCCATTAAAGCCCTTAACAAGCCCTAAATTGGCTCTGTAATGCCATTTTGAAGCATTTTAGGTAGTTTAACCCTTTTCCCACGTGAAGCACACCTGATGTGAAACACGCCAGTGAAACCTGGCGGGAGCACAAGTGGATTGCTGACTCTCAGCTGCAGCTCAACCTTTAAAAAGGAGATTTGATCAGCCATCAATTTCAGGTGGCAGGACTTTGTTGTCACAGGTCTGGGGGTACTTTTAGCAAGCATAACCACAGCTCTGGAAGTTTGGAGCCTGACACCCATCTGCAGTGTGACCTCCTGGGAACCCCCTCTCGCCACTCTCATTGAGCGCTTCCTCAACTGAGACATATACCAGAGGCATGGGAGCCATTTATTTCCTTCCCTCCTGGGCATCAGATGAGGACGAACAACAGCCGCGGCACCAGCAGAACCATGAACAACAGCAGCACCAACAGCAGCAGCAACAGCAGGAGCGCCAAGCTGCTGCTCACCCACCTGAAGCTGCACAGGACAGAAGGGGCCAGCGCATGGAAGGCCGGCGGCGCAAGAGATACCCCCAAACAGGGTCTACAGACAGAGGATCAGCTACCTCAACATGTCTGAGCAGCAGTGCCAAAGGCGGCTCCGACTTTCGCGAGAGGTAGTGGGTGACATCTGCGCAATGCTGCAACAAGACTTGGAGCCCAGAGGACCAGGTGAACACCCCTTACCAGTGGCCGTCAAAGTCACCACCGCACTCAACTTTTTTGCCTCAGGCTCATTCCAGGGATCAGCAGCAGACATCAGCGGCATCTCCCAGGCGGCCGCACACACCTGCATCACGCAGGTAACCGATGCCCTCTTTGCCATCACGCACAATCACATCCATTTCACCAAGGATGGAGCAAGTGTCACGGCACGTGCGGTTGGATTAGCTAATCTGGCAGGCTTTCCAAGGGTGCAGGGCGTCGTTGACTGCACACATGTGGCCCTTAAGGCACCCCATCGCAATCCAGGTATTTTTGTCAACTGCAAGGGCTTCCACTCCCTCAACGTTCAGCTGGTGTGTGACCACAAGAAGGAAGTTCTGCATGTTTGTGCCAAGTACCCTGGCAGTTGCCATGACTCCTTCATACTGCGCCAGTCTAGTGTGCCTCCGCTATTCAGTCCGCCAGACCAACTTCACGGATGGCTACTTGGAGACAAGAGCTATCACCTGAAGACGTGGCTGATGACGCCGTTGAGGAGCCCATCCAACGCAGCTGAGGAGAGCTACAACTCCAGCCACATTTCCACCAGAGCCATAATCGAGCAAACCATCGGTATGCTGAAGATGCGCTTGAGATGCCTGGATAGATCAGGTGGAGCCCTGCAATGCTCAGCAGCCAGGGTCTCCAGAATCGTCGTGGTTTGCTGTGCACTTCACAACATGGCACAGCGTCGTGGCTTGCAGATGCCGGAGGACCAAGTGGCTCCTCACATAGCCTCCTCAGATGAGGAGGAGGAGGAGGAGGTGGAGAAGAGAGAGAACGAACAACTTGCAGAGGCCCCACAACCAACGGCAGCATTACGCGAGACCATAGCTGCCCGGAATGCAAGGAACGCACTCATCTTGGCCAGATTTGCTTAGCCTAGACAAGCAAGCACTTTTGCCTCGCAGCTTCTTACCAGAGCTACGACAATGGCCCAGACCCAGCGGATCCCTAACAATGTGACCACCATACTGACAATTGCAAGTTATCAAAAAGCCTCATTGTGGAAGTCCCATTAGCGAAATGACAGACGCCACAACTGCAGCTGTAGCCATCATAGTTTTTATTTACACTTTACACCTGATGGCTTTTTCACATTAAACATCAAAATTCACCCAAGTGACTACCCTTGTGACTATTTGTGCAGTTTCTTTCTCTTACGCGTGCTCCTACGTGGTGCTTCCCCTGTGGCTTCAGCAGAAGTGGAGGCCCCCTGCTCCGTTTGTTGCTACTCCTGTCTCGACTCCTTTGGCGGGCGTCCTCTGGGGTTGCGAACCTTCGAGGGCTTGGCAACAGTCTGCTGCTCCTGCGGCTGGGCAGGGGTTGAGACGCCGATCTCAATTGGATGCGGCCTCTGGTGGGGCTCTGACCGAGGACTTGTCAGTGGCATGGAAGTGTGAGCGCTTGGAGAGGAGCCCCCACCTCCTTGTTGTGTGCCACCAACATCCCTCTCATGGGTAAGGTCCACCTCAGTGCTTGCAAGTGGCTTGAGAGCACCTTGCTGCACATCAGGGGGGCCATGGGGACTCGTATCTGCACTGGAAGTCCTACTCAGAAGGACTTCCATGAAGGTCTGGTTTCTCTGTTCAATAGATGACCATCGCTCCTCAAGAGATGCCAGTCTATTCTGAACAATGACCATGTTTTCTACACTCTGGCGACTTATCTCCTCCATAGCCATAGCCATCCTCTCCACTACTGTAGCCATCCTTTCCACGGAGGTTGCCATCCTTTCTGTGGTGATGCGTTCATGCGCCAATGACTCCACAAAGGCTCTGCTCATGTTAGCGTTGGCTCCTCCATTCGCTCCACACTCGCAGCGACCCTGGAGACAAAACCTGTCAGAGACTCCTGCATCTGTTCCTGGAGTCCCAGCACATCTGATCTTATGGATGGACCCAAAGGCAGAGGGTCGACATGCAGCTGAGCCGAGCTAGGAGAGTCCTACGCCCTCCGACTAGGACTCTCCACTGCTGTCCCTGTCTCCACCATCTGCTGATGCTCACTTGTGAGCTGTGATACACGAGGTGACAACACTACTCTATGTCCCGAGGGTCCCACCGAGGTGTGAGTGTCTGCGCTGGTGCTGGGTGCGCTGAGTTCTGCTGACGCTGCGCCCTCAGAGGTTGCAGCTTCCTCTGAGGAGTCTGTCTGCTCAGGCTCTTCCTCCTGGCTAGTGGGGATGGGTGCTTGCAATGGTCCTGTGGGAGAGTAAAGGAAAGAATCAGAGATGTGATGCCAAGGTTACATGCACATTGCATATTGCAGATGATCATAAATCCATCTGTTAGAGCCTCAGATTCATTATCAGCGACTCATGCAATGTCAATGAGAGAGATGGAACACTATTCAGTCACCAGCTTGCTCTGATGCACCCGCCTGTCCGTCCCCCACTTGTGCATCCTCCTCTACTCCCACGATCTCCAGGACCGCATCCTCCCAGGGGGTGAGCTGGGCTAATGAGGGTAGCCCTCCTCCTGTCCTGGCTCTTTCCCTTTTATTGTGAGCTCTCTTTTCCTGCAATGAGGGAGACAAGTGGAGTTTGAGTGAGATTGAAGGAGTGAGTGTAGAGAGTCCATGGCATAGATGCTTAGAAGGAGACAAAGATGGATTGAGGTGATGAGACTAAGGGCCCTCCCTGTGTGTTGTAAGTTGTTTTCAAAGCATGACAGTGATAGGTAGTGTGAGGGCTGCATAGTCGAATAGTAAGGTGAATGTGACCATAGAGGGAGAGGGAATGGGTAAGGGTGCATGGATGTCAGTGTCAAGTGGGATATGGAGGAAGAGGTTGCTAAAGCTGAGTGCTGGTGAGGAGAGGCAATGGGGATCAGATTGAGGGTGAAGGGAAAGTCATACTCACTTTTGCAGTACGGAGACGGTCATGAAACCTCTTCCTGCACTGGATCCAGGTTCTGCAGGTGAATGATTAGGAGTTGACCTCCTGGGCGATCTGGACCCACACAGCCTTGGTCTGCTGGGGAGGCTTCTTCCTCCTTGAGGAGGGGAAGAGCACCTCTCTGTTGGCTCTTGCTCCATCCACCAAAGCTTGCAGGGCAACGTCATCGAACCTGGGAGCAGACCTGGGTCGCTGGCTGGCCATTCCTGCTGCAGTTGCCTTTAAAATAGAGGTCCAAAAACTTGGCAGCCTGCAGAAGAAGCAAGGCTTGTTGCAGACCTTAAATGCAGAAGCAATGATGACGTCATCGGAGGCGACTTTCAGACTGGAATAACTCATTTGCCATGGGTTCCCACATGTTGGAACTCAATTGGCTAATTAAGTTAAAATCGCATCATTCATCCACATTAATCTGGAGTCGGGTGGATAACACGAAATGCGGGTAACACGACCCCAACCCGCCCCAGTATCAAAATCCAGCCCTAAGTCTCTGAGTCAGAATATTGTGGGTTCAAGTCCCACTCCAGAGACTTGAGCACAAAAATCTAGGCTGACAGTCTAGTGCAGTGCTGAGAGAATGCTGCACTGTTGGAGGTGCCGTCTTTCAGATTAGACATTAAACTGAGGCCTCATCTGCTCTCTCAGGTGGACATGAAAGATTTCATGGCACTATTTCGATGAAGGACAGGAAAGTTATCCCCGGTGTCCTGGCCAATATTTATCCCTTAATCAACATAACAAAAACAGATTATCTGGTCATGATCATATTGCTGTTTGTGGGAGCTTGCTGTGCACAATTGACTGCCACATTAGGAACATAGGAACAGGAGTAGGCCATTCAGCCCCTCGAGCCTGTTCCACCATTCAATGAGATCATGGCTGATCTGCGACCTAACTCCATATACCCGCCCTTGGCCCATATCCCTTAATACCTTTGGTTAACAAAAAGCTATCAATCTCAGATTTAAAATTAACAATTGATCTAGCATCAATTGCCATTTGCGGAAGAGAGTTCCAAACTTCTACCACCCTTTGTGTGTAGAAGTGTTTCCTAATTTCACTCCTGAAAGGTCTGGCGCTAAATTTTAGACTATGCCCCCTAGTCCTAGAATCCCTAACCAGCGGAATAGTTTCTCTCTATCTACCCTATCTGTTCTCCTTATTATCTTGAAAACTTCAATCAGATCACCCCTTAACCTTCTAAATTCTAGGGAATACAACCCTAATTTGTGTAATCTCTCCTCGTAATTTAACCCTTAGAGTCCGGGTATCATTCTGGTAAACCTACGCTGCACTCCTTCCAAGGTCAATATATCCTTCCTAAGGTGTGGTGCCCAGAACTGCTTACAGTACTCCAGGTGTGGTCTAACCAGGGCTTTGTATAGTTGAAGCAGAGCATTGCAACAGTGTCTACACTTCAAAAGTACTTCATTGGCTGTAAAGCGCTTTGGACGTCCTGAAGTCGTGAAAGGTGCTATATAAATGCAAGTCTTTCTTTTTCTTTTCATATCCCACAGGCCACTGGTGCTTTCTCCACTTTGTCAGATTTTCCATGCTTCCCTCTGCTATTCTGCTGTAACTATTTACATATCCTTTGGGCCGTGGATATATTTTATTTCTCTAATTTCTCTCATTATTACCTCCTTTTGTCTTACACCATTATCACTTCTGTCATTTAATCATCTCTTGTCCTCCACCTAATCACAGACAATTCTTTTTATTTCTCTCCCTTTTCCCTGGCTCTGTTCCTCCTTATAAGCAGTTCATCTGTAACATCTCCCAGTTCTGATGAAAGGTCATTGACCTTTCTCCACAGGTGCTGCTGAATGTTTTCAGATTTCCAGCAACTTCAGTTTTTAAGGTAATTGGCAAAAGAACCAGAGGGGAGATGAGGAGAATGATTTTTTACGCAGCAAGTTATTATAATCTGGATTACACTGCCTGAAAGAGTGGTGAAAACAGATTCAACAGTAACTTTCAAAAGGAAATTTGATAAATACTTGAAAAGGAAACATTTGCAGGGCTATGAGGAAAGAGCATTGGATAGCTTTTTCAAAGACTGGCCCGATGAGCCGAATGGCCTCCTTTTGTGCTGTATGATTCGATGATTGTATAGTATCTTGCTTTTCACCCACAAGAGGCTGGTTCAGTTAAAAATAGCATCAATCTCCTTTTCTCTGCTGTTGCTTCTCTCTTTGCAAACTGCTGAAAATATCCCAACAAATCTCTGGAGTTCAGTCTCACATACAGCAACTCACTAAATAATAGTAAAAACCAAAATAAGGGCATTTACAGACATACTAAGAGCAATATATCAGGGGGCAGAGCATGAATTGTCTAACCTTCAGTCACTCAATAGGTTTTGAAGTAACATGGTACTCAGTAAATTTAAGGCCTATAAACAATGACATACTATTATAGCGAAGGTCTCCAGTATTTAAGGACTACAGGGTAACCATTGGCAGCAGGAGACAGATTACCCATGCACAGTAACTGGAAATGAATATCTGGTAAAAGCACATTTTCACAATAACTGCAGGAGATAAACAAGTGTTACACAAATTATTTGCCATGTCATCTCAGGGATACCTCAGTGCTTCCTGTAATAGAAATGTGCAGCCTGTGCTGTTTGGGTAATTGAAGATCTTTTTAATCTAAAATGTGAAAAACTCCTTTTTTTATTCCTGGTCCAATCCATCTACTGATGTTAATAATGAAAATCCCATCATGTTTTATGATGGAATTGGGGGGGTGGGGGGATCCGGAAGATTAAAATACTCATCTGCTCCTCATGCTTTAATTGACTTTCAGTCTCTTGTTCCAACATAAAACACGCTGGAGGAATCTTCATTGTTACCACAGTAACATCAAAGTCCATGGGAGAGTCATTAACTCACGGGTAACCACAGCTCCCAACTGTGAGGGGATTACAATGTGGTAACAGTTAATATTTAAGTGTGTTTTATTCTGGAATAGAAGGCTGAAAGCTGATTAAAACATGAGGTGCAGTCCTTCCCATTGTCGCATTAAATATGCTGGAATGTTTACTACTGTAATACGCGATAATAAATGTCAGAGGTGCCAGCTTTCCGTTGCAATGTTAAACTGAGCTCCCACCTGCCCTGTAAAAGATCCCATGGCACTATTTCGAAGAAGAGCAGGGGAGTTATCCCTGGTGTCCTGGCTAGTATTTATCCCTCAAACACACATAAATAAAACAGATTATCCAGTTGTTTATCTCATTGCTGTTTGTGAGATCTTGCTGTGCACAAATTGGCGGTATTGTTTCCTACATTACAACAGTGGCTGCACTTCAAATGTACTTCACTGACTGTAAAGCACTTTAGGACGTCTTTCTTTTTATACTAATAGTGGATACATTTCGGCCTCGCAATGTTTTGTTAAAGTCAGTTGGGGCTGAAGAGCTGCAGGCCCGACATCCCAACTTCAATGGAAAGGAAAATCGTCAGGGTATGTAATGGGCGGTATATAATGGACCCAGAATCTACAGCCTTTTGGGGGAAGAGAGTTCCAGATTTCCACTATCCTTTGTATGAAAAAATGCTTCCTGCTTTCGCTCCTAAAGGACCTAGCTCTAATTTTAAAATTGTGCTCCCTTGTTCTGGATTCTCCCATCAGAAGAAATAGCTTCTTGTATCGACCCTATTGAATCCCTTTATCACTTTAAACACCTCGATTAGATCACCCCTCAACCTTCTAAACTCAAGGGAATACAAACTAAGTTTATGCAACCTGCCCTCGTGATTTAACCCTTTAAGCCCCGGTATCATTCTGGTGAATCCTCACTGCACTCCCTCCAAGGCCGCTATATCCTTCCTGAGGTTGCGGTGCTCAAAACTGAATGCAGTCCGCCAGGTGGGGTCTGGCCAAGACTCTGTACAACTGAAGCATAACTTCCTCCCCTTTGTATTCCAGCTCCCTTTGAGATAAATTCGATTAGCATTTTTGATTTCTTTTTGTACGAGTCTACTAGCTTTTAATGATTTGTGTACTTGGACTCCCAAATCTCTTTTTTGTCCTCTGCAGTCCCCAGTCTCTCACCATTTTGCCACCTTCCAATGCCTTGGCCGCTTCTTCAGGTGCCTTTGCAGAAGAACTTCTTCAAAAGTGCCACCAATTCTCACATGAGCCGTCTTTTACAATAATCTTTCAGTCGACTCTGTCTACACAGGGTTCACGGCTTACCTGCTGCATCCCTACTCTTCCGCTGCAGTCTGCAGCCATTTCTTGTTACTTAAGTGCTGCACCAATAGCTTCCACCCCCACTCCTTTCAGCTACAGAAATGCCAGAGGGTATTAAATGAGCTGACCCACTGTGCCACAGCAGGTTCAACACTGGGCAATTGGTGGGTGGAGGTTCTGCCTGTAGTGTGCAAACCCGGTGTACATGGCCCCATGCATTTTGCAGCTGTTATTTTTTGCTATGTACTCCGTCTAGAGTGAAAAAGGCAAATAACAGCCACGAACAGTGGGAAAAGTACCTTTATTGAGTGTGTAAATAGGCTGAGAGTAATACAAATTTAAAGATATTTAAAACCATATTCTACCCTTCAGTTGAAAGTTGCTCACCTGAAGGGTATACAGAGGTTTTAAGGGGGAAAAATTCGGTTGATTAGCGCTTCCCGTTAGCGCCTCCGGTGGGCGCTAACGGGGCGCTAGGAAGTTAGCACCCGAGCGTGGCGATGTTTGTGCCACTTACGAAATTGACCAGACATTTTGCGGCGGTGTTAAAAGACTACCGCCACGATCTCCTGCGCCCACAGATCGTGACGTCAGTCGAGCATGCACCGCCCCGGTAGTGCCCCGGACCGGATATTGAGTCGTGCCCCCTGCCTTTCCACCTGCCGTTAGCACCGACAGGTAGAGGGGAACGTTTTGCAGTCGGGAAGGGGCTGGGGGAGCGCTATTTAAAGGCAGCCGCTTCCTGCCTTTTTTTGTCGCCGACATTTTTGCACCACGCATTCTGAGAGAGAGAGAGACTTCTGGAAAGATTCAACGCTGTGAAGGAGTTTTGGGTACTGAGCAACACTTTGCAGGTTCATTTTGATTTGACCTTCATTGCAGCGAGTTAGAAGAGACTGTGGGGGCTGCACTGATTTGGGGTGTCGTCCTGCACCTGCAGAATCGGAGGCATCAGAGACGCAGAGAGAGAGTGGCAAACATGGCCAGAGGGAGGAGGGCCAACAGGCCTCTGCACAGGAGACCTTACCCTCCCAGGGTATTCCGGGAGCAATTCTCCTACATTCATTTGTCTGAGGAACAGTGTTTGCGCAGGCTGCGCTTCAGCAAGGAGATGGTCACTGAGCTCTGCCACCTGCTGCAACCAGATCTGCAGCCTCAACTCAGGACCAGGACGTCTCTGTCAGTGGCAGTGAAGGTGACAGTGGCTCTGAATTTTTATGCCAGCGGCTCCTTTCTAGCTTCTACTGGGGACATCGCCAATATCTGCCAGTTCGCTGTCCATTGTTGTATCCGGGAGGTGACAAATGCCCTGTATAAAAGGAGACGCCAGTACATCTCTTTCCTCATGACCCGGGGCAAACAGCATGAATGCGCATGTGGCTTTGCTAGGATAGCGGGCTTCCCCATGGTGCAGGGCGCCATTGACTGCACGCATGTGGCATTGCGGATACCGCATGAAAATGCAGAGGTATTCTGAAACCGCAAGGGCTACCACTCCTTAAATGTGCAGTTGGCCTGTGACCACAGACAGCTCATACTCGCCATCAATGCCCGCTATCCTGGCAGCAGCCACGATGCTTTCATCCTGTGCCAGACTGGTGTGCCAGACCTTTTCCAGGCACCACATCACCCAAGTGGATGGCTCCTCGGGGACAAGGGTTATCCACTCTGCACATGGCTGATGACACCGCTCCGTTACCCCAACACCCCTGCCGAGCTGCGGTATAATGAGAGCCATATCGCCACCAGAAACATAATTGAGCAGATGATCGGCGTGCTGAAGCAACGGTTCCGTTATCTGGACCACTCAGGAGGAGCCCTGCAGTACTCGCCTGAACAAGTCTCCCTCTTCATAGTTGTGTGCTGCATGCTTCACAACCTGGCAATCCTGAGGACCCAGCCAATGCCACCAGGGATTGGTGCACCAGCTGAGAAGGAGGAGGATGAGGAGGAAGAAGAGGATGATCAGCAGCAGCACCAAGGTGGGAGGGAGGCGCACAATGTTGCCACTGCAAGGGCCGTCCGTGAATGGCTGATAAGAAGCCGCTTCTAGGCCCCTACTCAGAAGATGGCTTCTGGCATGGAGAACAATATCATTGAAAGCAACCCACACCTCCTATTGCTGGCCAAAGCTGCAATGATTGCAAAGGCCAAAAATGTAAATTTTGAATACAACAACTTTTTTCTTTAACAAACTCTGTGTGTGTCATTTATTCAGGACAAACAATTAGAAACAAACACAACAAATCATGAACTAACAGAACTGGTTCTCACAAGATGGAGAAAAACGCCAAAACAGTAAACAAATGTAATCACACGAACCTCGACCTTTACTACAAACATTCCCACCATTTATTTAGACCTCCTGCTGTTTGCCCTTCGAGGGTGATCTCCATCCCCTGCGCACTTCCCCCTTTCCCACCCTACTGCTCCTCTGTAATGGGGCCCCAGTGGCTGCAGCAAGGCTGGTGGAAGGCTGCTGAATGTCAGATGCAGAGACTACAGATGCCCTTGAAGGACGCCCTCGACCAGCTCTGGGCCTGGAGGGCCCCGGCTGCAGACTGCACCAACTCTGCATGGGCGGCAGCAGTCTGGGCTGGCTGTGTTACAGGCTGTGGCAAGTGCAATGGGGAAGTGCCAGTGGTGGGAGCAGAAATGCTGTCACCCTGAGAGAGGACAGCACCTCCCTGCTCGACTGACACACTGGCATTCCCACGGGGCAGTACCTCCGCATCCGGAGCAATCAGCTAGAGCACAGATTACTGGCCTGCTGCGGCACCGTGAGAGCCCTGGGGCAATGTGGCCGAACCAGCGACAATGGCAGCAGTCAATGCTTGCGTTACATCAATCTGAGACTGCATCAGAGCAGTCTGAGACTGGATGGCACCAGCCAATGACTGAATTGCAGCACTAAGCCATTGCATTGCGTCGGCCTGTGCTGCAGCGGACTGCTCCACACTCCTAGCCAGTCCATCCATGCTTTCGGGCACGCTTGCCATTGCACCCATGAGCTCAGTGTGCATGCTCAAGGCCTGGCTATTCATTTCCGCAATGACGCGCTCCTCCTCTGCGTCCAGTGCAGCAGGACTCGCTTGCCTACTCGCCCTCCGGGGAGATGGCCCCCGAGCTTCCCTACCCCCATGGCATTGCTGCAGCCCGCTGGGTCCCGGAGCTTCACCCTCATCAGACCCTTCCCCCCTGCTCCCCTCCAGGGATGGCGTGGTCCCAGTGTGGGCATGGGCTCCCTCGGGAGACGCAGGCGCTGAGGCTCCGGCTTCCTCTTCCTCCTCGCCTCGGGCGTCGCTGCACTGGTTGGTTGAGGGACAGGCTGCTCAGCTGGTGGTTCACTATCTGAAAGCAGGGAGGTACAAGAGTGACTTTAGTGTCAGGACAGGGGGGCAGTAAGGGAGCAAGGACTGGAGACATTTAGTAAGTTGGATTGAAAGTGTAAAAGGCTGGTGTTGTGAGGGGCAAGTGGAATGAGAGAGGAGAGAAAGCTGATGAACATACCATTACTGTCCTGAACGGGGTCGACCTCTCCAGCCGCCACGGCATCTATCACCTGGCTGGCAACGATCCTGTGCACTCTCGCCTCCAAATCGGTGTGGGTGTGTAGGTCAGCCGGTCCTCCTCCCGTGCGTTGCTGCTGCCGTCTGTTGTGAGATAGCTTGGCCTGCAAGAAAAAGGACGGCGTCTGAGTGAATGTGCAGCCATGAGCTTGCCTGATGTGCCTCCCATAGTTGAATAGCCCTTAATGTATGCAAGGTGTGGAATGTGCGTGTGTGTTTTATGAGATGGCCATAGGTCTTGGCTGAGTGTTGGGAATTTAGGGTTTTTAAACCCTCTGGCCACAGAGTGAAGTTGAGATGGAGGGATGTAGAGGTATTGAAAAGCATCCACTCACCCTGACCACCCGAGTGAGGTCGTTGAACTTCTTCCGACATTGGGTGTGGGTCCTCAGCACCAGGCTCCTCGAGGAGACGTGCTGAGCCACCTCCCTCCAGACTCTTCTGTATTCACGGGGCAATGGCCTCCTGCCACTCTGTGGTTAGAGCACTGCCCATCGCCGCTCCACAGTGCCAACCAGAGCCACCAAGGCCCAGTCGCTGAAACGCTGAGCTCTTTCCCTGGGCCTATCCATTGGTGGTTCCAGCACAATTGATGTACAGATCTGTCCAGGCCGAGATTAAAGGCTGCAATGAGCAGGGTGTGGCTGGACAGCAACATCGACCCTCCCCTTTAAGAACTGGCCAGTGCCAGTCTGTCTGTGTTCCATAGCTAACTGACATCACCTGAGCTTCGGCAGCGCTCTGAGGTAGCGCCTCGCTCCTCGATGTTAGCGCCTTAAGACAAGTGTGTAGCGCCTGATTTAGCGCTCCAATCACCTCCAGGGGCGATAGAGGCCAAGTTTGCAGTCGGAGGCGATAAGCCCGGCCGATAATAGCACCCCAAACGGGGCGATACCGAATTTCTCCCCCTAAGTATCTTCAATTTGTGTGTAACTTTAGACAATGGATAGAATAATATATGACTTAAGACCTCTTCAGATTAACCTCCTAACCTTAAAAACACCAAGGGGGAAAAATTTGGTTGGTTTGCGCCTCCCATTAGCGCCTAAAGAGGGCGCTAATGTGGCGCAAAGCAACTAGCGCCCGTGTGTGGCGATGTTTGCGCCGCTCACGAAATTGACTAGACATTTTGCGGCGGCGCTAAACACTACCGCCACGATCTCCTTCGCCCGCAGATCATGACGTCAGTTGAACGTGCAATGCCCCGGGAGCGCCCTGGACCGGATATTGAGTGGCGCCCCCTGCCTTACCGCCTGCCGCTAGCAACGACAGGTTGAGGGAAGCGTTTTGCAGTCGGGAAGGGACTGGGGGAGCGTTATGTAAAGGCGACCGCTTCCTGCCTTTTTTTGTCAGCGAAACTTTTTCGCCACGCATTCTGAGTGACAGAGAAAGACTGCAGGAGATATTCAAAGCTGTGTTGAGGAGTTTTGGGTACTGAGCAGCACTTTGCAGGTTCATTTTGATTTGCCCTTCCTTGCATCGATTTAGAAGAGAATATGGGGGCTGCACTCTGAGCACTTTCCCTGGGCCTCTCCATTGTTCTTTCCAACAGATTTGATGTACAGGTCTCTCCAGGCCGAGATTCAAGGCTGCAATGAGCAGGGTGTGGATGGAGAGCAAGATCGACCCTCCCCTTTAAGAACTGGCCGGCGACAGTGTGTCTGTGTTCCATTGCTGACTGACATCACATGAGCTTCACCAGCGCTCTGAGTTAGCGCCTCACTCCTCGGCCTTTGCGCCTTAAGACAGGTGTGCAGCGCCTGATTTAGCGCTCAAATCACCTCCAGGGGCGATAAAAGCCAAGTTTGCAGTCGGAGGAGATAATTAGTGCCAGGCGCTAAACTTTGCGCCCGGCCGATAATCGCGCCCCAAACGGGGCGATACTGAATTTCTCCCCCCAATTATTTTGCTGGATTGTAGCAAATTGTATTGAATTGATTCTCCCAGAAAAAAGATATAATGGAGATAAAGCAAAAATGTTATAGTTATCTCTTCAGTAACTCTATGACTGGGGATGAACAGAAAGCCCTTGGCCTCTTAGTTTAGTTTCATCAACTAAATTCAAGGGAAACAATTCAATCAATGCACACTGTCATTGCAGCCTGGGTTGCGTGCAGAGAATTATGTCAACTTTACCTAATTCTGCACCATTTTCACTATGTATATGTAAATGCTGTGTGACTCCACATATACCATGACCCATCCAGATATGTAAAACCTATTTTACATATATTATATTAAAAATGGTGGGTTGTCATAAAATACCGAAGGTATTGCACCTGTAGATGGTGCAGTGAGTATCACGTTATGAGAAATAACATTATGAGACTAGGCTACCTAAAGCAAAAGTGAATAACCCACCATTGAAATCTTGCAATGAAAGCAGAAAATGCTGGAAATACTCAGCAGGTCAGACAGCATCTGTGGAGAGAGGAACAGAGTTAACGTTTCTGGTTCTGATGAAAGGTCATCGACCTGAAACGTTAACTCTGTTCCTCTCTCCACAGATGCTGCCTGATCTGCTGAGTATTTCCAGCATTTTCTGTTTTTATTTCAGATTTCCAGCATCCGCAGTATTTTGCTTTTGTATTGAAATCTTGAATGAAGGAGAAATAAAAATTAAGGAAGCAACCTTAAAAAAATCAATAAGATGCTTGAAATCAAAAATGTTAGTTAGCAATATCAATCGCAGCCAGCTGCGGCCTCCAAAAAGATGGCTCAATGAACTCCTCAGCTACCGATGGAAGTACCAATTGGAACTGCTGAAACAATCTCCGTGGAAGCAGATTCTCCTTTGTAGCCTGCACCCTGAAATTGGTTGAATCGTGAGGTGACAGCTGGTAAATGAAAAACCGCACACCTGCGCAACGAAGGCAACAGGCAACCACACGCTGATTAAGACCACCTTCCCCATTGGCAACCCACCCCCAAATTGAAAACCTCCTGCCGTGTCCCCTCACAGACTGAGTAAACCCTGCAGAAATTGCCCCATCCCTTCCAACCCATGTGCCAAATTAAAAAAACACACAACTCCCCCGACTAACTGGAAAAATCACCATTGGTACCTACCCCCACTCCCGCGTCCAAGGCAACAGTAATGCTCTGGAAACCCCCTCCCCCACTGAGGCAATATTCACCCACTCCCATCCACATACCCCCACCCTATTGAAGAAAAATCACCAACCAGTTATTGCCCTCCGTTGAATGAAGAAGCCTCCACTATCATGCCCCCTCACTTACTAAAAATAAATCTACTGGCAGCCACCCTTCCTTTACTGTTCCCTCTCCCTTCACTCTTCCCCCACCCTCCACTCCTTTTCCTCTCCTATCCCACTCCCCTTCCTCTACCTCTCCTCTTTCGCTCCTCTTCTCATACCCTGCTCTCCTCTCCCCTCTCTTCCCCTCCTCTCCTCCCTGTCCCCCTTTTCCTCTTCCCCATCTCCTCTTCCTGCCCTCCCTGCCTTGCCCCTTCTCTTCCTCTCTCTGCATTCATCCTATCCTTGCCCTTGTCCCATCTTCTCCTCTACCCCCTCCTCTCCTCTCTCCCTTCACTCCTCCTCTACTCCCTCTTCCTCTACCCCCTTCTCTTCTTCGCTCCTTAATTATATTCCTGCCCTCTAAGCCTGCCTGACCTTAAAAGTGCTCTTGGTCTTGCCCCTGTGTGCAACATCATGGAAGGACAACTAGTTGTATTGAATGTATTATGACCAGCACACATTTTATTTGCAATTATATAAGTAAGTTAAGGAAGCTAAAGGGATTGAAGGCGGACAAATCCCCAGGGCCTGATAACATGCATCCTAGGGTACTGAAGGAGGTGGCCCTAGAGATAGCGGATGCACTAAGCATGATTTTTCAGAATTCATTAGACTCGGGAACAGTGCCCATGGATTGGAGGGTAGCTAACGTTACCCCACTATTCAAAAAGGGGGGTAGGGAAAAAGCAGGTAATTACAGACCTGTAAGCCTTACATCAGTTGTGGGCAAAATGCTGGAGTCCATCATTAAGGATGAAATAGCCGAGCACTTAGCAAATGGGGACAGGATAGGACAGAGTCAACATGGATTTACAAAGGGTAAATCGTGCTTGACTAATCTATTGGAATTTTTTGAGGGAGTAACTGGTAAAATAGATGGGGGAGAGCCAGTAGATGTGGTGTACCTGGACTTCCAAAAGGCCTTCGATAAGGTCCCACATAAAAGATTAGCATGGAAAATTGAAGCTCATGGGATAAAGGGGAAAGTATTGACGTGGATAGAGAACTGGCTGTCAGATAGAAAACAGAGAGTTGGAATAAACGGCTCATTTTCTGAATGGCAGGCAGTAACAAGTGGGGTACCACAGGGATCTGTCCTGGGTCCCCAGCTGTTCACAATTTATATTAATGACCTGGATCAGGGAGTCGAATGCAGCATTTCCAAATTTGCAGACGACACTAAACTAGGAGGGGGGGTGGGCTCAGAGGAGGAGACCAGGAAGCTCCAGAGCGATTTGGACAGACTGGGTGATTGGGCGGATAAATGGCAGATGCACTATAATGTGGACAAGTGCGAAGTTATCCACCTTGGGTGCAGGAACGGGAGGGCAAATTATTATTTAAATGGCAATAAATTGGGAGAGGGGGAAGTACAGAGAGACCTGGGTGTTCTTGTACACCAGTCACTGAAGGCGAGCATGCAGGTGCAACAGGCGGTCAAGAAGGCAAACGGTATGCTGGCCTTCATAGCAAAAGGGTTGGAATACAGGAACAGGGATACCTTGCTGCAGCTGTACAGGGCACTGGTGAGACCACACCTCGAGTACTGTGTACAGTTTTGGTCGCCTCATCTGAGGAAAGATGTTCTTGCCATGGAGGGGGTGCAGCGGCGATTCACCAGGCTGATACCAGGAATGGCGGGATTGACCTATGAGGAGAGACTATGTAGTTTAGGGATGTACACACTGGAGTTTAGAAGATTGAGAGGGGACCTCATAGAAGTGTATAAAATTCTGACAGGTCTAGACAGATTAGATGCAGAAGGAATGTTTCCCTTGGCGGGTGAGAACAGAACTAGAGGACATAATTTAAGGATAAGGGCTAAACCATTTAGGACAGAAATGAGGGGGAATTTCTTCACTCAGAGAGTGGTGAACCTGTGGAACTCATTGCCACAGAGGGCAGTGTACGCCAGCTCATTAAATATATTTAAGAGGGAATTAGATATATTTCTACAGGCAAAAGGGGTTAAGGGTTACGGAGAGAAGGCGGGGACGGGATACTGAATTGAAGGATCAGCCATGATCTCATTAAATGGCGGAGCAGGCTCGAAGGGCCGGATGGCCTACTCCTGCTCCTATCTTCTATGTATCTATCTATGTATCTATGTACCTGTAGTACCTGTTACTCCTGTAGTGGAATTATGTTAGGCCTTTTCACTGTTAATTGTGTCACGTTGTGGGACGCACAATAGCTGCTATTTTATAGTGCGAATATATTGCCCTGTGATTGCGTATTTTGGCTACTGGTTTCCCACATATTGCTCAAAATGCTTTCTGAAAATGTATTTCACTGTCACGTTTTTCCTCAGTAATTAAAATTTCTAATGTCTGAAATAAGGGTTTAATCATAATAAAAAAATCATGTTTCACAATGACATGATCACATTTATCTACTGATTTTTTTTGTATCTTTTGATGCCTTCATTAAAGATTTGCTTGAAGGCCTCAGCCTCTTCCTAAAACCTGGGCTTGATCTTTTTATTTTTGTCTAGAGCTATGCCTGTGTAAGCTGAATTTGAATTGTTCAACTGAGCATGTGCAGTGTACCTAATTTCCTAGGATCAGTCCTGTTCAGTCAGCTGTACTGATGTAATATTTTTCTTTAGATTCTGAAACCTTCTACTAAATCACATTGGTTTAAATGATTTTGAAAAACAAGAGGACAAATTTCAAAAGCTTTGATGTAAAATTTATATTGACTGCTTTTTTAAAAACAGAAAGGAAGTGTGTGTGAAAGAGATGGATAACTGTTCTGATTGCACACATGTTGTAACTTTTGTTTTGGGTTCTATTTAGAAAGTGTATTAATCTGAGAGGGTGAAAGAGGGAGACAGACTGACAGAGAGAATTTATGTTAGTTCAATTAATAAAAATATCAGCTTATTTTTGAAGCTAAATCATTAGCACATCTTGTTGAGAGTTAAAAAGCTAATTGCTAATTATTGTTTACACTGTGTGTGTGAGAGAAAGAGGGAGAGACAGACATACAGACAGACAGACTGGGGTCAGAGAGATTGAGAGAGCGAGGGTAAGAGAATGAACATGTCTTTCTTCATTTTAAATAGAACTTAATTTCTTAATTTTCAAAAAAAAGAAGTTTGCAAGTTCCCATATTTACAATTCTATACTCTCTCATTTCCTCCTGTCTCACCTTATCTTATTTCACCCCTTTCCATGTTATTCTACCCTTCAGCATTATTCTTTCTCTCATATTCCGTCCCTCTTTCACAATACCTTTATCTCATTATTTGTCATTTCCTCTCTTTCATAATCCATTTTTCCCAGTTTCTATCTTATTGCCTTGTCCCTCTCTGCTGCTCTCTTTCTCCCTTTCCTCATTCTGTCTTTCTACCATGCTTTTTATGCTTGTCTGTCCCTCTTCCTCCTTTTTAGCATTCCCTTCTTATTTATCACTCTTATTACCTCTTTCTTGTTCTGTCTCTTTCTTTACCTCCCTCTTTCTCTCATTCCCTCTCTTTTCTCTCATCCAACTTCTTCCCCTATCATTGCCTCTCTCCTTCTCTCTGTCTCTCAATCTTTCTTCCAGATCCCACCCATTACTTCCCTCTTACACAATTATCATCTGCAACTTCAGTCCAGCTGCCGTCTTTGTTGCTTCAGAAGCTGCTCCACACTGAAAGCTTGTACTTGTGGTGGTAGCAGTGGTGTCGCTCCCAGTTTACATCTTTGCAGGGCTCTAGACCGTTAAATATTTAAGTGCGGGCTGTGCATGGTAAATCCCATTTGAATACAGTGGCTCATTCAGGCTAAAATGGATTATATTCTAATAGAATTAATTCAAAATATATAGGTTAGCTGTGTCAAAATGGAAGGAACATTATTGTGGATTCTGCACCTCTTACATCAGGATCGAGTGTGTGGACAGCCAGTAAAGAAAGCATTCAAAGGGCTGGGATTCAGCTACAGCATGTCCACATACAGCTTCCGAGACACCAGTTGGCCATCCCTGCTGGAGGTGATATTGAAGTAGAGAATGTTATGTTACCAACATGTGGAGCAGGGTTGCACTTGTTTCAGCTGTTCTCACTCGAAATCTATGCATGCACACGTTTGGCCAGTGATCAGGAGCAGTAACCCTGCCTGACTTCTCTGCTTCATCGTCCAGAGTACTGAGTCCAGTTGTAGTAACATCTTCGCTGTGCCAGCTGAGATAAACTAACTCAGCAGGCCAGGAATCAAACCTGGAACCGTCTTGGCCTGTGCAGCTTAGTTCTACATCAAGCAGTGCATTTACTTTCAGTTGTTCAGGCACTTCTCTCATAATGTGAATTTTTAATAAAATTCCTTCATTTCTTTTTCCCCTCACTTTTATATTCTCCCATATCTCCCATCTTTTCTCCATTCCTCTGTGTTTTTAGAGTTTAGTACTTGTTTTCCTTTTAATATATCTCACCTAATTTTACATTCATTAGATTTTTCCTTTACTGTAAGGAGTCTCCCCTTATTTACACCCGACTGCTGACTCCCTCTTTGTTAGTGACATTTTTGACTGTAAGTCTTGATTTTTTTTTGGAATGACAGTAACAGTTGAAAGGGCAGCAGCCAGCGTGGAGTCACATCAGGATATTTGTGTGGATTACTCTGGAGAACATGTGGTTGTCACTCACAGCTAGAGTTGGACAGTGCCAGTTGTGGTCAGTACTGAACATTCCTGGAAGAAGGCATAGGGCTGGGTTTGCTGGAAGTGAAAGAGGAAAGTGGAAGCTGTATTCACATGGAAAGGATGAAAGAGAAACTCATCCTGATTTTTAAAAGAGCTTACATTTTAATAGTTTATCACAAGGGGTTATTTTCAGCCTTTGTGCCTCTATCAGGAAATTTGGACTTGTATCAGTTTCCAACCATTTAGATGAAAAGTCAGAAAAAATGTTTTTAATTTGTTCATGGGATCTGGATGTCACTGGCAAGGCCAGCATTTATTGCCCATCCCTAATTGCCCTTGAGAAGGTGGTGGTGAGCCGCCTTCTTGAACCTCTGCAGTCCGTGTGGTGAAGGTATTCCCAAAGTGCTGTTAAGGAGGGAGTTCCAGGATTTTGACCCAGCGACGATGAAGGATCGGCGATATACTTCCAAGTCAGGGTGGTGTGTGACTTGGAGGGGAACTTGGAGGTGGTGGTGTTCCCCTGCGCCTGCTGCCCTTGTCCTTCTAGGTGGTAGAGGTCGCAGGTTTGGGAGGTGCTGCTGAAGGAGCCTTGGCGAGTTGCTGCAGTGCATCTTGTAGATGGTACACACTGCAGCCACGGTATGTCAGTGGTGGATGGAGTGAATGTTTAAGGTGGTGGATGGGGTGCCAATCAAGCGGGCTGCTTTGTCCTGGATGGTGTCGAGCTTCTCGAGTGTTGTTGGAGCTGCACTCATCCAGGCAAGTGGAGAGTATTCCATCACACTCCTGATATGTGCCTTGTAGATGATGGAAAGGCTTTGGGGAGTCAGGAGGTGAGACACTTGCCGCAGAATACCTAGCTTCTGACCTGCCCTTGTTGCCACAGTATTTATGCGCAGTAATTGTGTGCAGTATGTGCGAATTTTCAATCTGCGCTCCCGGTGGGCAAAGCTCCATACTGGGAGCGCAAAGCTGGAAAATCACCCCTACAGACTCTTCTGGCTAGTGCTTTGAACTGTGCATAAAATCGTGTTCGTGACACTGGGTATTTTCACCAGACGGGTAATGACATTTTGACTTCTCTCATGTTATGCATGGTCTTCATTGTTGATAGCTTCCAAGTAAAAGTGGTCCCAGATGGGTTACATTCTCAGGAGTACTGGTTTCCAAAGCAGTACTGCAATCAAGTAGTTCACAAAACATGCCACACCTGTGATTATTTTTAATGGACAGCCAGGTCACAATGATGTCATCAGCTAAGGAAAACTAAGACCAAACATTGTTGCTCGCATGGTTAAAAATGGGGAATGGTGCAAGCTATTGAGGACTTCAGCACATAAACTAGGGTTGACATTCCAATGCAGTATCGGCAGAGGTACCATCACTCAGAAGCAACTGAGGCCCTGCTTTTCTGTTCCAGTGCTGGGGAGGAACTTAAAAGACACTATGGCACGATTTGAAGGAGAGCAGGGAGTTCTCCTGATGTTCCGGCCAACATCCTCCCCTCCCCCCCACCCCCACCAAAGCAACACCACCTAAAGCAGATTAGTTGGTCATTCTCTTATTGCTGTTTGTGGGACCTTGCTGTGCACAAATTGACTGCCCATATCACAACAGTCACTGCACTTCAAAGTAATTTGTTGTATGTGAGGCGCGTAGGGACGTTTCTAAAAGATGTGATAAGGTGCTTTGTGAATGCAAGGTTTTAATTTCTCTCTAAAAAGGAGGCAGAACGATACTTTTAAAAACCAAAGAAAAAATTGACATATTAGAACAAGTTAACAGGCACACTGCTGCTGGGAACGTCCCCTGAACAGTAGCACTTACTCAAACTGTAACTCATTGCCAGTAAATTCCACACATCGCCTGGGTACGATTAAACTTATTTTGCTTGTATTTATATAAGAATTAAAGTAACATCTTCTGTGTGCTTCAGATTCTAAAGACCAGTTGGACTGAGATTTAAATTTGAACCAATTACATAAATTGGTTGTAAGAGACAACTCCATTGTTACACATTGAGCTCCATTACATCTATAGTCTGCCAGAATTGCAACCTGTAGACAAGATTTGTTCCTTTCCACGGTTCCATCAAAGCTTGTGGCAATCTACAAGCAAATTTAAAATTGGAAGAGCTTGTAAGGGTTATTACAGCTGAACATGTTTGTTTTGCCTGGAAGGATTTAATCTTCAATTACAAATCCTATTTGATTGTTCGCTATCTAGTGAAATGTGTTGAAGTGCAACAATTTGTCACAATCCACCAAGAGTTGCTAGCCTGCCACACAAAATTGAATTTTCTCAGAAAATACTCATCACTGAAGCAGAGCAGGATGAAAGATTGTGGTTTGTGGTTTGTGGAATCCCGGCTGTTTGATATGTGACATGGGGAATGATTGTATACATACATGCCTCCGCAAGATCCTGCAAATCCATTGGCAGGATAGGCGCACCAACGTCAGTGTGCTCGCTCAGGCCAACATCCCCAGCATCGAAGCTTTGACCATGCTCAATCAGCTCTGATGGACGGGTCACATTGTCCGCATGCCCGATACGAGACTCCCAAAACAAGCGCTCTACTCGGAGCTCCGGCACGGCAAGAGAGCCCCAGGTGGGCAGAGGAAACGCTTCAAGGACACCCTCAAAGCCTCCTTGAAAAAGTGTAACATCCACACCGACACCTGGGAATCCCTGGCCCAAGAGTGCACAAAGTGGAGGAGAAGCATCCGGGAAGGCGCCGAACACCTCGAGTCTCTTCACCGGGAGCAAGCAGAAGACAAGCGCAGGCAGCGCAAGGAGCGCACGTCAACCCAAGCACCCCACCCACCCGCCCCTTCAACCACCGTCTGCCCCACCTGTGACAGAGACTGTAGGTCCCGCATTGGACTCATCAGTCACCTGAGAACTCATTTTTAGTGTGGAAGCAAGTCATCCTCGGTTCCGAGGGACTGCCTAAGAAGAAGAAGATACATACAGCAGTATGGCACACTACTGTAACTATGTCAAGCAACTAATACAGGGCTACATTATGGAAACCTTCCTTTATAACAAATATCAATAAGCATCCAGTGGCAATCATCTCATTCCAACCAGCTAACACAACAGTTAGGACAGGTCCAAATTTCCCCAGAGGGGATGTTAATGGATTCATTATTAAGTGCCTATGGAGCCAGCTTCTGGAACATGAGGAAAGTGACGACTTCCCAGTCATGTCTTTTTGTTTTGGATGGCTTCACTTTTATGAGCTTAAGTTGGTGGAAGTTTTTTTTAAATTCATTTGTGGGATGTGGGCGTCGCTGGCAAGGCCAGCATTTATTGCCCATCCCTAATTGCCCTTGAGAAGGTGGTGGTGAGCTGCCTGCTTGAACCGCTGCAGTCCGTGTGGTGAAGGTACTCCCACAGTGCTGTTAGGGAGGGAGTTCCAGGATTTTGACCCAGCGATGATGAAGGAATGATGATATGTTTCCAAGTCAGGATGGTGCCTGACTTGGAGGGGAACTTGGAGGTGGTGGGGTTCCCATGTGCCTGCTGCCCATGTCCTTCTAGGTGGTACAGGTCACGGTTTTGGGAGGTGCTGTCAAAGAAGTCTTGGCGAGTTGCTGCAGTACATCTTGTAGATGGTGCATACGCAGCCACGGTGCGCCAGTGGTGGAGGGGGTGAATGTTTAAGGTGGTGGATGGGGTGCCAATCAAGCGAGCAGCTTTGTTCTGGATGGTGTCGAGCTTCTTAAGAACATAAGAATTAGGAGCAGGAGTAAGCCATACGGCCCTTCGAGCCTGCTCCGCCATTCAATAAGATCATGGCTGATCTTCTACCTCAACTCCACTTTCCCGCCTGATCCCCATATCCCTTGATTTCCCTAGAGTCCAGGCAAGTGGAGAGTATTCCATCACACTCCTGACTTGTGCCTTGTAGATGGTGGCTTTGGGGAGTCAGGAGGTGAGTCACTTACTGCAAAATACCCAGCCTCTGACCTGCTCTTGTAGCCACAGTATCTATGTGGCTGGTCCAGTTAAGTTTCTGGTCAATGGTGACACCCAGGATGTTGATGGTGGGGGATTCAACGATGGTAATGCTGTTGAATGTCTTCGGGAGGTGGTTAGACTCTTTCTTTTTGGAGATGGTCATTGCCTGGCACTTCTGTGGCATGAATGTTACCTGTCACTTATCAGCCCAAGCCTGAAAGTCGTCTAGGTCTTGTTGCATGCGGGCATGGACTACTTCATTATCTGAGGAGTTGTGAATGGTGCTGAACACTGTGCAGTCATCAGCGAACATCCCCATTTCTGACCTTATGTTGGAAGGAAGGTCATTGATGAAGCAGCTGAAGATGGTTGGGCCTAGGACACTGCCCTGAGGAACTCCTGCAGTGATTTCTTGGGGCTGTGCTGATTGACCTCCAACCACCACAACCATCTTCCTTTGAGCTAGGTATGACTCCAGCCAGTGGAGAGTTTCCCCCCCCAATTCCCATTGACTTCAGTTTTACGAGGGCTCAAATGCTGCCTTGATGTCAAGGGCAGTCACTCTCACCTCACCTTGGAATTCAGCTCTTTTGTCCATGTTTGGACCTAGGCTGTAATGCGGCCAGGAGCCGAGTGGTCCTGGCGGAACCCAAATTGGGCATCAGTGATCAGGTTATTGGTGAGTAAGTGCTGCTTGATAGCACTGTTGATGACACCTTGCATCACTTTGCTGATGATTGAGAGTAGACTGATGGGGCGGTAATTAGCCAGATTGGATTTGTCCTGCTTTTTGTGGACAGGACATACCTGGGCAGTTTTCCACATTGTCGGATAGATGCTAGTGTTACAGCTGTACTGGAACAGCTTGGCTAGAGGCGCGGCTAGTTCTGGAGCACAAGCCTTCAGCACGACAGCCGAGATGTTGTCGAGGCCCATAGCCTTTGCTGTATCTAGTGCGCTCAGCCATTTCTTGATATCATGTGGAGTGAATCGAATTGGCTGAAGACTGGCTTCTGTGGTGGTGGGGACCTCAGGAGGAGACGAGGGGGAGGGCGAACAGTCAGAGGTCGTGGTTCACATTGGTACCAACGACATGGGTAGAAAGTGGGATGAGGTCCTGCAACAAGAATTTAGGGAGCTAGGTCGCAGATTAAAAAGCAGGACCTCAAAGGTTGTAATCTCTGGATTACTCCCGGTGCCATGTGCTAGTGAGCATAGGAATAGGAGGATAGAGCAGATGAATGCATGGCTAAAGAGTTGGTGCAGGAGGGAGGGCTTTAGTTTCCTGGATCACTGGGTCTGCTTCTGGGGAAGGTGGGACCTATACAAGTCGGACGGGTTGCACCTGAACCGGAACGGGACCAAGATCCTTGCAGAGAGGTTTGCTAGTGCTGTTGGTGGGGGGGGGGCGGGGGCGGGGGTTTGAAACTAACTTGGCAGGGGAATGGGATACGGAGTGGAGCAATAGTAGGGGGTGATGCACAGCCAAATATAGAGGAAAAACAAGTCAGCCTGGAAGGCAGAGCAAATATGTAAAGGCACAAGGGATTATGGCAAGGCTGGATGGCATTTATTTTAATGCAAGGAGTCTTACGAGTAAGGCAGATGAATTGAAGGTGCTGATGAACACATGGGAGTATGATATTGTTGCTATCACAGAGACATGGTTGAGGGAGGGGCAGGACTGGCAGCTCAATATTCTGGGGTATAGAATCTTCAGGCGAGATAGAGGGGGGTGTAAAAGAGGAGGGGGTGTCGCAATATTAATAAAGGAGTCAATTACTGCTGTAAGGAGGGATGATATCTTAACAGGTTCCTCTAATGAGGCCATATGGGTAGAACTTAAAAACAAAAAGGGTGCAAGCACTTTGCTGGGAGTGTACTATAGGCCCCCAAACAGTCAGGGGGAGATAGAGGAACAGATATGTAGGCAAATCTCAGAGAAGTGTAGAAATAATAGGGTAATAATAGTAGGGGATTTCAACTTCCCCAATATTAACTGGGATAGTCAGAGCGTGAAAGGCTTAGAGGGTGCGGAATTCTTAAAGTGCATCCAGGAAAGCTTTTTGAGCCAGCATGTAGAAAGTCCTACAAGAGAGGGGGCGGTACTGGACCTAATTCTAGGGAATGTAGCCGGGCAAGTGGTAGAAGTGTCAGTAGGAGAGCATTTTGGTGACAGTGATCATAATTCGGTGAGATTTAAGGTTGTCATGGAAAAGGATAAAGATGGACCGGAAATAAAGGTTCTAAATTGGGGGAAGGCCAATTTTAATATGATAAGGCAGGATCTGGCCAAAGTGGACTGGGATCAGCTACTTGTAGGAAAATCCACATCAGAGCAGTGGGAGTCTTTCAGAAAGGAAATAGAGAGAGTACAACGCCAACATGTTCCCGTAAAGGTCAAGGGTGGGACCAACAAGCCCAGGGAACCCTAAATGTCAAGGGATATACAAGAATGGATTAGGAAAAAAAGGGAGGCTTTTGGCAGATACAAAGGACTAAAAATAATGGAAGCCCTAGAGGAGTATAGAAAGTGCAGGGGGGTACTTAAAAAAGAAATTAGGAGACCGAAGAGGGGGCATGAAAAAACACTGGCGGGCAAAATAAAGGAATATCCCAAGGTGTTTTATAAGTATATTAAGGGCAAGAGGATAACCAGGGAAAGAGTAGGGCCCATTAGGGACCAAAGTGGCAATCTGTGTGTAGAGCCGGAAGAAGTAGGTGAGGTTTTAAATGGATATTTTGCATCTGTGTTCACTATGGAGAAGGACGATGTAGGCATAGAAATCAGACAGGGGGATTGTGATATACTTGAACAAATTAGTATTGAGAGGGAGGAGGTACTAGCGGTTTTAGCGAGCTTAAAAGTGCATAAATCCCCAGGCCCTGATGAGATGTATCCCAGGCTGCTGTGTGAGGCAAGGGAGGAGATTGCAGGGGCTCTGGCACAAATTTTCAGAACCTCTCTGGCCACAGAGGAGGTGCCAGAGGACTGGAGAACAGCTAACGTAGTGCCATTATTCAAGAAGGGTAGTAGGGATAAACCAGGGAATTACAGGCCAGTGAGCCTAACATCAGTGGTAGGGAAATTATTGGAAAAAATTCTGAGGGACAGAATTAGTCTCCACTTGGAGAGGCAAGGATCAATCAAGGATAGTCAGCATGGCTTTGTCAGATCATGTCTAACCAATTTGATTGAATTTTTCGAGGGGGTGACTAGGTGTGTGGATGAGGGTAGTGCAGTTGATGCAGTCTATATGGACTTCAGTAAGGCTTTTGACAAAGTCTCACATGGGAGATTGGTCAAGAAGGTAAGAGCCCATGTGATCCAGGGCAATTTGGCACATTGGATCCAAAATTGGCTTAGTGGCAGGAGGCAGAGAGTGATGGTCGAAGGTTGTTTTTGTGACTGGAAGCCTGTGTACAGTGGTGTACTGCAGGGATCAGTGCTGGGTCCTTTGCTGTTTGTAGTGTACATTAATGATTTAGATATGAATGTAGGAGGTATGATCAGTAAGTTCGCAGATGACACGAAAATTGGTGGAGTGGTAAATAACGAGGAGGGAAGCCTCAGGCTACAGGACGATATAGACGGGTTGGTTAGATGGGCAGAACAGTAGCAAATGAAATTTAACCCTGAAAAGTGTGAGGTGATGCATTTTGGGAGGACTAACAAGGCAAGGGAATACACAATAAATGGTAGGACCCTAGGAAGGACAGAGGATCAGAGGGACCTTGGTGTGCATGTACATAAATCCCTGAAGGCAGCAGGACTGGTAGATAAGGTGGTTAAAAAGACATATGGGATACTTGCCTTCATTCGCCGAGGCATAGAATATAAGAGCAGGGAGGTTATGATGGAGCTGTACAAAACGCTAGTTAGGCCACAGCTGGAATACTGTGTGCAGTTCTGGTCGCCACACTATAGGAAGGATGTGATTGTATTGGAGAGGGTGCAGAGGAGATTCATCAGGATGTTACCTGGGCTGGAGCGTTTCAGCTATGAAGAGAGACTGGACAGGCTGGGGTTGTTTTCCTTAGAGCAGAGAAGGCTGAGGGGGGACCTGATTGAGGTGTACAAAATTATGAGGGGCATAGATAGGGTAGATAGAAAGGAACTTTTCCCCTTAGTAGAGGGGTCAATAACCAGGGGGCATAGTTTCAAGGTAAGGGGCAGGAGGTTTAGAGGGGATTTGAGGAAAACCTTTTTCACCCAGAGGGTGGTTGGAATCTGGAACTCACTGCCTGAAAGGGCGGTAGAGGCAGGAACCCTCACAACATTCAAGAAGCATTTAGATGAGCACTTGAAACGCCATAGCATACAAGGCTACGGACCAAGTGCTGGAAAATGGGATTAGAATAGACAGGGCTTGATGGCCGGCGCGGACACGATGGGCCGAAGGGCCTCTTTCTGTGCTGTATAACTCTATGACCAATGTGGATCATCCACTCGGCACTTCTGGCTGAAGATGGGTGCAAATGCTTCAGCTTCGTCTTTTGCACTCATGTGCTGGGCTCCACCATCATTGAGGATGCGGATATTCATGGAGCCTCCTCCTCCCGTTAGTTGTTTAATGGTCCAACACCATTCACAACTGGATGTGGCAGGACTGCAGAGCTTTGATCTGGTCCGCTGATTGTGGGATCTCTTAGCCCTGTCTAGAGCATGCTGCTTCCACCTTTTAGCATGCACGTAGTCCTGCGTTGCAGCTTCCCCAGGTTGGCACCGCATTTTTAGGTACACCTGATGCTGCTCCTGGCATGCTCTTCTACACTCTTCATTGAACCAGGGTTGGTTCCCTGGCTTGATGGTAAGGGTAGAGTGAGGAATATGCAGGGCCATGAGGTTACAGATTAAACGTTAACTCTGAAACATTAACTCTGTTTCTCTCTCCCCAGATGCTGCCTGACCTGCTGAGTATTTCCAGCATTTTCTATTTTTTCTCAACCTTTTGATAGCTTTGATTCCTAGATGTGTGGATTTCAAAAATCTTTTGATTTTGAAAAAGGAGTAATTTGTGTTTCATGTGTTGTCTTGCAACCTTAAGTTTCTTATTGTGTGTCTTCCCTCAACACCATAACAGTGGGCCGAAAATTGATCCCGGGACGCGAGAGTACGCACTGCGTACTCTCGCGTATTCCCACTCCAATTGCCGGTTTTCTGCATGCCCTGCGCATGCGCTGAAAACCGGCAATTGCTCTTCCGAAAAGGGGGCGGGGCCGGAGTGCATCGCGTGCGCGCTACAGGCTGCGCGCACGCTGTGCACTTCATGCTTTGGACGCGCAGGTAAGTACTGAAGATTTTGGAAATGTAAAAAGGAGGAGTAAGACCCGCTTTTAAGAAGGTAAGTAGTGAATTAAGTATTTTTTTGAATTTTTTTTTACAGGTATATCTTTTTTATAGACTTTAAAGACAGGTAAGTTTATTTTTATAACTTTTTAAAAGATTTTAAATTTTTTCAAAAATTTAATTTTTTATTTAAAATGGTTAATTTAATTAACTATACTTATTTTATTAATGTGATGGTTTTTTAAAAAAAAAAATTTAATTGAGGTTTAGCTGTTATTTTGGGGGGGTGTAAGATTCATAAGTCTCTCAGCCATGCTGTGAGACTTATGAATGGAAGATGGTGTGCTGCCATTGGCTCTAACTGAGTCACGTGATCCCACAGCTCGCACGAATTAACTACGCCGCTGGGATACGCAAGCCCAGCACAGCTGATGTCTGGAACATCAATTTTGTGCGAGCTGGATCAGAAAAAGCATAAGCGAGGTGAGACATCGCGGGAAAGGCTTACCCCGCGGGAACAGAGCGAGATCAATTTCTGGGCCATAATTTTACACTCTTTATCACTCGTGTGGAGTGAAAAGCAAGACTTGGGAAATATCAAGTGGCTCACCTCCAATAGTTTCAATCATTATTGGTGAATTCTGATCAGATCTCTCTTATTTTTCCAGTAGTACAAGACTTTCTGCTGGTGGAATCTTCTTCTTGTGCTGGATACTACACCTGATGGGTGATTTAAAAAAAAAATTGGTCAAAAGCCTTCTCACACTATCTTTCCAGCCACAATCGTTACCCCGAAGGAAAAGTTTCCAACAAAGTATGCAGAACGAGTGGAAATGGAGCAGAATGGGATTTGTGCCTGTTAGAGCAGATGATGCCTAACCAATCTAAATCTTCACTGGTCAGGCCTATTTAAATACTTGTAGTTCACCATTGTCCATTGCGCTTAACATTGAGGTTGCTAAGTTGGAGGGGTGGGTGGGTGGAAGGGATATAATAAATTGCATCGCTAGCTGCTGCTAAAATGTAGAGGAATGCAGCCACAAAGATAAGGAGGTAAAATATCCACGGGTCTTTTCCCAATCTCCCTCTGTAACTTCAGCAGAAGATCAGAAAAAATCCTGGAGAAACAATGTCCATTTTGTATGTTCTTCTATGAAACGCTTTGGGATATTTTTCGATGTAAAGGCACTATATAAATGGATGTTGTTGCTGCTGTTGTTAAAAGAAACAGCAGTAAGAAGGTACTAGAAAAAGAACAAAAAATTATTTAAAATGCTTCGGTTCCTTTAAGCACCCCCTTTGGCACGGAGCTTCACTTTTCACCCACTGCATGGGCTGAATGCAACGTAGGATCCCATCATAAATGATAAGAAATCGTAAGCACTCACATTGATATTTTTTAACTATTGAAATGTTTACATTAAGCTCTTGCACAAAACGTCAGCCAGAAAATGTCCTCCAAAGTCTATTACTAATTATTTTATTGAAACAATTTATAAATGATGAATATCTTTTTACTTAAGGTGCTTAGAGGCAGGAGCAAAGGGCTGCTAATATGCAATATTAAGAATTCAGAAGTCCTTTGCTATGACAACCAACCCACTTTAGTGAGATTAGGTTGGCAAGGTGACACCTTCCTCTTTAAATGAATAGTGTCCCTTTAGTTGGAAAGCTTTAATAACACAGCTCAAACATTTCCTTCAACAACTAATATTTGTATAGTACTACATACATTACAGAAACAGAGCACTTCAATATAAATCATAATTGAAGCAGGAGTTTCACGTGTAACACATTCTTGTGAATACTGTTTGGGTTTCTATATCTTTTGTTTAAATAATAAAAATGTTACAAGCCTTTAGATTCAAATAAAAACAAAATATCCTGAAAATACACAATGGGTCCATTAGAATATGCAAAGAAAAAGATAGATTTTAGTGTTTTGGGTGTAAATCTTTGTCTTAATGTTCTGTTGAAGGGTCTTCATCTGAAGTGTTATACAATCTTTTTTTTCTTTACAATTGCTGATGGATCTTCTGCGTATTTCCAGAGTGTTTTTCTTTTTATTTCAGATTCAATATAGTTTGCTGTTTTTATGTCTACAGTTTCAAAGAAAAGTATCATAAATAAACTGAAACAGACAGACAGAGACGTCTGTGCGCTTAAAGTTGCCATTGGAAAATAGCAAACATTTTCCTGTTTGACAATACATGAGAAAATGATGTCATTTGCATTGTAATTATATAATTCAAGCAAAAAAAAACAAATTGCAAGAAAGCATTTTATTGCTTGGATTTGATATCATTGTGGCGAAATAACAAATTGCTCTTCTGTCTATGCTTCCTCTGTAAAATAGCAATAATCTCCCTTTAAAGGAATAAATAAGAATAAAAAGAAAGACTTGCATTTATATAACGCCTTTCACGACCACCAGACGTCTCAAAGCACTTTACAGCCAATGAAGTACTTTTGGAGTGTAGTCACTTTTGTAATGTGGGAAACGCGGCAGCCAATTTGCACACAGCAAGCTCCCACAAACAGCAATGTGATAATGACCAGATAATCTGTTTTTTTTTGTTATGTTGATTGAGGGATAAATACTGGTCAGGACAGTAACACCCCTACTCTTCTTCGAAATAGTGCCATGGGATCTTTTACGTCCACCTGAGAGAGCAGACAGGGCCTCATCCGAAAGACGGCACTTTCGACAGGCAGCACTCCCTCAGCACTGCACTGGAGTGTCAGCCTAGATTTATGTGCTCAAGTCTCTGGAGTGGGACTTGAACCCACAACCTTCTGACTCAGAGGCAAGAGTGCTAACCACTGAGCCACGGCTTAAGAATTATTTTAATACATGCTCGAGGACTGTTTTGGGATCCAATAAACAAAGAGCTTTTAGGTGTCTGGATATTCTAGCCCTGGAGACTATTCAGTTTAATTTCTATTTTAGATACTTTACATGTAAAGTCTGTTCAATTTTAATAATAAATCAGCCAGACTTATTTTCAATTTAACTGCTGCTTGTAAATTATTTAAATTATTACGCCAATTTTTTTTCTAATTTTATCAAAAATGTTAATGAATGACAAGGATTGGTATGGAGGAAAAAGAGGAGGAGGATTCATTAAATCAGTATTAGCATATCAAGGAGAGACTAAGGGAAGATGGACTAACATAATGATGTGTGTGGCAATAATTAGTCACAGCAGAAAATTGAGGAGCGATCACTAAGTAATGGGCTAATGCAGAAAAATGAAATTCATTTGGACTCTAAATACAGCAACATTCCATCAGGAACAAATACATCATTCATAGCAAGAAGGTATAATATTTGAAAATGGAAGTGCAATATCTCGTTATTTTAGTCATCAAACTTTGTAATAGATCAAGGCCTAGAAATCCGATAAGGCCCAAAACGGGCAGTGCCACCGCTGGGCGAGGTTTGCTCGCGCCTGTAAAAAGATCGCAGGCAGCACCATTATTTTGGCAGAGTCTGCTGATTTGAATGATTGGAGCACACAGCCTAGCAAGGAACGCGTTCCTTCAGGCTGTGCGCTCAGCAGGAGGCCCAATGTACCGTGGCCGCAGCTTCCCTGGAGCCTTTTCTTAAAGCATGGCTGTTATTTTAGAAAGCAGTCTCGAGCCCTTAAAGGGGAACTGCCTTCTAAAAAAAAATCATTTCAAAATAGGCAGTCTCTAGCCCTTAGAGCACAACTGCCTTCTGAAAAAAACCCATTAAAAATCATTCCAAAATGGCAGTCTGCACATAAAAAAATGGTAAAAGTGATTCAGCACTAATGCAAATGGCTCAACAGGCCAGGGAAGGGGCACTCAGGGTCTCGCACACAGCACTCCAGCTTTGTGCAGGGGGTCAACAGTGGAAGAGAGGTCCTCTACCCACAGCGGGCCAGGAGGCCCTCCAGAAAGAAAGATGTGGGACCAGATCACCGAGGCCATCACTACCAGCAGTGTCACCCCCAGGACCAGTCTCCAGTGCCCAAAGAAGTTTCATGACCTCAGACCAGTGGTCAAGGTCAGTGAATGCATCTTCAAACGCTGTCTCCTACCAACTGCACCACTAGCCTCACACACTGCTCAATGCACAACCCCACCCCACCCCCAATCACTCACCTACCAACAATCTCTACCAAACACGAGCCACACCTCCTATTCCCAGCTTCAACTCACCCCCTTGGAGGAGATGGTGCAGGCCATTCTTGGCAGGGGCATGGCTGAGCTGTTGGTGTCCTCATACGTTATTCTCCTTCTCTCATCCCACTTCCCCCTCATTCCACAATATCTTCTGATGTACAAGTTGCGCATGGTGTGAACATGCAGCTCTTGCTATCCTGCCCTCCCCTCCCCTTGCGCCTTCCTCTTTTCAGTCACCCATGAAATGCAGCCTGCCCAGCCAGTGGTTGACCAAGAAGAGGGAGAGGAGAGTGAAGAAGAAGAAGGAGAATAAACACCGTCACTCAATTTGACACTCCCAGCCACCAGCTCCTCAAGGTCGTCCTCCAAGGCCATCACTGAAAGTCAGCTGCCTTCCACCAGCTATGCTGCAGCCACTGGGGTAGCACTGCGTGGCATCAGTAGGATAGGCAAAGGCACACACAAGACTGTCACTAAGGGAATGCACAACAGCGATTAGTTGATTTTTTAATGTCATATTGGATGCATATATGGACAAAGTTCCCTCTTAATTTTTTGGGGTCACGGCCCCTTTAAGCGGCTTTTATTTCATTGTGGCCAAGAGGACACCCTGATGGTCAGTAACAGAGGGAAGGTAAGATGTGGAACTAATGTTGAAAGGGGAATTGGAGTTGTGTGGTCATTGGTACCGCAGGCGGATGATTCCATCCCGGATATCCCGGCCAGAAAGGGGCTGTCTGGGATGCATCCTTCCTTCCGCTTCCTCATCTTCTGTGTCTTCCTCTTCCCTCTGTGAGCAGCTTGTCCCCTTTGCTGCCTCTGCTTCATCTCCATGTGCCCCCCAGGACTGTGAGCAAATGGGAATCTCTCCCCGACCCCCGTCCGTCCCTCCCTCCGATCTCTTCCCGACCCCATCCGTCCCTCCCTCCGATCTTTCCCCGACCACCGTCCCTCCCTTCGATATCTCCCCGACCCCCGTCCCTCCCTCCCTCCGATCTCTCCCCGACCCCCGTCCCTCCCTCCCTCCGATCTCTCCCGGACCCCCGTCCCTCCCTCCCTCCGATCTCTCCCCGACCCCCGTCCCTCCCTCCGATCTCTCCCCGACCCCCCCTCCCTCCGATCTCTCCCCGACCCCCGTCCCTCCCTCCGATCTCTCCCCGACCCCCGTCCCTCCCTCCGATCTCTCCCCGACCCCCGTCCCTCCCTCCGATCTCTCCCGACCCCCGTCCCTCCCTCCGATCTCTCCCCGACCCCCGTCCCTCCCTCCGATCTCTCCCCGACCCCCGTCCCTCCCTCCGATCTCTTCCCGACCCCCGTCCCTCCCTCCGATCTCTTCCCAGCCCCCATCCGTCCCTCCTTCCGATCTCTCCCCGACCCCCGTCCCTCCCTCCGATCTTTCCCCGACCACCGTCCCTCCCTCCGATCTCTCCCCGACCCCCGTCCCTCCCTCCCTCCGATCTCTCCCCGACCCCCGTCCCTCCCTCCCTCCGATCTCTCCCCGACCCCCGTCCCTCCCTCCCTCCGATCTCTCCCCGACCCCCGTCCCTCCCTCCCTCCGATCTCTCCCCGACCCCCGTCCCTCCCTCCGATCTCTCCCCGACCCCCGTCCCTCCCTCCGATCTCTCCCCGACCCCCGTCCCTCCCTCCAATCTCTCCCCGACCCCCGTCCCTCCCTCCGATCTCTCCCCGACCCCCGTCCCTCCCTCCGATCTCTCCCCGACCCCCCTCTGATCTCTGCCCTCGATCTGAATGCCCATTAGCTTTTGAAGTTCAGTAAAGTGCAAGCCCTACTCACTATCCACCTGGATAGGTACTCCCCACCTGCAGATCAGTTCACTCAATAAAATTTGAGCTGCAGTGATGGTGGTAAACCAGTTTGTGCATGGCAAGAAATAAACTGATCATTTATCTCTTGGCTATTTTAGGATCTTGCCATGCACAAACTGCTTGCAGTGTTTACTTGTACTTACTCACCTTCAAAATAATGAAAGTTTGAATGGTTTTAAGTCATTTCGAAGAGACGTGATAAGGCATCATATAAACTGAGGTCTTTTTTTCTTTCACACGTGCATGTTCCAGCAGAGGTCACAGGACAGCAATCAGGAGTGAGAACCATGGCTAACTTTGTTTCTCCCCAGGCCCTTTGCAGCATCCTGATGCCCCTTTTGAGAAAAGGCTAATTTATTACAGAGCAGGAATTGACCCTGTCGTCTAAATGGTTTACCACTGCATCGAGCATGCAGGAAAGAGCTAGTTTTATCATTGAATCATCAGGAAAACCTGCTGCAAAGCTCAACTTAATCAACAAGATTAAGGAGGCTCTAATTGGGTGTGAGCCACATCAGGTTGGATGTTGCAACTTCTCAACTGTTGGTAGATGTTTGCTGAAATAGCGGGCTGGGAAACTGCCCCAGAACTCTTTAATTGTGTAAAGAAGGAAAGACAAGGTGTAATGAAAATTTACAGTTTCAACTTATTAGAATTCCACAGTTAGCTTTTGGATGTGCTATGTAAAGTGGGGTGTCAAGTGATAATTAAGTGCAGTTAAACATCACTGTTATTTTCACTACAGAAACTGTCAAGTCTCTGGGCAGTGAAATGCCACTAACACTCATAGAATAGTCATATACTCACTGCTAGACGCAATTCAGGTCGAGAAAGAACAGATTTCTTTTGCTCAACTGAGTATGATATGCAGTGACCCATTACCAAGCTTAAGAAAGGCCAAATCAAACTACTGAGACATCCACACAAGTGGAGCCTGATATGCAGTGCAGATTTTTCTCCCAATAGCGACACACCTTACTTATAATTCTGGAGGACTCTGGATATTCATTCAGTGGCCATTATACTCAGCTGCCACAAGCATTGTGCTGAGGATGAAGAATCTGCTCGAGCATTAATTGCGGCTGGTCAGATAGTCTTCAAGTAAAATCTTTCTCACCATTCACACTGAGTGTGATCTGAATTCAAAGCTGATGATCTGCCCCAATGAGGAGATTATTCCAGTGTATCTCATAGAGACAGGCTCATTTTTCCCCCCATAATTATATATTGATAAGACACCCTCGAGCCGGAATTATCTCTGGTCACCTCCTGAGACTGGTCAATTAGGTGATGGGTCAGTAGCTCTGCCTAATTGCCTCTATTACCCTATCTACACTTTATGGTAGTTCAGGTACTGTTGGAGGTAGAAGGAAACAGCTAAAATCTGCTGGGAACCCCATTCTGGCTTACCACCAAAACGGAAGCCTCCATGATCTTGTTACTTCAAGGCTTATTTACAAGACTATTTTTGTTGGAATACCGATTATTTCTGGTGATGATATCATGATCTAAGTGGGAATTCCATTCATTCATTCATTCTCTTATGACTTGCAGAGATCAAAAATTACATGAGGAGTGGACGAAGGGGGTAACAGGAAGTATTGCTAATGAAAATCCGTCACTAGATAGGTACAGATGAGGAAGTCTATTCAGCGCAGCTTAGCTCATTCAGCAAGAAAAAAAACTATAATTCCACGTTATGGTTGGCAATGATTTCTTACATGATTCGGAGATTTCTGCCTCCACTACCCTACTTGGAGTCTATTCCATGTGTTGAAATAATGGGCTGGATTTTGAATGACCCGTGGAGTCGGGTTTGGAGGCGTAGGGGGGGGGGTTAAAGTAGCAGATTCGGGGGTCCCGACCCCATCCCGACTCCAACACGCCTCCACGCAATTTTGACAAAATGGGTCGCGGGGTTCCCGACTCCGTCCCGCCTCCTAGAGGCGCGAGAGGCCATTAAAGCTCTTAACTATCCCTAAATTGGCTCTGTAATGCCATTTTGAAACGTTTTAGCTAGTTTAACCCTTTTCCGACATGAAGTACGCCTGATGTGAAACACGCCTCTGATGCTGCTGCATTGAATGAAACTGCCTGGCCTTTGCTGTGAGAGGACCTGGATGCAAAAAAAATTCTCATTCTTTCTCTCTCTCTTTTTCTCTCTTTTTCTCTCTCTTCTCTCTTCTCTCTTCTCTCACAGCTGCTCATTTTGCATCCAGGTCCACTCACAGCAAAAGCCAGGCAGTCTCTGAGACCAAGCAGTCAGTCTCTCACCTGCAATGATGACATCATCAGAGGCGACTTTCAGACTGAAACCACTAATTGGTTCATGGGTTCCCACATGCTGGAACTCAATTGCCCAATTAAGTGAAAATTGCATCATTCATCCACATTTATCTGCAGTCGGGGGGGCAACACGAAATGCGGGTAACACGACCCCAACCCGACCCCAAGACAAAATCCAGCCCAATCTCTCTGCTATTGCACTGTGAAATAACACTGTTTCAGTGCTTGTTCTCTTCTTTCCCCTGCCTCTCCCCAGGGAGAGAGGGAGAGTCAGAGAGAGGGAGGGGGAGGAGAGAGAAACAGAGAGTACAGGAGGAAGGGGAAGGATAGAGAGATAAAGGGAGAGGTGGAAGGGAAGAGAGTGAGAGAAAGGGAAGAGGAGGAGGAGGAACCCCAATGCACACAGGCACAAGTACAGTAAAATGCAAAGTCATGGCTAACCTTAATTAGCATGAAACATAAAACTACAAACGCAATGCATATTGAATTTCAAACAACTCGTGCATTGTGGATTAGAATGCATCACTTACCGGCTGTGCAATAAATCACATTTGATGTATTGACTGCTTTGTTGCTTCATATTTATGGAAATCTATTAAATTCATGAACAGTGTTGACACTGGGGTTGATCTGGGATGAATTAAACCCGAAAGGAAATGGACAGCTGGGACTGGAATAAAAATATTGCTGACATTTTTTCCCACCCATTACTTAAAATGGCGTTGTAAAACACTAGCCATACCAGGCTATTGGTAAAGCTGATTCTAGGTCATAGTTTAATCGTCTGATGAGACTGCACTGATTCTGATTATTTAAAAAGACTAATATTGTTTCTTTCTTTTTAAACAATTATTGAAAAATAGGATTTACAATAAATCTCAAGCCAACTGGAATTTACTGGGAATAATTGTTTATTGTAAAGTGGTGCCCTGAAACAATAAGTAAAGTGACTGGAATACAAATTTAATCTGGCACCTGGCCTCTCATGAAAACATTTTGACTAATTCCATTGTTCACTTTGGTTTATTTTAATATGAATCACATACATAATACCGGGGTGGAAATTGCGGTCGGAGGCTTCCCGCGGGCAAATGCCTCTGAACCGCAAGAAAACTCCGCACCTACCTGGTGCCTCTGCACCTTCGAAGACTCGCGCTCCTGGGCCTGCAGGAGTACGCCTGCGTAAAGGCCCACGATTCCCAGGGGCGCAGGCGGTTCACAAACCTCCCTGGGATCACGTGGGCCACCAAACCACTGACAAAGGGGGATTCCCATTATGCTTATGGGGATTCCATTTACGTATGGAATCCCCATAAGCATGCTGGAAATCACATAAAAAATACATTTTCACAACACTGAAATAAGAATACATCATCACAGGTTCAAAAGTAATTAAAATACCCATTAATTAAACATTTAAAACATAAATTTAAACATTTTTAAACGGGACAAAAATAATCTAAACTAATTTTAAATGTAAGGGAATGTTTAAATGATTTAAAAAATGTATTTTAACATTTATTTTAATTCTTACGCCTTACACCTGCTTTTACCTAGCATAAGGGTTTGGTGGGTATTTGCTGGGCAGTAGTTGGGCCTAACCCTCCGCCAGCGAATGTCCATTTCCTGCGGATACAAACGATCTGTCAAGCAGAAACTTGACAGATCGCAAGTTCCGGGTTTTCGCGCATGCACATTGCATGCGGGAACCCAGAACTTGCGGGGCACTTACATGGGAACGGTAGCATAGTGGTAATGTCACTGGGCTAGTAATCCAGAGGCCTGGACTTAATGATCCAGAGACGTGAGTTCAAATTCCACTACGGCAGCTGGGGAATTTAAATTCAGTTAATTAAATAAATCTGGAATAAAAAGCTAGTATCAGTAATAGCGACCATGAAACTATCGGATTGTTGTAAAAACCCATCTGGTTCACTAATGTCCTTTAGGGAAGGAAATCTGCTGTCCTTACCTGGTCTGGCCTATATGTGACTCCAGACCCACAGCAATGTAGTTGACTCTTAACTGCCCTCTGGCGGCGGACCTGGGTGGAGCAACAGCGGCGAGGCGGCGGCGGTAAAAGGCGGCAGCGACCAGGTAGGCCCACAGAGGCGGCGGACCTGGGTGGAGCAACAGCGGCGAGGCGGCGGCGGTAAAAGGCAGCAGCGACCAGGTAGGCCCACAGAGGCGGCGGACCTGGGTGGAGCAACAGCGGCGAGGCGGCGGCGGTAAAAGGCGGCAGCGACCAGGTAGGCTTTCAGCAAGCCGAGAGCAGGAGAGAGGTAAAAATAATCGAAGTGTGACGTCACCAGAAAGCAGGTAAGTGATTGGTTGGTGAGTATTTCTCTTTTTTTTATACAAAAGTTCAATTCCATAGTTTATAGTTTCTCGGGTATCTGTGGTGTAGCAGAGACTGCTGGCATAAATTAACTGAAGGGAAAATAATATATTTTTAATTAATTACATAGAATGGGAGAGCAGGTGATGTGTTACTGCTGCAATATGTGGGAGCTGGTGGACACCATTGATGTTCACGGTGAACACATTTGCAGTAAGTGTTGGCTGCTCGAGGAACTCCGGCTCCGTGTTGATGAGCTGGAGTCCGAGCTTCAAACACTGCGACACATCAGGGAGGGGGAGAGTTACCTGGACTCCGTGTTTCAGGAGGTAGTCACACCAATTAGAGTAACTAATTCAGAAGTAGCCCGTGGTCAGGGACAGGAAGGTGTGACTACGAGTGAGGCAGGTACAGGGATCCAGGAGGTAGTGTTGGAGGAGCCGCAGCCCTTGCTCTTGTCCAACAGGTTCGAGGCTCTTACTCCCTGTGTGGATAGGAGCGGGGACTGCAGGGAGGATGAGCAACCTGGCCACAGCACCGTGGTAAGGGGGGCCATTCAAGTGGGGGGAGTAAAAAGAAATGTTGTAGTGGTAGGGGATAGTATCATTAGGGGGATAGATAGGGTTCTTTGCAGCCAAGAGCGAGAGTCCCGAAGGCTGTGTTGCCTGCCCGGTGCCAGGGTTAAGGACATCTCCTCTGGGCTGGAGAGAAACTTGGAGTGGGAGGGGGAGGATCCAGTTGTCGTGGTCCATGTTGGTACCAATGACATAGATAGGATAAGGAAAGAGGTTCTGCTGAGGGAGTTTGAGCAGCTAGGGGCCAAATTAAAAAGCAGAACCTCGAGGGTAATAATCTCTGGATTACTACCTGAGCCACGAGCAAATTTGGCTAGGGTAAATAAAATCAGGGAGTTGAATGCGTGGCTCAAAGACTGGTGTGGGAAAAATGGGTTTTGCTTCTTGGGACACTGGCACCAGTACTGGGGCAGGAGAGAGCTGTTCCGTTGGGACGGACTTCACTTGGCCAGTGCTGGGACTAGTGTCCTGGCGAATCGAATAACTAGGGCTGTGGAGAGGGCTTTAAACTAATTAGTGGGGGGGAGGTTTCAAGAGAGCAAAAAATAAAAATGACAACAGAGAGGGTCATAGACATAGGTAGCAGTAGGGGAATCACAAATCAGAGCGTGGCAGGAAGGGACAGAGTGTGTGGAGTAAAAGGTAAAGTGGTAAAAAGTGAAAAAGCAGGAACTAAGTGCCACAAAGCATATTTGAAAGTTCTCTATCTGAATGCACGTAGCATTCGTAACAAAATAGACGAGTTAATGGCACAAATAACTACATATGGTTATGATATTGTGGCCATTACAGAAACATGGCTGCAGGGTGACAATGCCTGGGAATTAAACATACCAGGTTATTTAACGATCAGGAAGGACAGGCAGGAAGGAAGGGGAGGTGGGGTGGCTATGTTAATAAAGGAAGGAATCACTGTAATACAGAGTAATGATATTGGGTCAAAAAATCATGATAATGAAACAGTTTGGGTGGAGATAAGGAATAATAAGGGGAAAAAAACACTAGTGGGCGTAGTCTATAGGCCTCCGAACAGTTGCAACTCTGTTGGACGGAGTATCAATCAGGAAATAGTTGAGGCATGTAATAAGGGAACATCTATAATTATGGGGGATTTTAACTATCATATTAATTGGACAAATCAAATGGGGCAGGGCTGCCTTGAGGATGAGTTCATTCAGTGTATTAGGGATGGGTTTCTTGAGCAGTATGTAACTGAACCGACCAGGGGGCAAGCAACCTTAGATCTGGTCCTGTGTAACGAGACAGGATTAATTAAAAATGTCCTAGTAAAGGATCCCCTTGGAATGAGTGACCATAACATGGTTGAATTCCATATTCAATTAGAGGGTGAGAAGGTTGGATCTCAAACAAGCGTGCTAAGCTTGAATAAAGGAGACTATGAAGGTATGCGAGCGGAATTGAGTAGAGTGGATTGGGAAAATAGATTAAAGGGTAAGACGACACATGATCAGTGGTGTACATTCAAGGAGTTATTTTACAACTTCCAAAAAAATATATTCCACTGAAAAGAAAAGGGTGTAAAAGAAAGGACAGTCATCCGTGGCTAAGTAAAGAAATTAAGGATAGTATTCGACTAAAAACAAGGGCATATAAGGTAGCGAAATCTAGTGGGAGGACAGAGGATTGGGAAAACTTTAAAAGGCAGCAAAAAATAACAAAAGGATTGATTAAGAAAGGGAAGATAGATTATGAAAGTAAATTAGCAAAAAATATAAAAACAGATAGTAAGAGTTTTTATAGTTATATAAAAAGAAAAAGGGTGGCTAAAGTAAATGTTGGTCCCTTAGAGGATGAGACCGGGAAATTAATGGTGGGAAATATGGAGATGGCAAAAACACTGAATGAATATTTTGTATCAGTCTTTACAGTAGAGGACACTAAGAATATCCCAACACTGGACAAACAGGGGGCTATAGGGGGAGAGGAGCTAAACACGATCAAAATCACTAAGGAAGTGGTACTCGGTAAAATAATGGGACTCAAGGCGGATAAATCACCTGGACCTGATGGCTTACATCCTAGAGTCTTGAAGGAAGTGGCGGTAGGGATTGTAGATGCATTGGTAATAATTTTTCAAAACTCCCTGGATTCCGCTAAGGTCCCGGCAGACTGGAAAACTGCTAATGTAACACCCTTATTTAAAAAGGGCAGTAGACAGAAGGCTGGTAACTATAGACCGGTTAGCCTAACATCTGTGGTAGGTAAAATTTTGGAGTCCATTATTAAGGAAACAGTAACAGGACATTTGGATAATCATAATTTAATAGGACAAAGTCAGCATGGTTTTACGAAGGGGAAGTCATGTTTGACAAATTTGCTGGAGTTCTTTGAGGAAGTAACATATAGAGTGGATAAAGGGGAACCAGTAGACGTAGTGTATTTAGACTTCCAAAAGGCATTTGACAAGGTGCCACACAAAAGATTATTGCTTAAGGTAAAAAATCACAGGGATTGGGGGTAATATTCTGGCATGGATAGAGGATTGGCTATCTAACAGAAAGCAAAGAGTTGGGATAAATGGTTCATTCTCAGATTGGCAATCAGTAACTAGTGGTGTTCCACAGGGGTCAGTGCTGGGTCCCCAACTCTTTACAATCTATATTAACGATTTGGAGGAAGGGACCAAGTGTAACATATCAAAATTTGCAGATGATACTAAGATGGGAGGGAAAGTAGTGAGTGAGGAGGACATAAAAAACCTGCAAGGGGACATAGACAGGCTAAGTAAGTGGGCAGAGATTTGGCAGATGGAATACAACACTGGAAAGTGTGAGGTGATGCACTTTGGCAGGAAAAATCCTAGAGCAATTTATTATCTTAATGGCAAGAAACTGGAGAGTACTGAAGTGCAAAGGGATCTGGGGGTCCTGGTGCACGAAACTCAAAAGGTTAGTATGCAGGTGCAGCAAGTGATTAAGAAGGCAAATGGAATGTTGGCTTTCATTGCTAGGGGGATAGAATATAAAAATAGGGAGGTATTGCTTCAGTTGTACAAGGTATTGGTGAGACCGCACCTGGAATACTGCATACAGTTTTGGTGTCCTTACTTAAGGAAAGACATCCTTGCTCTCGAGGCAGTGCAAAAAAGGTTCACTCGGTTAATCCCGGGGATGAGGGGGTGGTCATATGAGGAGAGGTTGTGTAGATTGGGACTCTACTCATTGGAGTTCAGAAGAATGAGAGGCGATCTTATTGAAACATATAAGATTGTGAAGGGGTTGGATCGGGTGGATGCGGGGAGGATGTTCCCGATGACGGGTGAGACTAGAACTAGGGGACATAGTCTTAGAATAAGGGGCTGCTCTTTCAAAACTGAGATGAGGAGGAACTACTTCACTCAGAGGGTGGTAGGTCCATGGAATATGCTGCCACAAAAAGCTGTAGAAGCTACATCATTAAATAAATTTAAAACAGAAATAGACAGTTTCCTAGAAGTAAAGGGCATTAAGGGTTACGGGGAGCGGGCAGGAATTTGGACATGAGTCTAGGTTCGGATCGGTCATGGCCCTGTGGGTAGTGGAGCGGGCCCAGGGACCGTGTAGCCTGATTCTGCTCCTATTTCGTGTGTGCAATTCTGTTAGATGCAGGAGATGGTTCTGTGATAGTAGATAGTAGATTGGCGGTTAGGATCAGATCAGCCATGATCTTATTGAATGGCGGAGCAGGCTCGAGGGGCCGATTGGCCTACTCCTGCTCCTATTTCTTATGTTCTTATGTTACATGGCCTAGCAAGTCACTCAGTTGTAACAAACTGCTACGAAACACAATAAAGGCCCGTATTTTCCATGCGCTGAAAATCGGCAGATCGGACGCCTGCCCTGGAGAAGAGACTCTGTGGGTGGAGAGTTCCGCTTTCTGCAGAACCTCCGCCCGCTGAAATCCCTTAAAAATCTTTTACCAGCATAAGAGTTTAAAAAAGTAAAAAAATACTTTTTTTTTCCACTCATTTATAATTTTAAAATATTTTTTAAAAAGGTAAGTTTATTTTTAGCCCTGTAAAAAACTTACATTTTTTTTTGAAAAAATAAAATTTTTGTTTAAAATATTTATTTTAACGTAATTTTATCTAATTTTAAAAACATGATTTTTTTGGGGAATTTATTTAATGTTTTGATGTCTATTTGGAATGATCTACATTCATACTTTTGACAGGTCTAGAGGTTGAGAGACCTGTTAAAAATATGAAGGGAGATTCCCTTCTCCCATTGGTTCCCCGTGGCCCACGTGATCCAGGGATGCTTGTTAACCGCATGCGCCCCTGGGATATGTGGGCCCTGTGCATTTCGTCGTGGAGAGGCCCAGGAGCGGAAATGGCCGGACTTTTGGAGCCTTCAGGTAAGGGCGTAGATTCTTTCCAGATCAGAGGCCTCCGTAGGCAGGAAGCCTCCGATCAGAAAATACGGGCCAATAAGAATAAGACGGACCACCCGGCATCGGCACCGGCTAGGGACATGGCAATGGCACACCCAGCCCAGTCGACCCTGCAAAATCCTCCTCACCAAGATTTGGGGACTTGTGCCAAAATTGGGAGAGCTGTCTCACAGACTAGTCAAGCAATAGCCTGATATAGTCATACTCACAGAATCATACCTTTCAGCCAATGTCCCAAACTCCTCCATCACCATCCCTGGGTATATCCTGTCCCACCGGCAGGACAGACCCACCAGGGGTGGCGGCACAGTGGTATACAGTCGGGAAGGAGTGGCCCTGGGAGTCCGCGACATTGACTCCGGACCCCATGAAGTCTCATGGCTTCAGGTCAAGCATGGACAAGGAAACCTCCTGCTGATTACCACCTACCGCCCTCCCTCAGCTGATGAATCAGTACTCCTCCATGTTGAACACCACTTGGAAGAAGCACTGAGAGAAGCAAGGGCACAGAATGTACTCTGGGTGGGGGACTTCAATATCGATCGCCAAGAGTGGCTCGGTAGCACCACAGCTGGCCTAGTCCTGAAGGACATAGTTGCCAGTCTGGGCCTGCGACAGGCCATAGAGTCATAATGGCACAGAAGGAGGCCATTCAGCCCATCGAGTCTGTGCCAACTCTCTGTAGAGCAATCCAGTCAATCCCATTCCCCCCGCTCTATACCCGTAGCCCTGCAAATTTATTTCCCTCAAGTGCCTATCCAGTCTCTCCTTGAAAACATTGAGTGTCTCCGCTTCTACCACTTCCTTCAGCAGCGAGTTCCAGATCCTCACCACTCGCTGTGTGAAAAAAAAATTCCTCACATCCCCCCTGTATCTCTTGCCCAAAACCTTAAATCTGTGTCCCCTAGTCCTTGTACCATCAACTAGTGGGAACAGCCTTTCCCCGTCTAGCCTATCCAAACCCATCATAATCTTGTACACCTCTATCAAATCATCCCTCAACCTCCTTTGCTCTAATGAAAACAAATCCAACTTCTCCAACCTGTCCTTGTAGCTAAGATCCCCCATCCCCAGAACCATTCTGGTAAATCTCCTCTGCACCCTCTCAAGGGCCTTCACATCCTTCCTAAAGTGTGGACGCAATACTCCAGTTGTGGCCTAACCAGTGCTTTATAAAGGTTCAGCATAACTTCTCTACTTTTGTACTCAATACCTCTATTTATGAAGCCCAAGATCCCATATGCTTTGTTAACCACTCTCTCAATATGTCCTGCCACCTTCAGGGACCTATGCACATTAACTCCCAGGTCCCTCTGTCCCTGCATACTCTTTAAAACTGTGTAATTAAGTGTATATTGCCCCTTCCTGTTCCTTCTACCAAAATGCATCACCTCACACTTCTCTGTATTAAATTCCATCTGCCACTTGTCTGCCCATTCTGCTAGCCTTCTTTCTATGTCCTGTTGCAGTCGATTGGTATCATTCTCACTGCAACACCCCCAAGTTTGGTGTCATCGGCAAACTTAGAAATTCTACTCTGTATTCCAATATCCAGGTCATTTATATACATCAAAAAAAGCAGTGGCCCCAGCACTGACCCTTGGGGAACACCACTGTCTACCATCCTCCAGTCTGAAAAACAGCCATTTACCACAACTTGCTGTTTTCTGTCCTTAAGCCAATTCCTTATCCAAGCTGCCACTGACCCACCTATTCCATGAGCCTCAGTTTTGTTAACCAGCCTACTTTGTCAAATGCCTTCCGAAAATCCATGTAGACAACATCCATTGCATTCCCTTCATCAATCCTCTCTGTTACTTCATCAAAAGGTGGTGAGAGAACCAACACGAGGGAAAAACCTACTTGACCTCGTCCTCACCAATCTACCTGTCGCAGATGCATCTGTCCATGACAGTATTGGTAGCAGTGACCACCACACAGTCGTTGTGGAGATGAAGTCCTGTCTTCACACTGAGGACACCATCCATCATGTTGTGCGTTACTACCACTGTGCTAAATGGGATAGATTCAGAACAGATCAAGCAGCTCAAAACTGGGCATCCATGAGGTACTGTGGGCCATCAGCAGCAGCAGAATTGTATTCCACCGCAATCTGTAACCTCATGGCCCGGCATATCCCTCACTCTACCATTACCATCAAGCCAGGGGACCAACCCTGGTTCAATAAGGAGTGTAGAAGAGTATGCCAGGAGCAGCACCAGTCATACCTAAAAATGAGGTGCCAACCTGGGGAAGTTGCAACACAAGACTATATGCATGCTAAAAAGCGGAAGCAGCATGCTATAGACAGGGCTAAGCGATCCCACAATCAACGGATCAGATCAAAGCTCTGCAGTCCTGCCACATCCAGTCGTGAATGGTGGTGGAGCATTAAACAACTAACGGGAGGAGGAGGCCCCATGAATATCCCCATCCTCAATGATGGTGGAGCCCAGCATGTGAGTGCAAAAGACAAGGCTGAAGCGTTTGCAACCATCTTCAGCCAGAGGTGCCGAGTGGATGATCCATGTCGGCCTACTCCCGAGGTCCCCACCATCACAGAAGCCAGTCTTCAGCCAATTCGATTCACTCCACACGATATCAAGAAACGGCTGAGCGCTCTGGATGCAGCAAGGGCTATGGGCCCCGGAAACATCCCAGCTATCGTGCTGAAGACTTGTGCTCCAGAACTAGCCACGCCTCTAGTCAAGCTGTTGCAGTACAGCTACAACACTGGCATCTATCCGACAATGTGGAAAACTGCACAGGTATCAATGGGAATCGGGGGTGGGGGAGGGGGGGGGGAAACTCTCCACTGGCTGGAGTCATACCTAACACAAAGGAAGATGGTTGTGGTGGTTGAAGGTCAATCATCACAGCCCCAGGACATCACTGCAGGAGTTCCTCAGGGCAGTGTCCTCGGCCCAACCATCTTCAGTTGCTTCATCAATGAGCTTCCTTCCAACATAATGTCAGAAATGGGGATGTTCGCTGATGACTGCACAGTGTTCAGTGTCATTCACAACTCCTCAGATAATGAAGCAGTCCATGCCCGCATGCAACAAGACCTGGACGACTTTCAGGCTTGGGCTGATAAGAGGCAGGTAACATTCGCGCCACAGAAGTGCCAGGCAATGACTATCTCCAACAAACGAGAGTCTAATCACTGCCCCTTGACATTCAACGGCATTACCATCACCGAATCCCCCACCATCAACATCCTGGGGGTCACCATTGACCAGAAACTTAACTGGACCAGCCACATAAATACTGTGGCAACAAGAGCAGGTCAGAGGCTGGGTATTCTGTGGTGGGTGTCTCACCTCCTGACTCCCCAAAGCCTTTCCACCATCTACAAGACACAAGTCAGGAGTGTGATGGAATACTCTCCAGTTGCCTGGATGAGTGCAGCTCCAACATCACCCAAGAAGCTCGACACCATCCAGGACAAAGCTGTCTGCTTGATTGGCACCCCATCCACCACCTCAAACATTCACTCCCTCCACCACCGGCGTACCGTGACTGCATTGTGTACCATCTACAAGATGCACTGCAGCAACTCGCCAAGGCTTCTTCGGCAGCACCTCCTAAACCCGCGACCTCTTCCACCTAGAAGAACAAGGGCAGCAGGCGCACGGGAACACCATTACCTCCAAGTTCCCCTCCAAGTCACACACCATCCTGACTTGGAAATATATCGCCGATCCTTCATCGTCGCTGTGTCAAAATCCTGGAACTCCCCACCTAACAGCACTGTGGGAGTACCTTCACCACATGTACTGCAGCGGTTCAAGAAGGCGGCTCACCACCACTTTTTCAAGGGCAACTATGGATGGGTAATAAATGTTGGCTTGCCAGTGATGCCCACATCCCATAAACGAATTAAAAAAAAACTTACGCTGTCACAGGCCCCATAAAATCCAGACCATTATTTATGCAGAGTCATGTTCCTCCCTCAGGAACATGTCAACCAGTTCTGCACGTTTTTTGGTATTTTTCTGTAGTCCAGCCCTCCCCTGAATTTGTGAATGATTGGCAAGAGTAGCACAGATCACAAAGCTTTATATTTTACTGAAAAAATGAAATAAAGGGTTAAACCAGTAAGAGGGGCCAAGGCTGATACAGCAAGACGTCACCAAGGTTGAAAAGAGCAAAAGAGAAGACAAAGTAAATCAGGAGGTAGTGATTAGGTGTCAGCAAGATTGGGTTTTAAAATATTCATCAGATCATATAAATCTTTCACCTTCTGCTCTTATGTAAAAATCTTAAGATTGTAGGAAGAAGGAAAGACTGAGAGAGATAAAGGGGAAGATAATGCAGGATAAAGGGGCAGATTTTTCTGTTCATGTACCTGGGTGCAGTGCATAGAGGAAAATTGAATGGGGAGGGGTGCATGCACATAAGGAAGCTGACTGGATTTGCAGTCCATTAATTCAAATGAATGGAAAATCTGATGAGCCCTATTAGGGGCAAGAACTCCTCCTGTATCAATTTCCTCCATGAGCTGCACCCAGGCAAGCCAATATCCACAGGCTCATACAGGAAAATCAGCCCCATTCTGTTCAATGAGAGGTTTTCCCCATGATGTGTGTTAATCTTTGCTACCTAATTCTAAATACCATAGGATCAGCATTTCTTTCACAGCCTCTTTATCCTCTACTACCTTGTCATGATCCAGTAACATTCTTTTAAGGTTTTAACAATCTCATTTCCGATGTGTCTTGTTCCCTCTCCCTTACAGTGCTCTCAGTATCTCCCACAACTGCTTTCTGTCAGCCTTTTTGGCCTCTGATCAACCGTCATGGATTATGCTAACTATAAAAAGGCCTCTTGCTGAAAATATATCAGCAGTCACTGTGTGGTGAGGTGAAGTCACAAAAGGGGACAGGAATTGGTTAAATACGGTCTAAGGGGACAGGAATTGGTTAAATACGGTCTAAAGGGACAGGAATTGGTTAAATACGATCTAAGGCGACAGGAATTGGTTAAATACGGTCTAAGGGGACAGGAATTGGTTAAATACGGTCCAAGGGGACAATAAATGGTTAAATACAGTCTAAGGGGACAGGAATTGGTTAAATACGGTCTAAGGGGGACATGAATTGGTTAAATACGGTTTAAGGGGACAGGAATTGGTTAAATATGGTCTGAGGTGACAGGAATTGGTTAAATACGGTCTAAGGGGACATGAATTGGTTAAATACGGTTTAAGGGGACAGGAATTGGTTAAATACGGTCTAAGGGGACAGGAATTGGTTAAATACGGTTTAAGGGGACAGGAATTGGTTAAATACGGTCTAAGGGGACAGGAATTGGTTAAATACGGTCTAAGGGGACAGGAATTGGTTAAATATGGTCTAAGGGGACATGAATTGGTTAAATACGGTTTAAGGGGACAGGAATTGGTTAAATACGGTCTAAGGGGACAGGAATTGGTTAAATACGGTTTAAGGGGACAGGAATTGGTTAAATACGGTCTAAGGGGACAGGAATTGGTTAAATACGGTCTAAGGGGACATGAATTGGTTAAATACGGTTTAAGGGGACAGGAATTGGTTAAATACAGTCTAAGGGGACATGAATTGGTTAAATACGGTTTAAGGGGACAGGAATTGGTTAAATACAGTCTAAGGGGACATGAATTGGTTAAATACGGTCTAAGGGGACAGGAATTGGTTAAATACGGTCTAAGGGGACAGGAATTGGTTAAATACGGTCTAAGGGGACAGGAATTGGTTAAATACGGTCAAAAGGGACAGGAATTGGTTAAATACGGTTTAAGGGGACAGGAATTGCTTAAATACAGTTTAAGGGGACAGGAATTGGTTAAATACGGTCTAAGGGGACAGGAACTGGTTAAATACGGTCTAAGGGGACAGGAATTGGTTAAATACGGTTTCAGGGGACAGGAATTGGTTAAATACGGTTTCAGGGGACAGGAATTGGTTAAATACAGTTTAAGGGGACAGGAATTGGTTAAATATGGTCTAAGGGGACAGAAATTGGTTAAATACGGTCTAAGGGGACTGGAATTGGTTAAATACGGTTTAAGGGGACAGGAATTGGTTAAATACGGTTTAAGGGGACAGGAATTGGTTAAATACGGTCAAAGGGGACAGGAATTGGTTAAATACGGTTTAAGGGGACAGGAATTGGTTAAATATGGTTTAAGGGGACAGGAATTGGTTAAATACGGTCAAAGGGGACAGGAATTGGTTAAATACGGTTTAAGGGGACAGGAATTGGTTAAATACAGCCTGAGGGAGACAGGAATTGGTTAAATACGGTCAAAGGGGACAGGAATTGGTTAAATACAGTCTAAGGGGACAGGAATTGGTTAAATATGGTCTAAGGGGACAGGAATTGGTTAAATACAGTCTAAGGGGACAGGAATTGGTTAAATATGGTCTAAGGGGACAGGAATTGGTTAAATACGATCAAAGGGGACAGGAATTGGTTAAATACAGTCTAAGGGGACAGGAATTGGTTAAATATGGTCTTAGGGGACAGGAATTGGTTAAATACGGTCTAAGGGGACAGGAATTGGTTAAATATGGTCTAAGGGGACAGGAATTGGTTAAATACGGTCTAAGGGGACAGGAATTGGTTAAATACGGTCTGAGGTGACAGGAATTGGTTAAATACGGTCTGAGGTGACAGGAATTGGTTAAATACGGTCTGAGGGAGACAGGAATTGGTTAAATACAGTTTAAGGGGACAGGAATTGGTTAAATACGGTCTAAGGGGACAGGAATTGGTTAAATACGGTCTGAGGGGACAGGAATTGGTTAAATACGGTCTAAGGGGACAGGAATTTGTTAAATACGGTCTAAGGGGACATGAATTGGTTAAATACGGTTTAAGGGGACAGGAATTGGTTAAATACGGTCTAAGGGGACAGGAATTGGTTAAATACGGTTTAAGGGGACAGGAATTGGTTAAATACGGTCTAAGGGGACAGGAATTGGTTAAATACGGTTTAAGGGGACAGGAATTGGTTAAATATGGTCTAAGGGGAAAGGAATTGGTTAAATACAGTTTAAGTGGACAGGAATTGGTTAAATACGGTCTAAGGGGACAGGAATTGGTTAAATACGGTCTGAGGGAGACAGGAATTGGTTAAATACGGTCTAAGGGGAAAGGAATTGGTTAAATACAGTTTAAGTGGACAGGAAATGGTTAAATACGGTTTAAGGAGACAGGAATTGGTTAAACACGGTTTAAGGGGACAGGAATTGGTTAAATACGGTCTAAGGGGACAGGAATCGGTTAAATACAGTCTAAGGGGACAGGAATTGGTTAAATACGGTCCAAGGGGACAGGAATTGGTTAAATACAGTCTAAGGGGACAGGAATCGGTTAAATACAGTCTAAGGGGACAGGAATTGTTTAAATACGGTCTAAGGGGACAGGAATTGGTTAAATACGGTCTGAGGGGACAGGAATTGGTTAAATACAGTCTAAGGGGACAGGAATTTGTTAAATACGGTCTGAGGTGACAGGAATTGGTGAAATACGGTCAAAGGGGACTGGAATTGGTTAAATACGGTCAAAGGGGACTGGAATTGGTTAAATACGGTCAAAGGGGACAGGAATTGGTTAAATACGGTCTAAGGGGACAGGAATTGGTTAAATATGGTCTAAGGGGACAGGAATTGGTTAAATACGGTTTAAGGGGACAGGAATTGGTTAAATACGGTCTAAGGGGACAGGAATTGGTTAAATACGGTCAAAAGGGACAGGAATTGGTTAAATATGGTCTAAGGGGACAGGAATTGGTTAAATACGGTCAAAAGGGACAGGAATTGGTTAAATATGGTCTAAGGGGACAGGAATTGGTTAAATACGGTCTAAGGGAGATAGGAATTGGTTAAATATGGTCTAAGGGGACAGGAATTGGTTAAATACGGTCAAAAGGGACAGGAATTGGTTAAATATGGTCTAAGGGGACAGGAATTGGTTAAATACTGTCTGAGGGAGACAGGAATTGGTTAAATACGGTCTAAGGGGACAGGAATTGGTTAAATACGGTTTAAGGGGACAGGAATTGGTTAAATACGGTTTAAGGGGACAGGAATTGGTTAAATACGGTCTAAGGTGACAGGAATTGGTTAAATACGGTCTGAGGGAGACAGGAATTGGTTAAATACGGTTTAAGGGGACAGGAATTGCTTAAATACGGTTTCAGGGGACAGGAATTGGTTAAATACAGTTTAAGGGGACAGGAATTGGTTAAATACGGTCGAAGGGGACAGGAATTGGTTAAATACGGTTTCAGGGGAGAGGAATTGGTTAAATACGGTTTCAGGGGACAGGAATTGGTTAAATACGGTTTAAGGGGACAGGAATTGGTTAAATACGGTCTAAGGGGACAGAAATTGGTTAAATACGGTCTAAGGGGACAGGAATTGGTTAAATACGGTTTAAGGGGACAGGAATTGGTTAAATACGGTTTAAGGGGACAGGAATTGGTTAAATACAGCCTGAGGGAGACAGGAATTGGTTAAATACGGTCAAAGGGGACAGGAATTGGTTAAATACGGTCTAAGGGGACAGGAATTGGTTAAATACGGTTTAAGGGGACAGGAATTGGTTAAATACAGCCTGAGGGAGACAGGAATTGGTTAAATACGGTCAAAGGGGACAGGAATTGGTTAAATACAGCCTGAGGGAGACAGGAACTGGTTAAATACGGTCAAAAGGGACAGGAATTGGTTAAATATGGTCTAAGGGGACATGAATTGGTTAAATACGGTTTAAGGGGACAGGAATTGGTTAAATACGGTCTAAGGGGACAGGAATTGGTTAAATACGGTCTAAGGGGACAGGAATCGGTTAAATACGGTCTAAGAGGACAGGAATCGGTTAAATACGGTCAAAGGGGACAGGAATTGGTTAAATATGGACTAAGGGGAAAGGAACTGGTTAAATACAGTTTAAGGGGACAGGAATTGGTTAAATACAGTTTAAGGGGACAGGAATTGGTTAAATACAGTTTAAGGGGACAGGAATTGGTTAAATACGGTCTAAGGTGACAGGAATTGATTAAATACGGTCTAAGAGGACAGGAATCGGTTAAATACGGTCAAAGGGGACAGGAATTGGTTAAATATGGTCTAAGGTGACAGGAATTGATTAAATACGGTCTAAGAGGACAGGAATCGGTTAAATACGGTCAAAGGGGACAGGAATTGGTTAAATATGGACTAAGGGGAAAGGAACTGGTTAAATACAGTTTAAGGGGACAGGAATTGGTTAAATACGGTTCAAGGGGACAGGAATTGGTTAAATACGGTCGAAGGGGACAATAAATGGTTAAATACGGTCTAAAGGGACAGGAATTGGTTAAATACGGTCGAAGGGGACAATAAATGGTTAAATACGGTCTAAAGGGACAGGAATAGGTTAAATACAGTCTAAGGGGACAGGAATTGGTTAAATATGGTCTAAGGGAACAGGAAATGGTTACATACGGTTTAAGGGGACAGGAATTGGTTAAATACGGTCAAAGGGGACTGGAATTGGTTAAATACGGTCAAAGGGGACAGGAATTGGTTAAATACGGTTTAAGGGGACAGGAATTGGTTAAATACGGTTTAAGGGGACAGGAATTGGTTAAATACGGTTTAAGGGGACAGGAATTAGTTAAATACGGTCAAAGGGAACAGGAATTGGTTAAATACGGTCTAAGGGGACAGGAATTGGTTAAATACGGTTTAAGGAGACAGGAATTGGTTAAATACGGTCTAAGGGGACAGGAATTGGTTAAATACGGTTTAAGGGGACAGGAATTGGTTAAATACGGTCTAAGGGAGACAGGAATTGGTTAAATACGGTCTGAGGGAGACAGGAATTGGTTAAATACGGTTTAAGGGGACAGGAATTGGTTAAATACGGTCTAAGGGGACAGGAATTGGTTAAATATGGTCCAAGGGGACAGGAATTGGTTAAATACGGTCTAAGGGGACAGGAATTGGTTAAATATGGTCCAAGGGGACAGGAATTGGTTAAATACGGTCTAAGGGGACAGGAATTGGTTAAATATGGTCCAAGGGGACAGGAATTGGTTAAATACGGTCTAAGGGGACAGGAATTGGTTAAATATGGTCCAAGGGGACAGGAATTGGTTAAATACGATTTAAGGGGACAGGAATTGGTTAAATACGGTTTAAGGGGACAGGAATTGGTTAAATACGGTCTAAGGGGACAGGAATTGGTTAAATACGGTTTAAGGGGACAGGAATTGGTTAAATACGGTCTAAGGGGACAGGAATTGGTTAAATACGGTCTAAGGGGACAGGAATTGGTTAAATACAGTCTAAGGGGACAGGAATTGGTTAAATACGGTCTAAGGGGACAGGAATTGGTTAAATACGGTCTAAGGGGACAGGAATTGGTTAAATACGGTCTAAGGGGACAGGAATTGGTTAAATACGGTCTAAGGGGACAGGAATTGTTTAAATACGGTCTAAGGGGACAGGAATTGGTTAAATACGGTCTAAGGGGACAGGAATTGGTTAAATACGGTCTAAGGGGACAGGAATTGGTTAAATACGGTCTAAGGGGACAGGAATTGGTTAAATACGGTTTAAGGGGACAGGAATTGGTTAAATACGGTCTAAGGGGACAGGAATTGGTTAAATACGGTCTAAGGGGACAGGAATTGGTTAAATACGGTCTAACGGGACAGGAATTGGTTAAATACGGTCTAAGGGGAGAGGAATTGGTTAAATACGGTCTAAGGGGACAGGAATTGGTTAAATACGGTCTGAGGGAGACAGGAATTGGTTAAATACGGTCTAAGGGGACAGGAATTGGTTAAATACGGTCTAAGGGGACAGGAATTGGTTAAATACAGTTTAAGGGGACAGGAATTGGTTAAATACGGTCTAAGGGGACAGGAATTGGTTAAATACAGTTTAAGGGGACAGGAATTGGTTAAATACGGTCTAAGGGGACAGGAATTGGTTAAATACAGTTTAAGGGGACAGGAATTGGTTAAATTCAGTTTAAGGGGACAGGAATTGGTTAAATACAGTTTAAGGGGACAGGAATTGGTTAAATACAGTTTAAGGGGACAGGAATTGGTTAAATACGGTCTAAGGGGACAGGAATTGGTTAAATACGGTCTAAGGGGACAGGAATTGGTTAAATACAGTTTAAGGGGACAGGAATTGGTTAAATACAGTTTAAGGGGACAGGAATTGGTTAAATACGGTCTAAGGGGACAGGAATTGGTTAAATACGGTCTAAGGGGACAGGAATTGGTTAAATACGGTCTAAGGGGACAAGAATTGGTTAAATACAGTTTAAGGGGACAGGAATTGGTTAAATACGGTCTAAGGGGACAGGAATTGGTTAAATACGGTTTAAGGGGACAGGAATTGGTTAAATACAGTTTAATGGGACAGGAATTGGTTAAATACAGTTTAAGGGGACAGGAATTGGTTAAATACGGTCTAAGGGGACAGGATTTGGTTAAATACGGTCTAAGGGGACAGGAATTGGTTAAATACGGTCTAAGGGGACAGGAATTGGTTAAATACGGTGTAAGGGGACAGGAATTGGTTAAATACGGTCTAAGGGGACAGGAATTGGTTAAATACAGTTTAAGAGGACAGGAATTGGTTAAATACGGTCTAAGGGGACAGGATTTGGTTAAATACGGTCTAAGGGGACAGGAATTGGTTAAATACGGTCTAAGGGGACAGGAATTGGTTAAATACGGTCTAAGGGGACAGGAATTGGTTAAATACGGTCTAAGGGGACAGGAATTGGTTAAATACGGTCTAAGGGGACAGGAATTGGTTAAATACGGTCTAAGGGGACAGGAATTGGTTAAATACGGTCTGAGGGGACAGGAATTGGTTAAATACGGTCTAAGGGACAGGAATTGGTTAAATACGGTCTGAGGGGACAGGAATTGGTTAAATACGATTTAAGGGGACAGGAATTGGTTAAATACGGTCTAAGGGGACAGGAATTGGTTAAATACGATTTAAGGGGACAGGAATTGGTTAAATACGGTCTAAGAGGACAGGAATTGGTTAAATACGGTCTGAGGGGACAAGAATTGGTTAAATACAGTCTAAGGGGACAGGAATTGGTTAAATACGGTCTGAGGGGACAGGAATTGGTTAAATACGGTCTGAGGGGACAGGAATTGGTTAAATACGGTCTGAGGGACAGGAATTGGTTAAATACGGTCTGAGGGGACAGGAATTGGTTAAATACGGTCTAAGGGGACAGGAATTGGTTAAATACGGTCTAAGGGGACATGAATTGGTTAAATACGGTCTGAGGGGACAGGAATTGGTTAAATACCGTCTAAGGGGATAGGATTTGGTTAAATACGGTCTGAGGGGACAGGAATTGGTTAAATATGGTCTAAGGGGACAGGAATTGGTCAAATACGGTCTAAGGGGACAGGAATTGGTCAAATACGGTCTAAGGGAACAGGAATTGGTTAAATACGGTTTAAGGGGACAGGAATTGGTTAAATACGGTCTGAGGGGACATGAATTGGTTAAATACGGTTTAAGCAGACAGGAATTGGTTAAATACGGTCTAAGGTGACAGGAATTGGTTAAATACGGTCTGAGGGAGACAGGAATTGGTTAAATACGGTTTAAGGGGACAGGAATTGCTTAAATACGGTTTCAGGGGACAGGAATTGGTTAAATACAGTTTAAGGGGACAGGAATTGGTTAAATACGGTCTAAGGGGACAGGAATTGGTTAAATACGGTTTCAGGGGAGAGGAATTGGTTAAATACGGTCTAAGGGGACAGGAATTGGTTAAATACGGTCTAAGGGGACAGGAATTGGTTAAATACGGTCTGAGGGGACAGGAATTGGTTAAATACGGTCTAAGGGACAGGAATTGGTTAAATACGGTCTGAGGGGACAGGAATTGGTTAAATACGATTTAAGGGGACAGGAATTGGTTAAATACGGTCTAAGGGGACAGGAATTGGTTAAATACGATTTAAGGGGACAGGAATTGGTTAAATACGGTCTAAGAGGACAGGAATTGGTTAAATACGGTCTGAGGGGACAAGAATTGGTTAAATACAGTCTAAGGGGACAGGAATTGGTTAAATACGGTCTGAGGGGACAGGAATTGGTTAAATACGGTCTGAGGGGACAGGAATTGGTTAAATACGGTCTGAGGGGACAGGAATTGGTTAAATACGGTCTGAGGGGACAGGAATTGGTTAAATACGGTCTAAGGGGACAGGAATTGGTTAAATACGGTCTAAGGGGACATGAATTGGTTAAATACGGTCTGAGGGGACAGGAATTGGTTAAATACCGTCTAAGGGGATAGGATTTGGTTAAATACGGTCTGAGGGGACAGGAATTGGTTAAATATGGTCTAAGGGGACAGGAATTGGTCAAATACGGTCTAAGGGGACAGGAATTGGTCAAATACGGTCTAAGGGAACAGGAATTGGTTAAATACGGTTTAAGGGGACAGGAATTGGTTAAATACGGTCTGAGGGGACATGAATTGGTTAAATACGGTTTAAGCAGACAGGAATTGGTTAAATACGGTCTAAGGTGACAGGAATTGGTTAAATACGGTCTGAGGGAGACAGGAATTGGTTAAATACGGTTTAAGGGGACAGGAATTGCTTAAATACGGTTTCAGGGGACAGGAATTGGTTAAATACAGTTTAAGGGGACAGGAATTGGTTAAATACGGTCTAAGGGGACAGGAATTGGTTAAATACGGTTTCAGGGGAGAGGAATTGGTTAAATACGGTTTCAGGGGACAGGAATTGGTTAAATACAGTTTAAGGGGACAGGAATTGGTTAAATATGGTCTAAGGGGACAGGAATTGGTTAAATACGGTCTAAGGGGACAGGAATTGGTTAAATACGGTCTAAGGGGACTGGAATTGGTTAAATACGGTTTAAGGGGACGGGAATTGGTTAAATACGGTTTAAGGGGACAGGAATTGGTTAAATACGTCAAAGGGGACAGGAATTGGTTAAATACAGCCTGAGGGAGACAGGAACTGGTTAAATACGGTCAAAAGGGACAGGAATTGGTTAAATACGGTCTAAGGGGACATGAATTGGTTAAATACGGTTTAAGGGGACAGGAATTGGTTAAATACGGTCTAAGGGGACAGGAATTGGTTAAATACGGTCTAAGGGGACAGGAATCGGTTAAATACGGTCTAAGAGGACAGGAATCGGTTAAATACGGTCAAAGGGGACAGGAATTGGTTAAATACAGTTATAGGGGAAAGGAACTGGTTAAATACAGTTTAAGGGGAAAGGAACTGGTTAAATACAGTTTAAGGGGACAGGAATTGGTTAAATACAGTTTAAGGGGACAGGAATTGGTTAAATACGGTCTAAGGTGACAGGAATCGGTTAAATACGGTCAAAGGGGACAGGAATTGGTTAAATATGGTCTAAGGTGACAGGAATTGATTAAATACGGTCTAAGAGGACAGGAATTGGTTAAATACAGTCTAAGGGGACAGGAATTGGTTAAATACGGTCTAAGGGGACAGGAATTGGTTAAACACAGTCTAAGGGGACAGGAATTGGTTAAATACGGTCTAAGGGGACAGGAATTGGTTAAATACGGTCTAAGGTGACAGGAATTGGTTAAATCCAGTCTAAGGGGACAAGAATTGGTTAAATACGGTCTAAGGGTCAGGAATTGGTTAAATACGGTCTGAGGGGACAGGAATTGGTTAAATACGGTCTGAGGGGACAGGAATTGGTTAAATACGGTCTGAGGGGACAGGAATTGGTTAAATACGGTCTAACGGGACAGGAATTGGTTAAATACGGTCTACGGCGTCAGGAATTGGTTAAATACGGTCTAAGGGGACAGGAATTGGTTAAATACGGTCTAAGGGGACAGGAATTGGTTAAATACGGTCTACGGCGTCAGGAATTGGTTAAATACGGTCTAAGGGGTCAGGAATTGGTTAAATACGGTCTAAGGGGACAGGAATTGGTTAAATACGGTCTAAGGGGACAGGAATTGGTTAAATACGGTCTGAGGGAGACAGGAATTGGTTAAATACGGTCTAAGGGAACAGGAATTGGTTAAATACGGTCTGAGGGAGACAGGAATTAGTTAAATACGGTCTAACGGGACAGGAATTGGATAAATACGATCTAAGGGGACAGGAATTGGTTAAATACAGACTAAGGGAACAGGAATTGGTTAAATACGGTCTGAGGGAGACAGGAATTGGTTAAATACAGTCTGAGGGGACAGGAATTGGTTAAATACGGTCTAAGGGGACAGGAATTGGTTAAATACAGTCTAAGGGGACAGGAATTGGTTAAATACAGTCTGAGGGGACAGGAATTGGTTAAATACGGTCTAAGGGGACAGGAATTGGTTAAATACAGTCTAAGGGGACAGGAATTGGTTAAATACGGTCTGAGGGAGACAGGAATTGGTTAAATACGGTCTAACGGGACAGGAATTGGATAAATACGATCTAAGGGGACAGGAATTGGTTAAATACAGTCTAAGGGGACAGGAATTGGTTAAATACAGTCTAAGGGGACAGGAATTGGTTAAATACGGTCTAAGGGGACAGGAATTGGTTAAATACGGTCTAAGGGGACAGGAATAGGTTAAATACAGTCTAAGGGGACAGGAATTGGTTAAATACGGTCTGAGGGAGACAGGAATTGGTTAAATACAGTCTAAGGGGACAGGAATTGGTTCAATACGGTCTGAGGGAGACAGGAATTGGTTAAATACGGTCTAACGGGACAGGAATTGGTTAAATACGATCTAAGGGGACAGGAATTGGTTAAATACGGTCTAAGGGGACAGGAATTGGTTAAATACGATCTAAGGGGACAGGAATTGGTTAAATACGGTCTAACGGGACAGGAATTGGTTAAATACGGTCTAAGGGGACAGGAATTGGTTAAATACGGTCTAAGGGGAGAGGAATTGGTTAAATACGGTCTAAGGGGACAGGAATTGGTTAAATACGGTCTAAGGGGAGAGGAATTGGTTAGATACGGTCTAAGGGGACAGGAATTGGTTAAATACGGTCTAAGGAGACAGGAATTGGTTAAATACGGTTTAAGGGGACAGGAATTGGTTAAATACGGTCTAAGGAGACAGGAATTGGTTAAATACGGTCTAAGGGGAGAGGAATTGGTTAAATACGGTTTAAGGGGACAGGAATTGGTTAAATACGGTCTAACGGGACAGGAATTGGTTAAATACGGTCTAAGGGGACCGGAATTGGTTAAATACGGTCTACGGCGTCAGGAATTGGTTAAATACGGTCTAAGGGGTCAGGAATTGGTTAAATACGGTCTGAGGGAGACAGGAATTGGTTAAATACGGTCTAAGGGAACAGGAATTGGTTAAATACGGTCTAAGGGAACAGGAATTGGTTAAATACGGTCTAAGGGGTCAGGAATTGGTTAAATACGGTCTAAGGGAACAGGAATTGGTTGAATACGGTCTGAGGGAGACAGGAATTGGTTAAATACGGTCTAAGGGAACAGGAATTGGTTAAATACGGTCTAAGGGGACAGGAATTGGTTAAATACGGTCTAAGGGAACAGGAATTGGTTAAATACGGTCTAAGGGAACAGGAATTGGTTAAATACGGTCTAAGGGAGACAGGAATTAGTTAAATACAGTCTGAGGGAGACAGGAATTGGTTAAATACGGTCTAACGGGACAGGAATTGGTCAAATACGGTCTAAGGGGACAGGAATTGGTTAAATACGGTTTCAGGGGAGAGGAATTGGTTAAATACGGTTTCAGGGGACAGGAATTGGTTAAATACAGTTTAAGGGGACAGGAATTGGTTAAATATGGTCTAAGGGGACAGGAATTGGTTAAATACGGTCTAAGGGGACAGGAATTGGTTAAATACGGTCTAAGGGGACTGAAATTGGTTAAATACGGTTTAAGGGGACAGGAATTGGTTAAATACAGCCTGAGGGAGACAGGAACTGGTTAAATACGGTCAAAAGGGACAGGAATTGGTTAAATATGGTCTAAGGGGACATGAATTGGTTAAATACGGTTTAAGGGGACAGGAATTGGTTAAATACGGTCTAAGGGGACAGGAATTGGTTAAATACGGTCTAAGGGGACAGGAATCGGTTAAATACGGTCTAAGAGGACAGGAATCGGTTAAATACGGTCAAAGGGGACAGGAATTGGTTAAATATGGACTAAGGGGAAAGGAACTGGTTTATTACAGTTTAAGGGGACAGGAATTGGTTAAATACAGTTTAAGGGGACAGGAATTGGTTAAATACGGTCTAAGGTGACAGGAATCGGTTAAATACGGTCAAAGGGGACAGGAATTGGTTAAATATGGTCTAAGGTGACAGGAATTGATTAAATACGGTCTAAGAGGACAGGAATTGGTTAAATACAGTCTAAGGGGACAGGAATTGGTTAAATACGGTCTAAGGGGACAGGAATTGGTTAAATACAGTCTAAGGGGACAGGAATTGGTTAAATACGGTCTAAGGGGACAGGAATTGGTTAAATACGGTCTAAGGTGACAGGAATTGGTTAAATCCAGTCTAAGGGGACAAGAATTGGTTAAATACGGTCTAAGGGTCAGGAATTGGTTAAATACGGTCTGAGGGGACAGGAATTGGTTAAATACGGTCTAAGGGGACAGGAATTGGTTAAATACGGTCTGAGGGGACAGGAATTGGTTAAATACGGTCTAACGGGACAGGAATTGGTTAAATACGGTCTAAGGGGACAGGAATTGGTTAAATACGGTCTAAGGGGAGAGGAATTGGTTAAATACGGTCTAAGGGGACAGGAATTGGTTAAATACGGTCTAAGGAGACAGGAATTGGTTAAATACGGTTTAAGGGGACAGGAATTGGTTAAATACGGTCTAAGGAGACAGGAATTGGTTAAATACGGTCTAAGGGGAGAGGAATTGGTTAAATACGGTTTAAGGGGACAGGAATTGGTTAAATACGGTCTAACGGGACAGGAATTGGTTAAATACGGTCTAAGGGGTCAGGAATTGGTTAAATACGGTCTAAGGGGACAGGAATTGGTTAAATACGGTCTACGGCGTCAGGAATTGGTTAAATACGGTCTGAGGGAGACAGGAATTGGTTAAATACGGTCTAAGGGAACAGGAATTGGTTAAATACGGTCTAAGGGAACAGGAATTGGTTAAATACGGTCTAAGGGGTCAGGAATTGGTTAAATACGGTCTAAGGGGACAGGAATTGGTTAAATACGGTCTGAGGGAGACAGGAATTGGTTAAATACGGTCTAAGGGGACAGGAATTGGTTAAATACGGTCTAAGGGGACAGGAATTGGTTAAATACGGTCTAAGGGGACAGGAATTGGTTAAATACGGTCTGAGGGAGACAGAAATTGGTTAAATACGGTCTGAGGGAGACAGGAATTGGTTAAATACAGTCTAAGGGGACAGAAATTGGTTTAATACGGTCTGAGGGAGACAGGAATTAGTTAAATACAGTCTGAGGGAGACAGGAATTGGTTAAATACGGTCTAACGGGACAGGAATTGGATAAATACGATCTAAGGGGACAGGAATTGGTTAAATACAGTCTAAGGGGACAGAAATTGGTTAAATACGGTCTAAGGGGACAGAAATTGGTTAAATACGGTCTGAGGGGACAGGAATTGGTTAAATACGGTCTAACGGGACAGGAATTGGATAAATACGATCTAAGGGGACAGGAATTGGTTAAATACAGTCTAAGGGGACAGAAATTGGTTAAATACGGTCTAAGGGGACAGAAATTGGTTAAATACGGTCTGAGGGAGACAGGAATTGGTTAAATACGGTCTAAGGGGACAGGAATTGGTTAAATACAGTCTGAGGGGACAGGAATTGGTTAAATACGGTCTAAGGGGACAGGAATTGGTTAAATACAGTCTGAGGGGACAGGAATTGGTTAAATACGATCTAAGGGGACAGGAATTGGTTAAATACGGTCTAAGGCGACAGGAATTGGTTAAATACGATCTAAGGGGACAGGAATTGGTTAAATACGATCTAAGGGGACAGGAATTGGTTAAATACGGTCTAACGGGACAGGAATTGGTTAAATACGATCTAAGGGGACAGGAATTGGTTAAAAACGGTCTAAGGGGACAGGAATTGGTTAAATACGGTCTAAGGGGAGAGGAATTGGTTAAATACGGTCTAAGGGGACAGGAATTGGTTAAATACGGTCTAAGGGGACAGGAATTGGTTAAATACGGTCTAAGGGGACAGGAATTGGTTAATTACGGTCTAAGGGGACAGGAATTGGTTAAATACGGTCTAAGGGGACAGGAATTGGTTAAATACGGTCTATGGGGACAGGAATTGGTTAAATACGGTCTAAGGGGACAGGAATTGGTTAAATACGGTCTAAGGGGACAGGAATTGGTTAAATACGGTCTAAGGGGACAGGAATTGGTTCAATACGGTCTAAGGAGACAGGAATTGGTTAAATACGGTTTAAGGGGACAGGAATTGGTTAAATACGGTCTAAGGCGACAGGAATTGGTTAAATACGGTCTAAGGGGACAGGAATTGGTTAAATACAGTCTAAGTGTCAGGAATTGGTTAAATACGGTCTAAGGGAGACAGGAATTGGTTAAATACGGTCTGAGGGAGACAGGATTTGGTTAAATACGGTCTAAGTGTCAGGAATTGGTTAAATACGGTCTGAGGGAGACAGGAATTGGTTAAATACGGTCTGAGGGGACAGGAATTGGTTAAATACGGTCTGAGGGGACAGGAATTGGTTAAATACGGTCTAAGGGGACAGGAATTGGTTAAATATGGTCTATGGGGACAGGAATTGGTTAAATACGGTCTAAGGGGACAGGAATTGGTTAAATACGGTCTAAGGGGACAGGAATTGGTTAAATACGGTCTAAGGGGACAGGAATTGGTTAAATACGGTCTAAGGAGACAGGAATTGGTTAAAAACGGTTTAAGGGGACAGGAATTGGTTAAATACGGTCTAAGGCGACAGGAATTGGTTAAATACGGTCTAAGGGGACAGGAATTGGTTAAATACAGTCTAAGTGTCAGGAATTGGTTAAATACGGTCTAAGGGAGACAGGAATTGGTTAAATACGGTCTGAGGGAGACAGGATTTGGTTAAATACGGTCTACGTGTCAGGAATTGGTTAAATACGGTCTGAGGGAGACAGGAATTGGTTAAATACGGTCTGAGGGGACAGGAATTGGTTAAATACGGTCTGAGGGAGACAGGAATTGGTTAAATACGGTCTGAGGGAGACAGGAATTGGTTAAATACGGTCTAAGAGGACAGGAATTGGTTAAATACGGTCTAAGGGGACAGGAATTGGTTAAATACGGTCTAAGAGGACAGGAAATGGTTAAATACGGTCTGAGGGAGACAGGAATTGGTTAAATACGGTCTAAGGGGACAGGAATTGGTTAAATACGGTCTAAGGGGACAGGAATTGGTTAAATACGGTCTAAGGGTCAGGAATTGGTTAAATACGGTCTAAGGGGACAGGAATTGGTTAAATACGGTCTAATTGGGGAGGAATTGGTTAAATACGGTCTAAGGGGACAGGAATTGGTTAAATACAGTCTAAGGGGACAGGAATTGGTTAAATACGGTCTAAGGGGACAGGAATTGGTTAAATACGGTCTAAGGTGACAGGAAATGGTTAAATACGGTCTAAGGGGACAGGAATTGGTTAAATATGGTCTAAGGGGACAGGAATTGGTTAAATACGGTCTAAGGGGACAGGAATTGGTTAAATACAGTCTAAGGTGACAGGAATTGGTTAAATACAGTTTAAGGGGACAGGAATTGGTTAAATATGGTCTAAGGGGACAGGAATTGGTTAAATACGGTCTAAGGGGACAGGAATTGGTTAAATACGGTCTAAGGGGACTGGAATTGGTTAAATACGGTTTAAGGGGACAGGAATTGGTTAAATACAGCCTGAGGGAGACAGGAACTGGTTAAATACGGTCAAAAGGGACAGGAATTGGTTAAATATGGTCTAAGGGGACATGAATTGGTTAAATACGGTTTAAGGGGACAGGAATTGGTTAAATACGGTCTAAGGGGACAGGAATTGGTTAAATACGGTCTAAGGGGACAGGAATCGGTTAAATACGGTCTAAGAGGACAGGAATCGGTTAAATACGGTCAAAGGGGACAGGAATTGGTTAAATATGGACTAAGGGGAAAGGAACTGGTTTATTACAGTGTAAGGGGACAGGAATTGGTTAAATACAGTTTAAGGGGACAGGAATTGGTTAAATACGGTCTAAGGTGACAGGAATCGGTTAAATACGGTCAAAGGGGACAGGAATTGGTTAAATATGGTCTAAGGTGACAGGAATTGATTAAATACGGTCTAAGAGGACAGGAATTGGTTAAATACAGTCTAAGGGGACAGGAATTGGTTAAATACGGTCTAAGGGGACAGGAATTGGTTAAATACAGTCTAAGGGGACAGGAATTGGTTAAATACGGTCTAAGGGGACAGGAATTGGTTAAATACGGTCTAAGGTGACAGGAATTGGTTAAATCCAGTCTAAGGGGACAAGAATTGGTTAAATACGGTCTAAGGGTCAGGAATTGGTTAAATACGGTCTGAGGGGACAGGAATTGGTTAAATACGGTCTAAGGGGACAGGAATTGGTTAAATACGGTCTGAGGGGACAGGAATTGGTTAAATACGGTCTAACGGGACAGGAATTGGTTAAATACGGTCTAAGGGGACAGGAATTGGTTAAATACGGTCTAAGGGGAGAGGAATTGGTTAAATACGGTCTAAGGGGACAGGAATTGGTTAAATACGGTCTAAGGAGACAGGAATTGGTTAAATACGGTTTAAGGGGACAGGACTTGGTTAAATACGGTCTAAGGAGACAGGAATTGGTTAAATACGGTCTAAGGGGAGAGGAATTGGTTAAATACGGTTTAAGGGGACAGGAATTGGTTAAATACGGTCTAACGGGACAGGAATTGGTTAAATACGGTCTAAGGGGTCAGGAATTGGTTAAATACGGTCTAAGGGGACAGGAATTGGTTAAATACGGTCTACGGCGTCAGGAATTGGTTAAATACGGTCTGAGGGAGACAGGAATTGGTTAAATACGGTCTAAGGGAACAGGAATTGGTTAAATACGGTCTAAGGGAACAGGAATTGGTTAAATACGGTCTAAGGGGTCAGGAATTGGTTAAATACGGTCTAAGGGGACAGGAATTGGTTAAATACGGTCTGAGGGAGACAGGAATTGGTTAAATACGGTCTAAGGGAACAGGAATTGGTTAAATACGGTCTAAGGGGACAGGAATTGGTTAAATACGGTCTAAGGGGACAGGAATTGGTTAAATACGGTCTGAGGGAGACAGAAATTGGTTAAATACGGTCTGAGGGAGACAGGAATTGGTTAAATACAGTCTAAGGGGACAGAAATTGGTTTAATACGGTCTGAGGGAGACAGGAATTAGTTAAATACAGTCTGAGGGAGACAGGAATTGGTTAAATACGGTCTAACGGGACAGGAATTGGATAAATACAATCTAAGGGGACAGGAATTGGTTAAATACAGTCTAAGGGGACAGAAATTGGTTAAATACGGTCTAAGGGGACAGAAATTGGTTAAATACGGTCTGAGGGGACAGGAATTGGTTAAATACGGTCTGAGGGAGACAGGAATTGGATAAATACGATCTAAGGGGACAGGAATTGGTTAAATACAGTCTAAGGGGACAGAAATTGGTTAAATACGGTCTAAGGGGACAGAAATTGGTTAAATACGGTCTGAGGGAGACAGGAATTGGTTAAATACGGTCTAAGGGGACAGGAATTGGTTAAATACAGTCTGAGGGGACAGGAATTGGTTAAATACGGTCTAAGGCGACAGGAATTGGTTAAATACGGTCTAACGGGACAGGAATTGGTTAAATACGATCTAAGGGGACAGGAATTGGTTAAAAACGGTCTAAGGGGACAGGAATTGGTTAAATACGGTCTAAGGGGAGAGGAATTGGTTAAATACGGTCTAAGGGGACAGGAATTGGTTAAATACTGTCTAAGGGGACAGGAATTGGTTAAATACGGTCTAAGGGGACAGGAATTGGTTAATTACGGTCTAAGGGGACAGGAATTGGTTAAATACGGTCTATGGGGACAGGAATTGGTTAAATACGGTCTAAGGGGACAGGAATTGGTTAAATACGGTCTAAGGGGACAGGAATTGGTTAAATACGGTCTAAGGGGACAGGAATTGGTTCAATACGGTCTAAGGAGACAGGAATTGGTTAAATACGGTTTAAGGGGACAGGAATTGGTTAAATACGGTCTAAGGCGACAGGAATTGGTTAAATACGGTCTAAGGGGACAGGAATTGGTTAAATACAGTCTAAGTGTCAGGAATTGGTTAAATACGGTCTAAGGGAGACAGGAATTGGTTAAATACGGTCTGAGGGAGACAGGATTTGGTTAAATACGGTCTAAGTGTCAGGAATTGGTTAAATACGGTCTGAGGGAGACAGGAATTGGTTAAATACGGTCTGAGGGGACAGGAATTGGTTAAATACGGTCTGAGGGGACAGGAATTGGTTAAATACGGTCTGAGGGAGACAGGAATTGGTTAAATACGGTCTAAGGGGACAGGCATTGGTTAATTACGGTCTAAGGGGACAGGAATTGGTTAAATACGGTCTAAGGGGACAGGAATTGGTTAAATACGGTCTAAGGGGACAGGAATTGGTTAAATACGGTCTAAGGGGACAGGAATTGGTTAAATACGGTCTAAGGAGACAGGAATTGGTTAAAAACGGTTTAAGGGGACAGGAATTGGTTAAATACGGTCTAAGGCGACAGGAATTGGTTAAATACGGTCTAAGGGGACAGGAATTGGTTAAATACAGTCTAAGTGTCAGGAATTGGTTAAATACGGTCTAAGGGAGACAGGAATTGGTTAAATACGGTCTGAGGGAGACAGGATTTGGTTAAATACGGTCTACGTGTCAGGAATTGGTTAAATACGGTCTGAGGGAGACAGGAATTGGTTAAATACGGTCTGAGGGGACAGGAATTGGTTAAATACGGTCTGAGGGGACAGGAATTGGTTAAATACGGTCTGAGGGAGACAGGAATTGGTTAAATACGGTCTAAGAGGACAGGAATTGGTTAAATACGGTCTAAGGGGACAGGAATTGGTTAAATACGGTCTAAGAGGACAGGAAATGGTTAATTACGGTCTGAGGGAGACAGGAATTGGTTAAATACGGTCTAAGGGGACAGGAATTGGTTAAATACGGTCTAAGGGGACAGGAATTGGTTAAATACGGTCTAAGGGTCAGGAATTGGTTAAATACGGTCTAAGGGGACAGGAATTGGTTAAATACGGTCTAATTGGGGAGGAATTGGTTAAATACGGTCTAAGGGGACAGGAATTGGTTAAATACAGTCTAAGGGGACAGGAATTGGTTAAATACGGTCTAAGGGGACAGGAATTGGTTAAATACGGTCTAAGGTGACAGGAAATGGTTAAATACGGTCTAAGGGGACAGGAATTGGTTAAATATGGTCTAAGGGGACAGGAATTGGTTAAATACGGTCTAAGGTGACAGGAATTGGTTAAATACGGTCTAAGGGGACAGGAATTGGTTAAATACGGTCTAAGGGGACAGGAATTGGTTAAATCCAGTCTAAGGGGACAAGAATTGGTTAAATACGGTCTAAGGGGACAGGAATTGGTTAAATACAGTCTAAGGGGACAAGAATTGGTTAAATACGGTCTAAGGGGACAGGAATTGGTTAAATACAGTCTAAGGGGACAGGAATTGGTTAAATCCAGTCTAAGGGGACAAGAATTGGTTAAATACGGTCTAAGGGGACAGGAATTGGTTAAATACGGTCTAAGGTGACAGGAATTGGTTAAATAGCGTCTAAGGGGACAGGAATTGGTTAAATACTGTAGAATTCGCAATATATCGCGATTTCATTAATAAGGAGAAAACACAGAGTTTCGTTCAAACAGCTTTTATTTCAGCGGAATGCTGGCAGGTTTAAAGTGGACACAAGCAGCCTGTAAAATGGCCGCCGCACCTCGTGACAGAACATTCTAGACTTTTCAACAGGCAGACAAGATGGCGTTCCAATAAACATTTGTGCAAGATCGATTAAGATTCAGCACAGTGAAGATAATACACGAGACATTATGGGTTTGCAGTATACACATAGATACTGAAATCGGTCTCCCAGGTACAAAGGAAAGCCATTGTACCGAGTAATCAAGGGCCCATCCAAAAGACATTAATATGTAAAATCCCAACGACTCTACGATGAGAGAGCCGTTAGCAGGTAGTTATACAGGACACTTGGAAGCCCCAAACCCCTCCAGGGAGAACACCGACCGATTTAACAATGGGAGAAATATTAACAGGTACTCAGACATTTACGAGTAGCCCCGAAACCCATTAAGAACGGAGATCACCCATACAAGACATTTGAGCGCCAAACCCTAAACAAAAGAATGGACATTATAGTTGGGCGGGAAACGGAAGATTTTGCACTATAATTGCAGGCTCCAAACCGTCCATTCTCTCTCTTGCTCCTGTGCTTTTATCCGGTCGATTCGTAACCTCGTGGTTGCTCCTGTGTACTCGTAGTTGGGCTCGCTCCTGCTTGCCTGTTGCCTCTTCTGAAAAGACTGTTGAACTTTCTGATCCGTTCGGATCTACCTCGTGTCGCGTAACGAAGACCTATGTTGGTAACTGGCAGCGGAACCAAAGGCCCGAGATGAGATGAGATGAGATGAGATGAGAAGAGAGGAAGACCATATCCATCGCCACGGTCAGTAAATCCCGACCGCGCCTGTAGGTCGATTAGCCAAGTTTTCCTCGCCAGGAAGACTTCTCTTGAACTTGCAAGGAAACATATCGTAGCGACGATATCGATAACTGTGCTCGAAGAGTACCTGTTAAACCAACCAACACAGGTCTTCATCACAGCAGACGGTCCAGCCTGCTAGCCAGAGCAGCAGAAGCAAGTAAACAAGTGGGACCAAGAGATCTCCTGACCGACACGTGGGTGCTGCGGTGAAAAACATCCGATCAGCTATTCGGAATTTCTCCGAGTTATCACGAGTGGTGAGCATGAGTCTCGAAATCCTACGAATCTAGTTTAGGATAGATATTGATAGGGGAGGGTTTAAGGATTAAGGATATTTGTAATGTGTGCCCCTATTTATTTTGTGCCGTTCGTTCCTCGTTTCCCTAAGATCGACTATATAACTGCTTGTAAGATTGTACTGTCATTAATCTGTGCTTATGACATGTATTTCATAATCTTAAGTATCATGCAATAAAGATTTTCCATTTCGTACCATTCAAACCAAGTCTACATGAGTTTTATCTCCATTACTGCTCTCGCATCTAAGTCCAGTGTCTAGAACCGTAAGGGAGAGTGATTCGAACCACTCACAGGTGTGTCTAGTGTTCCCAGACTGGCTGGAGACCAGAACAGGCAGCAAGGCCTAGACCCGCACTGACATACAGGCTGCACAGAGCCGCGTGAATCTCACAGGCCACGAGACACGCAGGGTCAGAATCCCTTACAGAAAATGGCGACCGCGGCATGACACTGGCAGCGAGAGGGTAGTGTGTTAGATTTTGGAATGACTGTACGAAATGTTATGCAGGAAAAGATAGCGGATTATGTGTTTGGAAAGGTTAATCTAACTAAGAAATGGATAAGTGAATTGTTAGCGGATAAAAGCCCGCTAGAGGCAGCTGAAAGGTGGACAGATAGTAAAGAACATAAAAAGACACTTGAGAAAGCAGTCTGGCTTATGTGTTACAAAAGGCAGGTTCAGATTTCCAACCAGACCATTACAGCGCTAGTAGCTCGAATCAGTCATTTAGAGGGAGAAATGGAGGAGAAGGTTTCTGGAGGGGAGGTGCTCATTAAGAATTTAAATGAGTTACACCAAGAAAGCCAGGAAGTCTCCAGTCACCTTAAAACAAGGATAGATTATCTCGAGTGCCAGGTCACTGAGGCAAAATTGAATGAGAGCAGGTTAAAGGAAAGATGTAACCGCCAAGCTGCCCAGATAAGAACTCAAGAAGAGAGCTTGACGGGGGTTAGGGCGGCATATAAGTTGGCCCTTGAGGATAAGTTTCAGGGAGCCGATCATAGCGCCTGCCAAAGGGAGATAGAGCACCTCAGAAAGGCCGTGAACAATGCGAACGGCATGGTGTGCCTTATCAATCCGTCGGCGCACCAGCCGCTAGTAAATGAGAGATTTAGAAAATCCCCACCTAATAAAGCAGAAGAAGTAGTAGCCACTGCGCCCTCCGCGCCACCCAGCTATTCAGAAACCTGGGTTAGGGAGGAAGCAATGGAAGAAACAAAAGAGCCCATTGAAAAAGAAGTAGGAAAGGGATCGTTATATCCAGTAACGGGTATTAAAAGGGGCCCAAGCAGAAACGGTGGGGAAGAACCGGGGGATCTCCTCGGACAGCTGGTGTTGCCTCACAGTTCACATCAGCTGAGAGCTATGATAAATCACGTACGGAAGCTGACCGAGGCAGACGACCCTTCCGTACATTTCAGAGAAGTTGAGCAAGCCGCAGCCATTAACGGCTGCGATGATGGGGAAACAGCAAAAATGCTGCTGTTCTCATTAGACAGCTCGGTCCTTCAGTGTCTCTCAGGCGAGAGCAAGAGGGGAACCAAGAGTTATGAGGAATTAAAGAATGAGGTCCTGGAAGTGTTGGGGGCGAACGACGAAGGTCCGTTTGCTAGAGTGGGACAGACAGTGCAGATGGAGGGAGAACCCCCGAAGGTTTTTGCCGACAGGCTGTGGCCAGTATATGAGCGCAGCTGTCTAGGTGCGCCCGAGCGCGAAGATGTGGAAGGTTTAGCTTTAACTCATTGGCTTAGGTGCATAATAGCCAACAGTTTACCAGCCGTCAGAGAGCAGGCAAAAGCATGGTTTGATCCCAATGACCCCAACATTACGGAAGAGTCGGTCTTGAATCGACTCACGTTAGGTTATCGCAATATAAGGGGTATGGCAACACGTCCCCTTAAGGGAAGAGTACATGAGGTACGACCCGCAGCCCCGTATCAAAGAGAGTGGCATCAGGAGGGTAATCGCGCCCCACAGGCAAGTAATGCTTGTTACGGGTGTGGGAAGACAGGGCACTGGCGCAAGCATTGCAGGAACCCTTGGAAGGATTCCAAGGATAAAAATCCCGCGGTCCGAGCCCAGGCGCCTGTCCCGGCTAAGGAAGCTAAGGCACCCACCCCTCCTGACGAACTCGAAGTGGTGTTAGGAGCCATGCGCAAGCTGGTCTTGAATGCGCGTGGACAGGTGGCGGTCGCAACCGGCCCCGTAGGTGCCGCAGGACCGTCTAATAGTACCCAATGACTAGAGCCCACGCAGCCTGCCTACCTGTGTCCTTTTAAAAGACACGCACAGGAGGGGGTCTGCGGTGAGGAGGCCAGGTTAAAAGAGCAGGCCTTGCGGGAGGAGAACGCCCGCTTAATAGGGAAAATAGATGGGCTGGAAGGGCAGCTTAGAGAGCAGGCCCTGCGGGAGGAGAACGCCCGAGCAATGGGAAAGTTAGACGTGCTCAGGCTAGAAGCGCAGCTTAGTGAGATAAAAGCAGCCTACAGGGTAGCCAAAAGCCGGGAGTATGAGGATGTAAACCAATGCAAACTGTACCAGCCAGGTGCGCAGGGGAAAACTACAGGGGTAAATCCCGCCAATGGGAAAGCACAGCCCCAGGTAGGACCACAAGGCACACAGGCAGGCATAGCAGCTTGCATCAGGGGAAGGGACATCCCGGACGATCATGCAGCGTTTTTCTGGAATTGGGGGTTAGATGAGGAAGAATTCAGGGTACCCTGGTCAGATGAGGATAGTGCAGATGAGCATAGTGATGATGACGGGTGGTTCCTGAGGAACGGTCTGGAGGGAATGGGGGCTGTAGGTAGAGATCCACACAGGGTGGACACACAAGCTGCAGGTCCCGAGGACAGGAGGGAGGAGCTAGAGGAGGCAGGGCCAGCCGCTATGGGAGCACAGAGAGTACCGGTGTGGCTCCCAGAGATGTGGCCGCCCGCTTTGAACGTCCAGTCCTCAGGGGAGGCAGAGATCACGAGTGAAGGGCCGCCTGCTGGGCCGAGCAGGGCGGAGCCACGAACTGCCAGCCCCGAGGTTAGGGAGGCGGAGTCAGCGGAGGCGGAGCCGGCGACTGTGATGGAACCCCAGGTCATCCCGATGGAGGTCTCGGAACCCGGTCCGTCCGTCACGGAACCCCCGCCCATAGCAACTCCCCGTAGGTCAAGTAGAGAACCCCAGCCCAGGAGGATGTGGTCATGTCCCCAGACTGCCCCAAGGCGAAAATTTAAGGTTAAGATAACCCAGGTACAGACCGGCCACATCGCAGCAGTAACAGGCTGCGGCAGATCAGAGGGAAGGGTCAGCGCAGCAACAGGCTGCGGCAGATCAGAGGGAAGGGTCAGTGCCCTCCCACCGTCGGGAAGAGCTCGCAGCAGCCTTCTCAGAATTTAAAGGGGCCGCCCTGAGAACGGGCGGCACTGTAAAGTTATAGTTTTAAGTTTTAAGTTATAGTTTTAAGTTTTAAGTTTATAGTTCAAGGTTAAGTTTATAGTTTTAATAAGGTTAAGTTTGTAGTGTTTTTAACAGAAAACGATAAAATGATGGGAGTTTTAAAGATAGGTTTAGTTGAAGTTTATTCAGCGAACGTTGAAGTTTACGTGAGGCGAGGTCAGGGGACCCGCTCACCCTTCACAAAAGCCAGAGACTCTTGCGAGGCTGGCTACCTCATTCTATCTGATCACAGGAACCAAGGAAGGATGGAACGAATTCTAGTATTGCTCGTGGCAATCGGATGTGGATTGGCCTATCGAGGCCGCACCAAGGATGTCGTGGTGTTTGGATGTTCCGGGGACACGGCCCCCATCGCGGTGGATGGGACCGGAAGACGGGAGGCAGAGGAGACCAGCACCTATTTCCACAAGGGAAGGTGGCCAGGATGGCTGGGAACGAACTCAACGGAGTATTCCAGCACATCGGGGTTTGCCTACAAAGAGACTTCTTTACTGTGCCCCAAAGTAAGGATCATCGCACCCAGGATCAGCGTCACCGTCGGCAAACGGATTTGTTTGACTTGTAGTGGGAAGGTCCCATTGAGCCGATGGTGGTGGCTGCGAAAGCTGAGCAAAACTATGAGAAACTCTTCGGTCGAGTGGGAACGACTGGGTAATAATACCCATCGGACAATTACGGGGACAGACGGACAAGTGAAAGTCTGTTGGGACAAATGGTGGGAACCGGATGAGGGAATTTATGTATGTATGTGGGGGTCAAAGTACGTTTGCCCAAAAGGCATCTCCATATTTTTTATTAATCAATGGCAGGATAACGGACAGGGGATGAGGTGGGATGCGAGCACCAGGGGGTGCGGAGCCCCATTCTCCCCGATCCCAGTAAATGCCACTGAGCTCATTACGCGCCCACGCAAAGCCCCGCCCACGATTCCGGTGGTTCTAGCTGAGGAAGAAGGGTGCCCTAAAACTAGTAAGGGACCCGGGAATGGTTTGGTACTGGTCCCCACAGACCAGATACTATTTCAGGGAGTACATTACGCGGTGGCCTCGGTGATTTTAAATCTCACTGAGGTACGGTTACCAGAGTGGTGCCCCAAAAAGACGGAACAGTTGTACCAGGTCCTGTTGACCAAGATGTTCAGACAATTTTACGAATTCGATTTCGCGGAAATTGATAAAACAAGTTTGTACACCGCGCCACAGGAAGTTTTGGATCAAGTAGGGAGACAAAGAAGGGGTTTGGTGAACGATGCGTTCACTGCTTTTAACACAGGTACATCTGTGGTCAACGCTCTAGACAGTGTGGAGCTGCAGACCCAGATTAATGGTTTAAAGACACAATTAAAGGACATTCTAACAGATGAGAATAAAGTGGTAGGGTCGGGTCTACACGAGGACCAAGCCATGACCCTCCATTTAAAGGAAATTATAGCAGAGTTGGAGAAACATGCAAAGACGGTAAATGCCCTGATTAGGGAAGATCGGAATGCATCCGATCAAGCTGCGCAGAACGAGGTGTGCGTGCTTTACGGGGCGTGGTTACTGGGCGAGGGCCGCAGTAATTTGGAGGATTTAAAACAAGGTTTGGTTCCGTCCTGGATAAGTAACAAACACCTACGGGCGCTCCACCCTTTTCAGAACGCATTAAGCCCGTGCCAGCTCAGGCTAGCTTCAGAAGCATACCCAGTCCCCGTGGACTGCGGACGATCAAACCATACTATTATGGGAATAGTATTACGTATGCCGGTTTTGGGCGACACAGCAAAGCCCGCCCCGGTATATCGGGTAGAGAACATCGGTGTCATTCAGGGGGGAGCCCACATTCGTTATGCAGCGGTTCCACCTTACGTCATCCGCTGGGAGCAAACGATGACAGGTACAGATCTCTCTGGTTGTCGTGGCAGGGGAGCACACATAATACTGTGCCCCCAGCACTTGAATGCCTTTTTAACACCACAGTGCGGGTTCAGAACGACTGGCGCCAAGTCCATGAATTGCACCATGGAGGCAATGGCACAAGATCATGTGCCTCCGCAGGTAGCATACATCGGGGGTGGAACATATTGTGTTACCACTGCAGCGCAACACTACCAGCATGGAAACCGTAGCCGGTGTCCGGTGAGTGACAGCAGTTTCTGTTTTAAACCCAGGGCGGAAGTTCAAGTAGCACAACAGCGAATTATCCCAATCCCTGAACCATCCACTGTTCATCTCACAGTAAAAGAGAATTTCACCGACTTGCAGCGATTCGTCGCGCATTTTGGATACCTCATTCCCCCTCTCCCTGAACACCTCACCAAGCTTTTGAAAGCCGTCGCGGTATCACAGAAACATTTTTATACATTAGAGCAGAAAACTGTCGAAATAGGAACAGACATTCTGGATATAGTAGTTCCACCGTGGTGGAATCTGTTCACCAATATTGAAGTACCTTCATGGATCAGAATAGCCTCCCACATTTTAGTCGTATGCCAAGTTTTCATTGTAGTGTACCTATTGGTTGTACATTGTAAAAGAGACAAACGCCTCACCAAGCATGAAAACACGGGAGAGTGGCGAGAACGTTACGTGCGCGTGCACGATGAGAGCACCGTGTAATCGGAAAATGGCGTCACTCCCGCTCGCCACGTGCGCCGCGGAAGCCTGTACTCATATAAGATTTTCAGAGATTGTAAATACGTTGGGAACTCGACATGTTTTAAGAGTTGGTGTTGATTTATTTTGGTGATGGTGTTACAGTTAAAAATGATTGTTTGGTTTTGGGTTTTGTTTTTCCTTTCCCTGAATAAAAGATGAATATACAGGTGATACGAGAGGCATCGGCCTGGTTACGCCGGGAAGGAAAACAAGTGGTGTAAGTTTAAGGGCAAATAATGCCTACGGTGATATAAAATGTAATTTTCCTGGGAAATGAGGACGACACAGAGACCCTAGCTAAGTTAAAATTATGGGATTAATTTACTGGATTCGGAGAGAAATCGAGATAATATTGCTCACCACTATGATTTTTGATACGATAAGCGGAGTTATTCGCATCAACAGGAGGGACTGTAGAATTCGCAATATATCGCGATTTCATTAATAAGGAGAAAACACAGAGTTTCGTTCAAACAGCTTTTATTTCAGCGGAATGCTGGCAGGTTTAAAGTGGACACAAGCAGCCTGTAAAATGGCCGCCGCACCTCGTGACAGAACATTCTAGACTTTTCAACAGGCAGACAAGATGGCGTTCCAATAAACATTTGTGCAAGATCGATTAAGATTCAGCACAGTGAAGATAATACACGAGACATTATGGGTTTGCAGTATACACATAGATACTGAAATCGGTCTCCCAGGTACAAAGGAAAGCCATTGTACCGAGTAATCAAGGGCCCATCCAAAAGACATTAATATGTAAAATCCCAACGACTCTACGATGAGAGAGCCGTTAGCAGGTAGTTATACAGGACACTTGGAAGCCCCAAACCCCTCCAGGGAGAACACCGACCGATTTAACAATGGGAGAAATATTAACAGGTACTCAGACATTTACGAGTAGCCCCGAAACCCATTAAGAACGGAGATCACCCATACAAGACATTTGAGCGCCAAACCCTAAACAAAAGAATGGACATTATAGTTGGGCGGGAAACGGAAGATTTTGCACTATAATTGCAGGCTCCAAACCGTCCATTCTCTCTCTTGCTCCTGTGCTTTTATCCGGTCGATTCGTAACCTCGTGGTTGCTCCTGTGTACTCGTAGTTGGGCTCGCTCCTGCTTGCCTGTTGCCTCTTCTGAAAAGACTGTTGAACTTTCTGATCCGTTCGGATCTACCTCGTGTCGCGTAACGAAGACCTATGTTGGTAACTGGCAGCGGAACCAAAGGCCCGAGATGAGATGAGATGAGATGAGATGAGAAGAGAGGAAGACCATATCCATCGCCACGGTCAGTAAATCCCGACCGCGCCTGTAGGTCGATTAGCCAAGTTTTCCTCGCCAGGAAGACTTCTCTTGAACTTGCAAGGAAACATATCGTAGCGACGATATCGATAACTGTGCTCGAAGAGTACCTGTTAAACCAACCAACACAGGTCTTCATCACAGCAGACGGTCCAGCCTGCTAGCCAGAGCAGCAGAAGCAAGTAAACAAGTGGGACCAAGAGATCTCCTGACCGACACGTGGGTGCTGCGGTGAAAAACATCCGATCAGCTATTCGGAATTTCTCCGAGTTATCACGAGTGGTGAGCATGAGTCTCGAAATCCTACGAATCTAGTTTAGGATAGATATTGATAGGGGAGGGTTTAAGGATTAAGGATATTTGTAATGTGTGCCCCTATTTATTTTGTGCCGTTCGTTCCTCGTTTCCCTAAGATCGACTATATAACTGCTTGTAAGATTGTACTGTCATTAATCTGTGCTTATGACATGTATTTCATAATCTTAAGTATCATGCAATAAAGATTTTCCATTTCGTACCATTCAAACCAAGTCTACATGAGTTTTATCTCCATTACTGCTCTCGCATCTAAGTCCAGTGTCTAGAACCGTAAGGGAGAGTGATTCGAACCACTCACAGGTGTGTCTAGTGTTCCCAGACTGGCTGGAGACCAGAACAGGCAGCAAGGCCTAGACCCGCACTGACATACAGGCTGCACAGAGCCGCGTGAATCTCACAGGCCACGAGACACGCAGGGTTAGAATCCCTTACAATACGGTCTAAGGGTCAGGAATTGGTTAAATACGGTCTAAGGGGACAAGAATTGGTTAAATACGATCTAAGGGTCAGGAATTGGTTAAATACAGTCTAAGGGGACAGGAATTGGTTAAATACGGTCTAAGTGGACAGGAATTGGTTAAATACGGTCTAAGGGGACAGGAATTGGTTAAATACGGTCTAAGGGAGACAGGAATTGGTTAAATACAGTCTAAGGGGACAGGAATTGGTTAAATACGGTCTAAGTGGACAGGAATTGGTTAAATACGGTCTAAGGGGACAGGAATTGGTTAAATACGGTCTAAGGGGTCAGGAATTGGTTAAATACGGTCTAAGGGAGACAGGAATTGGTTAAATACGGTCTAAGGGGACAGGAATTGGTTAAATACGGTCTAACGGGACAGGAATTGGTTAAATACGGTCTAAGGGGTCAGGAATTGGTTAAATACGGTCTAAGGGAGACAGGAATTGGTTAAATATGGTCTAAGTGGACAGGAATTGGTTAAATACGGTCTAAGGGGACAGGAATTGGTTAAATACGGTCTAAGGGGACAGGAATTGGTTAAATACGGTCTACGGCGTCAGGAATTGGTTGAATACGGTCTAAGGGGTCAGGAATTGGTTAAATACGGTCTAAGGGGACAGGAATTGGTTAAATACGGTCTAAGGGGACAGGAATTGGTTAAATACGGTCTAAGGGGACAGGAATTGGTTAAATACGGTCTGAGGGAGACAGGAAATGGTTAAATACGGTCTAAGGGAACAGGAATTGGTTAAATACGGTCTGAAGGAGACAGAAATTGGTTAAATACGGTTTGAGGGAGACAGAAATTGGTTAAATACAGTCTAAGGGGACAGGAATCGGTTAAATACAGTCTAAGGGGACAGGAATTGGTTAAATACGGTCTGAGGGAGACAGGAAATGGTTAAATACGGTCTAAGGGAACAGGAATTGGTTAAATACGGTCTAAGGCGACAGGAATTGGTTAAATACGGTCTGAGGGTAAGGAATTGGTTAAATACGGTCTAAGGGGACAGGAATTGGTTAAATACGGTCTAAGTGGACAGGAATTGGTTAAATACGGTCTAAGTGGACAGGAATTGGTTAAATACGGTCTAACGGGACAGGAATTGGTTAAATACGGTCTAAGGGAGACAGGAATTGGTTAAATACGGTCTAAGGGAGACAGGAATTGGTTAAATACAGTCTAAGGGGACAGGAATTGGTTAAATACGGTCTAAGTGGACAGGAATTGGTTAAATACGTTCTAACGGGACAGGAATTGGTTAAATACGGTCTAAGGGGTCAGGAATTGGTTAAATACGGTCTAAGGGGTCAGGAATTGGTTAAATACGGTCTAAGGGAGACAGGAATTGGTTAAATACGGTCTAAGGGGACAGGAATTGGTTAAATACGGTCTACGGCGTCAGGAATTGGTTGAATACGGTCTAAGTGGACAGGAATTGGTTAAATACGTTCTAACGGGACAGGAATTGGTTAAATACGGTCTAAGGGGTCAGGAATTGGTTAAATACGGTCTAAGGGGTCAGGAATTGGTTAAATACGGTCTAAGGGGACAAGAATTGGTTAAATACGGTCTAAGGGGTCAGGAATTGGTTAAATCCAGTCTAAGGGGACAAGAATTGGTTAAATACGGTCTAAGTGGACAGGAATTGGTTAAATACGGTCTAAGGGGACAGGAATTGGTTAAATACGGTCTAAGGGGACAGGAATTGGTTAAATACGGTCTAAGGGGACAGGAATTGGTTAAATACGGTCTAAGGGGACAGGAATTGGTTAAATACGGTCTAAGGGGACAGGAATTGGTTAAATACGGTCTAAGGAGACAGAAATTGGTTAAATACGGTTTGAGGGAGACAGAAATTGGTTAAATACAGTCTAAGGGGACAGGAATCGGTTAAATACAGTCTAAGGGGACAGGAATTGGTTAAATACGGTCTAAGGGGACAGGAATTGGTTAAATACGGTCTGAGGGAGACAGGAAATGGTTAAATACGGTCTAAGGGAACAGGAATTGGTTAAATACGGTCTGAAGGAGACAGAAATTGGTTAATTACGGTTTGAGGGAGACAGAAATTGGTTAAATACAGTCTAAGGGGACAGGAATTGGCTAAATACGGTCTAAGGGGACAGGAATTGGTTAAATACGGTCTAAGGGGACAGGAATTGGTTAAATACGGTCTAAGGGGACAGGAATTGGTTAAATACGGTCTGAGGGAGACAGGAAATGGTTAAATACGGTCTAAGGGAACAGGAATTGGTTAAATACGGTCTGAAGGAGACAGAAATTGGTTAAATACGGTTTGAGGGAGACAGGAAATGGTTAAATACGGTCTAAGGGGACAGGAATTGGTTAAATACGGTCTGAGGGAGACAGGAAATGGTTAAATACGGTCTAAGGGGACAGGAATTGGTTAAATACGGTCTAAGAGGACAGAAATTGGTTAAATACAGTCTAAGGGGACAGGAATCGGTTAAATACAGTCTAAGGGGACAGGAATTGGTTAAATACGGTCTGAGGGAGACAGGAATTGGTTAAATACAGTCTAAGGGGACAGGAATTGGCTAAATACGGTCTAAGTGGACAGGAATTGGTTAAATACGGTCTAACGGGACAGGAATTGGTTAAATACGGTCTAAGGGGACAGGAATTGGTTAAATACGGTCTAAGTGGACAGGAATTGGTTAAATACGGTCTAACGGGACAGGAATTGGTTAAATACGGTCTAAGGGAGACAGGAATTGGTTAAATACGGTCTAACGGGACAGGAATTGGTTAAATACGGTCTAAGGGAGACAGGAATTGGTTAAATACGGTCTAACGGGACAGGAATTGGTTAAATACGGTCTAAGGGAGACAGGAATTGGTTAAATACGGTCTAAGGGAGACAGGAATTGGTTAAATACAGTCTAAGGGGACAGGAATTGGCTAAATACGGTCTAAGTGGACAGGAATTGGTTAAATACGGTCTAACGGGACAGGAATTGGTTAAATACGGTCTAAGGGAGACAGGAATTGGTTAAATACGGTCTAACGGGACAGGAATTGGTTAAATACGGTCTAAGGGAGACAGGAATTGGTTAAATACGGTCTAAGTGGACAGGAATTGGTTAAATACGTTCTAACGGGACAGGAATTGGTTAAATACGGTCTAAGGGGTCAGGAATTGGTTAAATACGGTCTAAGGGGACAGGAATTGGTTAAATACGGTCTAAGGGGACAGGAATTGGTTAAATACGGTCTAAGGGGACAGGAATTGGTTAAATACGGTCTAAGGGGACAGGAATTGGTTAAATACGTTCTAACGGGACAGGAATTGGTTAAATACGGTCTAAGGGGTCAGGAATTGGTTAAATACGTTCTAACGGGACAGGAATTGGTTAAATACGGTCTAAGGGGTCAGGAATTGGTTAAATACGGTCTAAGGGGTAAGGAATTGGTTAAATACGGTCTAAGGGGACAAGAATTGGTTAAATACGGTCTAAGGGGTCAGGAATTGGTTAAATCCAGTCTAAGGGGACAAGAATTGGTTAAATACGGTCTAAGTGGACAGGAATTGGTTAAATACGGTCTAAGGGGACAGGAATTGGTTAAATACGGTCTAAGGGGACAGGAATTGGTTAAATACGGTCTAAGGGGACAGGAATTGGTTAAATACGGTCTAAGGGGACAGGAATTGGTTAAATACGGTCTAAGGAGACAGAAATTGGTTAAATACGGTTTGAGGGAGACAGAAATTGGTTAAATACAGTCTAAGGGGACAGGAATTGGTTAAATACGGTCTAAGGGGACAGGAATTGGTTAAATACGGTCTGAGGGAGACAGGAAATGGTTAAATACGGTCTAAGGGAACAGGAATTGGTTAAATACGGTCTGAAGGAGACAGAAATTGGTTAAATACGGTTTGAGGGAGACAGAAATTGGTTAAATACAGTCTAAGGGGACAGGAATTGGCTAAATACGGTCTAAGGGGACAAGAATTGGTTAAATACGATCTAAGGGTCAGGAATTGGTTAAATACAGTCTAAGGGGACAGGAATTGGTTAAATACGGTCTAAGTGGACAGGAATTGGTTAAATACGGTCTAAGGGGACAGGAATTGGTTAAATACGGTCTAAGGGAGACAGGAATTGGTTAAATACGGTCTAAGGGGACAGGAATTGGTTAAATACGGTCTAAGGGGTCAGGAATTGGTTAAATACGGTCTAAGGGAGACAGGAATTGGTTAAATACGGTCTAAGGGGACAGGAATTGGTTAAATACGGTCTAACGGGACAGGAATTGGTTAAATACGGTCTAAGGGGTCAGGAATTGGTTAAATACGGTCTAAGGGAGACAGGAATTGGTTAAATACGGTCTAAGGGGACAGGAATTGGTTAAATACGGTCTAAGGGGACAGGAATTGGTTAAATACGGTCTACGGCGTCAGGAATTGGTTGAATACGGTCTAAGGGGTCAGGAATTGGTTAAATACGGTCTAAGGGGACAGGAATTGGTTAAATACGGTCTAAGGGGACAGGAATTGGTTAAATACGGTCTAAGGGGACAGGAATTGGTTAAATACGGTCTAAGGGAACAGGAATTGGTTAAATACGGTCTGAAGGAGACAGAAATTGGTTAAATACGGTTTGAGGGAGACAGAAATTGGTTAAATACAGTCTAAGGGGACAGGAATCGGTTAAATACAGTCTAAGGGGACAGGAATTGGTTAAATACGGTCTGAGGGAGACAGGAAATGGTTAAATACGGTCTAAGGGGACAGGAATTGGTTAAATACGGTCTAAGGCGACAGGAATTGGTTAAATACGGTCTGAGGGTAAGGAATTGGTTAAATACGGTCTAAGGGGACAGGAATTGGTTAAATACGGTCTAAGTGGACAGGAATTGGTTAAATACGGTCTAAGTGGACAGGAATTGGTTAAATACGGTCTAACGGGACAGGAATTGGTTAAATACGGTCTAAGGGAGACAGGAATTGGTTAAATACGGTCTAAGGGAGACAGGAATTGGTTAAATACAGTCTAAGGGGACAGGAATTGGTTAAATACGGTCTAAGTGGACAGGAATTGGTTAAATACGTTCTAACGGGACAGGAATTGGTTAAATACGGTCTAAGGGGTCAGGAATTGGTTAAATACGGTCTAAGGGGTCAGGAATTGGTTAAATACGGTCTAAGGGAGACAGGAATTGGTTAAATACGGTCTAAGGGGACAGGAATTGGTTAAATACGGTCTACGGCGTCAGGAATTGGTTGAATACGGTCTAAGTGGACAGGAATTGGTTAAATACGTTCTAACGGGACAGGAATTGGTTAAATACGGTCTAAGGGGTCAGGAATTGGTTAAATACGGTCTAAGGGGTCAGGAATTGGTTAAATACGGTCTAAGGGGACAAGAATTGGTTAAATACGGTCTAAGGGGTCAGGAATTGGTTAAATCCAGTCTAAGGGGACAAGAATTGGTTAAATACGGTCTAAGTGGACAGGAATTGGTTAAATACGGTCTAAGGGGACAGGAATTGGTTAAATACGGTCTAAGGGGACAGGAATTGGTTAAATACGGTCTAAGGGGACAGGAATTGGTTAAATACGGTCTAAGGGGACAGGAATTGGTTAAATACGGTCTAAGGGGACAGGAATTGGTTAAATACGGTCTAAGGAGACAGAAATTGGTTAAATACGGTTTGAGGGAGACAGAAATTGGTTAAATACAGTCTAAGGGGACAGGAATCGGTTAAATACAGTCTAAGGGGACAGGAATTGGTTAAATACGGTCTAAGGGGACAGGAATTGGTTAAATACGGTCTGAGGGAGACAGGAAATGGTTAAATACGGTCTAAGGGAACAGGAATTGGTTAAATACGGTCTGAAGGAGACAGGAATTGGTTAAATACGGTCTGAGGGAGACAGGAATTGGTTAAATACAGTCTAAGGGGACAGGAATTGGCTAAATACGGTCTAAGTGGACAGGAATTGGTTAAATACGGTCTAACGGGACAGGAATTGGTTAAATACGGTCTAAGGGGACAGGAATTGGTTAAATACGGTCTAAGTGGACAGGAATTGGTTAAATACGGTCTAACGGGACAGGAATTGGTTAAATACGGTCTAAGGGAGACAGGAATTGGTTAAATACGGTCTAACGGGACAGGAATTGGTTAAATACGGTCTAAGGGAGACAGGAATTGGTTAAATACGGTCTAACGGGACAGGAATTGGTTAAATACGGTCTAAGGGAGACAGGAATTGGTTAAATACGGTCTAAGGGAGACAGGAATTGGTTAAATACGGTCTAAGGGAGACAGGAATTGGTTAAATACAGTCTAAGGGGACAGGAATTGGTTAAATACGGTCTAACGGGACAGGAATTGGTTAAATACGGTCTAAGGGAGACAGGAATTGGTTAAATACGGTCTAAGTGGACAGGAATTGGTTAAATACGTTCTAACGGGACAGGAATTGGTTAAATACGGTCTAAGGGGTCAGGAATTGGTTAAATACGGTCTAAGGGGACAGGAATTGGTTAAATACGGTCTAAGGGGACAGGAATTGGTTAAATACGGTCTAAGGGGACAGGAATTGGTTAAATACGGTCTAAGGGGACAGGAATTGGTTAAATACGTTCTAACGGGACAGGAATTGGTTAAATACGGTCTAAGGGGTCAGGAATTGGTTAAATACGGTCTAAGGGGACAGGAACTGGTTAAATACGGTCTAAGGGGACAGGAATTGGTTAAATACGGTCTAAGGGGACAGGAATTGGTTAAATACGGTCTAAGGGGACAGGAATTGGTTAAATACGGTCTAAGGGGACAGGAATTGGTTAAATACGGTCTAAGGGGACAGGAATTGGTTAAATACGGTCTAAGGGGAAAGGAATTGGTTAAATACGGTCTAAGGGGACAGGAATTGGTTAAATACGGTCTACGGCGTCAGGAATTGGTTAAATACGGTCTAAGTGGACAGGAATTGGTTAAATACAGTCTGAGGGAGACAGGAATTGTTTAAATACGGTCTAAGGGGACAGGAATTGGTTAAATACGGTCTAAGTGGACAGGAATTGGTTAAATACAGTCTGAGGGAGACAGGAATTGTTTAAATACGGTCTAAGGGGACAGGAATTGGTTAAATACGGTCTAAGTGGACAGGAATTGTTTAAATACGGTCTAAGGGGAAAGGAATTGGTTAAATACGGTCTAAGGGGACAGGAATTGTTTAAATACGGTCTACGGCGTCAGGAATTGGTTAAATACGGTCTAAGTGGACAGGAATTGGTTAAATACGGTCTAAGGGAGACAGGAATTGTTTAAATACGGTCTAAGGGGACAGGAATTGGTTAAATACAGTCTGAGGGAGACAGGAATTGTTTAAATACGGTCTAAGGGGACAGGAATTGGTTAAATACAGTCTAAGGGAACAGGAATTGGTTAAATACGGTCTGAGGGAGACAGGAATTGTTTAAATACGGTCTAAGGGGGGAGGAAATGATTAAATACGGTCTAAGGGAGACAGGAATTGGTTAAATACGGTCTCAGGGAACAGGAATTGGTTAAATACGGTCTAAGGGGACAGGAATTGGTTAAATACGGTCTAAGGGAGACAGGAATTGGTTAAATACAGTCTGAAGGAGACAGAAATTGGTTAAATACGGTTTGAGGGAGACAGAAATTGGTTAAATACAGTCTAAGGGGACAGGAATCGGTTAAATACAGTCTAAGGGGACAGGAATTGGTTAAATACGGTCTGAGGGAGACAGGAAATGGTTAAATACGGTCTAAGGGGACAAGAATTGGTTAAATACGGTCTGAGGGTCAGAAATTGGTTAAATACGGTCTAAGGGGACAGGAATTGGTTAAATACGGTCTAAGGGGACAGAAATTGGTTAAATACGGTCTAAGGGGACAGGAATTGGTTAAATATGGTCTAAGGGGACAGGAATTGGTGAAATACGGTCTCAGGGGACAGAAATTGGTTAAATACGGTCTAAGGGGACAGGAATTGGTTAAATACGTTCTGAGGGGACAGGATTTGGTTAGAGACGGTCTAAGGGGTCAGGAATTGGTTAAATACGGTCTAAGGGGACAGGAATTGGTTAAATACGGTCTAACGGGACAGGAATTGGTTAAATACGGTCTAAGGGGACAGGAATTGGTTAAATACGGTCTAAGGGGACAGGAATTGGTTAAATACGGTCTAAGGGGACAGGAATTGGTTAAATACGGTCTGAGGGAGACAGGAAATGGTTAAATACGGTCTAAGGGAACAGGAATTGGTTAAATACGGTCTGAAGGAGACAGAAATTGGTTAAATACGGTTTGAGGGAGACAGAAATTGGTTAAATACAGTCTAAGGGGACAGGAATCGGTTAAATACAGTCTAAGGGGACAGGAATTGGTTAAATACGGTCTGAGGGAGACAGGAATTGGTTAAATACAGTCTAAGGGGACAGGAATTGGCTAAATACGGTCTAAGTGGACAGGAATTGGTTAAATACGGTCTAACGGGACAGGAATTGGTTAAATACGGTCTAAGGGAGACAGGAATTGGTTAAATACGGTCTAACGGGACAGGAATTGGTTAAATACGGTCTAAGGGAGACAGGAATTGGTTAAATACGGTCTAACGGGACAGGAATTGGTTAAATACGGTCTAAGGGAGACAGGAATTGGTTAAATACGGTCTAACGGGACAGGAATTGGTTAAATACGGTCTAAGGGAGACAGGAATTGGTTAAATACGGTCTAAGGGAGACAGGAATTGGTTAAATACGGTCTAAGGGAGACAGGAATTGGTTAAATACAGTCTAAGGGGACAGGAATTGGCTAAATACGGTCTAAGTGGACAGGAATTGGTTAAATACGGTCTAACGGGACAGGAATTGGTTAAATACGGTCTAAGGGAGACAGGAATTGGTTAAATACGGTCTAACGGGACAGGAATTGGTTAAATACGGTCTAAGGGAGACAGGAATTGGTTAAATACGGTCTAAGTGGACAGGAATTGGTTAAATACGTTCTAACGGGACAGGAATTGGTTAAATACGGTCTAAGGGGACAGGAATTGGTTAAATACGGTCTAAGGGGACAGGAATTGGTTAAATACGGTCTAAGTGGACAGGAATTGGTTAAATACGTTCTAACGGGACAGGAATTGGTTAAATACGGTCTAAGGCGCTAGGAATTGGTTAAATACGGTCTAAGGGGACAGGAATTGGTTAAATACGGTCTAAGGGGACAGGAATTGGTTAAATACGGTCTAAGGGGACAGGAATTGGTTAAATACGGTCTAAGGGGACAGGAATTGGTTAAATACGTTCTAACGGGACAGGAATTGGTTAAATACGGTCTAAGGGGTCAGGAATTGGTTAAATACGGTCTAAGGGGACAGGAACTGGTTAAATACGGTCTAAGGGGACAGGAATTGGTTAAATACGGTCTAAGGGGACAGGAATTGGTTAAATACGGTCTAAGGGGACAGGAATTGGTTAAATACGGTCTAAGGGGACAGGAATTGGTTAAATACGGTCTAAGGGGACAGGAATTGGTTAAATACGGTCTAAGGGGAAAGGAATTGGTTAAATACGGTCTAAGGGGACAGGAATTGGTTAAATACGGTCTACGGCGTCAGGAATTGGTTAAATACGGTCTAAGTGGACAGGAATTGGTTAAATACAGTCTGAGGGAGACAGGAATTGTTTAAATACGGTCTAAGGGGACAGGAATTGGTTAAATACGGTCTAAGTGGACAGGAATTGTTTAAATACAGTCTGAGGGAGACAGGAATTGTTTAAATACGGTCTAAGTGGACAGGAATTGTTTAAATACGGTCTAAGGGGAAAGGAATTGGTTAAATACGGTCTAGGGGGACAGGAATTGTTTAAATACGGTCTACGGCGTCAGGAATTGGTTAAATACGGTCTAAGTGGACAGGAATTGGTTAAATACGGTCTAAGGGAGACAGGAATTGTTTAAATACGGTCTAAGGGGACAGGAATTGGTTAAATACAGTCTGAGGGAGACAGGAATTGTTTAAATACGGTCTAAGGGGACAGGAATTGGTTAAATACAGTCTAAGGGAACAGGAATTGGTTAAATACGGTCTGAGGGAGACAGGAATTGTTTAAATACGGTCTAAGGGGGGAGGAAATGATTAAATACGGTCTAAGGGAGACAGGAATTGGTTAAATACAGTCTAAGGGGACAGGAATTGGCTAAATACGGTCTAAGTGGACAGGAATTGGTTAAATACGGTCTAACGGGACAGGAATTGGTTAAATACGGTCTAAGGGGACAGGAATTGGTTAAATACGGTCTAAGTGGACAGGAATTGGTTAAATACGGTCTAAGTGGACAGGAATTGGTTAAATACGGTCTAACGGGACAGGAATTGGTTAAATACGGTCTAAGGGAGACAGGAATTGGTTAAATACGGTCTAACGGGACAGGAATTGGTTAAATACGGTCTAAGGGAGACAGGAATTGGTTAAATACAGTCTAACGGGACAGGAATTGGTTAAATACGGTCTAAGGGAGACAGGAATTGGTTAAATACGGTCTAAGGGAGACAGGAATTGGTTACATACGGTCTAAGGGAGACAGGAATTGGTTAAATACAGTCTAAGGGGACAGGAATTGGCTAAATACGGTCTAAGTGGACAGGAATTGGTTAAATACGGTCTAACGGGACAGGAATTGGTTAAATACGGTCTAAGGGAGACAGGAATTGGTTAAATACGGTCTAACGGGACAGGAATTGGTTAAATACGGTCTAAGGGAGACAGGAATTGGTTAAATACGGTCTAAGTGGACAGGAATTGGTTAAATACGTTCTAACGGGACAGGAATTGGTTAAATACGGTCTAAGGGGTCAGGAATTGGTTAAATACGGTCTAAGGGGTCAGGAATTGGTTAAATACGGTCTAAGGGGACAGGAACTGGTTAAATACGGTCTAAGGGGACAGGAATTGGTTAAATACGGTCTAAGGGGACAGGAATTGGTTAAATACGGTCTAAGGGGACAGGAATTGGTTAAATACGGTCTAAGGGGACAGGAATTGGTTAAATACGGTCTAAGGGGACAGGAATTGGTTAAATACGGTCTAAGGGGACAGGAATTGGTTAAATACAGTCTGAGGGAGACAGGAATTGTTTAAATACGGTCTAAGGGGACAGGAATTGGTTAAATACGGTCTAAGTGGACAGGAATTGGTTAAATACAGTCTGAGGGAGACAGGAATTGTTTAAATACGGTCTAAGGGGACAGGAATTGGTTAAATACGGTCTAAGTGGACAGGAATTGTTTAAATACGGTCTAAGGGGAAAGGAATTGGTTAAATACGGTCTAAGGGGACAGGAATTGTTTAAATACGGTCTACGGCGTCAGGAATTGGTTAAATACGGTCTAAGTGGACAGGAATTGGTTAAATACGGTCTAAGGGAGACAGGAATTGTTTAAATACGGTCTAAGGGGACAGGAATTGGTTAAATACAGTCTGAGGGAGACAGGAATTGTTTAAATACGGTCTAAGGGGACAGGAATTGGTTAAATACGGTCTGAGGGAGACAGGAATTGTTTAAATACGGTCTAAGGGGGGAGGAAATGATTAAATACGGTCTAAGGGAGACAGGAATTGGTTAAATACGGTCTCAGGGAACAGGAATTGGTTAAATACGGTCTAAGGGGACAGGAATTGGTTAAATACGGTCTAAGGGAGACAGGAATTGGTTAAATACAGTCTGAAGGAGACAGAAATTGGTTAAATACGGTTTGAGGGAGACAGAAATTGGTTAAATACAGTCTAAGGGGACAGGAATCGGTTAAATACAGTCTAAGGGGACAGGAATTGGTTAAATACGGTCTGAGGGAGACAGGAAATGGTTAAATACGGTCTAAGGGGACAGGAATTGGTTAAATACGGTCTGAGGGTCAGAAATTGGTTAAATACGGTCTAAGGGGACAGGAATTGGTTAAATACGGTCTAAGGGGACAGAAATTGGTTAAATACGGTCTAAGGGGACAGGAATTGGTTAAATATGGTCTAAGGGGACAGGAATTGGTGAAATACGGTCTCAGGGGACAGAAATTGGTTAAATACGGTCTAAGGGGACAGGAATTGGTTAAATACGTTCTGAGGGGACAGGATTTGGTTAGAGACGGTCTAAGGGGTCAGGAATTGGTTAAATACGGTCTAAGGGGACAGGAATTGGTTAAATACGGTCTAACGGGACAGGAATTGGTTAAATACGGTCTAAGGGGACAGGAATTGGTTAAATACGGTCTAAGGGGACAGGAATTGGTTAAATACGGTCTAAGGGGACAGGAATTGGTTAAATACGGTCTGAGGGAGACAGAAAATGGTTAAATACGGTCTAAGGGAACAGGAATTGGTTAAATACGGTCTGAAGGAGACAGAAATTGGTTAAATACGGTTTGAGGGAGACAGAAATTGGTTAAATACAGTCTAAGGGGACAGGAATCGGTTAAATACAGTCTAAGGGGACAGGAATTGGTTAAATACGGTCTGAGGGAGACAGGAATTGGTTAAATACAGTCTAAGGGGACAGGAATTGGCTAAATACGGTCTAAGTGGACAGGAATTGGTTAAATACGGTCTAACGGGACAGGAATTGGTTAAATACGGTCTAACGGGACAGGAATTGGTTAAATACGGTCTAAGGGAGACAGGAATTGGTTAAATACGGTCTAACGGGACAGGAATTGGTTAAATACAGTCTAAGGGAGACAGGAATTGGTTAAATACGGTCTAACGGGACAGGAATTGGTTAAATACGGTCTAAGGGAGACAGGAATTGGTTAAATACGGTCTAACGGGACAGGAATTGGTTAAATACGGTCTAAGGGAGACAGGAATTGGTTAAATACGGTCTAACGGGACAGGAATTGGTTAAATACGTTCTAAGGGAGACAGGAATTGGTTAAATACGGTCTAAGGGAGACAGGAATTGGTTAAATACGGTCTAAGGGAGACAGGAATTGGTTAAATACAGTCTAAGGGGACAGGAATTGGCTAAATACGGTCTAAGTGGACAGGAATTGGTTAAATACGGTCTAACGGGACAGGAATTGGTTAAATACGGTCTAAGGGAGACAGGAATTGGTTAAATACGGTCTAACGGGACAGGAATTGGTTAAATACGGTCTAAGGGAGACAGGAATTGGTTAAATACGGTCTAAGTGGACAGGAATTGGTTAAATACGTTCTAACGGGACAGGAATTGGTTAAATACGGTCTAAGGGGACAGGAATTGGTTAAATACGGTCTAAGGGGACAGGAATTGGTTAAATACGGTCTAAGTGGACAGGAATTGGTTAAATACGTTCTAACGGGACAGGAATTGGTTAAATACGGTCTAAGGCGCTAGGAATTGGTTAAATACGGTCTAAGGGGACAGGAATTGGTTAAATACGGTCTAAGGGGACAGGAATTGGTTAAATACGGTCTAAGGGGACAGGAATTGGTTAAATACGGTCTAAGGGGACAGGAATTGGTTAAATACGTTCTAACGGGACAGGAATTGGTTAAATACGGTCTAAGGGGTCAGGAATTGGTTAAATACGGTCTAAGGGGACAGGAACTGGTTAAATACGGTCTAAGGGGACAGGAATTGGTTAAATACGGTCTAAGGGGACAGGAATTGGTTAAATACGGTCTAAGGGGACAGGAATTGGTTAAATACGGTCTAAGGGGACAGGAATTGGTTAAATACGGTCTAAGGGGAAAGGAATTGGTTAAATACGGTCTAAGGGGACAGGAATTGGTTAAATACGGTCTACGGCGTCAGGAATTGGTTAAATACGGTCTAAGTGGACAGGAATTGGTTAAATACAGTCTGAGGGAGACAGGAATTGTTTAAATACGGTCTAAGGGGACAGGAATTGGTTAAATACGGTCTAAGTGGACAGGAATTGGTTAAATACAGTCTGAGGGAGACAGGAATTGTTTAAATACGGTCTAAGGGGACAGGAATTGGTTAAATACGGTCTAAGTGGACAGGAATTGTTTAAATACGGTCTAAGGGGAAAGGAATTGGTTAAATACGGTCTAAGGGGACAGGAATTGGTTAAATACGGTCTAAGGGGACAGGAATTGGTTAAATACAGTCTGAGGGAGACAGGAATTGTTTAAATACGGTCTACGGCGTCAGGAATTGGTTAAATACGGTCTAAGTGGACAGGAATTGGTTAAATACGGTCTAAGGGAGACAGGAATTGTTTAAATACGGTCTAAGGGGACAGGAATTGGTTAAATACAGTCTGAGGGAGACAGGAATTGTTTAAATACGGTCTAAGGGGACAGGAATTGGTTAAATACAGTCTAAGGGAACAGGAATTGGTTAAATACGGTCTGAGGGAGACAGGAATTGTTTAAATACGGTCTAAGGGGGGAGGAAATGATTAAATACGGTCTAAGGGAGACAGGAATTGGTTAAATACGGTCTAAGGGGACAGGAATTGGTTAAATACGGTCTAAGGGAGACAGGAATTGGTTAAATACAGTCTGAAGGAGACAGAAATTGGTTAAATACGGTTTGAGGGAGACAGAAATTGGTTAAATACAGTCTAAGGGGACAGGAATCGGTTAAATACAGTCTAAGGGGACAGGAATTGGTTAAATACGGTCTGAGGGAGACAGGAAATGGTTAAATACGGTCTAAGGGGACAGGAATTGGTTAAATACGGTCTGAGGGTCAGAAATTGGTTAAATACGGTCTAAGGGGACAGGAATTGGTTAAATACGGTCTAAGGGGACAGAAATTGGTTAAATACGGTCTAAGGGGACAGGAATTGGTTAAATATGGTCTAAGGGGACAGGAATTGGTGAAATACGGTCTCAGGGGACAGAAATTGGTTAAATACGGTCTAAGGGGACAGGAATTGGTTAAATACGGTCTAAGGGGTCAGGAATTGGTTAAATACGGTCTAAGGGGACAGGAATTGGTTAAATACGGTCTAACGGGACAGGAATTGGTTAAATACGGTCTAAGGGAGACAGGAATTGGTTAAATACGGTCTAAGGGAGACAGGAATTGGTTAAATACGGTCTGAGGGGACAGGAATTGGTTAAATACGGTCTAAGGGGACAGGAATTGGTTAAATATGGTCTAAGGGGACAGGAATTGGTTAAATACGGTCTAAGGGGACAGGAATTGGTTATATTCGGTATAAGGGGACAGGAATTGGTGAAATACGGTCTGAGGGGACAGAAATTGGTTAAATACGGTCTAAGGGGACAGGAATTGGTTAAATACGTTCTGAGGGGACAGGATTTGGTTAGAGACGGTCTAAGGGGTCAGGAATTGGTTAAATACGGTCTAAGGGGACAGGAATTGGTTAAATACGGTCTAACGGGACAGGAATTGGTTAAATACGGTCTAAGGGAGACAGGAATTGGTTAAATACGGTCTAAGGGAGACAGGAATTGGTTAAATACGGTCTGAGGGGACAGGAATTGGTTAAATACGGTCTAAGGGGACAGGAATTGGTTAAATATGGTCTAAGGGGACAGGAATTGGTTAAATACGGTCTAAGGGGACAGGAATTGGTTATATTCGGTATAAGGGGACAGGAATTGGTGAAATACGGTCTGAGGGAGACAAGAATTGATTAAATACGGTCTAAGGGGACAGTAATTGGTTAAATAAAGTCTAAGGGGACAGGAATTGGTTAAATAAGGTCTAAGGGGACAGGAATTGGTTAAATGCGGTCTATGTGGACAGGAACTGGTTAAATATGGTCTAAGGGGACAGAAATTGGTCTCATGATAGCCGCACATTTGGGCCCTCCCATATGCAGTGTTAGGTGCCTGCACATATGGCAGGTCGGAGGCAGGGCCAGGCTGTCCACTGAGCAGCCTGCAGCAGGTGCATCTCAGGGCTTAGCTGCTATTAAATGAGGATCATTTCAGTCCCAAGAGGTTCACCTGGACAAACAGCAACTAGCCACCTCATGCATTTCTGCAACTGAAGTAATACGGAGGAGGAGCACTCGTTCAGAGTTAAGCATTCACACCTCACCCACTGAAGCCAAGAGGAAATGAGGTGGTAGAGACACTAGGCGCATTAACACTGAATTATAAATTAAATGTGGTTGCAGAAGTTAGCCTTGATTTCCTTGGAGACACCAGCATACTGACCTTCCTGCCTTAAAATTAAACATGGTGGTATCTTTAATAAATTAATTTACAGGATGTGGGCGTCGCTGGCAAGGCCGGCATTTATTGCCCATCCCTAATTGCCCTCGAGAAGGTGGTGGTGAGCCGCCTTCATAAACCACTGCAGTCCGTGTGGTGAGGGTACTCCCACAGAGCTGATAGGGAGGGAGTTCCAGGATTTTGACTCAGTGACGATGAAGGAACGGTGATATATTTCCAAGCCAGGATAGTGACTTGGAGGGAACTTGGAGGTGCTGGTGTTCCATGCGCTTGCTGCCCTTGTCCTTCTAGGTGGAAGAGGTCGCGGGTTTTGGAGATGCTGCCGAAGAAGCCTTGGCGAGTAGCTGCAGTGGATCTTGTAGATGGTACACACTGCAGCCACGGTGCGCTGGTGGTGGAGGGTGTGAATGTTTAAGGTGGTGGATGAGGTGTTGATCAAGCGGGCTGCTTTGTCCTTGATGGTGTCGAGCTTCTTGAGTTTTGCACTCATCCAGGCAAGTGGAGAGTATTCCATCTCACTCCTGACTTGTGCCTTGTAGATGGTGGACAGGCTTTGGGGAGTCAGGAGGTGAGTCACTCGCCATAGAATATCCAGCCTCTGACTTGCTCTTGTAGCCACAGTAGTTATGTGCTGGTCCAGTTAAGTTTCTGGTCAATGAAGCACAAGTCTGCAACACTACAGCCGGGATGCTGTCGGAGTCCATAGCCTTTGCTGTATCCAGTGCGCTTAGCCATTTCTTGATATCACGTGGAGTGAATCAAATTGGCTGAAGACTGGTTTCTGTGATGGTGGGAACCTCAGGAGGAGGCAGAGATGGATCATCCACTTGGCACTTCTGGCTCTGCAATCATTGAGAATGGGGATGTTCATGGAGCCTCCTCCTCCCGTTAGTTGTTTAATTGTCCACCACCATTCACGACTGGATGTGACAGGACTGCAGAGCTTTGATCTGATCAATTGGTTGTGGAATCTTGCATGATGTTCTGCTACTGATCACAAAGGAGCTGGTTATTGAGAGAGTTGTGATGAAGGTGATGATGGATGGGCATGTGGATTTAATTTCTGACTCTTGGAACCTTGGGGAATCCTGCCACTCTGTAAAACTGCATTGTCCTGTTGTGCTGCCACCAGTTGTCCTCGGGGAAGTGGATGAATTGGCTATCTGAAGCATCTGTGGCTTGCCTTATACAGCTGTGCAGAGCTGATTAGTTAATGTTACTGATGGCTGCCTGGAATGACCCCATAGCATAACAGTTCAGGGTGTTTGTGACCTTTATGGCCACTGGCAATGCAGTAGCTGTGTAGGTCAGGCTGCAGCATGTGGGATAATTAATTAATGGCACAGCCTCAGCAAGCATTGCTCCTATGTCAGGTGCAGGTTGGAGTCCCTTGGTCTGTATATTCTTCCGTGGGGGTACTTGCAGGTGGGGGTCATGCACTCTGTGCTGCCTGACTAGCCTGTCCTGCCTCCATTGCTCCACCCCTTCTTTCTCCTAAAAAGCAAGATAGAAGAGTAATTTCACTGGGAAATCCAAATGAGGGGACGGTGGAATGGGGGGGGGCCCCACAGCAGATGGCACAACCGTAGATGGCAAAGCAGTTTTCAGCAGTGTAAATAAAAATTATGATAATCAGCTGTGAATTAAGCTTTCAATAACTATTTTTAAAAGTACCTGCTGGGTCACGTAAATCAACTTCTGCCTTTTCATCACTGCCTAGCAAATCTAGACACCTGATTTATATGGCCGTGCTTTACATTCTGCATTAATGAGGTGGTAATGACAGAAAAAGGACGTATGATGTCACTACATTATTACTGCCCTACTTAAATACACCCACCGATTTTAGGCCAGCTGCTTCTGGCATTGTGCAGAAGTGACAAAAAAACACTCAATCTCTTGTCCATGCATGCCCAAGTATTGCCTAAAGTTGGGTGGGGGGATAACACTTGGAAAATCTTACCTAATCACTCGACCCCCACTGTGTGACTCATCTCTGCCTGAGGCAACACTTTGAATGTATGTATATTGCAATGTTTCAGCATCAGGTGTACAGGAGCACTATTCCTATTACAACCATACAGATAATGAAAGGATATGACATAAGGTTTTGATATATTACAGGAGGCATGCATTGAATAATCAAGAGTTCACAGAACACTGAGTGATAAGGAAGAGGGATATAAAGTATCATTAATTACCAAGTTACGCAGCCCACCTCAGTAATAGAAAAAAACCTTTAATGATGAAGCAGGCTGGTAGCGTAGCTAAACATATTTAAATCACAAGTCTGATGAGCGTAATCACTGCTCAGCTAGGTCAGACAGCTTGACAAGGCGGAGCCTCTGACCTTGGAGAAAGGATCTCAGCCTGTTGGAAGCTTACCTTCTGCCAGTTGTGTAAGGAGCTGTACTGGTGTCAGGGTTCACCGGGGAAGTGACTGCACTTTCTGCCAACTTGCCTAGCTAAAGGAAGGTGTATGGATGCAGGACCTGGGGAACCTTTAGCCCGCTGCCTCCTTGAATACTTTTATGACATTCATTGGAATTCTTTGTCTTATAGCATATAAAACCTAGTAAAATGACTTTTGCAAATCTCTAATATTGAATCTTAACAAAGAGACTTTAGAAAATAATTGATTTCCTAGGATGTCAGAGAAATATACTGAAATGAATATACTTTTGCTCTTCCCAGCACAAAGATAATTCTTCAGTATAAAACACACACACATACACACCACAGAATGGTCTTAAATTAAGTAGCTAAAAATATCCTATAAATTAAATTGAATCCAGCATGTGTGCTGTGAACATGATGCAAACACTACATCATGTTCACAGCACACATGCTGGACTCAATAGTGTAAACACTGTTGTACAGAACGTCTCCCGAAGACCACACCTCACCCCCAAGAATTTTCCCTTGCTTTTATCAAAATTGAAAAGGTTTTAAACTTTTAAAAAGCTTTTGGCTCCTTAAAGAAACAAAGATCTCCTATTCTTTAGTTCTTCCTGCACCTCATGTGGCTCACTGGTGACAAGGCCCCAGGCTTTTGTCAGTGCGGCCCTTGAGCCAAATCACTGAGAGTTGTGCAAAGATTTTCCGGAGTGATCAACCTCCAAAGTTTTCCTTCTTCCTTACTTGGCCGATACAGCTCAGAAACCACAGGTGCAATCACATGTCCTGTCACTCCATAACATAGCGATTGATACACAAATGCACTGTGTGTCACCTGAATCACAAAACATTTCTTAACTCTGCTCCTTCATTGAGCTAAGAGGACATTCCTTATTTTAAAATATTTGCTGTCAAAAGTGGCTTAAAAACCACACATGGGAAAGTACCCTCATCGGTTTTATATACATATCACTAACCACTTTAAGATTATTTCTCTATGAAACTTCAACACCACAACTGTAAGCATTTTTAATAACCTTCCGTGAATGTCTTACTGCCCCACTCTGAGCTGTCAGTTTCTTACAGTTACCTTGTGGCGGATCACTACCTAAACGGGCATTACCCACTTTTGGACAATATATTGATGCACCTTCCCTTTAAGGCACCTTACCTTTAAGGCAGGAGTGGGCGGGGCCTCAGGATTTTTCCAGAGAATTCTGGGAGCAGGGTTCAGCCATTTTGTACCATGCAGTTGCATTAAAGTCTCTCTTTTTCCACACATGGATTCAGCATTAATTCATGTTTCGCGGCAGCCTCAACATTGGTGACCCCGACGCTCAGAACGTATTCCGAGCACTGCAATGGCGGACACGAACGCAGTTTCCATGAAACTGCCGGAGTTTTGGGAAAACCAGCCCGAAGCCTGGTTTCTCCAAGCTGAATCGCGCTTCCGGCTGCGAAGCATCACCACAGATGGGTTGAAGTACGACTATCTCGTCACATCACTCGGTAGCACCACAGTTTCGAAGGTTTGGACAACGCTGCAGAACCCACCAGAGGAAGGCAAGTACGCACATCTCAAGACAGCGCTCCTTAAAAAATTTACGGCCTTGGCATATCAGCGAAACTGCCATCTCCTCGACCTTCCAGGCCTCCTCTCCCACATGCTCTCCCTCACCGACGAGAGCCCACCCGGATCCCTCTTCCGCACGCTGTTCATCCGCCAGCTCCCTCTCAGCATCTGCCCAGTGATCGTGGCGTCCGGCCTCACGAACCTGGAAGCCCTGGCCGATGAGGCTGACAAGCTGCTGTCCGCTCACTCCAGCCGCGACGTCACTCCGGACCTGGCAGCCAATGCCTGGGCGCGCCCCTCACCGGCCACCACGCGGCCACAAGGGCCTGCCACCAGGCTCACGGGGCCTTCACGCCCCACTAACCCGGGCCACTGTTACTACCACGCACGGTTCGGCGCCAGGGCACAACGGTGCACACCTCCCTGCTCTTTCAAGTCCGCCTCCGTACCAGCCCTCGTGATGGCCGTGGGCCACGCGGGCTCCCTGCTGTTCGTCACGGATGACAAAACCGGCTGCCAGTTCCTGTGCGACACTGGGGCTCAGCACAGCATCATCCCGGCCTCCTCCCTCGACATCCAAAAGGGCGAACGAGGACCGGCGCTGGCTGCTGCTAACGGCTCGGAAATCCGGACGTATGGCACCCGGACAGTCACCCTCGACCTCGCTGGTCACCGCTACTGATGGGAATTCATCACTGCCAAGGTGCTCTCCCCTCTCATCGGCGCAGATTTCCTGTGCGCCCACGGCCTACTGGTAGACATCCCTCGTCACCGCCTCGTGGACATGAACACCATGTCCCCCATCCTGGGCGCCATGGCCCCCCCGTCAACCCGCCGACATGGCATCACAGTGCCACGCCCGGGCCACGGATGACTACTCGGCACTCCTGGACGAATTCCCGGCCCTTACCAATCCGACCTTCTCTGCGGAGGCCGCCAAACACGGGGTGGAACACTTCATCCCCACCACAGGCCCCCCAGTGTACGCCCACGCCCGCAGGCTGGACCCGACCAAACTGGAGATCGCGCGGACCAAGTTTGCCACCATGGAACAGCTCGGCATCATCCGCCGCTCCAACAGTCCCTGGGCCTCCCCACTCCACATTGCCCCCAAACCAGGTGGAGGTTGGCACCCCTGCAGGGATTACCACCACCTCAACGACGCCACCACCCCTGATCGGTACCCCGTGCCGCACATTCAGGACTTCTCGGCTAGACTGGCCGGCCGCTCAGTCTTTTCCAAGGTCGACCTGGTGCGCGGCTACCACCAAGTCCCCGTCCACCCCGCGGACATCCCCAAGACGGCCGTAATCACCCCCTTCGGCCTGTTCGAGTTCCTGCGGATGCCCTTCGGCCTCAAAAACGCGGCCCAGGCATTCCAAGGGCTCATGGACTCGGTCCTTCGGGACCTGAAGTTCCTGTTCATCTACCTGGATGACATCCTGGTAGCCAGTTCCTCCAAGCAGGAACACCTCGAACACCTTCGCATCCTGTTCGGGCGCGTCAGCGACCACGGGCTCATCCTCAGCCCAGCCAAATGCCGGTTCGGCCTGGACAAGATCGACTTCCTCGACCACCACATCATCCATGCTGGGGCCATTCCCCTGCCAACCAAGGTGCAGGCCGTCCAACAATTTCCCCGCCCCACCACCATCAAAGGCCTCCAGGAGTTCCTCGGGATGGTGAATTTCTATAACCGCTTCATCCCCAAAGTGGCGTCCCTCATGAGGCCCCTGTATGAAGCCCTCCGGGGCAGGAGCGGCAAGATGGCGGTCGAATGGACGGCAGACGCGTCCACCGCCTTCAACTCCACCAAGACAGCGCTCGCCAACGCCACCCTGCTCGCGCACCCACGGCCCAATGCCAGGGTAGAGCTCACCACGGACGCCTCCGACCACGCGGTCGGCGCCGTGTATGAGCAGTGGGTCGATGGCGCCTGGCAACCACTTGCCTTCTTCAGCCGCCAACTACGCCCCCCGGAGGTCAAGTACAGCACTTTCAACCGCGAGCTCCTCGCGCTGTTCCTGGCGGTCCGCCATTTCCGGTTTTTGCTTGAGGGCCACCCCTTCACTGCGTTTGTCGACCACAAGCCCCTGACATTTGCAATGGCAAAGACAACCGACCCCTGGTCCGCCAGGCAGCAGCGCCAGCTCGCGGCAGTGTCCGAGTTCACCACGGACATCCAACATGTCTCCGGTCGAGACAATGTGGTAGCCGACTGCCTCTCCCACCCCGCCATCCATGCCGCACACCTAGCAGTCGACTACGCTCAACTCGCAGCAGACCAGATCACCGACCCTGATCTGCTCTCCGCACCCACCAACCTACCAGGGCTACGCCTGGCCGACAGCGCCTGTGGCCCGACCGCAGTCACTGTCAAGTGCGACATATCCCTATGTCAACCTCGGCCCGTCGTCCCAGCGTCCTGGCGCCGCTGGGTATTCGACATTCTCCACAACCTCTCCCACCCCGGCGCCCGCGCATCCATCAAATTGGTAGCCAACCGATTCGTCTGGCACGGCCTTCGGAAGGATGTGCATACTTGGGCAAACTCCTGCCTAGCCTGCCAACGGGCCAAGGTACAGCAACACACGAAAGCACCCCTCGAGGAGTTTACCGTCCCCTCGCGGAGATTCGACCACATCCACGTGGACATCGTCGGGCCCCTGCCGCCGTCGCAAGGCCACACGCACTTGCTGACCATCGTTGACCGCACTACACGCTGGCCTGAGGCAATTCCACTGACCTCTACCACCACCGCCGACATCGCCAGAGCCTTCGTCAGCACCTGGGTCGCACGGTTCGGTGTCCCCTCCGACATGACGTCGGACAGAGGTCCGCAATTTACCTCTGAACTCTGGACCGCCGTCGCACGCAATCTCGGGGTGACCATTCACCGCACCACAGTGTACCACCCCCAAGCCAACGGACTGTGTGAGCGGTTCCACAGATCCTTGAAGGCATCTCTTCGAGCCAGCCTCCAAGACGGCGCCTGGACCGACCGACTTCCGTGGGTCCTCCTCGGCCTGCGCACCGCGGTTAAAGAAGACCTCCACGCATCGGCAGCAGAGCTCGTGTACGGTCAGCCACTGCGCGTACCCGGCGAGTTCCTGCCCACCGCCACGACACCCTGGTCAGCCGACCAGCAACGCCACGACTTCGCCTCACCAACACTGCAGTTCGCCCTGGTGCCCAATGCCCGACACGGCGAATCCACCTCACACGTCCCACTATGCCTGCACCAGGCACGGTTTGTTATCGTCCGGCACGACGCCCACCACGGACCCCTTCAACCCCTGTACGACGGGCCCTACAAGGTGCTACAGGCTGGGGACAAATTTTTCACCCTGCAAGTAGGCGACGGGACCAAAAAAGTGTCGGTTGACCGACTCAAGCCAGCACACTCGGAGCCCGGTGAGCAGGTCCCTGTAGCTCGTCCACCTCCACGCGGCCGACCTGCCCTCAAGCCGGATCACCTGGCTGCTCCACGCCCGGCCATTCCACATCCACCGGCGTCCTACAAGAGCCGCTCCGGCCGGCCCATCAGACCGCCGCACCGTCTCGTCCACACCTCCTAAGCGGATTCTGGGGGGAGCTGTGTGGCGGATCGCTACCTAAACGGGCATTACCCACTTTTCCGTCCGTGGACAATATATCGATGCACCTTCCCTTTAAGGCACCTTACCTTTAAGGCAGGAGTGGGCGGGGCCTCAGGATTTTTCCAGAGAATTCTGGGAGCAGGGTTCAGCCATTTTGTACCATGCAGTTGCATTAAAGTCTCTCTTTTTCCACTCATGGATTCAGCCTTAATTCGTGTTTCGCGGCAGCCTCAACAACCTCGAGAATGGACTAAAAGTGCCAGCTCAAAAACAATGGCAAAATAGATTTTATATTTGAAGGGAAACACAAAGATGATGTCGGCTGGGTTGTCTAGAAGAGGTATGTCCCCAAAGGGAAGGCAAACTGAAGGATGAGTCAACCCACTACTGCCGCACAGCTCCTTTTGTCCGATTCCAGAGGAATTTCCCTTTCATTCCTCCTGATTGGAACACTTGTTGATTATCTGGTGCAGTGAGCTCCTGCTATTGCTGCCTTCTCTTTGCTAGCTGAAAACATGACAGTGAGCAACAAAGGTTCACGTGGCCATGAGGCTTTATACCTGAATCTGAAAAAGTGTTGCATATTGCAAAAAGGTGGACTAATTGACGGAGGTGGCTTCATCTTTCCAGATCATTTAATTGTGGTGTTTTATTCTATTGACAAACCTTTTATTGGCAAGAGTTTTATCACCAAGTGTATTTGTTGACAAATCAGGGGTCACTGAATTATGGGGAGATTTTCAAAAAATGTTTATTTAAAAAAGTTTTTGCACAAAAATAAAATGGTAACTTATGCAGATAGAAAAAAAATGCTGATCATTACAAATAAACAACTTAAAAATCCAAACAAGAACGTCAAACTTTTTGGAAATTTGTATTCACAGTTCAAATGTTTCAATATCAGTCATCAAGATATCTCTTGGATCAATATGGGGTCATTTTCTGACAGTGCTCACCAGCTCCCCCAGATCCAAAAAGGAACCTCATGTTGGAGGTTGCAAGTTGCCATCCTTACACTAGAGGATCACAATTCTCTGCCTGTGCACTTCAGTGGTTAAAGCTCTTTGCAGGTCCATTGGAAGCCCTGCTGCCTGCAGCGCATATTTATAAAACACCTCCTGTGCAAGTGCCGGAGCGCCCTGCAGCACAGGCAATGTATCCATGGAAACTCAGGCAGAGGTAGAGATACCAGAGTGATAGATGAGCATAAACTGCTCCTGTGATTGAGCAAAAGTTGTAGGGAGCACATAATACTGCTGCTGCCACACTGCAACAAGGCAGCAGTGTCAGTGGCTCTGTAGATGCTTGAAATTAGGTTTGAGGTCATGCATATGGAGAAAAGGAACGGGCTGCTCTGCTTCTCACCATATGTATTTAATGGAGATGAGGTAGCTCGGGCTGCCTGAATCAATCAAATCTAGGCCTTAACACTGATAGAAATAGGGAAGTACAGTGGTAAGAAAAGACAGCAGCAACAAAAAGCAATATAAAACTAAGAAATAGTTTGAGGATAATAGGTGCCATATGGAAAAAAAACACCTGAGCTGACACAGGAATAGAATCACAGAAAGATACCTTGTAAAAGCAGACGTTCTAAGACAAGTAAGAAATGGGAATGCTTTTAAGGGGAAGCTAGATAAGCACATGAGGGAGAAAGGAATAGAGAGATATGCTGATAGTGTTAGAGGAAGAGGGGTGGGATGATGCTTGTGTGGAGCATAAATGTCAGCATAGACCTGTTGGGCCAAATGGCCTGTTTTTGTGCTGTAGACTCAATGGGCTGGATTTTGATACTGGGGCGGGTTGGGGTTGTGTCATCCACCCGACTGCAATTGGATGTGGGAGATTGATGCAATTTTCACCTAATTGGGCAATTGAGTTCCAGCATGTGGGAACCCATGACCCAATTAGTGTTTTCAGTCTGAAAGTCGCCTCTGATGATGTCATCATTGCTGCTGCATTGTAGGTCTTCAGAGACTGCCTGGCCTTTGCTGTGAGAGGACCTGGATGCAGGAAGGAGAGAGAGAGATATATCCAGGTCTGCTCCCAGATATTTGTCCAGCTGATAGTCAGGTCTCCAAATGTGCTCCCGCCAGGTTTCACAATCGTGGTTCAGAACAGGCGTGCTTCACGTAGAACAAGGGTTAAAATCACAAAGGCCTTTCAAAATGGCATTATAGAGCCAATTTAGTGCTTCTTAAGGGCCTTAACAGCCTATCCCGCCTCTTAAAGGCGGGACGGAGTCGGGACCAGCAGACACGATTTAATGAAAATTGCGTGGAGGCGGGATAGAGGCGGACTTGTGCCCGCCCGCCAGTTTTCGCAATTTTAACCCCCCACACGCCTCCAAACCCGCCTCCACGGGTCAATGAAAATCCAGTCCAATGTAACCCGATGACTCAGTGGTCCAGTGAATGCAGTCCTGTGTCCTGACCCAGCAACAAAATGGAAAATAATCGGCCCTGGCTGACATTAGGTTCTAGGATTTCCCCCCACCAAGTGCATGATTTATTTGTGAAACACAGGAAGTGTGGGGAAGTCACAAGCTACCATTCTGTAGCACACTAACATACTATAAAACAGGGACACACTGCCAGGAGTCTTTTAATAAGACATTAGTAACAAAAATACTCAGTTAAAATAATGCTCTTATGGTGTACAGTAATCATCACACAGCATAATGCCTGATGCCAACATTGGCTGCAAATCCACTGATATGTTTTTTTAAATTACAGATTGTAATCATTAACACATCCTAAACCAGGCCTGATGAACAGAATTCACATTCTGCATGGTTTTCCTGTTGTTCTATAATTTCCACAAAGGGTTTGTATTACTAGATTATAATTTTTACATTACAAATTCTCAGGTTTGTCTTATATAATACAGCATTAACTACAACTTAATACCACAACAGTTTTTCCCATCCAGATAAAGCAGATAGAAATTGAAGAACAGACATGGCAGATAATGGACAAGAAGTACAATTAATTTGATGCAATTGAAAATGGTATCTGTAAAATGCAGGTTAATTCTTAATGCAAGATATCAGTTTATCCCTTAATCTAGCTGCACCAGACTAGTTATTTAAAAAGCCATCATTTTCTGAATTATTCTACTTTCCCTTCAGTAATAGATCTTAATTTCTTTCCTTTCGAAACTAATAAATAGATGTCCCACTTTTTGACTTTTATTTCTTTTTTAAACAGATCAACTGCTGAACCAAGCATCATTTTATACAATGAGAGCTTTATTATTAATTCACAGTTCAAAATAAATGCAAAAATACTTTTTAAAATTCAGTTGCTTATACATATGGATCTGCAATTTACTCTGTCCTTGTCATTGTTACAGCCATTCATTTTCAGTGATAGAACAGGCCAGCCACATCTTCAGTTACATCACTTTTAGCAGTATCAGTTCAAGGTCAGGATATTCAACAATATGTTCCAGCAATACTTTCAGCTCATCGCCCACTTTACTCAGTAAATGCACACAAGACAACAAGCAACGTTCTTTCCATACAATGCACCAGGGACATTGTATATTGTCAGCAAAAGACCTTAGAAACAGAATCATGTAAGATGTTCTCAAGGGCAACTAGCGATGGGCAATAAATGCTGGCCTTGCCAGCGACGCCCACATCCCATGAACAAATAAAAGATGTTAGAAAAATCCCCAAACTCATTTGCTCATACCTGAATGTGCAACGCCACCTTCCTTTTCAGAGGCAAATGTATTTTAATTTATCTTGTATACCTCAAGTTTAGATACACCAACTGCCTCACATACAGAAAATATGCTGAAATGAGAGATTTATAGGCAGTTATACAACTGAGAGGCAGTGATATAAGTCATGAGAGTAAAGCTTGATTAGTTTGTACCTTAGGCCCAAGATTGTGGACTGCCTCTAACTTCAACATATTGTTTTTCCTCATAAGCAATTGTGATTTTTATTTATGGAAGCCATGGATTTTTTTCGTTGACTTGCTGATCAGTGGAGTAAGAATATAAGAACATAAGAATTGGGAGCAGGAGTAGGCCACATGGCCCCTCGAGCCTGCTCCACCATTCAGTAAGATCATGGCTGATCTTTGACCTCAACTCCACTTTCCCGCCCTATCCCCATATCCCTTGATTCCCCGAGAGTCCAAAAATCTATTTATCTCAGCCTTGAATATACTCAAAGACTCAGCATCCACAGCCCTTTGGGATAGAGAATTCCAAAGATTCACAACCCTCTGAGTGACGAAATTCCTCCTCATCTCGGCTAGCCCCTTATCCTGAGACTATGCCCCCTAGTCCTAGACTCTCCAGCCAGAGGAAACAACCTCTCAGCATCTACCCTGTCAATCCCCCTCAGAATCTTATGTGTTTCAATGAGATCACCTCTCATTCTTCTAAATTCTAGAGAGTATAGGCCCAATCTACTCAATCTCTCCTCATAGGACAACCCTCTCATCCCAGGGATCAATCTAGTAAACCTTTGTTGCACTGCCTCCAAGACAATTATATCCTTCCTTAGATATGGAGACCAAAGCTGTGCACACTACTCCAGGTGCGGTCTCACCAAAGCCCTATACAATTGTAGTAAAGCTTCCTTACTCTTGTACTCCAACCCCCTTGCAATAAAGGACTACATGCCATTTGCCTTCCTAATTGCTTGCTGTACCTGCATGTTAACTTTCTGGCCGGAATTTTACCTACCTCCCGGGTTCGGTGCGGGCGGTGTCCATGGGGAGTCGCGACCCCGCTGCTAGCTCAATCCCACTGTTGAAAATGAACTTACCTTAATAAGCCTATTAAGCCCGCGCTTTACCCAGTCCAATTAGATGGATCAGGTCTGGTGACGTCATTCATGATGTTTTTTTCAGCCGGGATCTTTAAGGGGACCATGGCCACATTAGATTTGAAGTTTAATCTAACATAGTGTTGTCAGTGCACTTATAGCAGTGGAGTGCTGCAAACACTGACAATACACAGAGGAAGAGGGCTGCACCCAGGTTCTCCAAAGACTCCCTCCATATGCTTATGGAGGGAGTCAGAGCACACAGGGAGATCCTCTTCCCTTCCGATGGGTGGAAGAAACCTCTCCAGGAGACCAAAACAGCCTGGTTGCAGATTGCAGAGGAGGTCACAAGCAGGGATGTGTTCAGGAATGCCGCAAACGTTTCAATGATCTCATTAGATCAGGAAACGTTAGTACAAAGCCACACTCAACTTCATCCTGCTGTGCCTCTCATCACATCCCCATCAATCTGCCTTCCCTAACCTACTCCTGCACATCCTTACTCACACCAACTTACCTGACACTTCCACCCATCCCTCTCTCTCAATCTACATTATCACATCCCCATCTCACCAGCCACCCCACACACTCACCCTCATCCTAGTGCAATCATACCAACTAACAACACACAAGAGTAGCCACTTGGGTGTTTTATCCAATGTTTATGTAAAGTTTCTGTTAATGTGGTGTCAAACATAAAAATCTTTATTTTCAGCACTTTCCGGTCTTGGACAGATGTGTGTGCACCTTTGGAAGTGGCTTAGTGAGTTGCAGTGAATGGTGAGTCATAACGGTACCCCCCGCAATGGTGATGAGTGTGAAAGGAATGGCTTGGTCATTGTAGGGATGTTTTATGGTGTTGGTGTGGGGTAGTGCCAACCTGGAGCATCATGTGGCAGCCTGGGTGTACAGTGTAAAGTTAAATAAATCTGGCCATGATGAGGCCATCCCTGGCCTCCTGGGCAGCAATGTGCTTGGGTGCTGATGCCCTCTGTCCTGTGCAGCATCAGGTGGTTATTGAGAAGGTTGGTGATGTTGTTGTTGGTGCTGCTGGTGCTGTTGGTGTTGGGGCTCATCGTGGTATGAGATAGTATAAACAGCACTCATGTTGATGGAATAGATGACAGGTGAAGTACAGATGACAGAAGCATTCTGTCAATGGTGAGAGAGTTCTTCCAATGAGGTGACACTGGATGGAGACTTTGCTGGAAACACTTGCAGCCTGCAGAATCTGTGCTGGAAATGGACTGAGCAACAGCTTCTGCCTAAGGAAAGTGATCATCTGTCAGGTGGGAGCTTTTACTGTACATTTGATGCTGTCAAGTAATCAGCTGGAACAATGGCCACAGATCTCCCGCCTCAGGTTGACAGACATGGTTCCCAAGCTGCGTGAATCCTGTGGCCATGCAGGGAAATTTAAAAAGTAAGTGGAAAAAGGCTCTTAAGTACTGTAAATGACCTGATAATGATTTCAAATTGGGTCGCCTGCCACTGCTGGTCGGGTCGGCTCCGCAATGACAGACGGGGAAAGGCAAGCGGGGGCGGGATGACAGCGGGTTCCCGGCTGTCAAAAGTAACAACTTTCCCACTTGACCCGCCACCGATCACGCCCGCTCCCACCCTGGAAAATTCCGGCCTCTGTGTTTTCTGTACGAGGACACCTAAATCTCTCTGAACACCAACATTTAATAGTTTCTCACCATTTAAAAAATATTCTGTTTTTCTATTCTTCCTACCAAAGTGAATAATCTCACATTTCCCCACATTATACTCCATCTGCCACCTTATTGCCCACTCACTAAACCTGTCTATATCCCTTTGCAGGCTCTTTGTGTCCTCCTCACAGCTTACTTTCCCTGTAACATTATTTAATACATATTGCATGTTTTTATGACACATGCAAGTGCATTATATTGATTACATCCCTGGTTAAGGGCATTAATGAATTATTTTTTACTTCTTTTGACACTTCCTTCTTCATTAGAATTAAATGTTGCCTCTCAGAGCTACTTTCCCCAGCTTTCTGAGAATGTTTCCAAAATTATCTGCTTCAGTCTAGAACTCTGAGGCATTTTTTATACATCACAACAGAAGATCCGAAAGAAACAAATATTCTCTGAGTGCCTGCACTTCAGGCACCTCTCTGCTGGTTGAATGCCTTCTGAAGACTGGAATGGATATCTTTGGTTTGGATCAGGAGCATTTCAATGATTTTTAAATGATATAAACCTAGAAATTATTGCTAGTGATATTAACAGATAAATGCTTAATATTCTTTAAAGTAAATGGGTTAAGGCCACATAAGGAGTGTGATGGAATACTCTCCACTTGCCTGGATGAGTGCAGCTCCAACAACACTCAAGAAGCTCGACACCATCAAGGACAATACAGCTCACTTGATTGGCACCCCATCCACCACCTTAAACATTCACTCCCTCCACCACCGGCCTACCGTGGCTGCAGTGTGTACCATCTACAAGATGCACTGCAGCAACTTGCCAAGGCTTCTTCGGCAGCACCTCCCAAACCCTGCGACCTCTTCCACCTAGAAGGACGAGGGCAGCAGGCGCATGGGAACACCAAGTCACACACCATCCTGACTTGGAAATATATCGCCGTTCCTTCATCGTCGCTGGGTCAAAATCCTTGAACTATCTACCTAACAGCACTGTGGGAGTACCTTCACCACACGGACTGCAGTGGTTTAAGGCGGCGGCTCACCACCACCTTCTCAAGGGCAATTAGGGATGGGCAATAAATGCTGGCCTTGCCAGCAACGCCCACATCCCATAAACAAATTTTAAAAAATTAAAATAGGAGGCAGAAAAGAGTGATGAAAGCGTGTTAATTGTCCATTAATATTGCTAGCAGCAATTTCTGGGTTTATCACTATTTCTCTAGTGATTTTTTATATTTTATTTTCATATGCTGTATACATTTTCAAACAATCTCTCCCAGAGATTTCTTCCCATCATCTCCACAAAGTGGTTCACAAAGATACGAAATGCCATGTTTATATTATTAATCAGTTAGATTTGATATTTTGCATGCATAGAAGTAGAATGGATTTTGACATGCATGCACCTGCAACATGGTTCAGATCTCCTGGCATTTACATCCCATCATATTTATTTATTCATTCATTCTTATTGGGTGATATAGTAACAGTAAGCTGCTGACAGACAGCATTTCTGCTGCATTACTGTTTTCTTAGAAACCATCTTTTCTCAGTTAAAAATGTCAGATTCCGATATACATTAATTGTGCCAAGATAAACCCAATATAATCAACAGCCAGATGTCTTGTGAGAGATAAGAACTCACTAATTGGAAAAACTCGTGAGTTGAAATCATGCAGTGTGATATTAGCACAAATATGCCAATGTGTTCCTATGAAATTTTTTAGCCCACTATGTTAACGATGGCATTAACCTATTTATTTCAAATAACTAATTTGTTAAAATAGCAAAGAGGAATTCCATTGAGTAGGTTATGCAGGTACAGGAGGGACTAATTGTTATTTGACAGATTTGTTTATAATTCATCACACACCTACTCAATTCTTAAAAGTGGATAACCTTCCATAAGTCTAATAATTGAACCAAGGCAGCAAATCTGAGCCATTGCTTCTTATACATTGTAACTAACTAAAAAAACACATATTGCTAGAAGATGTATACTGTAATGTCCATTGTGTTTAAATTTATATGTATTCTGTCCACTATTTTATGTCAATCAATTATTTAAGGGTGGTACGGGTTACATTCAATTCATCCCCTTGTCTTACACAGGGATGCGCATAAGGTTGTACCATACATAAAATCCCTCAGCTTTAATGCAATAGTTGGCCTGATAATATTCATTCTAAAACAGTATTACAATTGTAACTTTGTTCTTCAACCGGGGACATAAAACCAAATAGTATTGACTCTCAGTGCTCGGTTAACCTAAAGCAGACCAGACACAATACATGATCCTTCTCATAATTAACAAAGTAGCTCAGCTTATACACAGTATAACCCAGTTAATGCAAGATTAAAATGTTCAGTCTGCAGTACTTTAAAAGAAAGTGGTAGTCAAATACTGCAGTACCTGCTAATACTTGTCACTTTCAGAGAAGATGATGAAATGGTTTAACAAAAAGCTACTTTCTTAAAAGGACTGAGGCAACATAAATTATATGCTGAACTACACATACCTTTGAATCTGGATAACTTGAATATAGATGCTTCATTCTCCAGTTGAAGGTAGAGAGTCAGTCTTAAGAATAGCTTAATTAAATGTCAGAGCTTCACTTTTTAACTTTATTAATACAGAGAATTTAGATGGCAGTCTTAGCATAAATTTAGATGCAGCTTAGCATTAACCTTTGAGTAGGTCATTTCTTAAAGTTATTTAGCAAGAGAGAATAATCCTCTGACATCGCTGCAGCTGTGAGGCCAGTGAACTTTTTGAAATCATATTTTTATCAACCCTATTTCAGTTTACACTTACTGAAAAAGTATCCTGCATTGTGCACTACTTTAAAAGAAAGCATCATTGTGCAAAGGAGAAGCTGTCATTTCTTCCTCTCCCTCTGCCTGTGCAGCTTCCCTAGTTCCCTAATTGAGCACACCACTCATTCTAAACATGAACTTGAATCATTGTGCTGCTGAAAAGATTCAAATTAATGTATTAAAGAAGGGTGCAGATGCTGCATGAGATGGCTGTGGTTGCAGTAATCACATTATCGCTGTATTAGAGCTCTTGAACAACTCAAGAGCAGCACATGAATAGTCAATGTGACTGGACTTTAGGAACGAGAGCTCAAAGTCATTTAAAATTTAGATCTTCCACCATCTACCCCTCAAAACAGGATTACCCGAATCAGTAAAATGTGAAAGATAACAACTGGGAAAGTGGGCAATATAGACATGCATAAAACAACTAAAACCATGGGAAGTGATGCATATATGCCTTACTCCAACTCATCATAGAATCAGATAACCTCCAACAAACATCAAGACTCAAACATAAAACTGGAAGCAACATTTACATTAACTTTGCTGCAGATGCCGATATCAGAAAGCTGTTGGTGACCTACAAAGTTTTGCTAGGTTAGAAACAAATGCCAGTTATGAACATTTGCGGAAATAAGAAAACCTAATAAATGAATCCATTTTACACACAAAGCACCGCTTTCTGAAATGGACAAATGTATATGAATCTTAATGATTGTTAAGAAAAACATAGGGTTATTCATAAATCCATATCAACTCCATTTAGATCTATTTTGTTTATTTTTATGTGTTTAATGATAAATTTTATTTTTATTTTTAGGGGTACATGATGGGGTATCAATTTTTTTAGGTTGGAATGATCTTAATTAAAGGTATAAACATTACATTATAAAGATTTGTTCTGATTGCAGTTACAGTATTTACAATATCCTGTATTCAAGAATTCAAACAAAACACACCTACCAGCAACAGATCAGTCGGTAATGTCACTGTATTGATTAGTTGTAGTACTTAGCTTCAAGGGTTTATGAGTGGCAATGAGAAGTTAAGGGCTCGATTTTAATCGCCCTGAGGAGGCGGGTTTGAAGGCGGGTCGGCAGCGAAAATCGGAAAAAATGGCTGCAGTCTGCCAACCTACCCCCATCCTGCCCCCACGCGATTTTCGTGAGTGTCGGGTCAGCCGCTCCCAAACTGACCCAATGGGAACTTGTGGGATAGGTAGTTAAGGCACTTAAGAGCCTGTTAACTGCCTTGCTAATCCTATTTTGATAGTGGTTTCCCATTTTCGTGCTTCTGGCTTCTGTTTCCCGTCTTGTCAGAAACAGGCCAGCTGCAAGGAGACGAGTTGCTGGAGGACATGATTTGTAGTCATTGGTGGAGCACTTTAAAAGTGCTCCTGTAACATGGCTGACATTCAAATGCAACAACTTTGTTGATGGAGATTTGAGATAAGATTTTGCAAATCTACTGATCTTGTGACTGCTCAAGCTGACACCCATCTGCAGTGTGACCTGATTGGAATAATTTCAGGCCACTTCGACTGTGCGCTTGCAAGCTTCTTGCCTCAAATGAAATCTATAGCAACGGGATGGGAACCATTTATGTCCTCTCATCCTGGTCGTCATAATCGGAGGAGCAGCAGCCGCGTGGCTCAGTGCAGATCTTCCTCAGAAGAAGAGGACGAGGAGGAGGAGGAGGAGGCCTTGCGGGCCCTGTTGTGACCAATGCAGCATCCCTCCAGTTCACTGCTGCCCGTCAAGCAGGGGATGCACACTGCCATACCACATTCGCATAAGCTTACTCTTCAACCATAAGTGGCTACCATATGGCTCTTTAATTGCAGCCGATATTTGTCCAACGTCATACATCATCTCTGCTATAACCTGTTATTTCCTATCACTTTCACCATCATCATTACAAATGCAAGTCGCCCTGAGCCCTCAATGTGCATTTGCCATTTCCCAGAACACATAGGCCACACATTCAACTGTTTGCCATTACTTTTCTTTATTACAGTGACAAAAGGATCACAATGCAAGTACAAGCAGAAAAATCAAGACAAAACACCAAGTGAGTCCCCTTGTGACTATATGTGCTTTATCTTCCTCTTACGCGTGCTTCTATGTGTTGCTTCCCCTGTTGCTTCAGCAGATGTAGGGGCACCTTGCTGACTAGGATGCTGCGCCTGCTTAGATGCCTTTGGCGGGCGTCCTCTGGGTTTGGGAGCCTGGGAGGACTCTGCAACATTCTGCTCTTCCTGCGGCTGTGCAGGGGCTGAAACGGCCATCTCAGTTGGCTCTGCAAAGTGGGTCTCTGAGCGAGGGCTCTGCAGTGGCATGGTCGTGTGAGCGCTTGGAGAGGAGCCCACACTTCCTTGTCGGCCTGCCACCAACACCCCTCTCATGGGTCAGCCGCCCCTCAGTGCTGGCAAGTGGCTGGAGAGCACCTTGCTGCACATCAGGGGGGGCATGAGGACCCGTATCTGTATTGGCAGTCCTCATAACAAGGTCGTCCATGAAGCTGTGGTCTCTCTGCTCAATAGCTGCCCATCTCTCCTCCAGAGATAACAATCTATTTTGAATACTCACCATGTTTTTGTTACTCTGGCGAATTATTTCCTCCATGGCGGTTGCCAGCCTTTCCATGGAGGTTGCCATCCTATCCATGGAGGTGCGTTCATGCGCCATTGCCTCCACCAAGGCAGTGCTGATGTTACAGATGGACTCCTCCATTCTCTGCACACTCGCACTTACCCTGGCGGCAAACCTTTCCAGAGACTCCTGCACTTGTTCCTGGAGTTCCAGCACTGCTCTCTTTCTGGATGGCCCCAGAGGCACAGCGTCTACATGCAGCTAAGCAGAGCTAGGAGATTCCTGCGCCTTCCGACGAGGACTCTCCTCTGCTGTCGCTGTCTCCACCATCTGCTGATGCTCACTTGTGAGGTGATAGACCAGGTGGCAACACTTATCTAAGTCGCAAAGGACCCACCGAGGTGTGCATCTCTGCGCTGGGTGCGCTGAGTCCTGGTGATGTTGCTCCCTCAGAAGCTTCAGGTTCCGCTGAGGAGTCATCCGGCTCTTCGTCCTGGATCGTGGGGAGGGGGGATCTCGATGGTCCTGTGGGAGAGTAAAGGCATGAATTAGACATCTGATATTGATGTAGCAGGCACATCCTTTTGTGCAGATGATACAAAGCGAATCTCTATGAACATCATGTGCTACTGCAGTCAATCACTAAATGTCAATGAGAGGGATGAAACTCTATTCTGTCACCAGCTTCGTCTAGTGTACCCGTGTCTCCATCACCCACTTCCAGATCCTTGCCACCTCCGACAATTTCGTGCACAGCCTCCTCAGCACTTGTCAATGATGCAAGGGTGAGTGTGCCTCCTCCTGTCTGTGCTCTCTCCCTCTTATTGTGGGCTATCTTTTCCTGCTAGGAGGGACACAAGCGGAGTTTCAACCACAGTGATGGAGTGAGTGTGAAGAATCCCTACCATAGAAGCTTTGAGGGAGACCAAGATGGAGTGAGGTGCCAAGAGGAAGCTAGCTCCCTGTGCATTGTTAGTTGTTGTCAATGCATAACAGTGAGCGCGAGTCTAAGGGGTGCATAGGCAGGATGATGAAGTGATTCAGTACAGAGACAGAGATGGATAGGTAAGGATGCAAGGGAAGTAAGGGTACAGTGAGATGTGGAGGAGCAGGCTTAGAAAGCAGAGTGCTGGTGATGAGAAGAGAAGGGAAGCAGATTGAAGGTAAGTGTGATGGGATACTCACTTTTGATGATCGCAGAAGATCATTAAACCATTTCCTGCACTGGATCCATGTGTGTGAACACACGGACCTTGCGCTGACCTCCTCAGCAATGCGCAGCCAGGCTGCCTTGGTCTGCTGAGGAGGCTTCCTCCGGCCATCCGGAGGGAAGAGAATCTCACTGCGCCCTCTTACAGCATCAACAAGAGCATGGAGGGACTCATCATTAAAGCGTGGAGCTGCCTTGCCTCTGGAAGCACTCGTTGTAGCTCTCACAAATGCACACACCATCAGAATCAAGAACACAAAGGCAGAGGCCGAATGGGACCAATAAAAGCATCTGCAATTATGACGTCATCAGAGGCGGCTAACAGACCTGATCTCACTCATTGGACCGGCCAGCGCGCCCCAATGAAGTTAACAAGGTCATTGAATTAAAATTGGAAAACCACAACTGATTCCTTTTGCAAGGAAATCACATAGAAGTAGATTAGATGTTACGATAGCAAAATACTGCAGATGCTGGAAATCCGAAATAACAACAGAAAACGCTGGAAAAACTCAGCAGGCCAGGCAGCATCCGTGGAGAGAGAAAGAGAGTTGACGTTTCAGGTCGATGACCTTTCATCAGAACTGGGAAGAGCTGGAAATCAAATAGATTTAAGGCCAGGGTAAAGCTGGGAAAAGGGGGAGGGGATAAAGGAACAAAGGAGATGTTACATGTCTGTAGCACAGTACAAGCCACAAGGGCAGCACAGTGCCAATTCAAACCGGCAATATTCACACACTGCACAATGCAGGAAATAAATGTACTACACTTGATTTGAACATTGTGCTGAGTATTTATCTGTCATTGGTTACAATATAGAAGCAGCCCAGTAGAAAAAGGCAATTGATGATATTTGAAGAATTGGGCCATCAAAATAGAGGATAAAAGGGTTTAGGCACAGTTACTTTGCAGCTGTGGTTGGCCTTTTAAGAAATGGTGTAGCTGTGGCACTCCTTGGAAGATATCTGGAATTAATGCCTGGCGCACCAGTCTTCCCTGCTGCATTTCTGCACTTTCACCCTTGTTATCATCATCGGTGTCATTGACCTACATATTGAGGCCTCTTTTTAAAGTGAAGTTACGGATCATGCAGTAGATGACAATTATACTAGAAACTTGATTAGTCTAAATATGTGAAACATTGCTTTAAGATCCCAAGGTACTTTTGATAATAATTCTGGAAGTAGCTTGTGCATCTTTGTACTTGCACTTTGTTTCCATCTGCGTGTAGCATACAGGTTCTATGAGCCATGGCTGCATGCATTAACCTTGATTTCCCTGGAAGCCATCCTCCTATCGTTTGTTCCCCTTCAAATAATAGTGGCCCACATTATTACCTTAAATTGTAAATATGGTGAGAGCATGTGAGGAAGCAGGCATTGACTGGTGGTTGCCGACAATGTGCACACTGAGATTTATGAACTCCTTATAACATTTATAAATCATTGAAATGCTCCTGACCCAAACCAAAAATATCCATTCCAGTTTTCAGAAAGCATTCAACCAGCAGAGAGGTGCCTGAAATGTGTGCACTCAATCAGAGAATATTTGGTTCCTTAGCATCTTCTATTGTGATTTATAAAAAAAGCCTGAGAGTTCTAGAGAGTGGCAGAGGATCTTGTAAACATGCTCTCAAAGCAGGGGAAAGTAGCTCAGAGTACCAACATAAAATTCTAATGAAGATTATAATCACAGTAAGAGAAGTAGTAAAAAAAATAAGGCCCTTAACCAGTACAGTTCCCATCGCTTACACCATCCACGCTCATCACAGACAGTTGCTATATCCAGCAAATAGCGCTCACCATTCCCCATTATCACAGGCATCAGTTACAAAGATGCCGCTTATAACCTATTATTTCAAGCAGTTCGATAAGTTCTTCGCACCTTGGTAATCCCTTGTATTTACCAAATTAAAAAGCTGTGCTGATTGCAGGCAAAGTCTGGTCCTCAAGCAGCTGTTCACATCTTGTTAAAGTTTGATTACTTCAGCGATGTGTCTGTAAATAGTGACCGTAGGTTTTTGTCCTTTCATGATTTTTGCAATTGGATCAGGCCGCGCCATCCCGCCAATCCCCCCGCCCCACCATTCTGTCACCCATTCCTGATTGAACCTAAGCCTCCTTCTCTGTTATTTCAAGATAGGAGTGTCTGGTATTGTAGACCCACTGTCTATCAGAACCGTGGGACTTGATAGTACTTAGCACCTGATATCACTGGCAGCACTTTCCTACTCTTGCTGGTCCTCCTGTGCCAAGTCCAATGCTTGGGGAGCACTGAATGCAATTGCTAGCATGCCAAAAAAAAAATTTGAATGTGGAAATTAAATTTGCAGCAGTTCATCTTTAAATGAAGACTGCAGCTTTCACGCTGCAGGTTCTCCAGTAATGCCTGTTCTATTTGAGTGAGGTGAATGCATCCAACGAGCGATGTGACAGTACTGTAATATGGGCGCTACACTATCGACTACCTAATCTCCTGGTTTCAACTAGATCAAAAGGCATATCACACATCTCAAATAAAAAATCTTAGACAGCAATTTTGTAACAGGTGAGAAATAGTCAGTAAAGCAAACACTACAATAAAAACAAAAAATGTTGGAAATACTCAGCAGGTCAGGCAGCATCTGTGGAGAGAAAAACAAAGTCAACGTTTCAGGTCGATGACCTTTCATCAGAACGGGTAAAAGTTAGAGATGTAAGTAACTGGTAAGGGAAACAAGGATAGAAGCAAAAGACAGGAAGGAGAAAAGCAAAGGTGACAGTCAGAGAAATCAAGAGTTTAAATCAAACATGGCCACAGTAAATAATAATTCTAAAAGGTCTAAGAGTGTTAAAAAAACAAGCTTGAAGGCTTTATGTCTTAATGCGAGGAGCATTCGTAATAAGGTGGATGAATTAGCTGCGCTAATAGAGGTAAACGGATATGATATGATTGGGATTACGGAGACATGGCTCCAAGGTGACCAAGGCTGGGAATTCAACATCCAGGGGTATTCGATATTCAGGAAAGACAGGCAAAAAGGAAAAGGAGGTGGGATAGCATTGCTGGTTAAAGAGGGGATTAACACAATTGTAAGGAAGGATATTAGCTCTGATGATGTGGAATCCGTATGGGTAGAACTGAGAACTACCAAGGGGCAGAAAACGTTAGTGGGAGTTGTATACAGACCCCCAAACAGTAATGCAGAGGTTGGGGATGGCATTAAATAGGAAATTAGAGACGCGTGCAATAAGGGCACAGTAGTTATCATGGGTGACTTTAATTTACATATAGATTGGGCTAACCAAATTAGTAACAATACTGTGGAGGAGGAATTCCTGGAGTGTATACGGGATGGTTTCCTGAACCAATATGTCGAGGAACCAACTAGAGACCAGGCCATCTTAGACTGGGTATTATGTAACGAGAAAGGATTAATTAGCAATCTTGTTGTGCGGGGCCCCTTGGGGCGGAGTGATCATAATATGATAGAATTCTTCATTAAGATGGAGAATGAAATAGTTGACACAGAGACTAGGGTCCTGAATTTAAATAAAGGAAACTACGATGGTATGAGGCGCGAGTTGGGTATGATAGATTGGGGTATGTTACTCAAAGGGTTGACGGTGGATAGGCAATGGCAAACATTCAAAGATCGCATGGAAGAACTACAAAATTTGTTCATCCCTGTCTGGCATAAAAATAAAACAAAAAAGGTGACTCAACCATGGCTGACAAGGGAAATCAGGGATAGCATAAGAACCAAGGAGAGGACATATAAATTGGCCAGTAAAAGCAGTAAACCTGAGGATTAGGAGCAGTTTAGGATTTAGCAAAGGAGGACAAAGGGATTAATTAAGAGGGGGAAAATAGAGTACGAGCATAAGCTTGCAAGGAACATAAAAACTGATTGTAAAAGCTTTTATAAATATGTGAAGAGAAAAAGATTGGTGAAGTCAAGCGTAGGTCCCTTGCAGTCAGAATCAGGGGAATTTATAATGGGGAACAAAGAAATGGCAGACCAATTAAATACATACTTTGGCTCTGTCTTCACAAAGGAGAACACAAATAACCTCCCAGAGATGTCGGGGAACATAGGGTCTAATGAGAGGGAGGAACTGAATGAAATCAGTATTTGTAGGGAAATGGTGTTAGGGAAATTGATGGCATTAAAGGCCGATAAATCCCCAGGGCCTGATAATCTACATCCTAGGGTACTTCAGGAAGTGGCCCTAGAAATAGTAGATGCATTGCTGGTCATCTTCCAAAATTCTATAGACTCTGGAACAGTTCCCATGGATTGGAGGGTAGCTAATGTTACCCCACTGTTCAAAAAAGGTGGTAAAGAAAAAATGGGGAATTATAGACCGGTAAGCCTGACATCGGTTGTGGGGAAAATGCTCGAGTCCATTATAAAAGATGTAATAGCAGAGCACTTGGAAAACAGTGACAGGATCGGACAAAGTCAACATGGATTTACAAAAGGTAAATCGTGCTTGACTAATCTACTGGAATTTTTTGAGGATGTAACTGATACAATAGATAAGGAAGAACCAGTGGATGTGGTGTATTTGGACTTTCAGAAGGCTTTCGATAAGGTCCCGCATAAGAGATTAGCGTGTAAAGTTAAGGCACATGGGATTGGGGGCAAGGTACTGACTTGGATAGAGAACTGGTTGGCAGACAGGATGCAAAGAGTTGGAATAAACGGGTCTTTTTCCAAGTGGCAGGCAGTGACTAGTGGGGTTCCGCAGGGATCAATCCTAGGACCCCAGCTATTCACTATATATATTAATGATCTAGACGAGGGAACTAGATGTAATATCTCCAAGTTTGCAGATGACACAAAGCTGGGTGGGCGTGTGTGCTGCGAGGAGGATGCCGAGAAACTCCAGTATGATTTGGACAGGTTGGGTGATTGGGCAGAAGCATGGCAGATGCAGTATAATGTGGATAAATGCGAGGTTATCCACTTCGGTGGCAAAAACAGAAAGGCAGATTATTATCTGACTGGCAATAGATTGGGAGAAGGGGAAGTGCAACGAGACCTGGGTGTCCTTGTGCACCAGTCGCTGAAGGTAAGCATGCAGGTGCAGCAGGCGGTTAAGAAGGCAAATGGTATGTTGGCTTTCATAGCGAGAGGATTCGAGTACAGGAGCAAGGATGTCTTGCTGCAGCTGTACAGGGCCTTGGTGAGACCACACCTTGAGTATTGTGTGCAGTTTTGGTCGCCTTATCTGATGAAGGATGTTCTTGCCATGGAGGGTGTACAGCGAAGATTTACCAGACTGATACCTGGGATGGCAGGAATGACGTATGAGGAGAGATTGGGTCGATTGGGTCGATTGGGCTTATACTCGCTGGAGTTTAGAAGAATGAGAGGAGATCTCATTGAAACTTATAAAATTCTAACAGGGCTTGACAGACTGGATGCAGGAAGGATGTTCCCGATGGCGGGTGAGTCCAGAACAAGAGGTCACAGTCTAAAGATAAGGGGTAAGCCATTTAGGACAGAGATGAGGAGGAATTTCTTCACCCAGAGAGTGGTGAACCTGTGGAATTCTCTACCACAGAAGGCAGTTGAGGCCAAGTCAGTAAATATATTCAAGAAGGAGTTAGATATATTTCTTAAGGCTAAAGGTATCAAGGGATATGGGGAGAAGGCAGGGACAGGGTACTGAGTTTGGATGATCAGCCATGATCTCATTGAATGGCGGAGCAGGCTCGAGGGGCCGAATGGCCTACTCCTGCTCCTATCTTCTATGTTTCTATGTTTTAAGCAGGTACAGAAGCAGGGAAAGGGGGAGGGGAGGAAAGAACAAAAGGAAAGGTCTGCGATAGGGTGGAAGGCAGGAGAGATTATATGACAAAATGGATGATGGTGCAAGGCAAAAGGGAATAGTAATGGGACAAGTAAAAGATGGGTCTAGAGGAGGTGTAAATGGGAATAGCAGAATCATTACCAACAGCTGCTATCCAAAAATGGGGGCAGTAGTTATGATCTGAAAATATTGGGCTAAAAATTTAGGGGTTTAACGCCATGCGTTACTGGCAAAGGGTTGCATTAAAAGGGTGGCCGTCGCTCTTTCACCTGCTGGTGGCGGGTCTCGTGGCATCCTTCATTTTCCAAGGCCCTGCAGCACTGCCGGTAACATCCATCGCCCGGCAAATTAGAATGAGGGAGTGGTGACGTCAGTCGCCGTGCAGTGCCGACTTAACGTCACCACGGCAAACTTGGACCTTTGCGCAGAGTTCAGCGCTGGGTCCTAAGCTCGCCATGTAAACCTAGCGTGCAGCAGACTGACAGAGGCACTGTCAACACCTCTGAAAGGGACACACACGTCTTTCAGGTAAGTTTGCATTTAAGCTTTTGGACTAGGTTTTTTTGATTTTATTGAAGTAGTGGCTTGCTCCAATAGATGTTAAAAGTTTTTTTTTAAGTGTGTAGGGATTGCTGCTGGATGCTTGCAAGGCCTCGGATGGCAAAGGAAGACCTCTGAGAAGACAGAAAATGCTGCAAATACTCAGCAGGTCAGGCAACATCCATGGAGAGAGAAACAAAGTTCACATCTCAGGTCAAGATGCTGCCTGACCTGCTGAGTATTTCTACCATTTTATGCTGTCATTTCAGATTTACAGTATCCGCTCACAGAGGTAAGAGAAAGAAGCCGAAGAGGAGGCAACAGAAGAGGAGGAAGCCGAAGGAAGGATGCAACACAGACAGCCCCTTTCTGGCTGGCTATTCTGGGATGGAATCATCTGCCTGCGGTACCAATGACCACAACCCCAATTCCCCTTTCAACATTTGTCCTACACCTTACCTTCCCTCTGTTACTGACCATCACGGCGTCCTCTTGGATACAATGCTGAAATAAAAACCACCACATAGCAAAGATTCCAATCCAACTTTATACATCCATCCATCCAATATGATATCAAGAAATCAACTCATCACCCTTATGCATTCCCTTAGTGACTGTCTTTTGTGAACCTTTGCCTAGCCTACTGATGTCACGCAGTGCTACCCCAGTAGCTGCAGTATGGTTGGTGGAAGGCTGCTGACTTTCAGTGGGGAATACTGCAAATGTCCTTGCTGGTCGACCTTGAGGAGTTGGTGGCTGGGAGTGTGAAATCAAGTGATGGTTTTTCTTCTTCTTCTTCACTCTCCTCTCCCTCTTGGCCAACCACTGGCTGGGCAGGCTGCATTTCCTGGGTCTGTGACATGAGGAAGGCACAAAGGGTGGTGTTGTGGTTAGGGGAGGGCTGGAATTAAAGAGGTGCATGCGAGAAGGAGGATAACGTATGAGAATACCAGCATCTTGCATCCTTTCAGCCCTGCTGCTGGCCAAGGGCTCAGCCATGCCCCTGCCAAGAATGGCCAGCACCAGGCTAGGAATGGGAGATGTTCCTTGTGATTGGTACAGATTGTTGGTAGGTGAGTAATTGGTGGGGGGGCAGGGGACGGGGGGTAGTCATGCATTGAGTAGTGTGTGAGGCTAGTGGTGCAGTTGGTAGGAGACAGCTTTTGAAGATGCATTCACTGACCTTGACCAGTGGTCTGAGGTCATGAAGCTTCTTTGGGCACTGGAGCCAGGTAGTGGGGGCAACATTGCTGGCAGTGACGGCCTTGGTGATGTGGTCCCACCTCATTCTTTCTGGAGGGCCTCCTGGCCCCTGTGGGTAGAGGACCTCTCTTGCAGTGTTGATCCCCTGCACAAAGCTGGAGTGCTGTGCGCGAGACCTTGGGTGCCCCTTCCCTGGCTTGCTGAGCCATTTTTGTTAGTGCAGAAGCACTTCCCCCATTTTTTGAGGTTCGGAAGGGAATTCAGCTTTAAGAGCTGAAAACTCCCATTTGGGACTTATTTTTAATGTTAATTTTTTTTTAAAGGCAGTAAGGGTTGAAAACTGCATTTTTCACTTCATTTTAATTTTTATTAGTTCAGAAGGCATTGCCCTTTTAATTTCCCACAATGCCTAGCGTTATACGGTAAGATAATGCTGGGCTAAAATCCTTTAGCTCCCAGCACAAATTTTTCTCTAGGAGCGCGTCATCCATTTTCAGCGGCCGTTAACCCGAGGTTGCGGTGACACCGGCAACTCTCGTGGCGGCCACGAATTTTTAGCCCATTGAGTCCAGAAGGCTTTAAGGTGCCGAATTGAAAAATGAGGTGCTATTTCTTGAGCTTCATTGGAACAGTGTAGGAGGTTGAGGTCAGAGTGGGAGAGGGGTGGAGAATTAAAATGACAGGCGACCGGAACTTGGGGTCGCGTTTGCAGACTGAACAGAGGTGTTCCGAAAAGCGGTCACCCAATCTGCGTTTGGTCTCCCCAATGTAGAAGAGACTGCATCGTGAGCAGTGAATACAGTATACTAACTTGAAAGAAGTACAAGTAAATCGCTGTTTCATCTGGAAGGAGTGTTTGGGGCCCTGGATGGTGGGACAGGAGGAGGTAAAAGGGCAGGTGTTGCGCTTGCACAGGAAGGTGCTGTGGGAAGGGAAGAGGGTGTTGAGGGTGATTGAAGGGAGGACCAGGGTGTCACAGAGGAAACGGTCCCTTCGGAATGCTGAAAGTGGAGGGGAGGAGAAGATGTGTATGGTGGTGGCATCAGGCTGGAGGTGGCAGAAATGGCGGAGGATCATCTGTTGAATCAGGCTGGTGGGGTGGAAAGTAACCCTAGCCTAACCTAGGAAACCCGATCGTGGTAGGGTGGGGAAGGGGCGAGAACAGAAATGTGGGAAATGGGGCAGACACGGTTGAGAGCCATGTCAACCACGGACCACCAATTTGTAAGCTGTTTAATTCAATATAACTTCCTTCATTGAAGGACTAGTGAGCATATTTAGAAAGCTTGTAGTTCATAACCAGCCTAATAGCTGTATGCTAAAACCAAACTGTGATCAAAGCGAGGAAACAAAAGATGCCAGGAAACACATTCATTTCAGAGTAATTTGCTGCTAATTAAAATAGGATAGTTAGAATAATTATGCAGCAATAAGTAGGCGAGAACTGAATCAAATCAAGACGAAATTAATTGTATGGTGACTAATTTCCATCTAAGAAGCTCTATTTCGTCAGTAGTTGTACCTCGTCTGCTTTTAAATTGGCCTTCGAGGGGAGTTAGTGCCAATGACTCCCAACACACAGGTCTTGTACAGCTTGTGTCAACTGGCTGCTTTTATATTGGTGTCAGTGGGGTGTTTGTGCCATCAGTTCCTGAAGTGCAGGTCTTGGGGAACTGGCAGCAACACCAATTGTTGAATTTGAAAAGGCTACGATCTAGGAAAACCAGCAAAAGATTGTTTCCGTTTATTTCACACTTACCAGTCTAAATCATAGAGAATATTGGCCCCATTTATTTGAAGTTATATAGTGACAAAGGCTGCCTGCTAAGTTTTCTTATTTATATTCTTTAGATTTGTTGGCTCTACTGCAAAATTAAAACTGTACCACTTTGGTATTAGTTATAGTTTTACTCAATTAAATAAAATGCAATTAATTGGATTATCAATGAAATGCTGAACATTAGAATGCACCAAGGACAAGTAACTCTGTAGTAGGATAGTGGAAAATAATTGAACTCAATACAACAACCTTTAGTTCATGCCGAGAGTCCAGGGCTCGGTTGTTCTTGCTGTTATATTGCTCGGACATGTGAAAGTTAACTGCTTGCTTACAATTTAATTGACTGTGTGATACATAAGAGTTAAGAAAGAAATCTCACTCCCAATGTTGAAATAAATGCAAAAGGAACATGGGTAAGGTTCAGTGTAGTTTAAGGGCTTATTTATTGCTGACAGGTTTGTGTCACACTACATGATGTTGGAATTTAAAAGCGTTACATTGATAACCTGTGATGGCACACTACTTTATATGGGATTAAAATAAGGGATTTTAGACAAACTAAAACAGTTTAGATCGTTGCAATTTAAATAGTTGTTGCTGGACCATACCCAGTGAAGTCAGGAGGAACATTTTCACCCAAAAGATAAGAGCTACTAAGTCACTATGGACAGCCATTGGCATGAATAGTATAAACCGTTTCAAAAAGCAACTAGCCATGCTTCTGGAGAAAGCCAAGATCAAAAATAGATGGGCTTGTAGGGCCAAATATATTGAAAAATGAAACCACATTTGTAACTTAAATATATATACATTTCCTTTGCAGTCTGTAATCATACTGGTGGTGGAACACAAAATTTATCCCATGTGAGGTAACCTTGCAACCAGAAGTACTCCAGCACCTCAAATCACAGGCAAAAGCCAAAACTTTAAAGTATAGTGACTGCATGCTTTTTCTGAGAGTACCTTTGTCATCACGCTGACATAAAATACATGCACACGTACAACTCCTCTCTCCTGGACATAACAACTGTGAAGTCACGAATACCACAGGAAGAAAAAGCTGTCTGCATTTGGAGTCAGCAACTATCGCAGTAGTGACGAGTTCAATTAAAAAGAAAAAATACTGCAAATGCCGGTAATTGGAAATTAAAATAGAAAATGCCAGAAATACACAGTAGGTTCATCAGCATTTGAGAAGGGAAATAATGGCCCCGATTTTGCAGTCAGTGTCAAATGGACGGTACTCACCGCTGACCTCAAAAAAAGCTGCCCACAAAAATTTCGCAGGCTCAAGAGCATCAATTTGCTCTATTCCTGTGTGACTTTGAATCTGGCGCCATCTATAGGGGATCTATAGCATCCAACAACAGTGAAGTCATCAAGCAAGCTGATCAGCCAATCAGATTGAAGAATTCTCACGCAGCAAACCAGGAAGTAAAAAGCACAGACTATAATTCACTTTTTAATGATTCTACAGAAAGCGAAATAAAGATTGTGACATACACATGGGATTAAGGTAGAAGCTGAAATATCATAAACAAACTTTAACAAAATAAAATAAAAATTATTTTCTATTATTTTAAAAATCATTGAATTTTTAAATAGTATTCTGCGGGAACGACATGCCACACTTATAAAATTAGTTTTTCAGGGCCAAAGTGGTTGTTCAGCAGCAATTAGGTCTTAGTACGCTGTTAAAAACTTAGTTACACATCATTCAACAAGGCTCAATATTTTCATGGTTTTTACAGTGAGAATAGTGTGTAAAAAGTTGAAGTTCATGTCAAATCACTGATTCTGTGTTAATTGCATCTGCGAAGACTGCAACAGCGCACCCTGTGGAGGAGCACAACCCAACGACACATGGGCAGTATGTATATAACGGAAGCCATGCTGCCACATGGAATGTGATTAAGGACCCCAATGGTCTGCTTGAACAACTCTGGACTGCTCTGGAGGTGCCCTGCAGTACTTGCCAGAGCCCATCTCTAGATTCATCATGGTCTGCTGCATGCTCCACAACCTCGCCATCATGAGGGCACAGCCCATGCCACCAGATATATGGTGAAGAGCTGAGGAGAAGGAAGAGGTGGTGGAGGAGGAGGAAGAGGAGGAGGAGGAAGGGAGGAGACAACCAAGACAGCCCCTTTCTGGCTGGGCTGCCCATGATCAACTGATCCAACTGCGGTATCAGTGAACCCGATCCCAATTCCCCATTCACAGACTGTCTCACACCTTACCTTCCCTCTGTTATGGACCATCACCGCATCCTCCTGGCCACAATGCTATAATAAAAGCCATCACAAAACAAACATTCCAAACCAGCTTTATACATCAATCCATCCAATATTACATAACAAAGTCAACTACTCACCCTTGTGCATCCCCTTAGTGCCCGTCTTGCATATACCTTTGCCTGTCCTAGTGCTGCTACGCAGTGCTACCCCAGTGGCTGCAGCATGGCTGGTGGAAGGCTGCTGACTTTCAGTGAGGGAGACTGCAGATGGCCTTGCAGGACAACCTCAAGCAGCTCTAGGCCTAGAAGGCCCGGATTAGACTGCACCACCTTGGCATGGGCGGCAACAGTCTGGGCTGGCGGGTTGGCGGGCTGACAGGCAACAGCAAGGGCACTGGTGGAGTGGCAATGGTGGGAGGATGAATTCTGTCATCCTGAGGGAGGACAGCAGATTTGTGCTCTGCAGAGCCACTGGCATTCCCCCAGGGCGGCACCTCAGCAATCCTAGTAATCTGTTGGAGGACATATTGCTGGACTGTAGTGACACCCTGCTATCTACTCTATCTAAGCTCCTCATAATTTTATACACCTCAATCAAGTCTCCCCTCAGACTTCTCTGTTCCAAAGAAAACAACCCCAAGGGGCATAGATTTAAAGTAATTGGTAGAAGCATTAGAGGGGTGTTAAGGAGAATTTTTTCACCCGTAACAGATGGAAGGTAAGGTGTGGGACTGTCAGTGAATGGGGAATTGGGGTTGCGTTCATTGGTAGCGCAGTTGGGTCAGTTGATCACGGGCAGCCCAGCCAGCAAATTGATTTAATTTTTTGAGGAGGTAACAAGGAGGGTCAATGAGTGTAGCACTTTTGATGTAGTCTACATGGATTTTAGCAAGGCTTTTGGCAAGGTCCCTCTTGGCAGACTGGTCAGCAAAGTAAACACTGATTATTTGCACAAACACCTTTGCGGCCTTCTGCACATGCACGCGGTATACTGGAGCCGTGCATGTGCACCCAATCCCCTTCTGCGCATGCGAGCTATGTACCAGAGTCGTGCATGCACAGGACCCAACCGTTGCGGCCTGCACTGTGGGCCACGCATTCCTCGGCTCCGTGCAGAGAAGGTCAGCAGATCCATTGGTGGCTGGGGCCGGGAGGAGGAAGAGAGAGGATTGAAAGGGGGGGAGAGAGAGGGGGAATCGGAGGGGGGAGAGAGAGAGGAGCTCGGAGAGAGAGAAAGAGAGAGATCAGAGAGAGAGAGAGAGAGAGATCGGAGGGGGGAGAGAGAGAGAGAGGAGAGCGGAGAGAGAGAGAGAGAAGAGATCGGAGAGGAGAGAGATCGGAGAGAGAGCACGGAGATCGGAGAGAGAGAGCGGAGGTGTGCGACCTTGCCCTCCGGGTAGCTGGCACCAGCGCTACACTTTCCCCTTGCTCTGGCTGCAGCCCACTCATGCCCGGTGACTCACCTGGTGCAGATCCCACCCCCTATGCTACCCTCTAATGTACGTGCATTACCAGTATCTGAGCTGATGGCTGCGAGTGCGAGATTGAGTGACGGTGTTCCTTTTTCATCAGTGCCTTCTTCCTCTTTCACCACTGCCTGTCCAGGTTGGAATTCTTGGGTGTCTGAAATGAGAAAGGCACAAGGGTAGGGTTGAGGTAAGGTGGGGGGGAGGAAGCAAGAAGTGCCTGCTTACACCATGTGCAGCTTGTAAATCAGAAGAGATTGTGGGATGAGGGGGAAGTGGAATGTGAGAAGGATTAGGTATGGGCAAACCATCATCTTTAATGGATTCAGCCCCACCGCTGGCCACGGGCTCAGTAACGGTGGCTCCAATGAGGCCAAGTTCCATCTCCTCCATCGGGGTTAAGGTATGCAGGTGTGCCTGCCCTCCTCCGGTGAGCTGCTGTTGCCTGCGGTGCTGCGTCACCTTCTCCTGCAAGAGAGAGGGAAGTGTGTCAGTGAGTGTCGTGCAATGTGTTTGGTTGATGTGGCTGTCATGGTTGAATAGCTGGCAGTGTGTGCAAGCTGAGAGATGTGGGCGTGAGTCTTCCAGCAGTGGTACGTGTGCGAGGGTGAGGTGGAGCTTATGAATGTGCGGTATAAATCGTGATTGCTAGAGATTGTTGGTAGGTGAGTGATGGGGGTGTGGTGTATTGAGCAGTGTGTGAGGCTTGTGGTGCAGTTGGTGGAATATGGCAACTGAAGATGCATTCACTGACCTTGACCACTCATGTGAGGTCATTGAACTTCTTTCGGCACTGCATCTAGATCCTCGGGGCAACACTGCTGGCATTTATCTCCACGGCTATCTGGTCCCACTGCCTTCGCAGTGTCTGTCTGGAGGGCCTCCTGGCTCCCTGCGGATACAGGACCTCTCTCCTCCTGTCCACTTCCTGCAGTAAGACCTCCAGTGCTGTGTCGGAGAACCTTGGGGCCCTCTCTCTGGCATGTTGTGCCATTCCTGTTCCTTTGCCAGGTCAAACTCACTTCTGGAATGACTTCCAGCACCTGCTCTCGTCAAACTGCATCTGCCTTTTAAGAGGTACAGGCTAGCTTTAATTGGTGCTAGCCTCGCACAAACTTGGGCTCCCTGCGGAGTGTGCAGCCACTTAGCAGCGCATTCAACGCTGGGTTGCATGCTGTAATCATGTAAATTACCAGGCAGCACGAAGTTTGTGTGCTGCCTGCATCAGAACGAACGGGCGCGGGGTTATTCGCGCATCGAGATCCCCGTGCCTGTTTTTGGGGGCAATCAAATTTTTAGCCCATAGAATTTTGTTAAAAAAAAGTGATGTATATAAATTGTTATCGAGTTTCAGAGAAACTGTTCATTAATGGACTGCAGCGATTCAAGAAGGCTCACCACCACATTTACAAGGGCAATTAGGGATGGGCAATAAATGCTGGCCTTGCTAGCAATGCCCCTATACCCAGAATGAATTAATAATAATTACTGTATTTGCCATTATGTGCAAATCTTTTATAAATAATACAATTTGTCCCTCAGCCTTACATAACAAGATTTCAGTGCCATTCTCTGCCAGACTATGACATATGACATGCAACCAATAGACTATAATACGTCTTATTAAAAAGCTTATGCAGTAATACTTCTTTACGCTTATACCACGGCAACTGGATCCTTCCCCCCTCCCACTCCAAGTTCTTCTCCAGCCGCGAGGAGATATCCTTAACCCTGGCAGGCAACATAGCCTTCAGAACTCCCGATCGCAGCTGCAGAGAACGGTATCCATCTCCCTGACTATACTGTCCCCTATCACTACAACATTCCTCTCCACTCCCCCACTTGAATGGCCTCCTGCACCACGGTACTGCGGTCAGTTTGCTCATCCACACAGGCATCAAGAGTCACGTATCTGTTGGATAAAGGCAAAGGCCGAGGCTCCTCCAGCACTGCACCTGGGTCCTCTTATCTGCCTGACTTGCAGTCACACCCTCTTGTCTGTAACCACTAACCAGACCTGTACCACTACCTAACCTAAGGGGTCTGTCTGCCTCCTGGATCAAAGTGTCCAAGTAACTCTCCCCTCTCTGATGCCCCGCAATTAATATATGTTATTCACAATATATTTTAATGATCTAGACGAGGGAACTAGATGTAATATCTCCAAGTTTGCAGACGACACAAAGCTGGGTGGGCGTGTGTGCTGTGAGGAGGATGCAGAGAAATTCCAGTATGATTTGGACAGGTTGGGTGATTGGGCAGATGCAGTATAATATGGATAAATGCAAGGTTATCCACTTTGGTGGCAAAAACAGGAAGGCAGATTATTATCTGAACGGCAATAGATTGGGAAAAGGGGAAGTGCAACGAGACCTGGGTGTCCTTGTGCACCAGTCGCTGAAGGTAAGCATGCAGGTACAGCAGGCGGTTAAGAAGGCAAATGGTATGTTGGCCTTCATAGCGAGAGGATTCGAGTACATAGAAACATAGAAGATAGGAGCAGGAGTAGGCCATTCGGCCCCTCGAGCCTGCTCCACCATTCAATGCGATCCCTCTAATTTTTTTTTTTGTGCGTAGTCCCTTTAAATTTGGTATCTCTTCCAGCTTGTGAGCGGCCTGCGCAGGACTTCCCCATTGAAGCGCGGTTGCGCACCTTCGGAGGACATTGGCTATGAGCAATGCCATAGGAGATCAGAGATGGCTAGACGTATATTTTATTTGGAACATGTAACATGATTCTTTATTTTGTCTGTATTAGGCAACCTGAAAGGCTATACTCTACACTAGGCAAGCAGAACAGAGGCCTAAACTGCTCATACTGTTAGTAATGTACCTATAGAAATAAAAATTAACAGCACACCTTTCTATCTCAGTACCATGAGCCAGTATAGCTGAATGCAAAGTGCTGTAGTTGAATGCTGCAGTGATAGTACCCCTTTATTTGCAAACGATCACCAAAAAAAAATAAAAAGCAGTCATATGCAATTAAAAATTCAGATCCTCAGTAAAATGAATTGATTGACACTGGTTGACTAGATTGGATTTGTGTTTAGGTGACAGCTGCATATGGGTAAGTTGCTTTAAAAGCTTATTTAGTTCTATCCAGTCTTCATTAGGTGCTGTCATCTTAAAACACTAGAATTAAGCTCGACTGGATGAACTTAGTGGATGTTCTAAAATGTTGTAAATCCTATGGGGACTGTAATAGCAAAATCCCATCATAAAATCGGATCACACAAACTGAATTATAGATGTGTATGTGTGTGCACACAAAGTTTCAGACCTGACTGACAACTCTTTCTGTACCTTTTACATTCATTACCAGACAATACTTACTAAACCAGGTGAAAATAAAACGGGAATGAATCACTGTTTATTATGAAATGGGCATAAACCATACCATCTATACTTATGTTAAGTCTGACATTTGCACATATTTCCTGTCAAGCAACACTTGAATACTTCTTGTCGTACCTATTTCCATCACCTACACATCATGAATAAACTTGTGCATTCATTTTACTTACGCCAAATTCAATCCTCCAAGCTTGATCTCCAGGATCAGTCTCCCAGTTGGGCCTCCAAGATAAATGGTGTTGTTCTCCACCAAACCACATGGCATGCTGTACACTTCCACTCCATTGTTGCTGCCAACTCCCACCGTGACCCAATGTGATCTTGAGTCTCCCAAAACACCCAGCTGTGTTCCCACTGTGGAAATCCTACCGTCCCACTGTTATGCTCAGGCCTCAAGTCCGTACTTTACGGCAAGCTCTGGTTGCAGCAGGAGGGGAGGGTGGGGATACCTGTATTACTTAAAGTACTCAGCAGTATTTAATTTTTTTTTTAAACGTCTAAGTCACCTTAAAAACTGCACAAGAAAAAAATATTCAAATTTGTTTATCTTGATTACTTATATTGAACAGTAATGCCAAATGAACTGAAGAGAAATATTAAGCTGCTGATTAGATCTGGTGAAGCTGAATAAGTTGAAGCACTCGGATGCGCACCTTGTTTTATTAAATATTTGCTTCATCTCACAGTGCCATCTCGTGAATGGGCATGTTTAGGAGAAGGGATCTTTCATGTAAAATACACCAGACATCATTTCTGGTACGGTGGCTGGGTAGGCAATCTACTCCTGGACCCCAGCCAATGTTACCTCAGGTGGACACATGAAGGTGTACAAAACCTACTCTTGTGGATTTCCATTGTGCGTTTATCTGTGTGGATAGGCTCCATCCACACACAACACTGAAGCGCCGTGGAAATTTTTACTCTGTTAAATGTGCTATATAAATGCAGGTTGTTGATGAAAAGAGAGTCCTGCTTTAGCACAAGACCTCGCCTGGATAGCTTAGCAAAGCATGGCAAATGGTTATCAGAGCATGAAACCTATGGATTTATATTTTAAAATAGCGTGTCATTGACATTCTTTTCTGTTACAACTTACTTTCCATTTCATTTCTGACCTCTGCATTAGAATACTGCTCACAAAAACAAAACAAGAAATGTGATTCAATATTTTACTTTAATATAAAAAGTGTTGCACATGAAAATTCCAGAAGAATCTGTATAAAAAAATTTAAAAAATCAGAAGTGTTATACATATTTTTACATAACCCAAAACCTACATTGCACCTGTGACTTTATACATAATAAACATTCCCAAATGGAACAAAAATATTCAGAAACAAAGTTTCATTTAATTACAAGCATTCACAGAAAAAAAAACATTCTGTTTTTCACTATGAATAATCATATGTACATAGCTATAACCTCCGCGAATCCAGGGACCTGGGGGACTCAACAAAATATCTACATTGTTATTTTTTGTATAAATTTGGACTTGCTTATCCAACAGCTTAAAAACAAATATAGCTAAATCATCAGAGCACACAGGCACAAACAATACAGCATTAAACAATGTGTGGTCTGAGGTGAAATGGGGCAATTTTTAAATGGTTACTTTGCATTTGGAAGTAAATCTGTTATCAGATGAACGCCAGCCAAATAATTTTTTAAATTGCAAGTTCCATATTTTTATTATTACTGTACCATACAAGTGTATTTGTAAGTGCAGTATAAATAGAAATACCACTTGGAATGATGGGATACTGGGAAATAATTTAACTTCTGACATGAGGAAGAACATAACCCACTCTCTCCCATTAGGCCTGCCCACAATATCTTCAAAATGCCACGCAGTGGACTAATGTGGGCATCTCCCAATTCCCAGCTAGCAATTCTGTACAAAATCCACATCAGAGAGCTTGATTGATTCACAGGGCTGACACTAAAGATGTACTAACATTTTCATTGATTGAACACACAGCTAGAGACACAGACGGATGGTGGTAAAGGACAGTGCTAAGGAACAAAAATATGAAAAGCATCATGGTACTTTGTTAGAAGCTCACAAAGGCTGATAAAAGTACTCATTTTTGTTCCCGCCCCCTTTTTTCCTTTGCCAATTTTCTCCCCTTTCTTCAAAGGCAGTGGCTGATGAGATATAGTTCTAGAAGCATGGATAGTCCTCTGGTACCTTACACAAGAGGCTGTTCTCCCTTGTGAGTCTAGACATTGAGTATTGGCCATGCGTGAACACATTTTAGCTAAAGTCACTGAACATTGATCAGCAACAGGTGAGGGACATTGAGGCCAATAGCTCCCTTTGTTGAAATTAATAAAGCAATTCCAGACAAGACAGCAAACTTGGAACAAAGTCTGACTTTGTCATGACTACTGGTGACACCAGAAGAAATGAATATTTTGAGTCTACTATTACACCCTGGCCAGCGATTACTGTACACATCCTGAAATCATTCCCAGGAAAGTCTGATGGCATTAAACAATTTCCAGGACTGAAAAAGCAAATAACGCTATGTGGTTTGTCTAATGGGGTCAACATATAGTAAAACAAACTGTTTGCTATTATAAAGGTTTGCCTCATCACAGGCAATGTGGGTTCAAATATCCAAAAATAGCATCTGCTGCAACAAACTTTTGCATAAAAGATGCGATGGCCGGCTATGGTGACCTGTCACTATTCAAGCCTTTGACTAGGGTGAAAGGGGAGAAAAAAACTGCCAGAACGGGAATGAGTTATAATAGGAGGTTAAAATTATTTCCCTGTATGAAGAAAACCATATCCATTGGTTATTATTCAATAAGTAATCTCTCTCTCTGTTCATTTACCCAAATTATTTTCTAGTCTTGTAATTTTGGTTGAAGACCGTACTCCTTACCCCACTTTTTCTGCATTTGGTAGCTTTCACATTTGATTTTTTTTGGCATTGGTGCTAGTGGTTATGGGGAAAAAGCAGGGAAGTGGAACTAATTGAATTGCTCTTTTCAAAATGCCAGCACGGTCACGATGGGCCGAATGGCCTCCTTTTGTGCTGTAAGATTCCATGATTCTATGGACGTTTTAGATCATGTTGGGGAAGATTATATAATCAACATGAAATAGGGGATTAGCGAGATTGAAAGGGCAGCAGAGTGTGCTGCTGCAACCCACCAGACCCAGGTGGTTAGAACTGTACTTTTTCAAAGATGGAAAGTGAACAACGTGATTTTGTACAGCACTGCCCTCACCTTTGCGGTTCTGCCAGATAATGACCAGTTTTCAATAATACATATTCTGGTCATACTCAGCTTGCATTGTTTATGTTGCAAAAAAAGTGGGGGAAATGACTAAGATTAAAAAAAAAGATTGCAAATGCTGGCTACCTGAAATAAAAATAGGGAATGCTAGAAATATACAGCAGGTCCCTCAGCATCTGAAAAATACCTTTTCATGTACAAGCATTGACAGTTTTTTATTTCAGGAACAGGATTACAGCTTCATTAAGGTTTACTTTGGAATCCTGGCTTTCAGCATTTTTGATTGGAGTCAAGAAGCACTCGACTTTGTGATTAGCTATTTAAAAATTTTTTTAAAACACAATCTAGTGTTTGCGCACATCTATCAAAAAAAATGTTGCGCTCCCTGTAAATTAAAAATTTATTGCAACAAGCTGAACTTTTCATAGAAATAGAAATGTTTAATTATAATAAACAAGGCCTGATCTTTTTTTGCTTTAGGTACTGAATTTAAAAAAATCTGAAGAAAAAGTGGGGTATAGCAAGTTTAACACAAAAAATGGTCTTTTAACTACCCTGACAAATTATACTGAAATGCATATTCAGGTAAATCACAGCATCACAGTTCCAGGATGCATCAAAACTTACTTCCCATCTCTGCATTAAGAAAAGTACTTTTTTTTTGGTGGTGGGGGGGGGGGGGGCATCTTCTCAATACTAATGCCATATTCAGAATTGTTAATACAGATATTGGTTTAATTATCAGATATTTTATGGTGCAATTCAGGTAATCACCTCCAAGTGAAAAGCTGGACATAATTCTTATGGTTTTGTTATTTCAGAGTTTAATTTTTCACACAGAGTCTCCAGTTCCATTAAACAGTTGCTTGCCACAGAAGGGATTGGTTCAGTGACTGATGCATTCCATACATGTAGGGCCTCCAGGGCTTCCTTTGGATTACTCGGGGCCAGGTCGTAAACTGCATAAACTGCTGATAATTGTACAGGCCACGGGACACCTGAAAATGTCGCAGATCAGAAAACATGATCACAAACTGCACAATATATAATAATATGCAATGCATAGTCAGTTCAAAACATCAGATACAATACACATTTTCTTCTATTCACAATCAGTAGTAGTGACTTTGGACTAGATCATTTTCCTACAATTCGCACTGTGGGTATTAAGAAATCAAGACCTGTTAAAGAATGTCCAATACATACAGCCTAAAGATGCCCATATACTCCATCAGTTGTGGAATAGATTTTCCCTTTATACCAAATGTTGGCTCCATCACTCTTCAGCCTCACACTCTTTATTCAGTTAAACTTAAGTTCTAGGATACAAAAGGATATTCCCTAAACCACCCAGCTTTCCACTCACTATTTCTGACAGTTTAAAAACAGGCAAGAAAGTTGAATGTTGCAATGAACAGGTCATACAAAGAGAGACAGACATAATGTACTGATGAAACATGAATAATCAACAAAGGAACATTTGTTAAGTTATTTAGAATATTTATTCCATTAATACATAAAATTTGCAACAGAAAACTGCCTGCGTCTCCTATAATTGAATATATATATATTTTACAGTTGTATATATATTTTTGCTGCCCAAAGTTGCACATGTAGAATTTTAAAATTTCATTTCCCAAGGTAATCAAGTTAGTGAACACAGACACAGAAAACGTGCTGTAAATTAATTTCAAGAACCCTGCATGTATTGAGGAAAAGGGACATCTACTTTCCATTCTCCAAGGAGAGGGCACAGGCAGCATTAATGAGATGCATGAGACGCTGCTACTGGAGTGCCTTATAATGCCACAATCACATTGGTGTAAACTAGTCTACATAGGAGAGAAGTCAAAATTATGAGGCATCCGTTTGGCTCAGTTGGTAGCACTTTTGCCTCAGACTGAGAAGGTTGTAGCTTCAGGACCCACTCCAAGACTTAAACAGATAATCTCAGCTGACACTCCATGAAGTAATGCATTGTTGGAGGTGCTGTTCTTGGAATGAGATGTTAAGTCAAGGCTCCAATTGCCTGTTCATATGATTAGGAACATAGGAACAGAAGGTGGTCATTCAGCCCCTCAAGCCTGTTCAGCCATTCAATTAGATAATGACTGATCTGTACCCTTACCTAACAAAAATCTATCAATCCCAGTTTTGAAATTTTCAATTGACCTAGCCTCAGGTTTAGGTGAACTTTAGAGAATAGCATGGCACTATTCAAAGAATAGCAGGTCTCTTACTATAAACCTGCCCAATAGTTCTTCCCCTTCCAAAAGCAGATTAACTATTCATTGCCGTTTTGTGAGATCTTGCTGTGTTCAAAATGGCCTCAATATTTACCTCCATTACAAGTCACTGTTCTTCAAATAATTAATTTTATATGAAGCACTTGGAGATATTTGACAGACATAAGGTACTTGTATAAAAACAAGTCTTTATTTCTTTTATAGATATAAAAATAAATGTACTCTCACTTGCTCTTAAACTTAGTGCCTTTATTCTTTTAAAAGGTATTGCTCCTCCATTGTGAAGTTAAAACAAGTTTTGTATTTTTTTTAAAAAAAGAGGCCATCTGATTATCTTTAAAAAAAATTCAGTCTTGGGATGTGGGCATCGCTGGCAAGGCCAGTATTTATTGCCTATTCCCAGTTTCCCTCGAGAAGGTGGTGATGAGCTTTTTTCTTGAACCACCGTAACCCACGTGATGAAGGTGCTCCCACAATGCTGCTCGGGGAGTTCCAGGATTTTGACCCAGCGACCATGAAGGAACAGTGGGGATGGTGTGACTTGCCTGGTCCTTCTAGGTGATGGAAGTCACGGGTTTGGGAGGAGCTGTTGAAGAAGTCTTGGCGAGCTGCTATAGTGCATCCTTAAAATTTATGATGATTAAAATTTTGCACAATGCCTGGATAAAATTAATTTGCTCCTTTCTGTTGTGCATAGGGCTTCGTTCTAGGCCATGTATACATTCCTTTGACTAAAAGAGGGAACACTGAGCTCCAAAGTAAATGCAAAAGCACTTAAAAATCTGCAGTAAACGATAAAACAACCCCAAGGTGTACCAGCTCAGAAAGAGAAAAGGGAAATTCTACTGTGACTGTGTGCTACAGGTAACCTGTACTGTATTTGCCACACACAGTGCTGTAGGGAACTCAGGATTCAGAAGCTCAATTTTCAGAAGAAATCCTATTATTTCAGTGACCATGTCACCTTGCATATTTGTGTGCAAAGAAAACTGCAACAGAAGTGTAGACTTTGAGTATTTTAATACTGATTTACATCACCATAGTGCAAAAAAAAACCAGATCTTGAAGAGCCTGCAGCATTTTGTGAAGATGATTTTGAATATCATAAAGGCAGGCACGGAAACAATTCTACTGGAACGGATCCCCTAAATAAGGGAATTTTACCTTTGAAGACCAAAAGACGCTAGCACCGCTACTAAATGACCCCGAAATGAAGCTCTATATGCTTTTTCTACACTCAGATCACAACATTTGACAACTTAATCTTCCTAATGTATAGCACTCCACTGATTTATAAGTCCATGACTGCATTACTGATATCAGGAGACAGCATATGCGGAGGCTAGAGCAACCAACTGTTCTCCATGGATCCACTCTGCTATTAGATGTTCCTTACAGTGATCCTCAAATCCAAATTTAAATTAATGACTTTCTATCGGATTCCAGATGATTATTCATACTTCAATGTTGTCCCAACTATTTTTGTCTTCCTGTGGGATATGTAGAACACTCGTTCCAATTATACTCAGTCCCCCTCCTTAATCTCTTCTGCCATTAAACTGATGAATGTATTGGTGGCACTTTCTGATCTCACTCCGATCTTGTGAATTTTATTGATTATGCTTCCAATGTACATCTATTTTTTGCCTTTACATGGTCCATCTTGGACATTTACTTTTTATTGCTGGGCTACTCTCTCTCTCCATCTCTGGCAATGGGTTTGCCACAGACATGTAAAACAAGCTCACAGACTCCTACAGCTACCCAAATTATGCTTCTTTCCATTTACTTCTTGTAAAGACTCTGACCGATTTTTCCTAGTTTCTCCTTCTCCGTCTTCAACCCATTTGCTATGATGTTTTGGCACCAGACCTTCTGAAATGTCCTTTTTTTCCCCCTCAGCCAAAGATGTTGGCCTTTCTTTACTCTTTTTGGGCAGTCTGCTGCATTATGTCTTCTGATTTCCAGTATTGTAATTACCCCATAATAGCTGGTTTCATGCCCTTTTACCCTCTAATGTCTTTTCACTTTTCCTCCACCAGATTTAACCCCTTTCTATGGAACCTACAATCCATCATTATCTCACTTTACCCCAACCATTTCTTTCCTTCGATCCTATTAAAGCTCACTTATCTTCCAGTTTTCATTACTGGCCAAGGTTCCCACCCAAGCATTAACTTGTTTTTTCTCTTTATTAATCTAATTAATTTTTTGATGAAGTAACAAGGAGGATTGATGAAGGGAATGCAATGGATATTGTCTACATGGATTTTAGGAAGGCATTTGGCAAAGTACCACATAGAAGGCTGATTAACAAAATTGAGGCTCATGGAATAGGTGGGTCAGTAGCAGCTTGGATAAGGAATTGGCTTAAGGACAGAAAACAGCAAGTTGTAGTAAATGGCTGTTTTTCAGACTGGAGGATGGTAGACAGTGGTGTTTCCCAAGGGTCAGTGCTGGGGCCACTGCTTTTTTTGATATATATCTAAATGACCTGGATATTGGAATAGAGTAGAATTTCTAAATTTGCCGATGACACCAAACTTGCGGGTGTGGCAAACAGTGAGGATGATACCAATCGACTGCAAAGGGACATAGAAAGGCTAGCAGAATGGAATTTAATATAGAGAAGTGTGAGGTGATGCATTTTGGCAGAAGAAACAGGGAGAGGCAATATACACTTAATGGCATAGTTTTAAAGAGTGTGCAGGTACAGAGGGACCTGGGAGTTAATGTGCATAGGTCCCTGAAGGTGGCAGGACATATTGAGAGAGTGGTTAGCAAAGCATATGGGATCTTGGGATTCATAAATAGAGCTATTGAGTACAAAAGTAGATAAGTTATGCTGAACCTTTATAAAGCGCTGGTTAGGCCACAACTGGAGCAATGCGTCCAGTTCTGGTCACCACACTTTAGGAAGGATGTGAAGGCCCTTGAGAGGGTGCAGAGGAGATTTACCAGAATGGTTCCAGGATGGGGGATCTTAGCTACAAGGACAGGTTGGAAAAGCTGGATTTGTTTTCATTAGAGCAAAGGAGGTTGAGGGGTGATTTGATAGAGGTGTACAAGATTATGATGGGTTTGGATGGGCTAGACGGGGAAAGGCTGTTCCCACTAGTTGATGGTACAAGGACTAGGGGACACAGATTTAACGTTTTAGGCAAGAGATACAGGGGGGATGTGAGGAAAAACTTTTTTGCACAGCGAGTGGTGAGGACCTGGAACTCGTTGCCGACGAAAGTGGTGGAAGCAGAGACACCCAATGTTTTCAAGGGGAGATTGGATAGGCACTTGAGGGAAATAAACTTGCAGGGCTACGGGGATAGAGCGGGGGAATGGGACTGACTGGATTGCTCTACAGAGAGCTGGCACGGACTTGATGGACCGAATGGCCTCCTTCTGTACCGTTATGACTATGACTACTGAGAGACAGGCCTACAGTGCATTCCAGCATTTTCTGTTTTTATTTCATACTCGACACCAGGCTCTGGATGCTTTTTACTAGGAAGGAAAAAATATTTCCTAGTCTGCTCTGGAGTATATAATGCATACATTCTCTCGGAAAGATAAGATACTTTTACAGACTATAGTGACGGATTACATAAGATTGGAATTCAACGCAAATGAAAGCGCCTTCTGGCAGGCCTGTACCAATTCCACCAGAAAATGCAAATTCATTGGAGGAGGAGTCCATCGAAAGCAAGTGCTGGATCAGCCTGAGGATATACCAGATAGCATTACACACCATTGCAAATTGAGAGTAGATTTCTGCTTCAGATCTACAGCCAAGGAAAGACAAAGTTCGTCTTGCTGAATAAAATGTTGTAATTTTATCTGACTTTGGCATATAGCAACATTGGCCCAGAAAGAGCATTGAGCAACAATTCAGAAAACAAGACCGAATGATCAATGGGGTTTAACATGTTTGACTGATCATACCGATTTAAGCTTAGCTTCTAACACAGAGATGAGCTGTTACCAGTTTATTCTATTGATGATTTAGTAAACAGGGCTTCTGTGTAGAATACAAGCAATTCTTGAAGTCACATGATCAAGTGTTTAATAGTCTTCAAAATTTAAGCAAGAAAGCTTTTTCAGAAATCAGAGTGAAATATACAGGGACACTTACCCTCTTGAAAAGCCTGCTGGAGGAATTTGTTTATCACTGTAGCAATGTTTTTTACAGCTACTGCAGATCCCTTCTTCAGTCCTTGCTGACCCAAGCGTCCTGGCAATTAAATAAAACCCAGTTCAACATAAATGAGTGTAGCAACACAATTCTGACCAGCACTAATTTATAAAGAAAGACTTGCATTTCTATAGTGCCTTTCACGACCACTGGACGTCTCAAAGCACTTTACAGTCAATGAAGTACTTTTTGAAGTGGAGTTACTGTTGTAATGTGGGAAATGCGGCAGCCAATTTGTGCACAGCAAGCTCCCACAAACAGCAATGTGATAATGACCAGATAATCTTTTTTTGTTATGTTGGTTGAGGGATAAATATTGGCCAGGACACCGGGGATAACTCCCCTGCTCTTCTTCGAAATGTCTTAAAGGCGGCCCATAATATTGAATTATTTTACAGATTGATACAGGATTACCAGTTTTACATTGTCACTTGCCCTTCTCAAAGAAAATCTTGAAAAAATAGTTCCTATTTCTGATCTGTCAAAATCAGGCAAGTGCATCAGCAGCTCGCAATTCCCCTCAGCAAAGAGGATATCCAGCAATCAATCTGAGCACAGACCAACAGAAATATAGTAGTGACAGGCCCACACCTTTAGTGATGAAACCAAATGAAAACGAGCAAAGTTCCCACACAGAACCATCACTCATTATAATAACCTGCCAGGGCCATCCTCAAGCCAGCTCTAAATGTAAACTACCTATTTCACTGCAATAGCATATGCTGTATGCTGCAATGCAAGGCCTGTAGTACACTATAACAGGAAAATAATTACAATAAAAGTTATTAAAAAATCTGCTCTTAGCTATCCAGACTGAAAAGGACAAATACATGTCAACAATGGCAGTTATACTGATTTTTCACTCAATGTAACCATGCATGCATGCATGCATGCATGCAGGTATCCATGAGGGGACATCATGTTATCTTCAAATACACCATAATTACTGTTCAAATGGCAAGAAAGCAGAGTCAAATGTTGATCTCAGGGCAAAAGCAAACTACCACGGATGCTGGAAATCTGAAACAAAAGCAAAAAAATGCTGCAAACACTCAGCAGGTCAGGCAGCATCTGTGGAGAGAGAAAGAGAGTTAATATTTCAGGTCGATGACCTTTCGTCAGAACTGGAAGATGTTCGAGATTCAACAGTTTATAAGCAAGTATAGAGCCAGAGAAAGAGGGGAGTGGGGTGGGGGGAAGGAACGAACAAAAGGGAAGGTCTGTGATAGGGTGGAAGGCAGGAGAGATTAAATGATAAAAGGGACGATGGTGCGAGGCAAAAGTGGGTGGTAATGGGAAATAAAGAAACAAAAGATGTAAATGGCAACATCAGAACCAACACCTGCTGTCTGAGAAAATGGTGGTTATGATCTGAAGTTGTCGAACTCAATGTTGAGGCCGGAAGGCTGTAACTTTACAATCACTCCAGCTCTCCACCCTATCACAGACCTTCCCTTTTGTTCTTTCCTTCCCCCGCCCCCCCCGTTTTCCCTGGCTCTGTACTTGCTTATAAACTGTAACATCTCTAACTTGTTTCAGTTCTGATGAAAGGTCATCAACCTGAAACGTTAATTCTGTTTCTCTCTTCACAGATGCTGCCTGACCTGCTGAGCGTTTCCAGCATTTTCTATTGTTGATCTCAAGGCAACGGGAAACGGGCAATAATCGCAGCCTTGCTAGCGTTACCCAAATCAAAACTTCCACTTACATTTACTCCAGATTATGTGTAATCAAAATAAAAGTGAAGTCTTACTACTCTTTTTGGGAAATAAACATTCAGGTCTCCCTGCTTATTCTTCTCAACTAGCGGAACGAGTCAAATTAAAAAAATAACGACAAGTAAAACAGTGCTCTATTAATAGCAAGCCTAGATTCGCCTTTTCTTTTGCAAATACCATGGTGGCCAAATTTAGGAAACAGGCAATCGAAATAACATTTTAGACATACCAGTTCTATATGTCATATTAGTATCAATTTATATGAATGGATTGGCTAATCTCAAAAATAGTAGATACGGGCATCAAAATGCTGCCAACCCCATCTGTTTTCCTCTATCATGTTAACTACATTTTTTCTATGGTCTTTTGGATACTTTTGATTACAGAAATTTTTGACTTGCATTAATGGACTTAAATTTAGGAAAATGTGTTGGTGTTTCTTTGCAACAAGATGCTTAATCTAATTTGATAACCTCCATTGGGAATCTTCTAAAATTGAACAGTGTATTTATAAAGACTAGAATCTCAATACTTGATGCCCTACAAAACAGAGTTGACGTTCATTCCGGATTTATATTTTCAAAAATTCCTTTGGGCGAAGGTTTGCGTTCAATTAAACGCTTTATAATTTTTTATAAAATTGGAGGGTTTAAAAGGCAAAAGCTATGGCCTGAATTTTACCGGCGCTCAAGAGTGCGGGTTTGGAGGTGGGTCTACTGCCAAAATCGCAAAGATTGACAGCGGGTCGGTATCCCGCTATAAGCCCGCCTTCTTGTCAGTTTCCCAAGTGTCGGGTCTGTCATCCCTGAACGGACCCGACACCAAGTGGCGTGTCAGCCAATTTAGATACCTAAAAGCTTGTTAAAAGGTAGTTAAGCACCATTTTTCCATGTACTTACCATTTTACCAGGTTTTTAACGAGGTTCCCGGAGAGCGGGTACCACGTCAGGTAAGTATGTGGTGTTCTCACTGACTGTGGATTGCTGTGAATAGGTGACAGCTGCAAAAGTGGTATAAAACCTACCATTTCACAGCTGTTCATTTCCCAATTTTAGAAGCTGGAGCCTTCATGATTTTGAACCCATTTTTGAGCTTTATGCAGTTTGGAAGTGTTTGGAGTAAACTCTCTATCCACTGTCACCTCCTTGGAGCAAGCTCTCTCACCACTGACAGATTGCTTCTGTCATCTCAACTCCAGCTGCCACCTATTTCAGCAGCATCAGTGCCCTTGAAAAAATCTCACCTTGGTCCTTTGAATCCCTCCACGATCAGCCCCAACACCAACATCACCAGGCACACCAACACCAACCTTCTCCGCAATCAACTGATGCTGCACAGGACATCAGCACCCGGCTATGTTGCTGCGCGGAATGCCAGCAATGGCCTCACCATGGCCAGATTTACTTCACTTGACGCTGTACACCCTGGCTGCCACATGATGCGCCAGGTTGGCACCACCCCACACCAGCACCATAAAGCATCCCTACAAAGTCCGAGCCATTCCTTTCACACATCACCATTGCCGGGGTGGTGGGGGGCGGGGGGTACCCTTATGTCTCACCATTCACTGCAACTCACTAAGCCACTGCCAGAAGTGCACACAAATCTATCCCAGAACGCAGCGTTGAAAATAAAGATTTCAATGTTTGACAGCACATTACCAGAAACTTCACATGAACATTGGCTAAACCACCCAAGTGCCTACCCTTGTGTGTTGTTAGTTGGTATGCTTGCTGTAGGATGAGGGTGAATGGCTAGTGAGATGGGGAAGTGATAATGTAAATAGAGAGGGATGGGTGGAGGTGCAAGGTAAGTTGGTGCGAGTAAAGATGTGCAGGAGTAGGGTAGGGAAGGCAGAGTGATGGGGATGTGATGAGTGGCACAGCTGGATGAGGTTCAGTGTGGCTTTGCAGTAACGTTTCGTGATCTACTGAGATCATTGAAAGGTTTGCGCCATTGCAGCCTGGTCCTCCTGACGACATCCCTGCTTGTGCCCTCCTGTGCAATGTGCAACCAGGCTGCGCTGATCTCTTGGGGAGGTCACTTCCGCCCACCGGAAGGGAAGAGAACCTCCCTGCGTGCTGTGACCCCTTCCATAAACATATGGAGGGAGTCATGGGAGAGCCTTGCACCTTTGTGCAGTGCTTGTCAGTGTTTGCAGCACCTCAATGCTGCAGAACACCGACAGCACAAATGTCAAAACCAATGTGGACATGGTCCCTTTAAGGAAACCAGCTGATGATGCATCATCAAATGACATCATCAGACCTGCTTCCTTTTATTTGGCCAGGAACCTTGCAGGGCAGGCTTAACAAGACCAATCAACGGAAAATTCTTCTCAGAGCGGGATGGAGCTACCTCGGCCGCACTGAGCCCGCCCCTATATGTGGCAAAATTTGTAATGATGCGCATGGAATTTAATTGGAGTACTTCATGATTAGCAGGATCTTCAGCTAATGCAAATACAGTTAGCAATCAAGTTAATTACCAATAAGTCTCATGACGCCTGCAACCGTGGCATCCTGAATGTGAAGAACATTTTTATGTCCTTTTCTGCGTTTCATCCACTTATCCATTACAGGCCATACCTCTTTCCTAAAAAAAATATAAGACCATAGCACCAATTAACCACCATCAAGAAAGGAAAATGCACACTATAAACTTTCCAGTGAAAAGATGAACAGCATTGTACGGGGAAATACTATCAAAGAGAAGCACTTAACTTCTTACATGTCTGACATTTCACTGAACTGGAAGCAAAGTGGATGTACTTAGTTATATCATGCAAAGGGATATTTTACAGCAGTGTGCCCACTAGCTGCTGTTAATTTCCTTATGGTCGTTTTAGAGGCTGGCTGTTAGCCATATATTTCAATTGAACATCCATTTAAAATGCTAAGTATGAACAATTATTAAAACAAAATTGTCATAGCTTCTGGAGGACTCTGTAGAGCAATGGATTTCCAGGTTGATAGCAAGGCAATGTTCTAAGTGGATTTCAGATAATATGGCTCTCAAGTTGATACTTCTGTGTAATTGCAACCTTGAAAATGCTGCAAAAACATTCAAATTATTAATTAAACTGGCTTGTGCTGGGTACAGCTCTACAGACCTTTGAAGCCCTCGACGCTCACCCAAGGGACCACCAGATATCCAAATGTATGTACGTTCCAGCAAGTGTCACTGAATAGCAATCATAAGTGTGAACCCTGGCTGATTTTTATCCTGTTCTAGCTTGGGGTACTGAGGCTAATTGTAGCACCTAACTGAGATTAGATAACTGCACGGTTCAGTCCCATATGGCTGTTATAAACTAAACCATGGAGCGAGCGGTACCATGTAGTCTTTGCTTTTTCATGGTAGTGAGTGTCATGGCAGAAGCTGATGGGTTGTACGCTGATACATGGTGGTATCCACTTGAAAAAAAATTATGATTACTATGTAATCACTTTGGGCTGGATTTTGATACTGGGGCGGGTTGGGATCATGTCATGCACTTTTCGTGTTATCCACCCGACTGCAATTGGATGTGGGAGATTGATGCGATTTTCACCTAATTGGGCAATTGAGTTCCAGCATGTGGGAACCCATGAACCAATTAGTGTTTTCAGTCTGAAAGTCACCTCTGATGATGTCATCATTGCTGCTGCATTGAAGGTCTGCAAAGACTGCCTGGCCTTTGCTGTGAGAGGACTTGGATGCAAAATGAGCAGCAGCCCTAAGTCTGCTCCCAGATATTTTTGCACCACCACTCCCAGATATGTCCCATCCATCCATTACCACCACTCAGCCAGCCAGCCAAATGTGCTCCCGTCAGGTTTCACATTCGTGGTTCAGAACAGGCGTGCTTCACGTAGAAAAAGGCCTTTCAAACTGGCATAATAGAGGCAATTTAGTGCTTGTTAAGGGCCTTAACAGCCTATCCTGCCTCTTTGAGGCGGGACGGAGTCGGGACCAGCAGACACGATTTAATGAAAATTGTGTGGAGGCGGGATGGAGGCGGGCTTGTGCCCGCCCGCCAGTTTCCGCAATTTTAACCCCCCACATGCCTCCAAACCCACCTCCACGGGTCAATGAAAATCCAGCCCTTTGACTTTCTCAAGTAAGTTGATCACCAGAAAACAAGGCCGGATTGTTCGGGGAGGTGGGTTGCGGGTGGGAGGGGTCCGAGGTGGGTGGGAAACCCGGGAGGCCGGGTTTCCCGCAGGCCCTGCCGATTTTACCGGCAGGGCCGAATTTGAATGGGAGGCCTCGGTTTCCTGCCCGCAGCCAGCCAGCTTGAGAGGCTGGCTGACTGCAGGCGGGTAGGCCTCAGTTGCGAGATCGGTGGGAGCGAGGAAGAGAGGATTGAGGGGTTTGCAGGATTGGCAGGCGATGGGGGGGGGGGGGGGGTGGTCGGAGATCAGCAGGCAAGCGGAGAGCAGGGTGGTAAATCGGGGATTACGGGAGGAATTGGCAGGGGAGCCGAAGGATCGGGGCCGACCTCATCATCATCATCGTTGGTGGTGGTTGGGGGAGGCCTGCGAATGGAGGCCTCGTGGGGGGGTCTCCGATCACAGGGGGTGGGGTTAGGCAGGGACCCTGGATCCAGGAGGTAGGTATAAAGCCACTTACCTCCTGGATGCAGCAGTCCCTGCCTCTGTTTAACTGCCGGATTTCACGAATTGTGAAACCCGTCCCCAGGCAGTGAAATTCAAAATGGAGAGGAAAATAGAGGCTTCTAGCCTCGTAAAAATATTTAAATTAAGGTAACGCCCCCTGGGAGCGGGTTGGTCGCCCGCCCCCGGGAAAACCGGAAGTGGGCGGGTTGGAGGTGGGATCAGGCCAGGATTCACATTTTTAACAATTTAACTGCCCCCATGCTCCAAACCCACCCGAGTTTTATGCGAAAATTCCGGCCTAAGAGTCGGCGTATGTTAGAATTAATTAAAACAGTTATATGGCTATTTGAAATCAATAGTATTTTGTTAGTTTTCCATGTCTTGGAGCTCATTAGTCACAGCATATCTGTGAAGTACCTTATGAAGCAGTCATGTGTCCATGTCCACTGCTGTTGGGAACACAACAGATCGATGGCGTAAATCAGCTCCCACATATCACCGTTGAAATCCATTCCGTATTCATTACTGGTTTGGAATCTTACTTTAGGACTCTGCTGCATTGCTATAAGGAAACTCGAAACCAAACAACTTACGTCCAGAGGTGGATTCTAGAAATCAAACATTTAAATACAAAAAATTAAACATTTCCAGTATTTTGAATATATAGCTTAATTCATATATGGAAATTGGGTGATGTAGTGGACTAGCTCACTATCCTTTCACCTCTGGAACTTGGGATTGAAATCAGATAAACAGGTTGGGTAAAATTTTCCCTCTCTGATGCGATGATGCCCAAAAGCCATTTGTGGCTTTCCTCTGCTTCAATTATCCCAATAAAGACTGGGATACTAACAGTGCAAAGGGCAAAGAGGGGAAGGAATTCTTGAAATGTGTACAAGAGGACTTCCTTGATCAATGTGTTTCCAGCCCAACGAGGAAGGAAGCAGTGCTGGATATAGTTCTGGGGAATGAAGTGAGGCAAGTGGAGCATGTTTCAGTGGGAGAGCATTTGGGGAACAGTGATCATAATATCATCAGGTTTAGAATAGTTATGGAAAAGGACAAGGTACAATCAAACTTAAAAATACTTAACTGGAGGAGAGCTAACTTCAGTGAGTTGAAAAGGGCTCTGGCCCAGGTGGATTGGGATCAAAAATTGGTCGGCATAACAGTAATTGAACAACAGGGGGCCTTCAAAGAGGAGATGATTTGGGTACAGAGTAGACACATTCCTATGAGGAGAAAGGAAGGGCATCCAAAGCTAGAGCTCCCTGGATGACCAAGGGGCAGAATTTGCGTCGGTATGACGGCGCACTCGGAGTACGCAGTCATACCGCCTTTGAGATGGACAGCACGTTCGGGATTTCGGCATGTGCTTGCGCATGAGTAAAATTCCGAACTTGTGACCTGTCAAGTTCCGACTAGACAGATCTTCCGCTCAGACTGTGAAATCCTTATTGCTGGCGCAGTGTTGGGCTAATTGCCCACCAATTATGCAGTAAAATTTTATGGCTGGTGCAAACAGGTGCAGGAGCGCAAGGGGAGGGGGGATATGCAGCAGCTTGAAATATACACCTCTCATGGTAAAAAATCTTCAAAATAAATATCTATATCCACCGACCTATCTCCTGATCTCAACACAACTCTACCAAGAATGAGAGACTAATTTATTTATTAATTTACCAGGGTGAGTGAGACTAAAAATTCATGAATGGGCATCGGAGATTTCTGTTCCCCGATTGGAGCACCGTCCCACGTGATCCCAGGTACACTTACGTATACGGTGCACCCCTGGTATCCCGTGGGCCACTTCGCTGCGCTCGACTCCGCAGCGAAACAATGCAAGTTTTTGGAAAGAGGCCTCGCACCAGGTAAGTGCGGATTTCTTTGAGGTCAGTGGCATACTCCTTAGTTATGCCGACGACCGCAATTTCAGGGCCATAAATTTTAAAATGAGACAGAAAAAGGGAGGCTTGTGAAAATTGTATGGTTCATAATAAAATAGAGAACCAAGCTGAACACAGAATGTACAGAGGAGATCTAAAAAAGTGAATAAAAGGGGCAGAGAGAGAGTATGAGAATAGATTAGCGGCTAACAGAAATGGAGACCCAAAAGTCTTTTATAAACACATAAATAGTAAAATGGTAGTCAAAGGAAGGGTGGGGCCGATTAGGGACCAAAAAAGAGATCTTCTTGTGGAGGCACAGAGCATGGCTGAGGTACAAAATGTGTATTTTGCATCTGTCTTTACGAGAAAAGAGGGTGCTGCCAATGTAGCAATAAATAGGAGGCAGCAGTGATTTTGGATAGGATAAAAATAGATAAAGAGGAGGTACTTAGAAGATTGGCTGTCCTCAAAGTGGAAAAGTCACCCGGTCTGGATGGGATGCATCCTAGGTTACTGAGAGAAGTAAGGGTGGAAATCGTGGAGGCTCTGGCCACAATCTACCAATCCTCCTTGGATATGGGGGTGGTGCCAGAGGACTGGAGGATTACAAATGTTGCACCACTGTTTAAAAAAAAGGGGGAGACATAAACCCAGCAACTACCGGCCAGTCAGCCTAACTTTGATGGTGAGGAAACCTTTAGAGACAATAATGTGGGACAAAATTAATTGGCATTTAGAAAAGCATGGGCTAATCCATGAAAGTCAGCATGGATTTGATAAAGGCAAATCGTGTTTGACTAACTTGATCGAGTTCTTTGAGGAAGTAACAGAAAGAGTTGATGAGGGTAGTGCAGTTGATGTTGTGTATTTGGATTTTCAAAAGGCGTTTGACAAAGTACCACATAACAGACTTGTTAACAATACAACAGCCCATGGGATTAAAGGGACAGTGGCAGCATGGATACAACATTGGCTAAGGGACAGAAAGCAGAGCTAGTGGTGAATGGTTGTTTCTCAGGCTAGAGGGAAGTATACAGTAGTGTTCCCCAGTGGTCAGTATTAGGACCACAGCTCTTTTTGATATATATTAATGAACAGAACTTGGGTATATAGGGCATAATTACAAGTTTGCAGATGATACAAAGCTCAGAAATGTAGTAAACAATGAGATGCAGAGAAGTGTGAAGTGATACATTTTGGTAGGAAGAATGAGAGGCAATATGAAGAATGAGAGGCAATATGAACTAAATGATACAATTTTAAAGGGGGTGCAGGAACAGAGAGACCTTTGAAGGCAGCAGGACAAGTTGAGAAGGCTGTTAAAAAAACATATGGGATCCTTGGCTTTATTAATAGAGGATGAGAGTAAAAAAGGCAAGGAAGTTATGCTAAACCTTTATAAAACACGGGTTAGGCCTCAGCTGGAGTATTGTGTTCAATTCTGGGCACCACACTTTAGGAAGGATGTCAAGGCCTTGGAGAGGGTGCAGAAGAGATTTACTAGAATGGTACCAGTGATGAGGGACTTCAGTTATGTGGAGACTGGAGAAGCTGGGGTTGTTCTCCTTAGAGCAGAGAAGGTTAAGAGGAGATCTGATAGAGGTGTTCAAAATTATGAATGGTTTATATAGAGTAAATAAAGAGAAACTGTTTCCAGTGGCAGAAGTGTCGGAAACCAGAGGACACAGATTTAAGGTGATTGGCAAAAGAACCAGAGGTAACATGAGGAAACTTTTTAAATGCAGCGAGTTGCTGTGATCTGGAATGCACTACCTGAAAGGGTGGTGCAAGCAAATTCAATAGCAACATTCAAAAGAGAATTGGATAAATACTTGAAGGGAAAAAAATTACAGGAAACATGAGGAAAGAGCAGGGGAGTGAGATTAATTGGATAGCTCTATCAAAGAGTCGGCACGGTCAAAATGGGCCAAATAGCTTCCTTCTGTGCTGTATCATTCTAGGAACCACCTGCAGCCCTTGGGAGGTTTGCTGCTATGTGTGCTTCTGGGCAAACATTCTTGGCCTGCCCAACTGTTGAATGTTAACCAAGGTGGGATTATGGCCCTCAATAAAACATCAACAACACTGTTCTGATTGCTGCAACAGCCTTACATAAAATAAATTTGACCAGTCTCAACATAGTTTCCAGTTCATAATACCTACAGCATAAAGCTACCGAGAATGTAGTGTCAATTAGGACTCAACCACACTGTAGCGCTCATACCCCTCTCTATAATGGTCAGAGCAGAGAATGTTCCTGCACAGAATCACATTCAGCTCTCCAACCTTAACTCATCTTCCCTGACCTTCACCAAAATTATTTGAGCACTACACCCTTGCTGACTGACTCCTGAAACTTTCCAGGAATGCAGATGTTCAACGAGAAAATCGTATCTCTGTATCCTTCCAATGAAATACACCTGATGTTATACAAGCCAAACCAGTCATTCTAAACTTACCTACCATGTCCCCAACCCTCACAGACTGTAATGTAGACCTGAATATTTCCTTCTCCCCCATCCTGTTGATAGCAGAACATGCCCCCAACATGTTTGGCATCCTTACACCTAAACAGTTTCCTCCATGTGACCTGTATAACTCCTTGTAAGATCGAATTGTGCCCCGCCCCACCCAAATTGAAATTAGGCCCTGACCCGCCAACCTTTCATCCCATCGAGATTGAAATCCAGCCCCAAGTAGTACCCACTTCCCCAGCCAAACTGACAACAAATTTCATCCCCAACAAATTAGTTCCCCTTAGTGAAATAGCTATCCTGCCCATAATTACTCCTTCCTGCAATGCAATGCGGCCCGACACCTTAGACAATACTATTCACACCCCTCAATACTGGTACCAAAATGCAACCTGTACCCAAACCGCACAACCTCCCCATCCCTCTCCACCGACCCAGTTTTGCCTTCCTTCTCTCCTCACTTTGCTCCACCTTCTCCCTCCCCCAACCATCCCCAGTGCTAAAGCTTTCTCCATAATCTCTTCCAGCCACCAGTGTCACAGCCCTTCAGTAATAACCTGCCTTTAACCCCACTTGACTTGAGGAGTCCACTTAATCTCGATTCCGTGTGCAATGGCAGCCCTGGCAAGATGGTAGTTTTATACTGCTGAAAGTGAATCTATACGATAAAAAGTCTCGCATCTAGCGCACGTCTGTCACACTTCAAAGTGTCTCAATTTGTCACAGATGAGAAACAATTGTTTTTTGAACAGAAAAAGGGAAAACACCAACCATTACATAATGGAATCTTCTCACCTGAAGCCAGAAATTTATAAGCAGTTACAACTGCTGTCTGATTGACCTCAGGAAGTAACAAGGAGCTACAATTACTGAGACTTGTCCACATATGCCCCTTCCCCCAGGGAACACTCGAGTAGGTCAGATTTTTTTTATTCGTTTATGGGATGTGGGCGTTGCTGGCAAGGCCAGCATTTATTTCCCATCCCTAATTGCCCTCGAGAAGGTGGTGATGAGCCGCCGCATGAACCGCTGCAGTCCATGTGGTGAAGGTACTCCCACAGTGCTGTTAGGTAGGGAATTCCAGGATTTTGACCCAGCGATGATGAAGGATCAGCGATATACTTTTAAATCAGGATGGTGTGTGACTTGGAGGGGAACTTGGATGGTGTTCCCATGCGCCTGCTGCCTTGTCCTTCTAGGTGGAAGAGGTCACGGGTTTGAGAGGTGCTGCCGAAGAAGCCTTGGCGAGTTGCTGCAGTGCATCTTGCAGATGGTACACACTGCAGCCACGGTACGCCGGTCGTGGAGGGAGTGAATGTTTAAGGTGGTGGATGGAGTGCCAATTAAGCGGGCTGCTTTGTCCTGGATGGTGTCGAGCTTTTTGAGTGTTGTTGGAGCTGCACACATCCAGGCAAGTGGAGAGTATTCCATCACACTCCTTACCTGTGCCTTGTAGATGGTGGAAAGGCTTTGGGGAGTCAGGAGGTGAGACACTCGCCGCAGAATACCCAGCCTCTGACCTGCTCTTGTTGCCACAGTATTTATGTGGCTGGTCCAGTTAAGTTTCTGGTCAATGGTGACCCCCAGGATGTTGATGCTGTTGAATGTCAAGGGGAGGTGGTTAGACTCTCGCTTGTTGGAGATAGTCATTGCCTGGCACTTCTGTGGCGCAAATGTTACCTGCCACAAGCCCAAGCCTGTACGTCGTCCAGGTCTTGTTGCATGCGGGCATGGACTGCTTCAAAATCTGAGGAGTTGTGAATGGCGCTGAACACTGTGCAGTCATCAGCGAACATCCCCATTTCTGACCTTACGTTGGAAGGAAGGTCATTGATGAAGCAGCTGGAGATGGTTGGGCCTAGGACACTGCCCTGAGGAACTCCTGCAGCGATGTCCTGGGGCTGTGATGACTGACCTTCAACCACCACAACCATCTTCCTTTGTGCTCGGTATGACTCCAGCCAGTGGAGTGTTTCCGCCTCCGATTCCATTGACTTCAGTTTTACTTGGGCTCCTTGATGCCACACTCGGTCAAATGCTGCCTTGAGGTCAAGGGCAGTCACTCTCACCTCACCTCTGGAATACAGCTCCTTTGTCCATGTTTGGACTAAGGCTGTAATGAGGTCGGGATCCGAGTGGTCTTGGCATCAGTGAGCAGGTTTTTGGTGAGTAAGTGCCGCTTGATAGCACTGTCGACAACACCGTCCATCACTTTGCTGATGATTGAGAGTGGACTGATGGGGCGGCAATTGGCCAGGTTAGATTTGTCCTGCTTTTTGTGGACAGGACATACCCGGGCAGTTTTCCACATTATCAGATAGATGCCAGTGTTGTAGCTGTACTGGAACAGCTTGGCTAGAGGTGCGGCTAGGTCTGGAGCACAAGCCTTCAGCACGATAGCCGGGATGTTGTCGGGGCCCATAGCCTTTCCAGTGCGCTCAGCTGTTTCTTGATATCATGGGGAGTGAATCGAATTGGCTGAAGACTGGCTTCTGTGATGGTGGGAACCTCAGGAGTCGGCTGATATGGATCATCCACTCGGCACTTCTGGGTGAAGATGGTTGCAAACGCTTCAGCCTTGTCTTTTGCACTCACGTGCTGGGCTCCACCATCACTGAGAATGGGGATATTCATAGAGCCTTCTCCTCCCGTTAGTTATTTAATGGTCCACCACCATTCACGACTGGATGTGCAAGGCTGCAGAGCTTTGACCTGATCCGTTGATTGTGGGATCGCTTAGCCCTGTCTATAGCATGCTGCTTCCGCTTTTTAGCATGCATGTAGTCCTGTGTTGCAGCTTCCCCAGGTTGGCACCTCCTTTTTAGGTAAGCCTGGTGCTGCTCCTGGCATGCTCTTCTACACTCCTCATTGAACCAGGGTTGGTCCCCTGGCTTGATGGTAATGGTAGAGTGAGGGATATGCCGGGCTATGAGGTTACAGTCTGTGGTGGAATACAATTCTTCTGCTACTGCTGTTAGCCCACAGCGCCTCATGGATGCCCAGTTTTGAGCTGCTAGACCTGTTCTGAATCTATCCCATTTAGCACGGTAGTAGTGCCACACAACATGATGGAGGGTGTCCTCAGTGTGAAGACAGGACTTTTTCTCCACAATGACTGTGTGGTGGTCACTGCTACCAATACTGTCATTGACAGATGCATCTGCGACAGGTAAATTGGTGAGGACGAGGTCAAGTAGGTTTTTCTCTCGTGTTGGTTCTCTCACCACCTGTCGCAGGCCCAGACTGGCAGTTATGTCCTTCAGGACTCGGTCAGCAGTGGTGCTACCGAGCCACTCTTGGTGATGGACATTGAAGTCCCCCACCCAGAGTACATTCTGTGCCCTTGCTACTCTCAGTGCTTCTTCCAAGTGGTGTTCAACATGGAGGAGTACTGATTCATCAGCTGAGGGAGGGCAGTAGGTGGTAATCAGCAGGAGGTTTCCTTGCCCATACTTGACCTGAAGCCATGAGACTTCATGGGGTCCAGCATCAATGTTGAGGACTCCCAGGGCCACTCCTTCCCGACTGTATACCACTGTGCCGCCACCCCTGGTGGGTCTGTCCTGCCGGTGGGACAGGACATACCCAGGGATGGTGATGGAGGAGTTTGGGACATTGGCTGAAAGGTATGATTCTGTGAGTATGACTATGTTAGGCTGTTGCTTGACTAGTCTGTGAGACAGCTCTCCCAATTTTGGCACAAGTCCCCAGATGTTGGTGAGGACGACTTTGCAGGGTCGACTGGGCTGGGTGTGCCATTGCCGTGTCCGTAGCCATTGCGGTGGTCCATCCGGTTTCATTCTTATTATTGTGTTTCGTAGCGGTTAGTTACAACTGAGTGGCTTGCTAGGCCATTTCAGAGGGCAGTTAAGAGTCAACCACATTGCTGTGGGTCTGGAGTCACATATAGGCTAGACCAGGTAAGGACGGCAGATTTCCTTTCCTAAAAGGACATTAGTGAACCAGATGGGATTTTACGACAATCCGATAGTTCCATTGTTACCATTACCAGCTTTTTATTCCAGATTTATTTAATTAATTAATTAATTTAATTCACTGAATTTAAATTCCCCAGCTGTTTTGATTTGAACTCACGTCTCTGGATCATTAGTCCAGGCCTCTGGATTACTAGCCCAGTGACATTACCACTACGCTACCGTTCCCTAGCAGCTAAATGTGCTGCAGACCCCAGGCTACAAATGAGGGAGGTCTGTAATTTTTCTTTTGCATTTTTAATTACCATACTGTTGGTGACCAATTTGGAATATTTGTTATTCTGCCTTCGACAATATCTTAGCAAAGAACATTACTCCTTTAAATAGAGTGGAATTCTGTTACGCAGCAGGTCAGGATACACTAAAGGAAGTTGGACATAACATGACAATTTTTTCACTGCTGACATTGAAAGCAGCAAAACTATGGCTTTACAACAGCCTGCAGCTAATGTGATATTACCTTTTAGTTTCCTACATCAAAACTACAAATGAGATATGTGTCTACTTATCTGACTGATAAATTCATTGGTAAACATGTTTTCTCATGTTAAAAACACAGAAGGAAAGTGCTACTGTGAAATGTGGAAGATTCTGGCTACTAATAGCAAACCAAAGAAAGATTTTCACAATGCAATATCAGACTGAAAATGTAATAAAGAGACAGTACCTTCTCCCAGTTGAGGTACGCGCTCAAACAATTCAGAACGTCTCCTTTGGCACGTTGCTTGGCAACAGCTTGCATAGCTTTATTAACTGGTCCTTGCATAGAAAATATGTTCTGCCAAACACTTATGATGAGCAACAACAGTTTGCTTGAATCTGGAAAGTCTGGAAAAACAGTATTACCAAATAGTAAGGTTGGTGTATGCTGTAAGCAGGACAGTATAAATCTATGACCTGCACACTTACACGACATGTGGAATTGCAATAAAAAAAATTCAGATGAGATGAATCAAAACTGAACTACGCACCAAGCAGAATTTAGTGTTGCAAGACATTCAGAAAAGCAGAATTTTAGACATCAGCTTCATACCTTACGAAAGAGTAATTCCAGTTGAATAAAAACATTGCATGTTTCTTCCTTACAAATTGTTTCTGATAGTGTTTGAAATACACTGGAGTCTCAATATATCAAAGTCTGAGGTACCTGGCAAAAACCTCAAAATATCAAAAATTTCCACTTCTGGTCTAGACTCACTCATCATTTTGGTCCCTAAACGGCCCCACTCCTTCTCTTACTACCCCGTTTACTATTTATATGCCTATAGAAGACTTTTGGATTCCCTAATACCTCTGTTTAGTCCGTAAACGTGACCCCGAGCTTCTGGTTGCCTGTCACTTTAATTCTCCGCTCACTCCCACTCTGGCCTCTTCGTCCTCGGCCTCTTACACTGTTCCAACGAAGCTCAACGTAAGCTCGAGGAACAACACCTCATCTTTCGATTAGGCACTTTACAGCCTTCTGGACTCAACATCGAGTTCAACAATTTCAGACCATAACCTCTGCCCCTACATTTTTTCCACGTGGCAGCTGTTGATGATTCTGCCATTCCCATTTACACCTCATCTAGACTCATCTTTTGTTTCTTTACTTGTCCTATTACCATCTCCCTTTGCCTTGCACCATCACCCCTGTGTTATTTAATCACTCCTGCCTTCCACCCTATCGCAGACCTTCCCTTTTGTTCTTTCTTCCCCTCCCCCCTTCTCTGCACTTGCACTTGCTTAAAAATCTGTTACATCTCTAACTTTTTCCAGTTCTGACGAAGGGTCATCGACCTGAAACGTTAACTGTTTCTCTCTCCACAGATGATGCCTGACCTGCTGAGTATTTCCAGCATTTCATGTTTTTATTTTAGATTTCCAGCATCCGCAGTATTTTGCTTTTGCTTTATAAAACGCTAGTTCGGCCTCAACTAGAGTATTGTGTCCAATTCTGGGCACCGCACTTTAGGAAGGATGAGAAGGCCTTAGAGAGGGTGCAGCAAAGAGTTACAAGAATGCTTCCAGGGATCAGGGACTTCAGTTACGTGGATAGACTGGAGAAGCTGGGGTTGTTCTCCTTAGAGCAGAGAAGGTTGAGAGGAGATTTGATAGAGGTGTTCAAAATCATGTGGGGTCTAGATAGAGTAGAGAGAGAGAAACTGTTCCCATTGGTGGAAGGCTCGAGAACCAGAGGACACAGATTTAAGGTAATTGGCAGAAGAACCAAAGGCGACCTGAGGAAAAACTTTTTTACGCAGCGAGTGATTATGATCTAGAATGCACTCCCTGAAAGGGTGGTGAAGGCAGACTCAATTGCGGCTTTCAGAAGGGAATAGGATAAGTACCTGAAGGAAAAAAATTTGCAGGGCTACAGGGAAAGGGCTGTGGAGTGGGGACTAGCTGAAGTGCTCTTGCAGAGAGCTGGCACAGGCTCGACGGGCCGAATGGCCTCCTTCTGTGCTGTAACCATTCTATGATTCTATCTGCACTCGTAGGTTGCTTGTATTTGCTACAGGGAAAGGTATTTAGTATTCATGAATCTCACCTAACATCAATGTTGTCGCAGCGTCGTACTCTGACTTCAGTCTCTTGCTCTCCATTCTCCGACTCCTTGCCAGCGTACAATATGCCATCCTCCCCTGTCTGACTCTACGCAGCATAGGAAGAGTCAGTGTGATACTGGGAGTTTGAACAGTTAGTGCTATGCTATCCTGCTGGGTTTGCACTAGATTCATCTGTTTGAATTTGCAGGGGCCCAGTAACGTAGGAAACATCTGCTCTCAACGTTGCTTCTTCACAAGTGGATTTTAGAACACACACTGACCAGCAAAGAGGGAAGATCAGCAGACCGGCACTGGAGTGGACGTCTGACTAGGTTTAGGGCTATAGTTATTGTACTGAGCTTTCAGGCAGTCCGAGAAAGTGGGACACAACGCCACAGTAGAGAGGTGAGGGGGAATACTGAAGTAAAATTCAATGCAATTTAATCATAGGGACCAGAACATGCCAAAACTTCGATATATGAAGACATTGATATATTAAAGACTCCAATATAAGACATGTCCTGCAATGTGACTGGTGGTTATAAACTAAGGCAATGAAAGAAACAATCCTATTTCAGTTTGAAAGAAAAAAAAACTGAGTATCCTGAAGTTCTGCACTTCACTTTTTTTTTAAATATATTCAATAAAAAGCATTTCTAAGCATGGATTCACTTTTAAAATCTTTTCTTTCCCCCAACACACATTCAAGTAATGTAAATAATGTAAAGGGAGGAGGCGGAGAGAGACCATATGCATCCCTGTGAAGGGGTGCAAAGAGAAAATTTGCAGATTTATGGTCTTTGCAGATTGACTGCAGCCTTTCCTCTAGATGATAAAAGTTTCTGTAAATACTAAATGGTGGAGGGGAGGGTATAAAGGGAGGGCCACGATTCTGAAACTCTTGCAATCCCCTGCCCTATTCTACCTGGAATACAGAGCTATGAATTTTCCCTAATCTCCAATACAAATTAAAACTGTATTCAAAATAGCCCTAATAACCCTAGTTAATAGGAATAGGGTTAATGGGCTCAAACTAAAATGTATTTAATAAGGAAAGATTTTACTTACTGAGGGGGGGGATCTGATTAATGCCACCAATTAGAATTTCACTAGGGCATCCAAAATAACATATTCCATTAGTTCATTTTGCAATTCAGATGGTTCAGCTTCTTACCTTCCTTTAAGATACTGTAGGAAAGGAGACGAGCTCTTTCAAGATCTCCTTGTTGTCGGCAGATTGCAACATAAACTCGAGAAAGTGCCTGAAGACAGTTACCATCAAGGGTCATTTTCTCAGCCTTCAGCTTCTTGATGATAGCCATCAGTAAAGCTTCTTTTAAAACCTGCCATTAAAGAAACAAGTGAAGAGATTACTACATTAACAGCTATGACATTTTACTACATTAACAGCTATGACATTTTACATAGAATCTACACCACAGAAACAGGTCATTCGGCCCAACTGGTCTATGCCGTTGTTTATACTGCACAAGAGCCTCCTCTCACTCTAATTATCTCTGGGTCAGAATCAAAACCATGCAATCTAACCCAGCAATAGGACAATCAGCAAGCATGATCAAATCATGGCATCTCGCCCACCTAAAATGAAAATCTAGCCTTGACCGCCCCAAAACAGGAAATTTGGAACCTCTGCCACTCCCACGGAATAAAATTGGACCTGCTCCCCTCCACACTACAAATAATTGTGACCCACTGCTCCCCCCACCCCAACGAACTTGCAAGAAAACTTGTGCTGTAACCACCACAGAAAAAACAACCTGACCTTGAACCACCCCTGTGCGCGCACATCTTCTGACCCCACCCAAATAAAAAAATCTTCTGGCTTGGTACCCACTCCGACACAGAGAAGAAAATTAAGACTAATGCTCTTCTAACGAGAACAAAATTGGGCTTGGACTATTATTTCGTCCCCCCAACATGTGCATAATAATAATTTCCATTACCAACCGTCCCAATAGGAAAATCACCCCCGTGGATAGAAGGGCTAGCTCACCCCTGCCTTTGATTTCCCCTCCCCATTCCCTGTCCGCCTCCTCCTCCTATCCCCACTTATCCTGCGCCCACACCCACCTGCCTCGCCTCCTCATTTACCCGCCTGTTTTCTTCCTCTTCCCGGTCCACCTCCCACACCCCTCCTCTTACCCTGTTCTCCTCCTTCGCCCATATGCCTCCTCACCCACCTCCTTCCCCTGTCCAGTTACTCCCTCTATCCTCTAACCACGCTTGCCTTGAATACTGCACTTGGTCTTGACCGGTGTGCAATGCCATGGGAGTTCAACTAGTAGCTCAATAATTTGTGTCACATAATTGGTTGAAGTGGATTGTTAACCTAACCCACACCATTTTAATCTACGTCAAAGGCACCCATTATCTCCCTCCCCAAAGATGTGGAGTCAGTGGTATGTTCCAAAGGTGATGCTTGCCTTCTGGTAATTTACTCAAGTGACACATATTCACGTGAGCAGTGGCAGACTTTTCAACTACAACCTGCCGTCCACACACATTTAGACCAGGAATTGCTGGGAATAGAAATCTAGAGCTTCCAACAGGATAATACAAAAAGCAGTCTTTCTTCTGATTTATTTTCCAACCTTTGAACCAGGGAATTTTTTTTGCCAGGTTACAGCATGTTGTCCCTATGCCATCCAGAGATTGGTACAAGACCCACCTCAGCAGTAATGTAGCCAATCTTAATATATGCGCTCACTTCCTTCACAAGAGTCCACATGGCCAATCATTGCAATATTAACATGGATTTTCTCTTTGTCCTTAGGGGCAATGCTCAGGTAAACTAAAATAAAGAAGCATGAAATGGATGCAATGCCACAATGTAAACATCCAGCACAGCCCTATTGACGAGAATGGGATTTCAACCCTTGCGAGAACAGCATCATGGATTAGTAACCCATCTTCTTAAGCACTTGGCCACCTCACTACAAAAAGGAAATATCCTGCCCTAATGATGATTCGCTCCCAACCTGGACTATGTGCATATTATTTTTTGAGAGAACATGGGGTAGTAATTCATTATAGCCAAGAAATGGGCAGTGTTTAGACTAGAATTGGTTAAGTAGCGCCACCTGCAAATAGTCTAGAATGCACGCAAAATTCGTGCACGCTCCTCATTAAAATGATTGCAGTCATGATTCTAGTCTAAAAACCCAAGCTCATTGGCGTTACACGGAAAAGCTGAACCAATACTGGGGGGAGTCTAACTGCAAGTCAAGATTGCCACAGGCTTTTTTCACTACTTAAAGGGGAGGTTCATTGATGCTGCAGCACCTCATTCTCAGCATTGTTGGGTGTGCAGCTGCCCCAACAATCCTAAGAAGCAGAAGGATCAGATACTAACAAATCGTGATGGCAGATCGTCGCCCCAGGGAGGCTTTGGTTTTCGCAGTCGAGAGAAGGCGGGCGGTCCTGTACCCGACAACTGGCAGGAGGCCCTCGCCACAAGTCTGCTGGACTACGTGGAGGGAGGTGGCACAACACGTGACGGGCAGCACTGTGGTTCTCAGGACCCACACACAGTGCAGGAAGCGGTTTAACGACCTCACAAGGATGGTCAGGGTGAGTGAAGGCTTCAACAAATGCTACATACCACCATCTGTACCACAAGCTTCACACACTGCTCAATGCAACACACCCCCAGCACTCACCCACCAACAATCTCTACTTAGCAATACTCACACCCACATCTCACACCTTGCACACAATGACAGCTATTCAACTATGACAGGCATATCACCCAAACACATTGCTCCACACTCACTCACACACTTTCCTTTCTCTTGCAGGCCAAGGTGGCTCACAACCGGAGGGAGCAGGAGTGGACAGGCGGGGGCCAAGCCCACACTGAACAGCTGAGAAGTAGAGTGCTGGACATCATTGGGCGTCAGGTTGTGGGCACCGTAGCCACCAGGGACGTTGATCCCTTGGGGACAACAATGGTATGTTCATTCCTACTCCTTCTCACATCCCACTTCCCCCTCAGCCCACAATCGTTTCTCACTTTCAAGCTACTCATGCAGTATGCATGCATTTCTGCTTTCCTGCCCCCCTCCCCTCACCATAACCCGACTCTTGTGCCTTTCTGCTTTCAGATAATCAGCAAGCACCTGAGCAGCCTGTCCCTGAGGACACCACAGAGAGCGAGCGGGGAGAAGAGGTGGAGGAAGAAGACACCACGTCACTGCATCTGTCACTCGCAGACACCAACTCAGATGCTGGCACTATTCGTTCTTTAGATGCTAGTGTAGTGGCAGGATCTGCACAGGGTGAGGCACCGGGGACGAGTGGGTTGCAGCAAGGCCAGGGGGAAAGGGTAGCTCGGGGGCCAGCTCCCCGGAGGGCGAGTTCACAGGTGAGTTCTGCTCCTCAGGACTCAGATGAGGACCTCGATGGGGAGGACTTTAGAAGAAAGATGATGGGCATGCACATGGAAATGATAGGTGCAATGGCAAGGCTGCCAGAGAGCTTCTCGGCAATGGCAAGGAGCATGAAGGAGTCCGCCTCCAACATTGCACAAGGCTCTGCGCGGAGCATGGAGCCCATCATTTCCAGTCTGCAAATGATGGTACTCTTCCAGACAGACCATGGCGACCCAGACGTGATGGTGCGCATGATGAGCGATGTCGCAGCTTCCATTGCAGCACAGGCAGGAGCGACCCAACGTCTTAGTGCTGCAGCGGAAGCTCAGACTGCTCTCATGCAGTCTCAGCATGATGCCACCCAAGATCTGACTGCTGCGATTGTGGCTGGGTCTACCACCGTCGACCGGGGCTTTCACGGTGTCGCAGCAGGCCAGCAATCTGTGCTCCAACAGATTGCTCGGAATGCGGAGGTGCCGTCCCGGGAGAGTGGCAGTGGGTCAGGAACCTGCTGTCCTCTCAGGATGGGAGCATTCCTGCTCCCATCAGAGCCACTCCGCCATTGCCCTCGTCGCTGCCCGTTATCCAGCCAGCCCAGACTGCTGCCGCATATGCTGAGGTGGTGCAGTCTACAGCCGGGCCTTCTAGGTCCAGAGCTGGTCGAGGTCATCCTGCAAGGCCATCTGAAGTCTCCTGCACGGAAACTCAACAGCCTTCCACCAGCCGTGCTGCAGCCACTGGGGGTGCACTGCATAGGAGCTCTAGAGTAGGACAAGGCACACAAACGACAGGCACTAAGGGATTGCACAAGGGTGATTAGTTAATAGTGTTGATGTAATATGTGTGATATGTGTACAGATAAATTTATTAATTGTGTTTGGAATCTTTTGTGATTTTGCTCATTTCAGCTTTGCACCCAGGAGGACGCTGTGCTATGGCCTGCGACAGGGACGTTATGATGGGGATGTGGTGAGCAACGGGGATCTGGGGTTCCCTTCATTCGAATCGGAGTCTGATGAGCCAGTCACGGACCGCCCGTCCGGAAGGCCGATTGTCTGGTTGCCTCCTCACTCCCTCCCTCCTGTTTCTCTCGCTCCTCCTCCTCCTGAGGAGGTCCTGCAATCCCTGGTGGCAAGGGCTGGGCCCTCATGATGGCCAAGTTGTGGAACATGCAGCAGACCACCACAAAATGGGACATTCGCTCTGGCGAGTACTGGAGGGCTCCTCCCGAGCGGTCAAGGCAGCGGAACCATTGCTTCAGTAGGTCGATGGTCTGCTCAATGATGTTCCTGGTGGCTCTAATTATATGAGTGCTGAGCACGAGTGTTGGGGTTGCGGAGGAGAGTCATGAGCCAGGTGGAGAGCGGATAGCCCTCGTCTCTGAGCAGCCACCCTCGAGCTAGACGTGGTGGCTGGAAGAGTGCTGGCACACTGGTCTGGCGCAGGATGAAGGCATCGTGGCTGCTGCCAGGATAGCGGGCATTGACATGGAGGGTTCGCTGTGTGTTGTCGCATACCAATTGCACATTAAGTGAGTGGTAGCCTTTGCGGTTACGGAAGATCTCAGGATTGTTATGCAGTGCCCGCAAAGCCACATGGGTGCAGTCGATGATGCCCTGCACCATGGGGAAGCTATCCTGGCAAAGCCACATGCACGCTCGTCCTGCTGCTCTCTGGTGATCGGGAAGCCAATGTAGTCCCTTCTCCTGGTGTAGAGAGCCTCCTTGAATTCCCGGATGCAGCGATGGACGGCGAACTGTGAGATGTTAGCTATGTCTCCTGCTGCAGACCCGAAGGATCCACTGGTGAAAAAATTGAGGGCCACAGTGACCTTGACTGCCACTGGGAGAGCCGTGGTCGCCCTGGTCTGAGGTTGGAGGTCTGGTTGCAGGAGGTGGCAGAGTTCTATGACCACCTCCTTGGTGAAGTGAAGCCTCCTAATACACTGCTCCTTGCTTAATTGAAGGTAGAAGTGCTGTCGGAAGACCCTTGGAGGGAAAGGCCTCCTGTTGAGAGCCCTGATGGCCCTCCTCCTCCCTCTGCGCACATGTTCCCATATTTCTCATTGCCTTCACTCCCTCTGTCGTAGATCCGGGAGGGTGAGGTCGACTGCCAGTACAGCCCCCATGACTTTTAGCGAGTATTTGTAGTTTGAAGCGTTTCAAAAATGAGGGAGTTTTGTCCTTCCCAGAACTCTGATACCAAATAACCTTGAAATGACTAAAGAATACTCTTGCAGTAGCAGGCATTAGCACACAACCACTCAAACTTCAAAACCCAGTCAGGTGCGAGTGATTGGTGACGATCCCTTTAAATAGCGTCGCTGGAACCGGCTTCCTGCTGCTGCACACCACGCAAAGCTGTTGTTGCTTTCTCCAGCCGGTAAGTGCAATGGCCAAAACGAAGTTGGGAGATCGGGCATCAAGTGAGCGATGCACACTCACTGACGTCATGATCGCGATGTCCCTGGCGATCGAGTTTACTGGCAGCGCTACCGGCAAAACGGATATATCAGCTGGCAGTAGAGCTCTGAACGGCGTTTTAACGCCATCTCGTGGCACTAACCACACAAATTTCTCCCCCCCCCTATTTAAATCCTGGAAGCTCCATGCCAGCTACAGGAATTGTATCTCATCTCATCTTTTTCCTGGGATTTCTGTAGCCTTATGGTCTGAACACTGACTTCAACAACTTCAGACCGTAGCTATCTTTTTCAGTTTCTTGGAGGCAGGGATGCACAGTAGGGCCATCATCAGATAGTAGAGGAGGCAGACTGCAGGGATGAACACTTCTCAGAACGCAATTTCTTTGTTTTAAATCCTATGGCTGATTTACAGCATTATTTAATTGTCACTTTGATTTCCTTTGTGCCAGTTTCAAATGTCAAAGTGGTTGGGGGAGTTATAATCTCACTTTTGTTCCTTTAATGTCTATTTATTGCATCATTATGAGCTTCATACTTCCAATACCAATTTTCACCTCTTTCCAGCTTCTCCATAAAAACTATCAATCTGTTATTTCTCTTATTTCCCATCCCAAATCCTCATTTTGGTCTGTTCTGTGAAGGAGCTTGCCTGAGAGTTCAGTTTTGATGAAGGGTACACAGCTAAAATGTTAACCTGCCTTTTCTCTTTACAGATGCCAACACATCTGCTTTGTATTTCCAGCACCTTCTCTTTTTAACTTGTGCTTTTTTTTATACTTCTGTCATCCAAACCCTTTGAATACATGAAAATCTTATGCACACTTCTAGCCACTGAAAATATCCAATTTTCTGACCTAATGCATTTACCATTGCTGCCCTAAATCTCTTATTACTGATGACAGTTTTGAGAAAAACTTGAACTCCTATCTTTATTGCCCAGCTTCTTCCTAATGATAGAAACAGAAGCTTTATAAAGATAATGACATTAGACTAGGGATTATAATGTTAACTGTTGAGAAGAGCGAGTATTATGAAAAAAAAAACAATGCACTCAGTTTACATAGCTCGAACAATCTTGTATATATCAAATTAATTTTTTTACAGGTGTTTTCAAAGAATTATGACGGTTATCTATGGTACAACTAAATTTAGCTAAATCTGTTTACTTTTTATAAGCACCCTGTGCTGCCTGTGAAGTCCAGGGCATCAAATGAAACATTATATCTACTTTTTATCTCCAGTGTGTTAGGTTTTTTGTTTCAGAATTCCAGCATTTGCAGTTTTTTTTCCTATTGGAAAATTGTACCCAACAGCTGAACTTCAAGCAGTCTTTAGCCTAGCTGCCATCTGCTGGAGCAATTTTGAACTAGATATTGAGGTGTCTATGTTGTAGTTTCATTATCAGTAGTTATTATACAGAAAGATGTTCTTTTAATTGAAAATTATTTAAAATTTGCTTTTGCGCTAGATTTTCTCCCCTATCCTCCTGTCTTCAAGGAGTTATTTCTCACTGGAGTTTGACCAGTCACCTTCAGGTATCTCCTGTGACCATCATTCATATGCAAGCCTTGGCATTGACTATCGGCAGGCTGGAATCTTTTGGTTTGTATGGCTCAAATACTCACTACATAAGTATAGATAATGGAAGCCAATCAGCCCATCTAGCTCATCCTTCCACAGAAACCTACAGTAAATCCCATCAGAATATCAAACTATCTCTTAAGTTAATATCTTAGAAACTTCTATAAGGTCCTCTCCCATTTGTTTCCTTTCAAAACTGAAGAGTCTGAGCTTTTCTAAACTTTCCTCCCAACACATCTCTCTCTGACATTGAGGATCAGCTATGTGTCATTACTCTGCATCAATTCCAGGGCTTAGATGTTTCCCATGTGCCTCAGTGACCAGAACTGAATACAGTATGATAAGTTAGTGCAACAAGTATTAAAGGAGCAGTTTGACGAGAGCAGTGTGAAACTTCAGCATGACGGTTTCAGAATTATACTCTACTGATTTGGCAATAAAGCATTCTGTTTGTTTTATTGATTATTACTCCTATAATGACTGGACATGGCAAGTGTTGAGTCCATTATCACTTCCATATCGGCCTCTCCTTGAACAAGTTCAGCAACATGCATGGACTAGCTCCCCTATTTCATGACCATTAATTGTATGAGTAGTGTGATGTCTTTAGAAAAGTTTTATATTTACCTATCCTTATTTAATTACACTTTTACTCTGGCAATGTAAAAAAAATTGTTGCCTCAGACTTCTTAAGTGCAGTTTCTGTCGACAATTGGAGGGGAAAAAAATCAAGCAGCCTGGACCTCCTTCCTGGAACCCTATACAATGGGTCCTCTCTCATAATTCACCTGAGGAAGGGGCCACGTAAGCTCCGAAAGCTTGTGATTTCAAATAAAACTGTTGGACTATAACCTGGTGTTGTGCGACTTCTCATTTTTATAATACACCCCTACAGAGGGAAAGACCGGCTGATGCCAGTGTGAGCAGAGAGCACCAATGGTCCACAACTATGCAGAAAGAAAGACTCAACCCACAAACACCCCAAGAAATGATTATAGCTGATCATTAGTTTGCTAATTTTCCTGTTTCAATTTGTAACCTTTTGCTTCTAGTGTTTGGTTTCTTGAAATAAAATGTTCACAAAGAAAATTAAGGATTTCTTTTTTATACCTATTGCACTAGCTTATCATGTAATTTAAAATTTGGGAATAGCTGAGAATTGGAATTCCATGTTATTTGTGACAGATTAGTATTAATACTTGTTAAAAAGAGGAACATACATGTAAATACAAGAGTCTGACACATTGGACTAAGAAAAGTGATTTGCACTCATAGTTACTATTCAGTCTTGCAACAGAATCATTACTGTATTAGGAGATGAAGGTACAATGAGCAAAAGGACGATATTTTGTTTTGCATACATTAACTAAGCATTGGCTTTTTTGAGGCGTCTAATTTTAGAGAGAAGGAATGAGAGAAAAATAAATTATAATTGTATGAAAGAAAAAACCTGCATTTGTATGACACCTAATTACATACTCATGACACACCAAAGCACTTCACAAACAGCAAATTACTTTTGAAATGTAATTGCTGCTGTTATGTAAGCAAGAGCTTCAGCCAGTTTGCGCACAACAAGATCCCACAAACAGCAAGTAAAATGAATTACCAGTCAATTGTTTTTTGGCAATAATATATGGCACTTTATCACTTCACACACACCCAATGAATTACTTCTGAAGTGTAGTTAGTTATTACCACACAGCACAACAAACCCAGCCCTCAGTGGGACTTTATGTCCTTATCTTCCTCCATTATCAGCAGTTACCCAACAACTTTAATTTTTGAACATTTACAATAAATTAATTACTACCATGAGACTAGTTTGACCAAAACAATTGAATGGCAAGAGCACCTTCTACTGTAGTACAGTAATAGAACTGGTTGCACATGCTTACCTTATTGCCACTCAATTCACAAATCACTTCCTTCTCTTCATCACGCAATACTGGGATCTGAGGTATATTCCCAACAAAGACATGGCTGCGAATAACAGGAAGTAGGTCAAAACAGGATTTAGTAATTTTCATTAAGGCACTGGTTACAGCCTCTTCACTTGAATTAACAGGTTCAAGAGGCTGGCAGAAAAGTTCAAGTCCAGCTTTACTTCCAGTTTTCTGTTCTACTAGACCATTATAAAGTGGTTTGGTTGTGTCTACAACATTTACAGTCGAGGACTCTTTTGGGGTGATTAAATCAGCAGTATTATCTCCATGCTGAAAATTGGTTTCTGTTTTCAGTCTTTTAGTATTTCCTGCTCCATCATCTTCTGCAGTTCTTTTGGCAGCCATTTGGTCTTGTTTGGGTCTATCCATGGTATTCGAAGTGACAGCAACAACTGGCTGCTGCTGCTCCAAATCTTTTGCATGTCCATCGGTTTTTGTGCCTTCAGACCTGGAATTGCTTCCTGCTTTCACAAATGCAGTTGCAGTTGAATTGATTGCTTTGAACCCCATGATTTGATTCACAGCCCCGGCTTGGTTCTCACCATCGGCAGGGCCACGCATGCTGAGCTGAACATTTCCACGGAGAATATTTAAAGTTCTTGCACGGGCAGAGAGGTTGGGATACATGGCATCCAGAATCTTTACAGAGTTCTCCTGAGGTAAAGTTGAACCTGCAGTTGCTGATGCAGACTGAGGTAGTCTCCCAGGCACAGGAACAGCATGTTTTGGGGTTGCAGTGCAAAACTGTAATGGAGAGGACTGGATTCTCTCATTTCTTGCAAATTCTAATGGGGATGGTGAGTGCATTGATGGAGACTTTTGTTGAATATGATCAAACTGAGGTGAAACTGAAGCAGCGTTTGAGGTCTCCTTTGAAGGGGAAGCCAAATCATCTGCAGGGGAACACAAGCAGGCTACACTAGATGTTGTAATAAGAGGGGATATCGGTCTTGTAGCTCTTGCAGTTCTTGGAGGTGTGGCTACAAGTGGTGGCAGCAGAGGTGGCAGAGGTTGTCCCATTTCTAACATCACTTGATGGATTTCCTGTGTGCACAACGCTGGAGCAGAAGTGTCAGCATTGGCTAGTACAGGTGGATTGTTCGGATTTGAACCTCTGCTCCTTCTTAAAATTACACGACTTTTGTAGGCGGACTGTGTTTTTGACTTTTGTAAACTGCCATCTTGCTGCACATCTCCACGTCCTTCAATCAAAGCACGTGGTAAACGTCTATACACTTGTATTTTTCTGCTTTTTGAATTCTTTCTGGAGGTCTGCTCACATTCTGAAGTTCCAAATGACTCCATATTCACTGAATTGCCAACTGCACTTTCAAATAATACCTCTTTCCCACACAATGCCACGGACTGAACGGGTCTCCGAAGGTCTGAAGGAAGTGATGGGTTCCCAAATAGTCTCTTTGCCTTTGGCATTCCTACTTTATCTTTTTCAACAATGTCCATCTGAGGAACAGACTCAGGAGCAGCTAATAGATCATTGCTAGTGTAAAGCACAGTTTGTGAACCATCATATATTAATTCAGTTTGTGTTGAAATGTCTACTTTTTGTACAAGAGATATGTAATTGAAGGTTCCCTCTAGAGTTGTATTTGTAGAATTATTCACTTTTTTTACACTTGCGATGGAATTGGGCATTTCCTCTGCAATTCCAATGGAATTCTTGTTTATTTGGATGCCAAAGTGCTCTTTTGTACAAATGTTACTGTCTTGATTGGAACAGACTTCAGATGAGCTTTCCGATTTCTCCACAACTTCCGGATCATTTTGCAGACAATTATTTCCCACCAAATGTTTATTTTCTATTCGCGTACATCCTAACAGGCCATTATTAGGGCTCGATTCTGAAAGAGGCTCATTGTCACAAACTTTTAGCGCAGGGTTATCTGAACCCAAAGCTGAAGCTTCACATTCTACTGACATAGTATTGTCACCATTTTCACCTGCATCTTCAGAATTTATATTTGTGCCGTTGTTTGCTTCAAGCACTGGAGTTTGACAGGCGTCTCGTGAAAAACCTTCATCCAAAGTCACCAGTTCAGTTTTACGCTCACTGCAGTCAGAATGAATAGCTATTAACTCTTCCTTAGCATTTGTTATGCTTTCAATATTACAAACCGTTTCATCAGATTCCAATACACTTTTAGAATTAAAAGGTGAGTCAGCACATTGAACAGTAGCATGGCCAATAACAGAAAGGGAGTACTGCTCAGTTTCAGTTTTGTAATTCCCAGTCTGAACTTCTAGCTCACGAGTCAGATTTTCAGGTGTGCACACTTCAGTTGTAATTTCCATTTCAACCACTTTATGATTAATGGCTTCCTGTGTTTCTCTCTCGGGAGTTAGACTCTTTCCGTGCCATTGCTTTCTTTTCTTGATTTTTCGAACCAACATTGAGACTTCTGCTTCAGAGTTCTGCGGATCTTCATTCATCTCGCAAATCTGAGCTGAGGCTGACAGTTGTACCTCATTGCCAGGCAGCTTTCTACTTTTCAAAGGTATGTCCTCACTTTTTTCTGAGTTTGCATTTTCTTCAGATTCCACTACATTATTATTCACAGTATCACCTACTTTGTTCTGCCCAACTTGAGCAAAATTTTCTTGCCCAACACTATCCAGTAACAAAAATGGACTTGAGGATTCAGTTGAAAAAGCATCAATTTCAAACTGTGTGGCAGTCTGATCAGAAAACAAACACTCCCCTGATAGCCTTACAGTCCGATTGTTTTTCTCTCCTATATCACTTCTTTCTTTTTCCTTGTTTTCCATTAACTTATCTTTTCCTTCATTCCACGTATCAACTGGACTTTCACAAACAGTGTGTTTTACCTTTTCAGTATCTTCAGTTGATTCCGACCGTGTGTAAAGGAAACCCTGCTTTTCATATATATTGGACATTCCTACAGTAGATGTACACTCCATGGATTTGTCCTCAGCAAGATCAGTTACCACAAAAGAACAGTCAGACTCAAGAAATGGAGAGACTTCTTTTGTGTTGGTAATTATATCTTGCTCATTTATTGTGTACTTGGTTTGGGAATCTTCAACGGAGGACTGCACTGAAATCAATGTGCATTCAAGAAATGAAGAGTTATTGGAACTAACTTCCTCCACCTCCTCATCTTGTGTAGAAATGCAGTCTTCACAATTGTCCTGAATAACACCAGGTAGCACAGAACTGTCAAACTCAACAAGTGGAGAAGCCTGCTCCATTTTGTTAAGACAATCTTGCCCCTTTGTTGCAGACTCTGCTGGGGCCAGGTGGGTATTGAATGGCACTAAAGTTGATATACATTCAGCTTTTGGTCTGCCAGATGTAGAACCATTGGCATCTACTTCCTCTAGTTCCATATCCTTAATATGACTATAGCGCTTGGAACGGTCTTGAGTGACATCAGCTACCATAGAACAGTCAGACTCAAGTGAAGATACCTCCTCAGGTTTGTTGAGACTGTCTTTCTCCTTTATTATTAAGTCTGATTGAGTCGGTTGAATAAATTCTTGTTCTGAAGGTACTGTAAGTTCATTGTTAGGACTGTCAAAAGTAGAACTATTGGAATCTACGTCCTTTATCTCCATACCTCCAGTACAAACACAGTCCTTGGACCTGTCTTTAGCAACATCAGCTATGACACAATTGTCAGTCTTGGCAAGTACAGTTGTCTCCTGCATTCTGTCAAGTCCATTTTGTTCCTTTGCTACAAACTCTTCAACATCATTGGACAGCACAGAAGTCAGCGTGCATTTATCTTTTTGATTATCGGATATTAAACTACCAGAATTAATTTTCTCCATTTCTGTATCCTCTGTAGAAACATAGTTCTTTGACTTATCCCGAGATAAGTCAGCTTCCATAGAACAGTCACAATCAGCTAGTGGTGTTATCTCCTGCATTTTGTCAAGTCCACTATGCCCCTCCGCTACAAATTCAGTATGGGTCTGCTGAACATCAGAGGCTGGCATTGAATTCAGTGTGCATTTATCTTTTTGATTATCGGATATTGAACTACCAGAATTAATTTTCTCCATGTCTGTATATCCTGTAGAAATGCAGTTCTTGGACTTGTCTTGAGAAACACCAATTTCCATAGAACAGTAACCCTCAGTTGGTGGTGTTATCTCCTCCATTTTGTTAAGATTTTGCTCTATCATCAGTGTGTCTGCTTGAGGGATTTCCACATCAATTAGCTGCAATGAAGTCAGTGTACATTCACCTTTTTGTCTGTTAGATGTAAAACTATTGCAATTAACTTCCTCCATCTCCATATCCACAGTAGGAATGCATTCGTTTGACTTATCCTGAGCAACACCATGTACCACTGTACTGTTAAGTTGTGAAAGTGGTATTACTTGCTCCACTGTGTTAGTGCCAATTTGCTCCTTTGTCATGGATTCTGAATTAGCGTGCTCCATATCAGAGGGCAGCTCTGAAGCTACTGTGCATTCATCTTTTTGACTGTCACGTGTAAAACTATTACAATGCATTTCCTCCATCTTCATTTCTTCAAAAGTTGTACCTAGCTGTCCACAAGCACTGGCTTCTTGTAATACGAGCTCCTCCTTGTCCACTTCTTTAACAAAAGTGCCTATCCCATATCCTTCTTTGCTGCATGGCTTTGAACTTTCAAGTTCAGGTTCCACTGTTTTAAGATTAGAGATTACTGAAACCACAGTGTCTTTTGAACCTTCTGTAATATCATCCCCCTGCATACCGTCACTGTAATTGTGTCGCGGAGATGTCAGATCCTTTTCATGAATAGCGTTGGGTGCGAGAAGAGAATCAGCACTGTACATTTCTGGAGTTCTGGTCACATCCGAGTCCTTTACAGTTTCCTCAAATAAAGATTGAACTTTAGCGCTGTTCTCATTTCTACACTGAACATCTCCGACAATCAAACAAGGATCTGACAATTCACCCTTCACTTCAGTTTTTGTCAAACACTGCTCATTCAGGTCTTCAGTTTCTGCCTCAGTGCAATCCATTTTCTCAGCAGGTAACTCTCCAACCGTACTTTCAGAAATGCCTGCTTCCACCATGGATGATTGATCGGTTATCAGCACCTCGGTGCATCCAGAACTATCAAGTTGATCAGGCTCTGAAACATTTTCACTGCAGCTTCTTCCAGGAAGATTTCTACCTTCATCATCACTTGAATCGGTAATATCTCCAAATAAAGTTTGCTGCATAAGAGGAAAAAAATTATTTACAGTTATTTGACATTCAAGTTGTTTCTATTTAGAAACCGAACAGAAAATGGTGAAGCAGCAGGATATTACCCTTTTATCATTTAAACATATCAGATAAACCATGGCTCTCATGATATCCAACTTAGTAGCTGAGCCAGAGAGATCAGGAAGATCCCAGGATCATTCTTCAGCCCGTGCCGAGTTTCTAATTTCAGTCAGGGCAGTAGTTGGGATGCTACAATTCACTTAGCGTCCCTGGGTTGTGGAAGGGAAAAAAGGAGCTCCAGGTTCCTGATCGGCATTCAGCACTGCCGTTAGAAACGCAAAAGGGTGGATGTAGATGACAACAGAATCAGACTTGTCTGTGATGGCCTGTGTGTTTGAATAGCCAGTGAACACTCATTCCTTGTCTCACGCACAAATAATGATTACTCAGGCCAGGAATTGGAGGGTGCTTACTGCATTGGAACTGTACCTCAAAGAGTTAACAGCCTCAGATGACAAAACTGACAAGGAAAAAAAAGTCTGCCCCAGTGAGCTGGAATTCCTTCAAGCTACTGGCACTTTTAAGATTTAAGACACAACTGATAACATCCTTTTTCATTTTAGATCAGTTTAGGCATATTTTGTTCCTTTACCACTTCCAATATATTTTTTATTCCTCTTGGATCTCAGGTTCTATTTGAAATGTTCTTTGACAAAAGCTACCTTTTAGAAGACTTTTATGCCCTCAATGTATCAACCAGCATGACATTAAGATACTGCTTCAGTCGTGCTGACATGGGGTGTTCTGCCTTCTTGTGAAGCTTGGAGCACTAATGAGCATGTAAAGGATACAAGCACTGTGTCCTGCATTAGACCACTATAAATATAAACTGTCAAAATATGACAAATGATATTAAGTTATAACATTCAACTGACCAATAATTGATCTCCCAGCTATGCCAGTATGGGTAAGGGGGAGTTCTGTTTATATATACTAAAAAGACTGCTGACATCGTTATGAAAACAAATCAAATCAAATGTTATTTTTTCCCTCTATCAACACATATAGGCTGAAAAATGTAACCTGAATAGGGCTCATAATTCCTGTTTGTTCCAGTGTAGCTTTAAACATTTTCTTGTGCACCATCAAATCTAAAGATAATCTGGAAGTATGGGAATATCACAACACTTCCATGGCATTGCTTGTGAACAGTATGGTGTCTGGAGTACAGTTGTGATGTTTTAGGTGCTAACTTGACCTGTCCCTTTAAGTACCCCCTGTAGGGAAATGGTGTACATATAAAAATGCAGATTAATTGTAGATTGTAGACTGCGGAAGTCAATAAATCATTTGTAAATTTTAGGTTGCAGGTCAACCACTGGCTTTCTTTCTCTTTGTTTAATAATATTTTATATCTGTAACAAAATGTGACAGTTATCTTCCTCTCTCAAACTCTCCCTTTGTCTCTCTCAATCTCTCCCCTCTCGTAGACTGGCGAGATTCCACCAGGTAGTGGAAATCTGGAAAACTCTCCCCCAAAATGCTGTGGATGCTGGGTCAGTTGAAATTTCCAAGACTGAGATTGATAGATTTTGTTAGGCAAGGGTATCAAGAGACTATGGAGAAAAGATGGGTAAATGAAGTTGAGGTACAGATCAGCCATGATCTAATAGAATAGAGGAATAGGCTCGAGTGTCTGAATGGCCTGCTCCTGTTCCTATGTAACACAGAGAGGAATTTATTTTTCCTGATGGTCATTTACATTTTTTAATCAAGTTAATATTATTCATTTGTACATTTTTTGTGCTCATCAAGGAAAAAAATACTAATGTTGGACCAGTTGCACAGTAAAGCTCCCTATTCTCAACTCCAGCATAACCTTAGCCTAAGAGGAGCACCCCTGACACAGCCACCACCCCTGCCGCACCCCCCCCTCCATTTTCCATCCAACCATCTTGCTGGGCTGTGTGTGTGGTGTTACCTTGTGCTGTAGGCCTATGCCCACCAAGAACTGGACAGAGAAAGGAAACCTTCACCCTCAGTCTGGGCTGGATTCAAGCCCAGGTTTCAAGTGGCAGGACAGTGTGCTAATGCACTGACTCACATATTATCTCAAACCACATTTATGTTTTCTACACTATTACGGAGAACAAACTGAGTGGTAATTCCCCGTGGTACCTCACAGCCCTGCCCAAATGGCCTTGGCGTTGATTACAACAACTCCAATTAAATATTTAGTGTAGTACTGTAATGTTCTGAAAATATGACAGCCCAAGGACCTGAAAGACTACGTGTTAAAACAATCATTGGAATAACTAATAGAATATTTGCTAAAATGTATAAAATTAAGTTCTGTAACAAATACCAAATTCTGCTTAGACCTGCCTTTTTAGTTGAAGGGGAACACGGCAGTGGAGACAGTTGTGGCGGAAGAGGTTCAGTCCAATCAAGTATCTCTTGCAGCTGCTGGCTTAAAGCATCTTGCTCATCATCATCATCACCACCATCAGTATCCGTACTTGAAGCACTTGGACTGTCAACAGGATCTTTCTGTCTAGTCGGTTCAACAGTTTTGTCATCATAGAAGGCACTGTCGCTATTGCTTTTCAGTCCTTCATCAGTCAAACTCTCATCCATCTCTATGAGATCATTTTCCTCTTGGTCACACTCCAGCTGACGTGAGGGTGAGGACGTTGGCAGCTCTGAGGTTTCTAGTGGACTACTGTGACTTGGGTTAATTAAACTGCTTCCAACGATCTTACATTTCCTCCGTGGATTCCCTCTCTTGCCTACAACAGTATAAATTGAAAAAAAAATGTAAGCATAGTCAAACATTTGTAGTTTTTAAAAACAGGTTTAGACCCCCCACCCCCAACTACCCACCATCATCATCACTTAAGCTCTTTGCTAATAAAGATGAGGAATGTTCATGCTTTCCACTTTTACACCCAGTGACAGGGTCAAACAATTCAAATTACGCTCAGCATACCTGGGCTGTTAGTGCTTCCCTTGTTTGGCTTCTCTTGTACACTGGGCTTTTCAAGGCACATCCATATTTCATCCAGCAACAGTTTTACTTTATCTGTGGGTACAATCAACTGTCAATACATCACTCTGCTATTTCAGTTTCACCAATTAAGATTTAAACAATGGTAAAGAAGAAATCAAACATGCACAGGTAAATATTTGTGATAATTTTCCAACGTTGTGCTCCCAGTGGGAGCCTTGCCTGCCAAGAGTACATACTGAAAATTCAGGCATGCAGATTCTGCAATTTTTCACCATTTAAAATAATAGTCGGAAAATTATGTCAGTGCATGCCTGAATTTCCAATATGTGCTCTTGGCAGGAACACAAAAATCATGAAATTAACCAAGGTCTTTTAATTCTAAGGCAGAACTTTTGAAATTTTATCAATGTCAGTATTTCTAAAAAAAAACGTTTACTTCTCTTAGTGAAAGTCCTGGGAAATAGAAAGCTTGTATTTTTTTTTAAAATGTTTTATCAAATTACTGACATTTTACAAAGATAGTTTCTCGAGCATTAAGATATGAGCCTAAATGAAAATATGATGCGGTGACATAAATTTCTATGTAATGTAGTTAATGTATTGAAAAAAACGGGGTTGTAAAAATCCTAGCTCATCATTAACATTTTTCGAAATTCTTTTAGTATAAAGGAAGCAGCCAAAATATCACTTCAGGTTTTTCTCTCCTTTTTACAAATCAACCATTTAAATACACATCCTGATCACTTCCCATTTAACATCATTTGATTTATCAAAATATTCCCAAATATTATCTTTGATTATCCAGCCCAAAATATGACTATCTTCTACCTATAAGTTAAATTCAGCAAGTGTAAATTATACACACCGTAGCACATTATTGATCGGTCTCAAAATTCTTTATATTAAAAAAAATCCAGTATTCACATCTGGCATAGAGATGCCTATCATCAGGTTTAAACATGAGAAGGGTAGATTTAATTTTTGCTGTTTGTAGTTAAATGATAAGTACATTCTTAATCAAAGCATATGAAGCAAAGATGCAAACTCTTCCCCAATGACTGTGCTTATACAATCCAGAAGTATGATCAACAACCCCTTTAAAATCAAAACAAAAACAATATACATGCAACAACAACTTGTATTTATATAGCACCTTTAACGCAGTAAAACATCCCAAGGTGCAGCACAGGAGCATTATAAGACAAAAAATGTGACACCGAGCCACATAAGGATAAATTAGGGCAGGTGACCAAAAGCTTGGTCAAAGAGGTAGGTTTTAAAGAGTGTCTGAAAGGAGAAAAGAGAGGTAGCGAGGCGGAGAGGTTCAGGCAAGGAATTCCAGAGCTTAGGGCCTAGGCAACAGAAGGCACGGCCACCAATGGCTGAGCGATTATAATCAGGGATGCTCAAGAGGGCAGAATTAGAGGAGCGCAGATATCTCGGGGGGGGGGGGGGGGGGGGGTTGTGGGGCTGAAGGAGATTACAGAGATAGGGAGGGGCGAGGCCATAGAGGGATTTGAAAACAAGGATGAGAACTTTGAAATCGAGGCGCTGCTTAACCGGGAGCCAATATAGGTCAGCGAGCACTGGGCTGATGGGCGAACGGGACTTGGTGTGAGTTAGGACACGGGCAGCCGAGTTTTGGATGACCTCAAGTTTACGTAGGGTAGAATGTGGGAGGCCAGCCAGGAGTGCGTTGGAATAGTCAAGTCTAGAGGTAACAAAGGCATGGATGAGGGTTTCAGCAGCGGATGAGCTGAGGCAAGGGCGGAGATGGGTGATGTTACGGAGGTGGAAATAGGCGGTCTTTGTTATGCTGCGGATATGTGGTCGGAAGCTCATTTCAGGGTCAAGGTTGCGAAGAGTGTGGTTCAGCCTCAGACAGAGGTTAGGGAGAGGGATGGCGTCAGTGGCTAGGGAACAGAGTTTGTGGCGGGGACCGAAAACAATGGCTTTAGTCTTCCCAATATTTAATTGGAGAAAATTTCTGCTCATCCAGAACTGTATGTCAGACAAGCAGTCTGACAATTTAGAGACCGTGGAGGGGTCGAGAGAAGAGGTAGTGAGGTGGAGCTGGGTGTCGTCAGTGTACATGTGGAAACTGACGCTGTGTTTTCGGATGATGTCGTCAAGGGGCAATATGTAGATGAGAAATAGGAGGGGGCCAAGGATAGATCCTTGGGGGACACCAGAGGTAGCGATGCGGGAGCGGGAAGAGAAGCCATTGCAGGTGAATCGCGGGCTACGATTAGAGAGATAAGAATGGAACCAGGCGAGTGCAGTCCCACCCAGCTGGACGACGGTGGAGAGGCATTGGTGAAGGATGGTGGTCAACCGTGTCAAAGGCTGCAGACAAGTCAAGAAGGACGAGGAGGGATAGTTTACCCTTGTCACAGTCACAAAAGTTTGACTTTATGATGCTGAATTACTTACTTTTGTCAATTGCTGTTGGTATGTCCTGCGTGGCATTCTGTGTCTGTGCATCTTTCAAAACTATAAGACATCATATTGCACAAACTTTAAAAAGATGTACTTAACACACAAATTAGTAAAAAAGTATTTCAGAATATAGATCGTGCTTTTTACCTTTTATACCATTCTTCTGCTGAACCATCAGTTTCTCCTGTTGATTTAAAAAAAGTTACCAACCTCAAAATAAAAAAGAACAAACTTTTCAGCACAAAGGAACACTCTATACAACTTTCAGTTCAAGATGCAATAATCTTGGCATAATGCTGTGGCATCCATTATCCCCCATACTCCTGCGTATCATTCCCCAGCAGCTGACTGACAAATTTAATCATATTATACTACAGCACCCATGGAGTGATCTTGCTTTTTTGCTGTTACATTTATATCCATAACAGTAACTATAATCTACAGATAGAAATCAGTGTTTATGGTTCAGGTTTGCTTTCCATCATTGTTGGTTCTCCAGTCTCAATCCCCAAACATTGACCTCTAATCCAAAATACAATAAAAAGTCTTTTGATTTAAGTATATTGGATACAAATTGAAACTTGCGATTAAAATAAAGAAACCGGCAAGCAAGTAGGAGGAGCAAATACCTACAAGTACAGATGTTCTTAAAATAGGTTCAAGTTTATTCCCCGCTATGGTCACTCTAGCTCACCAAGTCACAGACCTACAATGGTTTAATGTGGGAATACATTGTTTGCCTGTTTATTCAGTGAAAGCTAGTGTGCAATGAAGATTGTGACTTAGGAAAGTAGCAACTTAAAAGGAGGACAAGTCTGGGGGAGTTGGCATTATTCTCTATTTTAGAGAGAAAAATAAAGTAAAATAAAGAACTTACATTTAAACAGTGCTTCTCAAGATGTCCCAATGTGCTTCATAGCCAATAGAATGTAGTCACAGTTGTAATGTAGGCAAACCCAGCAACCAATTTGTGCACAGGAAGGTCCCAGAAACAGTAATGAGATAAATGATAAATTAATCTGTTTTTGATGGTGTTAGTTCAAGGATAAATAACAGCCAGGACAGCAAGAGAACTGCCCTCCCCTGCTTTTCTTCAAATAGTGCCATGGGCCCATGGAATCTTTTAAGTCCATCTGAACAAGCAGACCTGTATCATCCAAATGTGAGGTGCTCAAAGCAGCTGTACCTGAGTTTTCTTTAAATTTCTTTCCAATGTCTTCTTCTCCTTTTTCAACTGCTTTATTTCTACATTTTGTTTTGCTGTTGTTTCTTTGTTGGAAAGGAAGAAAACTTTGTTATAATGAGATCACAGGACAGTCAAATGAGAGATTCCAAAAATTATTCCCAACGTACCGATTTACAAGAATGCTTTTGTTGATTCAATATCGTGTTATTTTATTGAATAAAAAATATAATGCTTTTTCATCATCAAGATGGAATTTATCCACTTGGCAAGTTCACTGGGTCTTGAAACCCCATAAAATAAATGTTTTCTGCTTTTGCTACTTGTATTTCTAGAGCTAACATTTCTTCATTTGCTATCTGGGGAGAAGGGGTGGGGTGGAGCTGCAGGATCTGTTTTAATACTATGACTGCAGGTGGGCTCCAATTATATATATTTTTTAAAATCAAAACAGCATATATAAATATCTACAAGAAGTTTGGAGTGAACATTTGCCAACAGAACGGAGTGCCGCATGACAAAATACAGGGACCAATAACTAATTGGTCTTTCAAGGTTTGAAATGTAGCAGCCCACTAACACTTTTGCAGCCTATAGCTATCAGATTACTGTAGAGTTTAGTTACCGGATGCAAAGTGCCAGAACCAAAGAAAGTAAACTTCTGAAAATAGAATAGTGCATTGTATGATTAGTTACCTTCCAGTCTTTTTATCCGTGTTTCCAATTTCTTCTTCCTAAAACACAAGGGTAAGAAACAAAAATCAAATCTAAAACATCATGTAGGCTAAAAGAAGAAAACCAACAAACATAAAACTCTGCACTTACACAGCATCATTTCTTGTCTGTTCTTGCTGCAATTCACTGAATTCTAAATGGGTCTGCTGGTACATCTTGATGGAGCTCTACCAGAAAAATCAACAAAGACAGGCAATGCATTAGATACCTAGAATTGTTGTTTTTTTTAAATTGGGGAAATGGGGGGGGGGGGGGGCGGTGCGGAAGTCTCTTTTCAATTTGATATCCTGTCAATGAGATGTGCTTTTAATTTAATGGGAGTTTTCAGCATACCTTTAACCTGTTGCCATAAAAATAATCCCATTAATTTGCTAAGGGCAAAGATTTAGCACCATCTCTCAAATATCTCACAGACGTAATCAAAGAGATTTAGTAATTAACATGTACTCAAGAGAAAATAGTGCCTGCAGGCCTTTCAACTTTATGTTCACCAGTCCTTTTCATCCAAGACCATATTACCCTCTTTTCCTCCAGTTCTACCCTCATGGCATCCATTTCATCCTTGCATTTTTCCAGAGGTGCAAATTTCTGCAACAACTCATCCAGTTGACCTCGAAGTGTTTTACAATCCCTGTAGAGGAGAAGTAACATTAAAAAAGGAACATAAATGGGAACATTTAAAAATATGAAACCAGACTGCTAATTGTAAAAAATATATTTGCAAAATTACCAGGACCGGGACTTAACTACTTGTTTTATAGTCACCTCAGAATTGGAATGAAAGGATATGTTGAATGAGACAAAGCTGATCTTTCTACAAAAATTTCCACAGTTCATCTTTAAGTGTATTTTTTTTTAAAGTAATCGCTCTATGGCTCAATGGGTCTATGCAGTGAACAAGTGAGCCAGACAGACTAGGAACATGCCAGGTTTGATCTCAACTTAGTGCCCCAGGTTGGAAAGGGGAAGCGGGGAAATGTCAACCGTGGCTTCATTTTTGATTACTACCCAGTGACTCCTACTGGAATTGCACTTGTGGGGATACTGGGTAAGGATAGAACAGGACTTGGCTGTGCTGTTCCCAGTCAAATAACCTGCCGAGAGTCTCAGTGAAGGCTCACACATAAAAATTAGCCACTTGGGGAATGTACTGTAGGGCAACTGGCACCTGTGGATCCAAACCCCAGACAGAAGTGAACTCCTTGGGGGGAAAGAAGGAAGGAAGGAAGGAAGGAAGGAAAGGAAAGGAAAGGAAAGGAAAGGAAAGGAAAGGAAAGAAAGAAAGGAAAGAAAGAAAAGAAAGAAAGAAGGAAGGAAAGAAGGAAAGAAAGAAGGAAGGAAAGAAGGAAGGAAAGAAGGAAGGAAAGAAGGAAAGAAGGAAGGAAAGAAGGAAGGAAGGAAAGAAAGAAGGAAGGAAGGAAGGAAGGAAGGAAAGAAGGAAGGAAAGAAGGAAGGAAAGAAGGAAGGAAGGAAAGAAGGAAGGAAAGAAGGAAGGAAGGAAAGAAAGAAAGAAGGAAAGAAGGAAAGAAAGAAGGAAGGAAGGAAGGAAAGAAGGAAGGAAAGAAAGAAAGAAAGAAGGAAAGAAGGAAAGGAGGAAAGAAGGAAAGAAAGAAAGAGAAACAAAAAGAAAATATCCATGTTTAAGAACATTTAAATACATATAGCATGTTTACATAGTTTTGTGTTGGGGATTACTTGTGTGTAATACTGTGGTGATATCTCAATAACTGACAGTGACAATAACCCACAGCATTCAAAATAGATTTTAAAAATGAGAATGGGCAGCAGGGTAAATTTACACTATCTTTTCATGTCTGGTTCTCAGGCCTTCTGTATCTGCCAGCTAAATGCCATATGTGAAATTAGTTTTGTCAGTCTTAATCCAGCACTGAATTTGCAATCTCACTGAGAAAGCCTTCATGAGAGAAATGGAAGTGTGCACACTGGTGCAGTAGGGGGTGCTCTTCCAAGACTGGGGTAGAGTTGACGGTGCTTTGCTCTGCAACAGACGAAGCTACAGCTTACCTGGGAGTGCTTGAAACATTCCTCAGTTATATGCCTTACTTCAATAAACATAAAATTCAAAAGGGGGAGAAGGAGTCTAAAAACATTTCATTAGTCAGTAGAACCTCAACTTTTCCCAAATGGCTCAAATGGTAATGGCAACCTGCAAATGTGACACACAGACAAGAATGTCCCAGGTCTGATTCTCTTTCTGTGTGAGTTAGCTGATCGGATTCAGGATGGCTACAATTGACCTTAGTGCCCATTAGGTAGGGAAGGGAAAATTGGACAAGATCCCCACTCCTGATATGTATTCAGTGACCCCTATAGGAAAGTGCAAGTACATTACCCCAGGTTAGGATCGATCAGACTTAGCGCTGATGCTGCTCATTGTCAAAGAGCCTGCCAACACGCTCTGTGTAGGTTAACTCAGTAATTACAACCACTTGGGTGAGATATTGAAGGGCACTGAAACTACCAAGAGCAGTCAACACCTTCAGAAGTGGAAGAGGGAGATAAAAACTGGCAAAAATAATTATTTTCTGTCTAACTACTGAGATCTTTTGATACGAGTTTCTCAACCCTCAGGTCAGAGCACATGGTGCTCACTTATTTGATCATCTTCACTTTCTGAAATAAAAAATTGTGACATGAATACAGGCAAGTGGTATCAACTTCCTGTGGTTCCCTATCACTTCATAACGCTAATAAAATGTTTTACACAGTAATGACAGGGTGCTCAATTTGTTTATTTACACATAATTGTTAGGAGAAATAGTTTAGGTTGCTTATGAAATCCATTCATAGCATTTAAAAAAAATAACTTCAGCAATGAAAGTTAATCCCTCTTAACTCTGAAACACCGCATTAATTCGTACTCAAAAACAGTGGAAAAACAACAAAAAAAAATTGTCTTACCTTTCAGTTTTTTGAAGTTGTAATAATTTGTTAAGGAAAATGCAGGTATACATTTAGTTGCAAAGGAGAATGTGAAATCTAAAATCAATGAACATTGTTATACGACATTTGTACTGTATCCACATTTCCGTCCCTTTAATTGTTTTGCATATCACAAGATTAATACAGTAGATTTATTCTGTACTATATTTAACATTATTTTCAAGTGTGTGAATAAGGTAAAAATGGTAGACTGGGAAGAGCTAATTTCAGTGATTTAAGAAGGGACCTATCACAGATAGATTGGAAAAGGCGATTGCAGGGTAAAGCAGTAACAGAGCAATGGAGGGCATTCAGGGAAGAGAGAGTTCAGGTACAAACTAGGCATATTCCTTTGAAGGGAAAAGGTAGAGCATCCAAAGCTAAAGCGTTCGGGATGACAAAAAAAAAATTAAAGCTAAAATAAAAAACAGAAAAAAGGAGGCTGATGAGAAATACCAGGAGAGGTTACGAGAAATGATTAGCAGGCAACATTAAACTGAACCCTAAAACTTTTTATGAACATATAAAGTGCAAGGGAAAAAGTTGGGCCTATTAAGGATCCAAAGAGGAATCTTCATGTGGAGGCAGAGGACATGGCAAAAGTATTAAATGAGTACTTTGCATTTGTCTTCATAAAGGAAGAGGATGATGTGAAGGTTACACTAAAAGAGGATAGGGAAGTTATGGACAGGATAATAATATAGAGAAGATGTACTAAAAAGATTAGCATTACTGGAAGTTGGTAAGTCACCTGGTCCAGATGGAATGCATCCTAGGTTGCTGAAAGAAGCAAAGGGAGAAATAGCAGCGGCATCGGTCACAATCTTTCAATCCTCATTGGATACAGGAGTGGTGTTGAAGGACCGGAGGGTTGCTAATATTATACCACTATTCAAGAAAGGGGAGAGGGATAAACCGGGAAACTACAGGTCACTCAGCCTAACATCGGTGGTGGGGAAGTTATTGGAAACCATTATCAGGGACAAAATAAACTTTTATTTGGAAAAGCATGGGTTCATCAAGACGAGCCAGCATGGATTTGTTAAAGGTAAATCATGTCTGACTAACTTGATTGAATTCTTTGATGAGGTAACAGAGAAGGTTGATCAAGGTAGTGCAGTAGATGTTGTATATATGGACTTTCAGAAGGTATTTGACAAAGTGCCACACAGGAGGCTTATTAAGAAGATGGAAGCCCATGGAATTAAGGGGAAAGTGGTAGTACAGATACAAAATTGGCTCAGTGGCAGGAAACAAAGGGTGGTGGTGGATGGATGTTTTTCAGTCTGGGAGGTGGTTTGCAGTGGTATTCCCCAAGGGTCAGTTTTGGGTCCATTACTCTTTGCAATTTTTATAAACGACCTATACGCGGGTGTAGGGAGCAGCATTATAAAGTTTGCAGATGATACGAACTTAGCAAAGTAGTGGATCATGATGAGGATAGTTAGAGACTTCAGGTTGACAGACAGGATGGTGAAATGGGCAAAAGCAAGGCAAATGGAGTTCAATGTGGAGAAGTGTGAAGTGGTGCACTCTGGGAGGACTAATATGGAAAGAACTACTATAAATGAAAAGTGTAAATGAGCAGAGAGATCTTGGGGTCCATATACACAAATCCTTAAAAGTGTCAGGGCAAGTTCATAAGGTGGTCAAAAAAGCATACGTTTTATAAATAAAGGAATAGAATATAAAAGCAAAGAGATCATGCTAGAACTTCATAAATCACTGGTTAGGCCTCAGTTGGAGTATTGTGGACAATTCTGGGCACCACATTTCAGGAAAGATGTAAAGGCCTTAGAAAGGGTACAGAGGAGGTTTACCAGGATGTTACCAGGGATGAGGGACTTCAGTTATGAGGAGAGGTTGGAAAAGTTAGGACTGTCCTCTTTGGAACAGAGAAGGTTAAGAGGTGACCTAATAGGGGTTTTCAAGATGATGAGAGGTTTTGATAAAGTAAATAAGGAAAAAATATTCCCTCTGGCGAGTGGGTCAATAACTAGAGGTCATAGATTCAAAATCATCAGAAAAAGATCTAGAGGGGAGATGAGGAGAAATCTTTTTCACTCAGAGTTGTTGGGATCTGGGACGCTCTACCTGAAAAGGTAGTGGAAGCTGATTCCACAAATAACTTTAAAACAGAGTTGTACCGGTACTTGAGGATGAGCAACTTACAGGGTTACGGACAAAAAGCGGGGGTGTGGGACTAAGCACGACTGTTATTTCAAAGAGCCAGCACAGGCACGACAGGCTGACTGGCCTTCTTCTGTGCTGTATGTACTTCACAGTGAAATCTGAAGTCAAACCTAGTCAAAATACAAAATATATACTCCGGGGTAGTTTTTCCACTTTGGGCGCAATTGCCAATTCCGGCGCAAATTGCACCCGTTTTGAAAAGTGATTCTCCCCAACCACCACGCCCGCCCCCCCCCCACCCCATCCCCGAGTTTCCGCTCAAACCTATTTGCATATCATCGAATGCAAAAGCTGTCCATGAACCAGTGCAATCGGGCAATGTTTTAAAACGCAAGTTTTTTTAAATTTTGCTTTAAAAAAATTTCCTTCATATATTTAAGAGTGGTAACTTGGGAAAGTTTGATTAAAACAGCTGAAATAGGTTTATCATAAAATAAAAGCATTTTTAATCATAGTGTAAATCTACCACCGGAGTAGCCCGATTTTAAATTACTGAAATTCACTTTTTAAAAATATATAAAACTATTTTCTAGTTATATTGGGGTACATTAGTCAGGTTCTTCGTAAATTAAAATTAAAATCACATTTAAAATGTACCTATTAGTGTCCTTGCGCCCAAAAGAACCAACTTAATTTTTGGAGCCTCCTCAAAGGCCTGCAAACGAGCGCAATTAGCGGAAACATGCCATGGTGATTAATTTACCCTGGGGGTGTGGCCAATGTTATTAAAATTAGCGCAAAAAATTGCGGAATTTCAAGTGGCGCTGAACGCAATTTCCACTTAAAATTCCACAATCTTTCGGCCAGTTATTCCGATTCTGGCCGAATTGCACAGTAAAAACCAGCGCAATCGAGCGGAAACTCCAGGCCTCCATATTTTCCAAACATCCGCAGCTTCTTCAAAAGTCATTTTTATTTGTTATACTACCATAGTGAATGATAACGTTACAGTAAAAGAACACACTGTACAAATAAGTTAGATTTCAAGAATTCCCAAACCAGTATCCATCACAGTAGTGGAAAAAAGATAAATAACTAGAGAGTTCAGTGCCACAGAATAGAGCATGGAGCCCCTGTTCATAATCTCTTACTGAAACAGTAATTGGCTTAGCAGGGAGGTTCTCTCACTTCAGGTTTATGGTGACCAGAACCCAGTCTCCATGGCCTAGGCTTGACTGGCAACCAACTCCAGCCACGAAGTTCAAGTTCAGCAGCAAAACTGTGTCAGAAGCATCCTCTTTTGGTCACAAAGCAAGCATCTATCCGCTCTTCCCAAACAATAGCAGTTCAAAATTCTTACTTAATAACTTAAAACTATAAGACATTAGAAAAAGGGAAATTTTTTTGATTCCCCCACTACCTATGCCTGACAATTGTTATTCACAAATTGTGTGTCCGATTGCTACAGCACGCTCTGTAGCATCTCTCTCTCTCTCTCTCAAACACAAACTATTTCTCCACCGAAGCTACAACTTCCCAATCTTCATCTAACTGGCTGTCATGTGACAATATGTTGCTGTGCTGCACTCAGGGGGGTATAGTACTTCCACAGGAGTTACAACTCCCATGATATACATCTTTCTCATACAGAATCCATCCACCACCAGCTGGAAATCAAGCGCACCCAGGCCTAGATGAAATTTCCAAATCAAACCTCATGCTCCATCCAGATAAAAGGGCAAGCCTACATGGGGAGTAATTCTTGTAGGTATTTAGAATCATAGAAACTTACAACACAGAAAGAGGCCATTTGGCCCATCGTGCCTGTGCTGGCTCTTTCAAAGAGCAGTTGTACTCAGTCCCACATCCCCACTTTTTGTCCGTAACCCTGCAAATTCCTCATCCTCAAGTACCTGTGCAACTTCCTTTTCAAATTATTTATGGAATCAGCTTCCACCATCTTTTCAGGTAGAGCGTCTAGGTTCCAACAGCTCAGTGAAAAAATTTCTCTCCATCTCCCCTCTAAATCTTTTAAATCTATGATCTCTTTATTTGCCCACTCCCCAGAGGGAATAATTTTCCTTTATCTACTCTATCAAAGCCTCTCATCATCTTCAAAGCCTCCATTAGGTCACCTCTTAGCCAGAAAACAGAGAGCAGGGGTTAAAGGTCGTTATTCAGACTGGTGGCAAGTGGTGTTCCACAGGGATCGGATCAGTGCTAGAACCATTGTTGTACTTCTGATTTATGTAAATGTTGAACAATACCAAAATTTGCAGATGAATCCAAATTGGCGAGTATATTTAATACGGAGGAAGACTGCAACAAAATACAAAAAGATGTCAACAAACTTACAGAATGGGTGTGTAATTCACAAATTAATTTCAATATAGAGAAGTGTGAGGTGGTGCATTTTGGTAGAAGGATTAAGGAGACCACATACTGCTTGGAAAATAAGCATCTAAATGGGGTAGAGGCATAAAGAGATCTAGGGGTACAGATACACAAATTAAAAGTAGCAACACAGATTAACAAAGCCATAAAACGTGCAAACAAAGCACTGGGATTCACTTCTAGAGAATAGAACTAAAAAGCAGGGAAGTTATGGTAAACTGATATCGAACCTTGGTTAGACCACACTTGGAGTACTGTGCACATTTCTGGTCTCCATATTACAAATAGGATATAGAAGCACTGGGGAAGGTACAAAAAATATTTACAAGGATGATAACAGGAACTGAGAGGGTATAACTATCAGGAAAGACCAAACAGGCTGGGGTTCTTTTCTCTAGAAAAGAGAAGACGGAGAGGTGACCTGATGGAGGTCTTTAAGAAGGCGTTTGACAGGGTAGACATAGAGAAGATGTTTCCACTTGGGGGAGTCCAAAACTAAGGACCATAAATACAAGATAGCCACTAATAAATCCAATAAAGAATTCAGGAGAAACTTCTTTACTCAGAGTGGTGAGAATGTGGAATTTGCTGCCACATGGAGTGGTTGTGGCGATTAGCAAAGGTGCATTTAAGGGGAAGCTAGATAAGTACATGAGGGAGAAAAGAATAGAAGGATCTGTTGATAGGGTAAGATGAAGTAAATAGATGGGAGGATGCTTGTGTGGAGTCTGCATTCCCTTCTCTGTACCCCCAGGTCCTCTGCTCTGCCCAACTTGATTCTCCTCTCTCCTTTGTCCTTGAACAACATCGCGGGAGATCAACTAGTAAACAATAAATTCCATCAAGCATGCAACTTTATGAGAGAGCGCGTGAATATACAAAAGGGAACACAGGGAAAGTTTTAAATTTCTGAAATCAAAGAACACATCTGAGTACACTACATTTATCTTGCATGAATAAAAGGATATCATCACACTTTCTCTGGTATTCTGTGAGAACATGGCTGGAAAGAGAAAAGAAACATTTGACTTTTAGATAAAATATTTTCACCAGTCTTTCGACAAGAACAACAACTTGTGTTTATACAGCACCGTTTAACATAGTAAAATGGCCCAAGGTGCTTCACAGGCGCATTTAACAAAATTTGACACTGAGCCACGTCTTAAAGGAGGAGAGGTGGAGAGGTTTAGGGAGGGAATCCCAAAGCTCTGGGCCTAGGTAATTGAAGACATGGCCGTCAATGGTGCAGAGATTAAAATCGGAAATGCACAAGAGGCCAGAATTGGAGGAGCGCAGATGATCTCAAAAGGTTATAGGGCTGGAGGAGACTAGAAGAGATAGGGAGGGGCGAGGTCATGGAGGGATTTGAAAATAAGGATCAGAATTTTTAAAAGTGAGGCGTTGCTAGACCGGGAGCCAATGTAGGTTAGCGAGCGCAGGGGTGAACGGGACTTGGTGAGAGTTAGGTTACAGCAACAGAGTTTTGGAAGAGTTCATGTTTATGTAGGAGGCCGGCCAGGAGAGCGTTGAAATAGTCAAGTCCAGAGGTTACAAAGGCATGGATGAGGGTTTCAGCAGCAGATGAGCTGAGGTGGGGCGGAGTTGGGTGATGTTACAGAGGTAGAAGTAGGCAGTCTTGGTGATGGAGTGGATATGTGGTCGGAAGCGCATCTTAGTGTCAAGTACAACACCAAGGTAGCAAACATACTGGTTCAGTCACAGACTGTTGCCAGGCAGAGGGATGGAGTTGGTGGCTAGCGAACAGAATTTGTGGTGGGGACCGAAGACTATGGCTACGGTCTTCCCAATATTTAGTTGAAAAAAATTTCTGCTCATCCAGTACTGGATGGCGAACAAGCAGTATGACAAATTAGAGACTAAGGAGGGGTCGAGAGAGGTGGTGGTGAGGTGGAGCTGGGTGTCATCAGCGTACATGTGGAACCTGACTTGTTTTCAGGTGATGTCGTCGAGGGGCAGCATGTAGATGAGAAATAGTGATGCGGGAGTGGGAAGAGAAGCCATTGCAGGTGATTCACTGGCTACGACTGGATGGATAAGAATGGAACCAGACAAATGCAGTTCCACCCAACTGGAGGATGGATGAGAGGCGTTGGAGGAGGATGGTGTGGTCAACCGTGTCAAAGGCTACAGACAGGTCGAGAAGGATGAGGAAGGATAGTTTACCACGGTCACAGTCACACAGGATCGGGGCTAACAACAGTCTAACTTGTGCTGTTTGTCGCAAAAATCGCCGATGTGGAAAAATGTATTCGAAATTAGAGGATTTTTTTTAATTGATGATGGCCCAAAAATTCGTGAGGAAGCCTTCGTGCGAGGGTAAGGCCTCCCCGCGATCTCTCACTCCGCGTTGGCTTTTTCAGTTCCAGCTCGCACGAACTTGATGTTCTGGACAGCTGCTGTGCTGGGCTTGCGTATCCCACCGGCGTAGTTAATTCGTGCGAGCTGTGGGATCACGTGACTCAGTTAGAGCCAATGGCAGCACACCATCTTCCATTCATAACTTTCACATAAGTGCTGTGAAAGTTATGAATACTATAGCCCCCCAAAAGAACCGCTAAACCTCAATTAAATTAAAAAACATCACATTAATAAAATAAGTATAGTTAAATAAATTAACCATTTTAAATAAAAAATTAAATTTTTGAAAAAATTTAAAATCTTTTAAAAAGTTATAAAAATAAACTTACATAGAAACATAGAATCTAGGAGCAGGAGTAGGCCATTCGGCCCGTCGAGCCTGCTCCGCCATTCAATACGATCATGGCTGATCATCCAAATCCAGTACCCTGTCCCTGCTTTAATCCCCACAGTACACATATCCCACCCTACCCCCGTAACCCCATGTATTTAATTCCCCCTAACATATCCCATCCTATCCCCATAACCCCAAATATTTAATCCCCCCTAACACTAAGGGTCAATTTGTCATAGCCAAATCAACCTAACCCACACATTTTTGGACTGTGGGAGGAAACCGGAGCACCCGGAGGAAACCCACGCAGACACAGGGAGAATGTGCAAACTCCACACAGACAGTCACCCGAGGTCAGATTCGAACCCGGGTCTCTGGCGCTGTGAGGCACCAGTGCTAACCACTATGCCACCGTGTTACCTGTCTTTAAAGTCTCTAAAAAAGATATACCTGTTAAAAAAAATTCAAAATAATACTTAATTCACTACTTACCTTGTTAAAAGTGGGTCTTACTCCTCCTTTTTTTGTGTAGAATCTTCCGTACTTACCTGCGCGTTGAAACCACTAAGTGCACAGCGTGCGCGCAGCCTGTAGCGCGCACGCGGTTCACCTAGGACCCGCCCCCTTTTCCATTCACCAAGTGCCGGTTTTCAGCGCATGCGCAGTGCATGCAGAAAACCGGCAATTGGAGACAGAATACGCTAGAGTACACAGTGCGTACTCTCGCGTAGCGGCACTAATTTTTGGGCCGATATTTCTCGCCAAAAAAGTAACAGCAAAGAAATTTGAATCAGTATAAAAATGAGCTATATACCGATATACTTACTCTGTGTCAATGATTTTTTGTTTCAGTGCAATTAATGCAGTTACATATTCATTTAAATTCTGAAAGGAAAAACAAAAAAGTTACAAGATCAAAATGCAGAAAATAAAAAATGGCATTTTAACATTACAAACATTCTTCTTTATCTGTCACATGAAAGTAATCAATCTCAACCTTGCTATAGTCTAATTTGCTTAAAAATTTCTTATTTTCTGACCAACACAACTGATACCTCTATCTACAATCCATTCACATTGACTCAAGTGTATTGCTTTTCAGGATTAGACAAAAGCTAATACTCTGGCATTTTCTCAAAAAAAACATACGCTTACACAAAATCTGTAAATCCTATTGCTGAGGTGTTACTTTATAAACTGCTCGCATCACCTCAGTACTATATATAGAATTTTAAATGATACAACTGGGAAGCACCAAGCTCAATACCAAACTTCTGTTTTTCCTCCCTGAAAATCAGCCAGGGCTCTTATTCATGACTGCTATCCAGTGAGCTCCGCTGGAAAGTGTACATGTGTGAATGTTAGGTAAAAACAGCATTAGAGTTTGCGGTGTTTCACCACTCTACACAGTTAAGCTGACACTCACTGCCTTGGTTCAGAAGTGAAAAATGGCCACTTCAAGGTGCTCAGCCCCTGTAGAACTGTATCCCTAGAAATAATCAACGTCTTAAGTCCAGCGAACTGTGGGGGATCGGACCTCATAAATAAAGTGCTACAAAAAGTTCTCAACATACTCTGCCACAATGTTGGCTCTTAACCTTATGCTTTCAGTTCAATGCCCCATCAAGCGCACTGCCCAAATTATGGGAAATATTTGAGGTACAATTCTGTAAAATTTCAAGTAAATCAAGTAAATTTCAGGTAAGCAAGCAAAACTCTAGACTAACTAACTTTACAATCTACAATATTATCATGGTGGATCTGAAGGTGCATTGACATTACAACTTTAGTGTCGGGACAAAGCACCAACACCAAAGCTGTAGTGCAAATCTGGAATCATAGAAACATAGAAGATAGGAGCAGGAGTAGGCCATTCGGCCCCTCGAGCCTGCTCCGCCATTCGATGAGATCATGGCTGATCATCCAAACTCAGTACCCTGTACCTGCCTTCTCCCCATATTCCTTGATACCTTTATCTTTAAGAAATATATCTAACTCATTCTTGAATATATTTAATGACTTGGCCTCAACTAACTTCTGTGGTAGAGAATTCCACAGGTTCACCACTCTCTGGGTGAAGAAATTCTTCCTCATTTCTGTCCTAAATGGCTTACCCCTTATCCTTAGATTATGACCCCTGGTTCTGGACTCTCCGACCATCGGGAACATTCTTCCTGCATCTAGTTTGTCCAGACCGGTCAGAATTTTATATGTTTCGATGAGATCCCCTCTCATTCTTCTATACTCCAGCGAGTATAAGCCCAATCGACCCAATCTCTCCTCATATGTCATTCCTGCCATCCCAGGTATCAGCCTTGTGAATCTTCGCTGAACTCCTTCCATGGCAAGAACATCCTTCCTCAGATAAGGCGACCAAAACTGCACACAGTACTCAAGGTGTGGTCTCACCAAGGCCATGTACAACTGCAGCAGGACATCCCTGTTCCTGTACTCAAACCCTTTTGCTATGAAGGCCAACATACCATTTGCCTTCTTCACCGCCTGCTGCACCTGCATGCTTACCTTCAGCGACTGGTGCACAAGGACACCCAGGTCTCGTTGCACTTCCCCTTCTCCCAATCTATTGCCATTCAGATAATAGTCTGCCTTTCTGTTTTTGACACCAAAGTGGATAACCTCGCATTTATCCACATTATATTGCATCTGCCTCGCTTCTGCCCACTCACCCAACCTGTCCAAATCATCCTGGAGTTTCTCGGTATCCTCCTCGTGGCACACACGCCCACCCAGCTTTGTGTCATCTGCAAACTTGGAGATATTACATTTAGTTCCCTTATCTAGATCATTAATGTATATTGTGAATAGCTGGGGTCCAAGGACCGATCCCTGCGGTACCCCACTAGTCACTGGCTGCCACTCGGAAAAAGACCCATTAATTCCTACTCTCTGCCCGCCAACCAGTTCTCTATCCAAGTCAATACCTTGCCCCCAATCCCACGCTAATCTCTTATGCGGGACCTTATCGAAAGCCTTTTGAAAGTCCAAATACACCACATCTACTGGTTCTCCCTGATCTATTTTCCCAGTTACATCCTCAAAAAATTCCAGTAGATTAGTCAAGCACGATTTACCTTTTGTAAATCCATGTTGACTTTGTCCAATCCTGTCACTGTTTTTCAAGTGCTCAGCTATTACATCCTTTATAATGGACTCTAGCATTTTCCCCACTACCGATGTCAGGCTTACCGGTCTGTAATTCCCCGCTTTCTCTCTACCACCCTTTTTGAATAGTGGGGTAACATTAGCTACCCTCCAATCCATGGGTACAGTTCCAGATTCCATCGAATGTTGGAAGATGATCAGCAATGCATCTACTATTTCTAGGGCCACTTCCTTAAGTACTCTAGGATGTAGATTATCAGACCCTGGGGATTTATCGGCCTTCAATCCCGTCAATTTCCCTAACACCATTTCCCTGCAAATACTGATTTCTTTCAGTTCCTCCCTTTCATCAGACCCTATGTTCTCCAACATCTCTGGGAGGTTATTTGTGTCCTCCTTTGTGAAGACAGAACCAAAATATGCATTTAATTGGCCTGACATTTCTTTGTTCCCCATTATAACTTCCCCCACTTCTGACTGCAAGGGACCTACACTTGATTTCACTAATCTTTTTCTCTTCACATATCTATAAAAGCTCTTACAGTCAGTTTTTATGTTCCCTGCAAGCTTACTTTCATATTCTATTTTCCCCTTCTTAATTAATCCCTTTGTCCTCCTTTGTTGAATCCTAAACTGCTCCCAATCCTCAGGGTTACCGCTTTTTCTGGCCAATTTATATGCCCTCTCCTTGGATCTTATGCTATCCCTAATTTCCCTTGTTAGCCACGGTTGAGTCACCCTTTTTGTTTTATTCTTATGCCACACTGGGATGCCACATCAGAGTACAACTTGATTCTGGAGAGAAGCAGTGCAAGACTCACTAGAGGAGGGATGCTGGGTCTATAGCAACACACAAGAACAACTTAGATTGAATTCAAAATAAATGTTACTTGATAGATAATATAAAATATATTCTAAAATTTATTAAAACAGTGAAAGTTGAAGACAATGAAAGATAGAAAAAAAAGGGAAAAGAGCAGAAAGTAATTTTTTAAAATAAATGTTAGGGAAGTTCTAAAGTGTTTTCTATTAAAATTACAGTAATAAAATTACTCTTGATATCGGAGTATCAATGCCGCCATAACACTTGACCTGCCATGGTATTACCGAACTTTCCTGGTGTTTTTGGTGCTTTAAGGGTTAAATTACTTTCATACATCTTCATTCCTTTAGGGTTCAGGTTTTAGAATACTTATATTTTAGAATGAATTTTGCAAACTTCTAATACAGCCAATCCAATGCTCTGGGTCACTTGAAATGGAAGATGGAAGGCTGTACCCAATACACAAGCTCGGGCTGCAGGTGAGCAGGAACATGTAGATTCAGTCTACTCAGCCTGTCCACTTGGAGCACTATAGCATGCAAAAACATTCAACGCTATGTGTGCATTACAAGGCAATGAACACATCCTGATGTCAATGAGAATTTAATTGCTATTGGTCAAGAAAGTTTGTCTGTAAAAAGCTGTACACCAGCAATTCCAACCCCCCTCCAGAGTCTGATGCTGCTAACTGGCGGCCACTAAAATCCCCAGCTCTTCGGGCCACTCCCCGCAATTGAGAAAATGGAAACAATTGCACATTTAAATACTGACAATACAATTGTAAATAAGATCCTACAGACTTTTTTGAGAACTGCAGCTTCTTAAGCCATACAAGAACCTTTGGCAAACACTCTAATGCTGGACACATGTCAGCAACTGCAAAGGATCTAGGAACAAAGAAGCAGCCACTTAAATAAAATTACTGTTGGAACAGAAACCATTCGGATGTCAGTACTGAACTGCCATTGGAGAGTCTGATAGCCACTTGCTGAAGAATGGCCTACTCAAGATCAGCAAAGTGGTAGTCATGGGGAGAATTTTTTTTTTTTTTAAAAAGAGGGGCCATAGCAGATGAAAGAAAATCCAAGAGAGGTCTTTGGAAGATAAGCTGAACACACAACACAGAGCTACGTACCAGTTATACGTGTATAGTGTAACTTTCAGGCTCTAGTCGAAAGGAAAACAGAATTCTTTGAGCAGCAGTACTACATAACTTAAGACAGGAGGCCAAAAATTCTGACAGGCTCTTGCTGAAAATGAGATTCATGAGTTAAGGCTGCAGTGGAATGTTAGTAAATAATGGATGTAGGTATAATGGATTGGAGAATAGATGCGACAAATATCTAATGATTAAGGTGCTGAAAGAATTGGTTCTGACCCTAAGATGAGGGTGCAGGAACTTACGGGTACAAGTAAATGTGAGATGATATTAGAAGGTGAATGGCTAGTACTGGATTGAGTAGGCGAATCACCATTGATCATTCAAGAGAAAAGCATAGAAGGAAAAGAGAGCTAATGACTGGATCAACGTTAAATGAGCTATAAAAATGCAAGTTGTTATTTCAGGAGAGCAAATGAAGTCCAAATGATTACTCAGATAGTTACTGTAATGAAGTTATCAGGCTCTGGCCCTCACTGAAAGTACAGCATGTAGAAGGAGACAGTGGCAAGAAGCCAAAGAGAGATAAGATGGTGGACCAGACCGTTAGATATAGCAAGATTGTACTTATAGTGGATTCATGGATACTCGTGTACATTACAAAAATAAAACCCATAAAGCTGCGAGTTGCATATGTGGATAAAAGAATTACTGATGAGAATGGGAGCAAGTGATGGTGTGCCTTCAAGGCCAGGAATTCTAAGTAAACACTGAGTACTCATTCAGAATGTAACTGCAATTAAGGCTACAGATCAGAACTCTGCCTTGTCTGTCTTTTAAAACGTAAATTAAGTCAATGAATAAGCTGCAGACATTCTGACTGATATCAGTTACTGGCGAGTACCCCAATACATTCCAAATTACTGCTGTTTCCTTATACTCTTTTTAAAATAAAGGAGAGAGATAGAAATTTAAAGTACGACACTTAAAGTGTGACAGACAAGAAACCCATGCTTGACATACGATTTTTATTAAATATGTCTAAAAAAAATAAATCTGGCAAATTGATGCAATATTAGCAATGTTACCAATGCCATAATAAGGAACACTGAATTTCTTTGATAAGTGTCTGTACTGTCCAGTGCTGTCAGTTTATCATACCAAAGCAAATCTCATTACAGCCTTGATCCAAACATGGACAAAGGAGCTGAATTCCAGAGGTGAGGTGAGAGTGACTGCCCTTGACATCAAAGCAGCATTTGACCTAGCGTGGCATCAAGGAGCCCTAGTAAAACTGAAGTCAATGAGAACCGGGGGAGGGGGAGGGGGAGGGGGGGGGGGGGGGGGGGGGGGGAGAACTCTCCACTGGCTGGAGTCACACCTAGCACAAAGGAAGGTAGTTGTGGTGATTGAAAGTCAATCATCACAGCCCCAGGACATTCCTGCAGGAGTTCCTCAGGGCAGTGTCCTAGGCCCAACCATCTTCAGCTGCTTCATCAATGACCTTCCCTCCAATATAAGGTCAGAAATGGGGATGTTCGCTGATGACTGCACAGTGTTCAGCACCATTCACAACTCCTCAGATAATGAAGCAGTCCATGCCCGCATACAACAAGACCTGACGGCGTTCAGGCTTGGGCTGCTAAGTGGCAGATAACATTCATAGAATCATAGAAAGTTACAGCACGGAAGGCGGCCATTTCGGCCCATCGTGTCTGCGCCGGCCAACAAAGAGCTATCCAGCCTAATCCCACTTCCCAGCTCTTGGTCCGTAGCCCTGCAGGTTACAGCATCCCAAGTGCACATCCAAGTACTGTACTTCTTAAATGTGATCCACATCATGACTTCTTAAATGTGGTTAGGGTTCCTGCCTCTACCACCCTTTCAGGCAGTGAGTTCCAGACCCCCACAACCCTCTGGGTGAAGAAATTTCCCCTCAAATCCCCTCTAAACCTTCCACCAATTACTTTAAATCTGTGCCCCCTGGTTTTTGACCCCTCTAAGGGAAATAGGTCCTCTGTATCCACTTTTTCTGTGCCCCTCATAATTTTATACACCTCAATAAGGTCTCCCCTCAGCCTCCTCTGTTCCAAGGAAAACAGACCCAGCCTATCCAGTCTTTCCTCATAGCTAAGATTCTCTACTCCCAGCAACATCCTTGTAAATCTCCTCTGTACCCTCTCTAGTGCAATCACATCTTTCCTGTAATGTGGTGACCAGAACTGCACGCAGTACTCTAGCTGAGGCCTAACTAGTGTTTTATACAGTTAAAGCATAACCCCCCGCTCTTGTATTCTATGCCACGGCTAATAAAGGCAAGCATTCCGTATGCCTTCTTAACCACCTTATCTACTTGGCCTGCTACCTTCAGGGATCTGTGGACATGCACTCCAAGGTCCCTTTGTTCCTCTACACTACTCAGTGTCCTACCATTTAATGTGTATTCCCTTTCTGCGCTCACTCGGAGGTCGAACTCCAAACCATCGTCAACATCTTCACCATGGGCCTTACACTAAACATCCATAAGACAAAGGTCCTCCACCAACCTGCCCCCGCCACACAGTACTGCCCCCCGATTATCAAAATCCACGACAAGGCCTTGGACAACGTGGACCACTTTCCATACCTCGGGAGCCTACTGTCAACAAGGGCAGACGTCGACGACGAAGTCCAACACCGCCTTCAGTGTGCCAGTGCAGCCTTTGGTCGCCTGAGGAAGAGAGTGTTTGAAGACCAGGACCACAAACCCGGCACTAAGCTTATGGTCTACAAAGCAGCAGTGATACCCGCCCTGCTGTATGCCTCAAGAGACATGGACCATGTACAGCAGGCACCTCAAAGTACTGGAGAGGTACCACCAACGCTGCCTCCGCAAGATCCTGCAAATCCATTGGCAGGATAGGCGCACCAATGTCAGTGTTCTCGCTCAGGCCAACATCCCCAGCATCGAAGCTTTGACCACGCTCGATCAGCTCCGATGGATGGGCCACATCGTCTGCATGCCCGATACGAGACTCCCAAAACAAGTGCTCTACTCGGAGCTCCGACATTGCAAGAGAGCCCCAGGTGGGCAGAGGAAACGTTTCAAGGACACCCTCAAAGCCTCCTTGAAAAAGTGTAACATCCCCACCGACAGCTGGGAATCCCTGGCCCAAGACCGCACAAAGTGGAGGAGAAGCATCCGGGAAGGCGCCGAACACCTCGAGTCTCTTCGCCGGGAGCAAGCGGAAGCCAAGCGCAGGCAGCGCAAGGAGTGCACGTCAACCCAAGCACCCCACCCACCCGCCCCTTCAACCACCGTCTGCCCCACCTGTGACAGAGACTGTAGGTCCCACATTGGACTCATCAGTCACCTGCGAACTCATTTTTAATGTGGAAGCAAGTCATCCTCGGTTCCGAGGGACTGCCGAAGAGAGAGAGATTCCCTTTCTTTGTTAGCCCTCCCCAAATGCATTACCTCACACTTCTCCGGATTGAATTCCATTTGCCACTGTTCTGCCCACCTGACCAATTTATTGATATCCTCCTGCAGTCTACAGCTTCCTTCTTCAGGATCAACCACACAGCCGATTTTAGTATCATCTGCAAACTTCTTAATTATACCCCCTATATTCAAGTCAAGATCATTGATATATACCACAAAAAGCAAGGGACCTAGTATGGAGCCCTGCGGAACCCCGCTGGAAACAGCCTTCCAGTCACAAAAACACCCATCAACCATTACCCTCTGTTTCCTGTCTCCGAGCCAGTTTTGAATCCAATTTGACACTTTGCCTTGGATCCCACGGGCTTTTAACTTAGTGACCAGTCTGCCATGTGGAACCTTATTAAAAGCCTTGCTAAAGTCCATATACACTACATCAAACGCACTACCCTCCTTGTTACCTCCTCAAAAAATTCAATCAAGTTTGTCAGACAAGACCTTCCCTTAACAAATCCGTGCTGACTATCCTTGATTAATCTGTGTCTTTCTAAATGAAGATTTAGCCTGTCCTTCAGAATTCTTTCCAATAATTTTCCCACCACCGAGGTTAGGCTGACTGGCCTGTAATTATTCGGTCTATCCTTTTCTCCCTTTTTAAACAAGGGTACCATATTAGCAGTCTTCCAGTACCACACCTGAAACCAGACTGGATTGAAAAATGATGGTCAGGGCCTCTGCTATTTCCTCTTTTGTTTCGCTTAACAGCCTGGGATACATTTCATCCGGGCCTGGGGATTTATCCACTTTTAAAGCTGCTAAACCCCTTAATACTTCCTCTCTCACTATGTTTATTTCATCTAATATTTCACACTCCTCCCCCCCGATAGCAATGACTGCTTCGCCCCTCTCCTTAATAAATACTTTGCGTCTGTTTTCACAAAGAACCCTACCGACGTCTCCCGCCTCCACACACAGATTAATTACCCTCATGATCTCTAATAGGCCCTACCCTTTCTTTAGTTATCCTCTTACTCTTAATATATTTATAAAACATCTTTGGGTTTTCCTTGATTTTACTTGCCAAGTTTTTTCATGCTCTCTCTTTGCTTCCCTAATATCCTTTTTTAATTGCACTCCTGCACTTTCTGTACTCCTCTAAAGATTCTCGAGTATTTAGCCCTCGGTATGTCATACGCCTCCCTTTTTTTCATTATCCTACCCTGGATGTCTCTAGACATCCAGGGGTCTCTAGATTTGTTAGTCCCACCTTTTTTCTTTAAGGGCACATATTTGGTCTGAACCCTCCGGATCTCCTCCTTGAATGCCTCCCACTGCCATTCACACCACAGAAGTGCCACCATCAATATCCTGGGGGTCACCATTGAACCAGAAACTTAACTGGACCAGCCACATAAATACTGTGGCAACAAGAGCAGGTCAGAGGCTGGGTATTCTGCGGCGAGCGTCTCACCTCCTGACTCCCCAAAGCCTTTCCACCATCTACAAGGCACAAGTCAGGAGTGTGATGGAATACTCTCCACTTGCCTGGATGAGTGCAGCTCCAACAACACTCAAGAAGCTGGATACCATCTAGGACAAAGCAGCCCACTTGATTGGCACCCCATCCACCACCTTAAACATTCACTCCCTCCACCACCGGTGTACCGTGGCTGTAGTGTGTACCATCTACAAGATGCACTGCAGCAACTCACCAAGGCTTCTTCGGCAGCACCTCCCAAACCCGCGACCTCTTCCACCTCGAAGGACAAGGGCAGTAAGCACATGGAAATACCACCACCTCCAAGTTCCCCTCCAAGTCACACACCATCCTGACTTAGAAATATATCGCCGATCCTTCATCGTCGCTGGGTCAAAATCCTGGAACTCCCTACCTAACAGCACTGTGGGAGAACCTTCACCACACGGACTGCAGTGGTTCAAGAAGGCGGCTCACCACCACCTTCTCAAGGGCAACTAGGGATGGGCAATAATTGGTGGCCTTGTCAGCACCGCTCACATCCCATAAAAAAACGAATTTAAAAAAAGCTAAAATAGCAGTCCTATCAAAATCCATTATTTTTTAAAAAAATCAGCATTACCAATAAGAAAGGAACTACTTGTGTCCAGCCTAGAGAAGTGCAAGCATTGCAGTATAAATTAAAAGCATACAATATCTACAGATGTCATTAACCATAGTCAAAATACAGGGAAGAAAAAGCTTTAATGACAAGCAAGTAACCAGTGTACTTTATAAATAAGAGACAGGCATCAATTTCAAGGCTGCAATCAAGCTTGAGATAACTGGAATAAAGCACTTCAACTTCACACGAGGTTTATGACACTGTGGAGCCATCTGATTGAATGGCAGTCTTGTAAACATTCCCTACATATATACCAGTGCGCATACAGTACAAAAACAAAATTGCCATAAGGATTTCTTTTGCTGCTAACAATATTTATTTTGATTCATTCAGAATGATACAGCAAAGGAGGAGGCCATTTGGCCCATTGTGCCTGTGCCAGCTCAAAGAGACTAATTCCAGTTTCTCCAGTCTCTCTACATAACTGAAGTCTCTCATCCCTGGTACCATTCTAGTAAATCTCCACTGCACTCTCACCAAGGCCTTGACATCCTTCCTGAAGTGTGGTGCCCAGAGTGGACACAATAGTCCAGTCGAGGCCTAACCAGTATTTTATGAAGGTTTAGCACAACTTCCTTGCTTTTGTATTCTATACCTCAATAAAGCCCATGATTTTGTATTTTTTTTTTTTTAAACAGCTTTATCAACTTGTCCTGTCAGCTTCAAAGATTTGTGTCCGTGAATCCCCAGGTCTCTCTGTTCCTGCACCCCCTTTAAATGGTACCATTTAGTTTATATTGCCTCTCCTCATTCTTCCTTCCAAAATGCATCACTTCCAGGAACATGCTTGGCTGAAGTCCTGGCGTTCTATTATGGGTAGAACTTCATCAAAGTAACTATGTAAACTTAGAAAAGGTGAATTATACAACAGGAACACTGAACAAATTAAGCTGAATTCTGATTTTTGTAAAATAAACAGAGCTTCCTCCTACAATTTTCAAATGTCAATTTTGATCGTTCTAAAAAGTTCAAGGAAACATGAAGCAAAAAGTGTAGGAATATATGGCTACTGCTTAGCAAAACTGATCTTTTACAAAAAAACATTAGACTATACAGTATTGCGTAGTCAATCTGGCCCACAACATAAATAACGATGCACAATATTAAATCTTTCATTTTACAAGCATTACACCATGCTGAACTCCAAACTGATCCAGAAAAGTTTCCACTTGGTGGATATGCTTTCAGTACTCAGCCCACTAAATACTGGTCTAATTTCACCAACATTCACACCATCAGTCTCCCTTGCAAGAAACACTTTTATCACAAGTGCTTGGTGTATACTTTTACATTTAGATTTAATGATTAAATGATCTGAAATGCAAACAATACATATGGAAAATTTAAAAAACTGTACATTTAAAAACTGAAAACAAAATATTTCACTGCACATTTTTTATTGTACATGTTCATCAAGACAAGTAGCTAGTTATTATCCCAGTCTATCTGGCAATCTATTTATCCAGCCTCTCACACCAGGTCTACAGAGCACTGTTGATGATTGACCTCCCAGCCTGGCTCATGGATGGGATCTGGGATTCTTCCCAATCAGCTCCAGATAACACTGCAAGCCAATGCTCTAACAGGTAGGGTGGTCCTAGCTGAACAAGCAGCAGAAATCTTACCAGCTGATCAAACTCCACTGTGCAGACATGGGGGTCCCTATTGCCAATCTTTACTTAAGATCTCTGGGCTTGGGTAAGTGTATTGTATCCCTACTGGGAGTGTGCACTCTCCACATCTGGAAACAAAAACTCGACTAAAGTGGATTTCTCAGTAATTTGTTTTGAAAAGTTGAGTGTATGGAAAAGGGGTCCCTTGTATGTCAGACACCCAACAGACGAGAGAAAAAAACTTCACGTAGCTGGATGAATATAAGAGATGACATAATATAGTTCAAAGGGTAATAAAGAGACTAATTATGTTGTGAATAGTAACCCAGGGAAATGTTAGTACAAGAACATTTATTTTTCCTTGCCAATCACAAGAAGATTTGATAACAGGTTGATTTATTTGGTAACTTAAATGATTTATTAAAGCAGATTATTTCTAAAGTCATTGACTTTATGTTTGCCTCTGTACAACATAGATATGTTTATATCCAATGATGTCAATTTCTTACAATGACTTTGAACAATGGACTACAGGGCTCCACAAATTGAAAGGTTCTCTGATTAATTTCTCTCCCTATCTCCTCCTCCCACAGGCCTATCCTTGTGTGGACTGATAGCTTACCAACCCACAAGTGTCCAGCATTAATCAAACCACCAGCTGCATGCTACTTCCAGTTTCACAAGCACAGAGCTTAATTATCCTGCAGGCATTTCATGTAAATCAGGGTGGCAATCGTGATCACCAGCTCCAGACTTCCCTTTGCAAGATCAGGAAGACCAAGTGGTCAATTACAAGCAACCCTCAAGCTATTCCAAAAATTGATTTTTTTCTTTGGAATCGTGCTTTCAATGTGGCAGGATTCCTATTGTGTGCTTTTGCTACACCCAGGAACCTTTTCTTGGGAAAACACAACTGGCCCAAACTTACACATAACACCTTCATCACCAACAAGAAGTGTGATTACAGGCATAAAATGTCTTGTGTCCACTATTTTCTGCAGCTTTTCTGCACAGCAGCCAACTCACCTCTACAGTGAACGCACCTGATCAGATCACAGTACAGCAACTATATATAACAAAGCATGCAGCAATGTCCTGCAATGGCAAGTCCACGTTTAATAAAAGTTACGCTCTCTTAACTGTTGAAAATAACTCAAGTAAACTGCAGATATTACCAAATGTATCACACAAACAAGATGCATAGTGATTAACTGAAATACAAACCACTATTTGGTTGGTCCTATATAACTGAGACACCATTCATAGAATCATAGAAATTTACAGCATAGGAGGCCATTCGGCCCATCCTGTCTGTGCCGGCCGAAAAAGCTATCCAGCCTAATCCCACTTTCCAGCTCTTGGTCCGTGGCTTATAGGTTACAGCACTTCAAGAGCATATCCAAGTACTTTATAAATATGATGAGTGTTTCTGCCTCAAACACCCTTTCAGGCAGTGAGTTCCAGACCCCCACCACCCTCTGGGTGAAAAAAGTTCTCCTCAACTCCCCTCTAATCCTTCTACCAATTACTTTAAATCTATGACCCCTGGTTATTGATCTCTCTGCTAGGAGAAATAGGTCCTTCCTATCCACTCTATCTCGGCCCTTCATAATTTTATACACCTGAATTAAGTCTCCCCTCAGCCTCCTCTGTTCCAAAGAAAACAACCCCAGCCTATCCAATCTTTCCTCATAGCTAAAATTCTCCAATTCTGGCAACATTCTCATAAATCGCCTCTGTATTCTCTCTAATGCAATCACATCTTTCCTGTAATATGGTGACCAGAACTGTATGCAGTACTTTAGCTGAGGCCTAACTAGTGTTTTATACAGTTCAAGCATAACCTCCCTGCTCTTATATTCTATGCCTCGGCTAATAAAGTATCCCATATGCCTTCTTAACCACCTTATCTACCTGTCATGCTACCCTCAGGGATCTGTGCACATGCACTCCAAGGTCCCTCTGTTCCTCTACACTTCTCAGTATCCTACCATTTATTGTGTATTCCCTTGCCTTGTTAGCCCTCCCCAAATGTTTTACCTCACACTTCACCAGATTGAATTCCATTTGCCACTTTTCTGCCCACCTGGCCAGTCCATTGATATCTTCCTGCAGTCCACAGCTTTCTTCCTCACCATCAACCACACGGCCAATTTTTGTATCAACTGCAAACTTTTTAATCATGCCCCCTACATTGAAATCCAGATCATTGACATATACCACAAAAAGCAAGGGACCGAGTACTGAGCCCTGTGGAATCCCACTGGAAACAGCCTTCCAATCACAAAAACACCCGTCGACCATTACCCTTTGCTTCCTGCCACTGAGTCAATTTTGGATCCAAGTTGCCACTTTCCCTTGGATCCCATGGGCTTTTACTTTTCTGACCAGTCTGCCATGTGGGACCTTATCAAAAGCCTTGCTAAAATCTATGTAGACTACATCAAATGCGCAAAAGACTTCATCGACCCTCCTTGTTACCTCCTCAAAAAATTCAATCAAGGTAGTCAAACACGACCTTCCCTTTACATTTTGCATCCAATTTCCACCCTTCCCTCACCTTCACATAGTCCATCTCCAACTCTTCCCTTCCTCGACTTCTGTGTCTCCATTTCTGGCGATAGGCTATCGACCAACATCCACTATAAGCCCACTGACTCCCACAGCTACCTGAACTATACTTCCTCCCACCCCGCTTCCTATAAGGACTCTATTCCATTTTCTCGGTCTCCGCCGCATCTGCTCTGACGATGCCACCTTCCATACTAGTGCTTCCGACATGTCTTCCTTTTTCCTCAACCGAGGATTCCCTTCTACCGGGGTTGACACGGCCCTCGACCGTGTCCGTTCTATTTCCCGCACTTCTGCTTTCACCCTTCCCCTCCCTCCCGGAACCATGATAGGGTTCCCCTTGTCCTCACCTTTCATCCCACCAGCCTCCACATTCAACGGATAATCCTCCGCCATCTCCAAACACATCTTCCCCTTTCAGCATTCCGAAGGGACCACTCCCTCCGCGACACCCTGGTCCACTCCTCTATCACCCCCAACACCCCTTCCCCTTTGCCCGGCACCTTCAGATGCAAGCGCAGGAGATGTAACACCTGCCCTTTTACCTCCTCCCTTCCCACTGTCCAGGGCCCCAAACACTCCTTCCAGGTGAAACAGCGATTTACTTGTACTTCTTGCAATTTAGTATACTGTATTCGCTGCTCACGATGTGGTCTCCTCTACATTGGGGAGACCAAATGCAGATTGGGTGACCGCTTTGCGGAACACCTCCGTTCAGTCCGTAAGGGTGACCCCGAGCTTCCGGTCGCCTGTCACTTTAATTCTCCACTCCACTCTGACCTCTCCGTCCTCGGCCTCTTACACTGCTCTAATGAAGCTCAACGTAAGCTCGAGGAACAGCACCTCATCTTTCGATTAGGCACTTTACAGCCTTCTGGACTCAACATAGAGTTCAACAATTTCAGACCATAACCTCTGCCCCAATCATTTTTTCTCTCTCTCACTTGGCAGCTGTCGATCATTCTGCCATTGCAATTTACACTTCATCTAGAGCCATCTTTTGTTTCTTAACTTGTTCCATTACCATCTCCTTTTGTCTTGCACCATCATCCCTTTTGTCATTTAATCTCTCCTGCCTTCCATCCTATCACAGACCTTCCCTTTTGTTCTTTTCTCCCCTCCCCCCTACACTTGCTTAAAAACCTGTTACATCTCCAACTTTTGCCAGTTCTGACGAAGGGTCATCGACCTGAAACGTTAACTGGACCTGAAACGTTAACTCTGTTTCTCTCTCTACAGATGCTGCCTGAGCTGCTGAGTATTTCCAGCATTTTCTGTTTTTATATCCATCACAGTGCAGTTCACTTTCTCCTTCATTTAGCCGTCACATTACAAAACAGCAAATTTAGTCTCAGTGTTAGTCTCACTTCCCTTATTTGTTTTCTAACTTCAATCACTTACTCTAATTAACCTCAGCACAGCTGCTCAAGTTACTAAAACCGCAGTCAGGCAAACAAACCCTCGTTATATGATTTTTGTACAGAAATTAAAGCTGCTGTGCTATAAATTCAGTATGAAAACTGTATTAAATCTCACCAATTCTGCCATTCCACCCCTATAAAGACCCATCCAAAGTGACGGTCCAGCAGCATTATAAAGTACCGTGATAACCGCTGGAACAAGGGCAATGTGAGCACTATTATATTCAATGAAACTGCTCTAAATGTACCTATTGGCCCAAGTTACACCAGTCAGTGAGTCAACATATGTATGCTAAGACTTACATTTATATAGCGCCTTTCACCACCTCAAGACGTCCCAAAGCACTTTACAACCAATGAAGTATTTTTTGAAGTGTAATCATTGTTGTAATGCAGGAAACGCAGCAGCCAATTTGCGCACAGCAAGCTCCCACAAACAGCAACGAGATAAATGACCAGATAGTGTTTTTTTCTTTAGTGCTGTTGGTTTTGGGATAAATATTGGCCAGGACACTGGGGAGAACTCCCTTGCTCTTCTTCGAAATAGTGCAATGGCATCGTTTACATCCACCCGAGAGGGCAGATGGGGCCTCGGTTTAATGTCTCATCTGAAAGACGGCACCTCCAACAGTGCAGCATTCCCTCAGTACTGCACTGGAGTGTCAGCCTAGATTTTGTGCTCAAGTCTCTGGAGTGGGACTTAAACCTACAACCTTCTGACTCAGAGGCTAAGGTTATATTTGCTTTTTTGTTTAATATATACATATTGGCTGTCCTTGTTTCCCTTTAGATTATGGATGGTTCCACACATGCCCAGACATAGAAACATAGAAGATAGGAGCAGGAGCAGGCCATTCAGCCCCTCGAGCCTGCTCCGCCATTCAATGAGATCATGGCTGATCATCCAAATTCAGTACCCTGTCCCTGCCTTCTCCCCATATCCCTTGATCCCTTTAGCTTTAAGAAACATATCTAACTCCTTCTTGAATATACTTAATGAATTGGCCTCCACTGCCTTCTGTGGTAGAGAATTCCACAGGTTCACCACTCTGGGTGAAGAAATTCCTCCTCATCTCAGTCCTAAATGGCTTACCCCTTATCCTTAGACTGTGACCCCTGGTTCTGGACTCCCCGGCCATCGGGAACATCCTTCCTGCATCTAGTCTGTCTAGTCCTGTTAGAATTTTATAAGTTTCAATGAGATCCCCTCTCATTCTTCTAAACTCCAGCGAGTATAAGCCCAATCGACCCAATCTCTCCTCATAAGTCATTCCTGCCATCCCAGGTATCAGCCTGGTGAATCTTCGCTGAACTCCCTCCATGGCAAGAACATCCTTCCTCAGATAAGGCGACCAAAACTGCACACAATACTCAAGGTGTGGTCTCACCAAGGCCCTGTACAACTGCAGCAAGACATCCTTGTTCCTGTACTCAAACCCTTTCGCTACGAAGGCCAACATACCATTTGCCTTCTTAACCGCCTGCTGCACCTGCATGCTTACCTTCAGCGACTGGTGCACAAGGACACCCAGGTCTCGTTGCACTTCCCCTTCTCTCAATCTATTGCCATTCAGATAATAATCTGCCTTCCTGTTTTTGGCACCAAAGTAGATAACCTCGCATTTATCCACATTATATTGCATCTGCCATGCTTCTGCCCAATCACCCAACCTGTCCAAATCATACATATATATATGCAATCTACTACTGATAATTCCAAGTTATTTTTTGCATTAAAAATTTGAAATATCCAATAATTTGAACCAAGCAATGTAAAATAATACAGCAAATGGGAATTTAGTGCTATAAAATTGAATCATATGATTTGAATTAAGTGACTAAATTAAAAAAGAGCAGACTGTACACCTCTTGATTTTTAATGAAACCAGGATGACTGTTGTGTTTAGTGCATGGAACGTGGCCTGTCTGAGCAAGGCCAGTTTTATTTAAGGCACCTAATTTATTATAGCCAGCTAAAGTAGAACAGTAGAAATAGAGACAAGTAGGATAACGGAAGGCATGTTTTAAATCTCAGATCAGATGCGCATCACCATAACCAACAGTACAGATCTGTAGTTGACATTTCGGGTGTTTTGACAAAGGGTGTGCACTCGAAACGGCAACTCTTCTGTTCTTTCCACAGACGCTGCCTGACCCGCTGACTGTTTCCAGCATTTCCTGTTCTTGCTTCAGATTTTCAGCACCGGCAGGTCTTTTGCTTTTTGTTTAGTACAGATCTGTATCCTGACCACAGAACATGCAAGCAATAAATGCAAAATTATTTCTCAGTTACTCTGTCTCAACATTATAATAATTACTCCTTCACCCATCAATGACATAGAATATTCCAAAGTCTGATTCCACAATGAGAACTGCTTTCAGCACAAAAACATTCGGAAAGACAATAAAACCATCCCATAAAGCAGAATATAAAAATCCTATATCTGCACGAGTATCCAGTTTACAAAACCTTCCTTCCTGTTCTCATGTTTTTGACACACTTTGCTGTTATAAATTCACACTCGCTTTATGTCTCCCAGCTCCTCAAACTATACTGCGGAGAAACACATGCTCCAACCAACTCAAACCAGCATTTTAATATGGGGTAAGATGATTATTATAAACCACTTAAGCTTGTCTCTATGATGACAGCATTCAAATCCAGAGTTCAGATTACTAACTTGGTATCTCTTATTCTCTACTTAATGCAGTAACTTTACTTGCTATGTTCATTTTTTTGCTGTTACAAGTGCATCGTTAATTTTTACAAAATAACAAAACATCACAGAGAATCTCAGGCATAAATTATTCAAGCATATCAAATACTCGGAATGAGAGACACACAAAGTCTGCCAAAGTTTATAAAAGTATACATATTAAGTTGTACTGCAGAGGGAAATTACAAGGCAGTTGAATAAAGTGATAATTGTTTTTACATTCTTACTTGTTTACAGAGGGTCAGGTTAGACATATTACACTCAGCTACATATATATCACAAACCATATAATTCAAAAATGGCATTTACACTATTTTGCATATTTCATGGAAACAACAAATCATACCCTAGTTTTCTTTTTGAAAATCCACTGAGAAGGATGCTCATAGTATGAAACAATCAAAACAATCCTGTCTCTATTATAACTTAATTGCATCTGTATTATAATTTAATGCCGTTTGAATCATAATCGCATGCTCTGTATTATAATCTAAAATCAGTATGTATAATTTAATGCCTTTGTTTTATAATGTAATGCTCTACATTATAATGTAATGATGTCTATTATAAAGAAAGAAAGACTTGCATTAATATAGCGCCTTTCACGACCACCCGGACGTCTCAAATCGCTTTACAGCCAATGAAGTACTTTTGAAATGGAGTCACTGTTGTAATGTGGGAAACGCAGCAGCCAATTTGCACACAGCAAGATCCCATAAACAGCAATGTGATAATGACCAGATAATCTGTTTTTGTTATGTTGGTTGAGGGATACATATTGGCCAGGACACCAGGGATAACTCCCCTGCACTTCTTCAAAATAGTGCCTTGGGGTCTTGTCCGTCCACCTGAGAGAACAGACGGGGCCTCGGTTTTAACGTCTCATCCGAAAGATGGCACCTCCGACAGTGCAGCACTCCCTCAGCACTGCACTGGAGTGTCAGCCTAGCTTTATGTGCCGTTTCAATCATAATCATATGCTCTGTATTATAATCTAAAATCATTACGTATAATTTAATGCCTTTGTTTTATAATGTTAGGCACTGCATTATAATGTAATGATGTCTATTATAATATAATGTTGATTATATTACAATGTATTGCTCTCTATTGTAGTTCATTGCTCTATTATAATGTAATGCTTACTCTCTATTGTAACACAGGTATTAGCCATAGCTCAGCAGCAGTAGCACTTTTGTCTCCGAGTCAGAAATTCAAGTCCCACACCAGAGACTTGAGCACAAAGTCTAGCTTGACACTCCTGTGCAAGGGAATGCTACACTGTCACAGGTGCCGTCTTTTGGATGAGACATTAAACCGAGGCCCCGTCTGCCCTCTCAGGTGAATGCGAAAGATCCCATGGCACTATTCAAAGAAGAGCAGGGGAGTTCTCCCGGGCGTCCTGGTCAATATTTATTCCTCAACAACCATCACTAAAACTGATGATCTGGTCATTATCACATTGCTGTTTGTGGGACCTTGCTGTGTGCAAATTGGCTGCCGCATTTCCTACATTACAACAGTGACTACACTTCAAGTACTTCATTGGCTGTAAAGCGCTTTTGGACATCGTGAAAGACACTATATAAATGCTAGTTTTTCTTTGTTTATGTAATATCCATTATAATCACTGCTTCTCTCTAATTTAATGCATCATGTTCTATGAAAATGTAATCTACTTGATTATAATGCAATGCTTGCTACTATAATCCACCGCTCCTCGTTGGATGGGTCTGGTTATTACATTGTATGTCTCCATCTGGGAACCCATCGCTCTCTCTTAGCATTATAATCAACTGCTCTATTACAATGTATTGTTTGCAATTATAGTGTATGCCCTTGCTATTATAATCCTTTGCTCTTTCCACTATAATTTTTTGGTCTGTATTATAATGTATTGCTCCCTATTTCAATCTATTGCTCTCTCATAATCTATAACATATTGTCTTGTTACTCTCCATCAAAATCCACTGCCCTCTATCATAAGGTATTGCTCTATTTCAATCCATCACACAATCCATTAATCTCGATTGCCATATATCGCTCTCTATTATAAGCCACTGCTCGTCATTGTGTGCTGCCCTCTGCCACTGATCTCCACTGCTGATCTCCACTGCTCTGTTATAGATTAAGCATCATAGACATTGTGACCATTTGCCTCTTTACCTGCTGTAAGGTGTCACAGTTCACACAGGAGCCCGAGCCAGCGGTCACAGCGTCCGCCGCCACCTCGGCCGCCTGTGCGCGGGATTCTCCGGGCATCATGTTCCCAGGGAGCGGAGAGGCTGGGCTGCGCGGCGCTGCTCTCGGGCTCTCGCTCACAGCCCCGGCCTGCCCCGCAGCGACGCCATGCCCGAGTCGCACAGCTGACGTCAAAAACACCCGCCCTCACGCACTCAGGACCGCCGGCGGCAGCGGCCGCCGAGTCCACGCCCGCAGCTGCAAAAACAGGCGGGAACACGAGCAGCCGCAACAGATACAACTACGGAGACCGCCGCTGTATAAACACAAAAAACACAGCCAGTAACACATTTAAAGACAAAATTAACCGGCGACTGCTGGGGCAGCCCCGCGGAACCTTGTAAAGCCCCCGCTCACGAAACGACACGTGCCGCACATTCTGAGCGTCACAATCAGCCTGAACTCCGCGTCACAATCAGCCCGAACCCCGCGTCACAATCAGCCCGAACCCCGCGTCACAATCAGTCCGAACCCCGCGTCACACTCGAAGCGGGCAGGTCGGGGGACCTCCTCGGAGGACTGCTCCTGGGCAGGTCCAAAGTGGTCATCAACTGGTCCAGGCAGCAGGCAGTCGAGAGGGTCGTTCGGCCCGACTGCCTGCCTCTCTTCCGCGACCACGTTCGTGCCCGGGTGGCCCTGGAGATGGAGGACGCGGTGTCCGCCGGCACACACAAGGCCTTCCGCGACCGGTGGGCACCGCAGGGACTGGAGTGCATCATCACACTAGACAACCAAATTTTTATTTAATTTATTAAGTTTACTTTATTGTTTTAAGTTTAGTTACAGTTTATTCGGTTTAGTGTGCATCAAAACGAGTACACTCGGTCCGTACCCCGCATCACACTCAGTCCGAACCCTGCGTCACGATTACCCCAGAATGTGCAGCACAGCACTAGTATCAGACAGACTATAACACTGGATCAGTCAGACTATAACACTGGGATCAGTCAGACTATAACACTAGGATCAGTCAGACTATAACACTAGGGTCAGTCAGACTATAACACTGGGATCAGTCAGACTATAACACTAGGGTCAGTCAGACTATAACACTGGGATCAGTCAGACTATAACACTAGGATCAGTCAGACTATAACACTAGGATCAGTCAGACTATAACACTAGGATCAGTCAGACTATAACACTGGGATCAGTCAGACTATAACACTGGGATCAGTCAGACTATAACACTAGGATCAGTCAGACTATAACACTAGGATCAGTCAGACTATAACACTGGGATCAGTCAGACTATAACACTGGGATCAGTCAGACTATAACACTAGGATCAGACAGACTATAACACCAGGATCAGTCAGACTATAACACCGGGATCAGTCAGACTATAACACTGGGATCAGTCAGACTATAACACTGGGATCAGTCAGACTATAACACCGGGATCAGTCAGACTATAACACCAGGATCAGTCAGACTATAACACTGGGATCAGTCAGACTATAACACTGGGATCAGTCAGACTATAACACTGGGATCAGTCAGACTATAACACTGGGATCAGTCAGACTATAACACTGGGATCAGTCAGACTATAACACTAGGGATCAGTCAGACTATAACACTGGGATCAGTCAGACTATAACACTGGGATCAGTCAGACTATAACACTGGATCAGTCAGACTATAACACTGGGATCAGTCAGACTATAACACTGGGATCAGTCAGACTATAACACTAGGATCAGTCAGACTATAACACTGGGATCAGTCAGACTATAACACTGGGATCAGTCAGACTATAACACTGGGATCAGTCAGACTATAACACTAGGATCAGTCAGACTATAACACTGGATCAGTCAGACTATAACACATGGATCAGTCAGACTATAACACTAGGATCAGTCAGACTATAACACTGGGATCAGTCAGACTATAACACTGGGATCAGTCAGACTATAACACTAGGATCAGTCAGACTATAACACTGGGATCAGTCAGACTATAACACTTGGATCAGTCAGACTATAACACTGGGATCAGTCAGACTATAACACTAGGATCAGTCAGACTATAACACTGGGATCAGTCAGACTATAACACCAGGATCAGTCAGACTATAACACTAGGATCAGTCAGACTATAACACCAGGGATCAGGTCAGACTAGACTGATCAGTCACTTAGGGGATCAGTCAGACTATAACACTAGGATCAGTCAGACTATAACACCAGGATCAGTCAGACTATAACACTGGGATCAGTCAGACTATAACACTGGGATCAGTCAGGACTATAACACTGGGATCAGTCAGACTATAACACCTGGATCAGTCAGACTATAACACTGGATCAGTCAGACTATAACACTGGGATCAGTCAGACTATAACACTGATCAGTCAGACTATAACACTGGCATCAGTCAGACTATAACACTGGATCAGTCAGACTATAACACTGGGATCAGTCAGACTATAACACTAGGATCAGTCAGACTATAACACTGGGATCAGTCAGACTATAACACTGGGATCAGTCAGACTATAACACTAGGATCATCAGACTATAACACTGGGATCATTCAGACTATAACACTAGGATCAGTCAGACTATAACACTGGATCAGTCAGACTATAACACTGGGATCAGTCAGACTATAACACTGGGATCAGTCAGACTATAACACTAGGATCAGTCAGACTATAACACTGGATCAGTCAGACTATAACACCAGGATCAGTCAGACTATAACACTGGATCAGTCAGACTATAACACTAGGATCAGTCAGACTATAACACTGGGATCAGTCAGACTATAACACTAGATCAGTCAGACTATAACACTAGGATCAGTCAGACTATAACACTGGGATCATCAGACTATAACACTGGATCAGTCAGACTATAACACTGGATCAGTCAGACTATAACACTGGAACAGTCAGACTATAACACTGGATCAGTCAGACTATAACACTGGGATCAGTCAGACTATAACACTGGGATCAGTCAGACTATAACACTGGGATCAGTCAGACTATAACACTGGGATCAGTCAGACTATAACACTGGATCAGTCAGACTATAACACTGGATCAGTCAGACTATAACACTAGGATCAGTCAGACTATAACACAGGGATCAGTCAGACTATAACACTGGATCAGTCAGACTATAACACTGGATCAGTCAGACTATAACACTGGGATCAGTCAGACTATAACACTGGGATCAGTCAGACTATAACACCAGGATCAGTCAGACTATAACACTGGGATCAGTCAGACTATAACACTGGGATCAGTCAGACTATAACACAGGATCAGTCAGACTATAACACCAGGATCAGTCAGACTATAACACTGGATCAGTCAGACTATAACACAGGATCAGTCAGACTATAACACTGGGATCAGTCAGACTATAACACTAGGGATCAGTCAGACTATAACACTGGGATCAGTCAGACTATACACTGGGATCAGTCAGACTATAACACTGGATCAGTCAGACTATAACACCTGGATCAGTCAGACTATAACACTGGGATCAGTCAGACTATAACACAGGGATCAGTCAGACTATAACACTGGGATCAGTCAGACTATAACACTGGGATCAGTCAGACTATAACACTGGATCAGTCAGACTATAACACTGGGATCAGTCAGACTATAACACAAGATCAGTCAGACTATAACACTGGGATCAGTCAGACTATAACACTGGGATCAGTCAGACTATACACTGGGATCAGTCAGACTATAACACCAGGATCAGTCAGACTATAACACTAGGATCAGTCAGACTATAACACTGGATCAGTCAGACTATAACACTGGGATCAGTCAGACTATAACACTGGGATCAGTCAGACTATAACACTGGGATCAGTCAGACTATAACACTGGGATCAGTCAGACTTATAACACCAGGTCAGACTATAACACCTGGATCAGTCAGACTATAACACTGGATCAGTCAGACTATAACACTGGATCAGTCAGACTATAACACTGGGATCAGTCAGACTATAACACTGGGATCAGTCAGACTATAACACCAGGATCAGTCAGACTATAACACTGGGATCAGTCAGACTATAACACCAGGATCAGTCAGACTATAACACTGGGATCAGTCAGACTATAACACCAGGATCAGTCAGACTATAACACCAGGATCAGTCAGACTATAACACTGGGATCAGTCAGACTATAACACCAGGATCAGTCAGACTATAACACTGGATCAGTCAGACTATAACACTGGATCAGTCAGACTATAACACTGGGATCAGTCAGACTATAACACTGGGATCAGTCAGACTATAACACTGGGATCAGTCAGACTATAACACTGGGATCAGTCAGACTATAACACTGGGATCAGTCAGACTATAACACTGGGATCAGTCAGACTATAACACCAGGATCAGTCAGACTATAACACAGGATCAGTCAGACTATAACACTGGGATCAGTCAGACTATAACACAGGATCAGTCAGACTATAACACTGGGATCAGTCAGACTATAACACTGGATCAGTCAGACTATAACACTGGATCAGTCAGACTATAACACCAGGATCAGTCAGACTATAACACTAGGATCAGTCAGACTATAACACTAGGATCAGTCAGACTATAACACTGGGATCAGTCAGACTATAACACTGGGATCAGTCAGACTATAACACTGGGATCAGTCAGACTATAACACTGGGATCAGTCAGACTATAACACTGGGATCAGTCAGACTATAACACTGGGATCAGTCAGACTATAACACCAGGATCAGTCAGACTATAACACTGGGATCAGTCAGACTATAACACTGGGATCAGTCAGACTATAACACCAGGATCAGTCAGACTATAACACTGGGATCAGTCAGACTATAACACTGGGATCAGTCAGACTATAACACTGGGATCAGTCAGACTATAACACTGGGATCAGTCAGACTATAACACTGGGATCAGTCAGACTATAACACTGGGATCAGTCAGACTATAACACTGGGATCAGTCAGACTATAACACTAGGATCAGTCAGACTATAACACTGGGATCAGTCAGACTATAACACTGGGATCAGTCAGACTATAACACTGGATCAGTCAGACTATAACACTAGGGATCAGTCAGACTATAACACTGGATCAGTCAGACTATAACACTGGGATCAGTCAGACTATAACACCTGGATCAGTCAGACTATAACACTGGGATCAGTCAGACTATAACACTGGGATCAGTCAGACTATAACACTGGGATCAGTCAGACTATAACACTGGGAATCAGTCAGACTATAACACTAGGATCAGTCAGACTATAACACTAGGACGCACAGGATCAGTCAGACTATAACACTAGGATCAGTCAGACTATAACACTAGGATCAGTCAGACTATACACCAGGATCAGTCAGACTATAACACTGGATCAGTCAGACTATAACACTAGGATCAGTCAGACTATAACACTAGGATCAGTCAACTATAACACCAGGGATCAGTCAGACTATAACACTGGGATCAGTCAGACTATAACACTGGATCAGTCAGACTATAACACTGGGATCAGTCAGACTATAACACTAGGATCAGTCAGACTATAACACTGGGATCAGTCAGACTATACACTGGATCAGTCAGACTATAACACTGGATCAGTCAGACTTAACACCTGGGATCAGTCAGACTATAACACTGGGATCAGATCAGACTATAACACTGGGATCAGTCAGACTATAACACTAGGATCAGTCAGACTATAACACTGGGATCAGTCAGACTATAACACTGGGATCAGTCAGACTATAACACTGGATCAGTCAGACTATAACACTGGATCAGTCAGAGCTATAACACTGGGATCAGTCAGACTATAACACCAGGATCAGTCAGACTATAACACTGGGAATCAGTCAGACTATAACACTGGGATCAGTCAGACTATAACACTGGGATCAGTCAGACTATAAACCAGGATCAGTCAGACTATAACACTGGGATCAGTCAGACTATAACACTGGATCAGTCAGACTATAACACTAGGATCAGTCAGACTATAACACCAGGATCAGTCAGACTATAACACTAGGATCAGTCAGACTATAACACTGGGATCAGTCAGGACTATAACACTGGGATCAGTCAGACTATAACACTGGGATCAGTCAGACTATAACACTCGGGATCAGTCAGACTATAACACTGGGATCAGTCAGACTATAACACTGGGATCAGTCAGACTATAACACTGGGATCAGTCAGACTATAACACTGGGATCAGTCAGACTATAACACTGGGATCAGTCAGACTATAACACTAGGATCAGTCAGACTATAACACTGGGATCAGTCAGACTATAACACTGGGATCAGTCAGACTATAACACTGGGATCAGTCAGTCAGACTATAACACCTGGATCAGTCAGACTATAACATGGGATCAGTCAGACTATAACACTGGAGATCAGTCAGACTATAACACCTGGGATCAGTCAGACTATAACACTAGGATCAGTCAGACTATACACTGGATCAGGTCAGGACTATAACACTGGATCAGTCAGACTATTACACTGGGATCAGTCAGACTATAACACTGGATCAGTTCAGACTATAACACTGGATCAGTCAGACTATAACACTGGGATCAGTCAGACTATAACACTAGGATCAGTCAGACTATAACACTGGGAATCAGTCAGACTTAGAACACTAGGACAGTCAGACTATAACACTGGGATCAGTCAGACTATAACACTGGGATCAGTCAGACTATAACACTAGGATCAGTCAGACTATAACACTGGGATCAGTCCAGACTATAACACTAGGATCAGTCAGACTATAACACTAGGATCAGTCAGACTATAACACTGGGATCAGTCAGACTATAACACTAGGATCAGTCAGACTATAACACTGGGATCAGTCAGGACTATAACACTGGATCAGTCAGACTATAACACAGGATCAGTCAGACTATAACACTAGGATCAGTCAGACTATAACACAGGATCAGTCAGACTATAACACTGGGATCAGTCAGACTATAACACTGGGATCAGTCAGACTATAACACTAGGATCAGGCAGACTATAACACTGGATCAGTCAGACTATACACAGGGATCAGTCAGACTATAACACTGGATCAGTCAGACTATAACACTGGGATCAGTCAGACTATAACACCTAGGGATCAGTCAGACTATAACACTGGATCAGTCAGACTATAACACTGGATCAGTCAGACTATAACACTGGGATCAGTCAGACTATAAACACTAGGATCAGTCAGACTATAACACTGGATCAGTCAGACTATAACACTGGATCAGTCAGACTATAACACCAGGATCAGTCAGACTATAACACTGGGATCAGTCAGACTATAACACCTGGGATCAGTCAGACTATAACACTGGATCAGTCAGACTATAACACCAGGATCAGTCAGACTATAACACTGGATCAGTCAGACTATAACACTGGGATCAGTCAGGACTATAACACCAGGATCAGTCAGACTATAACACCAGGATCAGTCAGACTATAACACTGGGATCAGTCAGACTATAACACAGGATCAGTCAGACTATAACACCTGGATCAGTCAGACTATAACACTGGGATCTTTCAGACTATAACACTGGGATCAGTCAGACTATAACACTGGGATCAGTCAGACTATAACACCAGGATCAGTCAGACTATAACACTGGGATCAGTCAGACTATAACACTGGGATCAGTCAGACTATAACACTGGGATCAGTCAGACTATAACACCAGGATCAGTCAGACTATAACACTGGGATCAGTCAGACTATAACACTGGGATCAGTCAGACTATAACACTGGGATCAGTCAGACTATAACACCAGGATCAGTCAGACTATAACACTAGGATCAGTCAGACTATAACACTAGGATCAGTCAGACTATAACACCAGGATCAGTCAGACTATAACACTGGGATCAGTCAGACTATAACACTGGGATCAGTCAGACTATAACACTGGGATCAGTCAGACTATAACACTGGGATCAGTCAGACTATAACACTGGGATCAGTCAGACTATAACACTGGGATCAGTCAGACTATAACACTAGGATCAGTCAGACTATAACACTGGGATCAGTCAGACTATAACACTGGGATCAGTCAGACTATAACACTGGGATCAGTCAGACTATAACACCAGGGATCAGTCAGACTATAACACTGGGATCATTCAGACTATAACACAGGATCAGTCAGACATATCACCAGGGATCAGTCAGACTATAACACCTGGGATCATCCGACTATAACACCAGGATCATTCAGACTATAACACTGGGATCAGTCAGACTATAACACCAGGATCAGTCAGACTATAACACCTGGGATCAGTCAGACTATAACACTGGATCAGTCAGACTATAACACCTGGATTCAGTCAGACTATAACACAGGATCAGTCAGACTATAACACCAGGATCAGTCAGACTATAACACAGGGATCAGTCAGACTATAACACCAGGATCAGTCAGACTATAACACTGGATCAGTCAGACTATAACACAGGGATCAGTCAGACTATAACACTGGATCAGTCAGACATAACACAGGATCAGTCAGACTATAACACCAGATCAGTCAGACCTATAACACCAGGGATCAGTCAGACTATAACACAGGATCAGTCAGACTATAACACTGGGATCAGTCAGACTATAACACTGGGATCAGTCAGACTATAACACTAGGATCAGTCAGACTATAACACTGGGATCAGTCAGACTATAACACTGGGATCAGTCAGACTATAACACTGGGATCAGTCAGACTATAACACTAGGATCAGTCAGACTATAACACTGGGATCAGTCAGACTATAACACTGGATCAGTCAGACTATAACACTGGGTTCAGTCAGACTATAACACCAGGATCAGTCAGACCTATAACACAGGGATCAGTCAGACTATAACACTTGGGATCAGTCAGACTATAACACTGGATCAGTCAGACTATAACACCTGGGATCAGTCAGACTATAACACTGGATCAGTCAGACTATAACACTAGGATCAGTCAGACTATAAACACCAGGATCAGTCAGACTATAACACTAGGATCAGTCAGACTATAACACTAGGATCAGTCAGACTAACACCTGGATCGTTAGACTATAACACTAGGATCAGTCAGACTATAAACACTGGGATCAGTCAGACTATAACACCAGGATCAGTCAGACTATAAACTGGATCAGTCAGACTATAACACTAGGATCAGTCAGACTATAACACTGGGATCAGTCAGACTATAACACAGGATCAGTCAGACTATAACACTAGGATCAGTCAGACTATAACACTGGGATCAGTCAGACTATAACACCAGGATCAGTCAGACTATACACTAGGATCAGCTCAGACTATAACACTGGGATCAGTCAGACCTATAACACTGGGATCAGTCAGACATAACACCAGGATCAGTCAGACTATAACACTGGGATCAGTCAGACTATAACACTAGGATCAGTCAGACTATAACACTGGGATCAGTCAGACTATAACACTGGATCAGTCAGACTATACAATAGGATCAGTCAGACTATAACACAGGGATCAGTCAGACTATAACACTGGGATCAGTCAGACTATAACACTGGATCAGTCAGACTATAACACTGGGATCAGTCAGACTATTAACACCAGGATCAGTCAGACAATAACACTAGGATCAGTCAGACTATAACACTGGATCGAGGATCAGTCAGACTATAACACTGGATCAGTCAGACTATAACACTAGGATCAGTCAGACTATAACACAGGGATCAGTCAGACTATAACACCAGATCTCAGACTATACACTGGATCATAGACTATAACACTAGGATCAGTCAGACTATAACACTAGGATCAGTCAGACTATAACACTGGGGATCAGTCAGACTAATAACACAGGGATCAGTCAGAACTATAACACTGGGATCAGTCCAGACTAAAACACTGGGATCAGTCAGACTATAACACTGGGATCAGTCAGATCTATAACACGGATCATCAGACTATAACACTAGGATCAGTCAGACTATAACACTGGATCAGTCAGACTATAACACTCAGGGATCAGTCAGACTATATAACACTGGAATCAGTCAGACTATAACACTAGGATCAGTCAGACTATAACACTGGGATCAGTCAGACTATAACACTGGATCAGTCAGACTATAACACTGGGATCAGTCAGACTATAACACTGGGATCAGTCAGACTATAACACTAGGATCAGTCAGACTATAACACCTGGATCAGTCAGACTATAACACTGGGATCAGTCAGACTATAACATCTGGGATCAGTCAGACTATAACACTGGGATCAGTCAGACTATAACACTGGGATCAGTCAGACTATAACACTAGGATCAGTCAGACTATAACACTGGGATCAGTCAGACTATAACACTGGGATCAGTCAGACTATAACACTGGGATCAGTCAGACTATAACACTGGGATCAGTCAGACTATAACACCAGGATCAGTCAGACTATAACACTGGGATCAGTCAGACTATAACACCAGGATCAGTCAGACTATAACACTGGGATCAGTCAGACTATAACACTGGGATCAGTCAGACTATAACACTGGGATCAGTCAGACTATAACACTGGGATCAGTCAGACTATAACACTGGGATCAGTCAGACTATAACACTGGGATCAGTCAGACTATAACACTAGGATCAGTCAGACTATAACACTGGGATCAGTCAGACTATAACACTGGGATCAGTCAGACTATAACACTAGGATCAGTCAGACTATAACACCAGGATCAGTCAGACTATAACACTGGGATCAGTCAGACTATAACACTGGGATCAGTCAGACTATAACACCAGGATCAGTCAGACTATAACACTGGGATCAGTCAGACTATAACACTTGGATCAGTCAGACTATAACACTGGGATCAGTCAGACTATAACACTGGGATCAGTCAGACTATAACACTGGGATCAGTCAGACTATAACACTGGGATCAGTCAGACTATAACACTAGGATCAGTCAGACTATAAACACAGGATCAGTCCTAACCTGACTATAACACTGGGATCAGTCAGACTATAACACTGGATCAGTCAGACTATAACACTGGGATCAGTCAGACTATACACTGGGATCAGTCAGACTATAACACTGGGATCAGTCAGACTATAACACTGGGATCAGTCAGACTATAACACTAGGATCAGTCAGACTATAACACTGGATCAGTCAGACTATAACACTAGGATCAGTCAGACTATAACACCAGGATCAGTCCGGACTATAACACTGGATCAGTCAGACTATAACACCAGGATCAGTCAGACTATAACACTGGGATCAGTCAGACTATAACACCTGGATCAGTCAGACTATAACACCTGGGATCAGTCTGACTATAAACTAGGATCAGTCCGACTATAACCCAGGATCAGTCAGACTATAACACTGGATCAGTCAGACTATAACACCAGGATCAGTCAGACTATAACACTAGGATCAGTCAGACTATAACACTAGGATCAGTCAGACTATAACACTGGGATCAGTCAGACTATAACACCAGGATCAGTCAGACTATAACACTAGGATCAGTCAGACTATAACACAGGATCAGTCAGACTATAACACAGGATCAGTCAGACTATAACACAGGGATCAGTCAGACTATAACACTAGGATCAGTCAGACTATAACACAGGATCAGTCAGACTATAACACTGGGATCAGTCAGACTATAACACAGGATCAGTCAGACTATAACACTGGGATCAGTCAGACTATAACACTGGATCAGTCAGACTATAACACAGGATCAGTCAGACTATAACACCAGGATCAGTCAGACTATAACACTGGATCAGTCAGACTATAACACAGGATCAGTCAGACTATAACACAGGATCAGTCAGACTAAGGTCAGACTATAACACTGGGATCAGTCAGACTATAACACCAGGATCAGTCAGACTATAACACTGGGATCAGTCAGACTATAACACTGGATCAGTCAGACTATAACACCTGGATCAGTCAGACTATAACACAGGATCAGTCAGACTATAACACTGGGATCAGTCAGACTATAACACTGGGATCAGTCAGACTATAACACCAGGATCAGTCAGACTATAACACTGGGATCAGTCAGACTATAACACTGGGATCAGTCAGACTATAACACTAGGATCAGTCAGACTATAACACCTGGGATCAGTCAGACTATAACACTGGGATCAGTCAGACTATAACACCAGGATCAGTCAGACTATAACACTGGGATCAGTCAGACTATAACACTGGGATCAGTCAGACTATAACACTGGATCAGTCAGACTATAACACTAGGATCAGTCAGACTATAACACCAGGATAGGATCAGTCAGACTATAACACTGGGATCAGTCAGACTATAACACCAGGATCAGTCAGACTATAACACCAGGATCAGTCAGACTATAACACTGGGATCAGTCAGACTATAACACTAGGATCAGTCAGACTATAACACTGGGATCAGTCAGACTATAACACTGGGATCAGTCAGACTATAACACCAGGATCAGTCAGACTATAACACTGGGATCAGTCAGACTATAACACTGGGATCAGTCAGACTATAACACCAGGATCAGTCAGACTATAACACTGGGATCAGTCAGACTATAACACCAGGATCAGTCAGACTATAACACTGGGATCAGTCAGACTATAACACTGGGATCAGTCAGACTATAACACTGGGATCAGTCAGACTATAACACTGGGATCAGTCAGACTATAACACTAGGATCAGTCAGACTATAACACTGGGATCAGTCAGACTATAACACTGGGATCAGTCAGACTATAACACAGGATCAGTCAGACTATAACACTAGGATCAGTCAGACTATAACACTGGGATCAGTCAGACTATAACACTAGGATCAGTCAGACTATAACACTGGGATCAGTCAGACTATAACACTGGGATCAGTCAGACTATAACACTGGGATCAGTCAGACTATAACACTGGGATCAGTCAGACTATAACACCAGGATCAGTCAGACTATAACACTAGGATCAGTCAGACTATAACACTGGGATCAGTCAGACTATAACACTAGGATCAGTCAGACTATAACACTGGGATCAGTCAGACTATAACACTGGGATCAGTCAGACTATAACACTGGGATCAGTCAGACTATAACACTGGGATCAGTCAGACTATAACACTGGGATCAGTCAGACTATAACACTGGGATCAGTCAGACTATAACACTGGGATCAGTCAGACTATAACACTAGGATCAGTCAGACTATAACACTGGGATCAGTCAGACTATAACACTGGGATCAGTCAGACTATAACACTAGGATCAGTCAGACTATAACACTGGGATCAGTCAGACTATAACACTGGGATCAGTCAGACTATAACACTGGGATCAGGCAGACTATAACACCAGGATCAGTCAGACTTACACTAGGATCAGTCCGACTATAACAACTGGATCAGGTCAGACTATAACACCAGGATCAGTCAGACTATAACACTAGGATCAGTCAGACTATAACACAGGATCAGTCAGACTATAACACTGGGATCAGTCAGACTATAACACTGGATCAGTCAGACTATAACACTGGATCAGTCAGACTATAACACTGGATCAGTCAGACTATAACACTGGATCAGTCAGACTATAACACTGGGATCAGTCAGACTATAACACTGGGATCAGTCAGACTATAACACTAGGATCAGTCAGACTATAACACTGGGATCAGTCAGACTATAACACTGGATCAGTCAGACAGATAACACTAGGATCAGTCAGACTATAACACCAGGATCAGTCAGACTATAACACTAGGAGTCAGTCAGACTATAACACTGATCAGTCAGACTATAACACCAGGATCAGTCAGACTATAACACTGGGATCAGTCAGACTATAACACCAGGATCAGTCCAGACTATAACACTGGATCAAGTCAGACTATAACACTGGGATCAGTCAGACTATAACACTAGGATCATCAGACTATAACACTGGATCAGTCAGACTATAACACTAGGATCAGTCAGACTATAACACTGGGATCATCAGACTATAACACTGGGATCAAGTCTGACTATAACACTGGATCAGTCAGACTATAACACTGGGATCAGTCAGACTATAACACAGGATCAGTCAGACTATAACACTGGGATCAGTCAGACTATAACACTGGATCAGTCAGACTATAACACTGGATCAGTCAGACTATAACACTGGATCAGTCAGACTATAACACTAGGATCAGTCAGACTATAACACTGGGATCAGTCAGACGATAACACTAGGGATCAGTCAGACTATAACACTGGGATCAGGCAGACTATTACACTGGGATCAGTCAACTATAACACTAGGATCAGTCAGACTATAACACTGGGATCAGTCAGACTATAACACTAGGATCAGTCAGACTATAAGCACCTGGATCAGTCAGACTAAAACACCAGGATCATCAGACGATAACACTGGGGATCAGTCAGACTATAACATCTGGGATCAGTCAGACTATAACACTAGGATCAGTCAGACTATAACACTAGGATCAGTCAGACTATAACACCAGGGATCAGTCAGACTATAACACTGGGATCAGTCAGACTATAACACTGGGATCAGTCAACTATAACACTAGGATCAGTCAGACTATACCACTGGGATCATCAGACTATAACACTGGATCAGTCAGACTAAACACTAGGATCAGTCAGACTATAACACCAGGATCAGTCAGACTATAACACTAGGATCACAGACTTATAACACCAGGATCAGTCAGACTATAACACTAGGATCAGTCAGACTATAACACTAGGATCAGTCAGACTATAACACTGGGATCAGTCAGACTATAACACTAGGATCAGTCAGACTATAACACTAGGATCAGTCAGACTATAACACTGGGATCAGTCAGACTATAACACTGGGATCAGTCAGACTATAACACTGGGATCAGTCAGACTATAACACCAGGATCAGTCAGACTATAACACTGGGATCAGTCAGACTATAACACTGGGATCAGTCAGACTATAACACTGGGATCAGTCAGACTATAACACTGGGATCAGTCAGACTATAACACTAGGATCAGTCAGACTATAACACTGGGATCAGTCAGACTATAACACTGGGATCAGTCAGACTATAACACTAGGATCAGTCAGACTATAACACCAGGATCAGTCAGACTATAACACTGGGATCAGTCAGACTATAACACTGGGATCAGTCAGACTATAACACCAGGATCAGTCAGACTATAACACTGGGATCAGTCAGACTATAACACTGGGATCAGTCAGACTATAACACTGGGATCAGTCAGACTATAACACTGGGATCAGTCAGACTATAACACTGGGATCAGTCAGACTATAACACTGGGATCAGTCAGACTATAACACTGGGATCAGTCAGACTATAACACTGGGATCAGTCAGACTATAACACTAGGATCAGTCAGACTATAACACTGGGATCAGTCAGACTATAACACTGGGATCAGTCAGACTATAACACCAGGATCAGTCAGACTATAACACTGGGATCAGTCAGACTATAACACTGGGATCAGTCAGACTATAACACTGGGATCAGTCAGACTATAACACTGGGATCAGTCAGACTATAACACTGGGATCAGTCAGACTATAACACTGGATCAGTCAGACTATAACACCTAGGATCAGTCAGACTATAACACTGGGATCAGTCAGACTATAACACTGGGATCAGTCAGACTATAACACTGGGATCAGTCAGACTATAACACTGGGATCAGTCAGACTATAACACTGGATCAGTCAGACTATAACACTGGGATCAGTCAGACTATAACACTGGATCAGTCAGACTATAACACTGGGATCAGTCAGACTATAACACTGGGATCAGTCAGACTATAACACCTGGATCAGTCAGACTATAACACTGGGATCAGTCAGACTATAACACTGGATCAGTCAGACTATAACACTGGATCAGTCAGACTATAACACTGGATCAGTCAGACTATAACACAGGGATCAGTCAGACTATAACACTGGATCAGTCAGACTATAACACTAGGATCAGTCAGACTATAACACAGGGATCAGTCAGACTATAACACTGGATCAGTCAGACTATAACACTGGATCAGTCGACTATAACACTAGGATCAGTCAGACTATAACACTGGGATCAGTCAGACTATAACACTGGGATCAGTCAGACTATAACACTGGATCAGTCAGACTATAACACTGGATCAGTCAGACTATAACACTGGGATCAGTCAGACTATAACACAGGGATCAGTCAGACTATAACACTAGGATCAGTCAGACTATAACACTGGATCAGTCAGACTATAACACTAGGATCAGTCAGACTATAACACTGGATCAGTCAGACTATAACACTGGATCAGTCAGACTATAACACTAGGATCAGTCAGACTATAACACTGGATCAGTCAGCACTAACGGGATCAGTCAGACTATAACACCGGGATCAGTCAGACTATAACACTGGGATCAGTCAGACTATAACACTGGATCAGACTATAACACAGGGATCAGTCAGACTATAACACCAGGATCAGTCAGACTATAACACTAGGATCAGTCAGACTATAACACTGGATCAGTCAGACTATAACACTGGGATCAGTCAGACTATAACACTGGGATCAGTCGACCTATAACACTGGATCAGTCAGACTATAACACTGGATCAGTCAGACTATAACACTGGGATCAGTCAGACTATAACACTGGGATCATTCAGACTATAACACAGGATCAGTCAGACTATAACACTGGGATCAGTCAGACTATAACACTGGATCAGTCAGACTATACACTGGATCAGTCAGACTATAACACTAGGACAGTCAGACTATAACACCAGGATCAGTCAGACTATAACACTGGGATCAGTCAGACTATAACACTAGGATCAGTCAGACTATAACACCTGGATCAGTCAGACTATAACACTGGATCAGTCAGACTATAAACACCAGGATCAGTCAGACTATAACACTAGGATCAGTCAGGACTATAACACTGGGATCAGTCAGACTATAACACCAGGATCAGTCAGACTATAACACCAGGATCAGTCAGACTATAACACTTGGATCAGTCAGGCTATAACACTAGGATCAGTCAGACTATAACACTGGGATCCAGTCAGACTATAACACTAGGATCAGTCAGACTATAACACTGGGATCAGTCAGACTATAACACTGGGATCAGTCAGACTATAACACTAGGATCAGTCAGACTATAACACTGGGATCAGTCAGACTATAACACTGGGATCAGTCAGATCAGTCAGACTATAACACTGGGATCAGTCAGACTATAACACAGGATCAGTCAGACTATAACACTGGGCTCAGTCAGACTATAACACTGGATCAGTCAGACTATAACACTGGATCAGTCAGACTATAACACTGGAGTCAGTCAGACTATAACACTAGGATCAGTCAGACTATAACACTGGTATCAGTCAGACTATAACACTGGATCAGTCAGACTATAACACCTGGATCAGTCAGACTATAACACTGGGATCAGTCAGACTATAACACCAGGATCAGTCAGACTATAACACTGGGATCAGTCAGACTATAACACTGGATCAGTCAGACTATAACACCTGGATCAGTCAGACTATAACACTGGGATCAGTCAGACTATAACACTAGGATCAGTCAGACTATAACACCAGGATCAGTCGAGACTATAACACTAGATCAGTCAGACTATAACACTAGGATCAGTCAGACTATAACTCCAGGATCAGTCAGACTATAACACCAGGATCAGTCAGACTATAACACTAGGATCAGTCAGACTATACACCAGGATCAATCAGTCTATAACACTGGATAAGTCAGACTATAACACTGGGATAGTCAGACTATAACACTGGGATCAGTCTGACTATAACACTAGGATCAGTCAGACTATAACACCAGGATCAGTCAGACTATAACACTAGGATCAGTCAGACTATAAACTAGGATCAGTCAGACTATAACACTGGGGGATCAGTCAGACTATAACACCAGGATCAGTCAGACTTTAACACTAGGATCAGTCAGACTATAACACTAGGATCAGTCAGACTATAACACCAGGATCAGTCAGACTATAACACCAGGGATCAGTCAGACTATAACACTGGGATCAGTCAGACTATAACACTGGGATCAGTCAGACTATAACACTGGGATCAGTCAGACTATAACACTGGGATCAGTCAGACTATAACACTAGGATCAGTCAGACTATAACACTAGGATCAGTCAGACTATAACACTGGGATCAGTCAGACTATAACACTGGGATCAGTCAGACTATAACACTAGGATCAGTCAGACTATAACACTGGGATCAGTCAGACTATAACACCAGGATCAGTCAGACTATAACACTAGGGTCAGTCAGACTATAACACAGGATCAGTCAGACTATAACACCAGGATCAGTCAGACTATAACACTGGGATCAGTCAGACTATAACACTGGGATCAGTCAGACTATAACACCAGGATCAGTCAGACTATAACACCAGGATCAGTCAGACTATAACACTGGGATCAGTCAGACTTAACACTGAGGATCAGTCAGACTATAACACTAGGGATCAGTCAGACTATAACACTAGGATCAGTCAGACTATAACACTAGGATCAGTCTGACTATAACACTAGGATCAGTCAGACTATAACACTGGGATCAGTCAGACTAAACACCAGGCTCAGTCAGACTATAACACTGGATCAGTCCAGACTATAACCCAGGATCAGGTCCAGACTATAACACAGGGATCAGTCAGACTATAACACTGGGATCAGTCAGACTATAACACTGGATCAGTCAGACTATAACACTGGGATCAGTCAGACTATAACACTGGGATCAGTCAGACTATAACACTGGGATCAGTCAGACTATTACACTGGGATCAGTCAGACTATAAAACTGGGATCAGTCAGACTATAACACCAGGGATCAGTCAGACTATAACACTGGGATCAGTCAGACTATAACACTAGGATCAGTCAGACTATAACACTGGATCAGTCAGACTATAACACCTAGGATCATTCAGACTATAACACCAGGATCAGTCAGACTATAACACTGGGATCAGTCAGACTATAACACTGGGATCAGTCAGACTATAACACTGGATCAGTCAGACTATAACACTGGATCAGACTATAACACTGGGATCAGTCAGACTATAACACTGGATCAGTCAGACTATAACACTGGATCAGTCAGACTATAACACTGGATCAGTCAGACTATAACACTGGGATCAGTCAGACTATAACACTGGGATCAGTCAGACTATAACACTAGGATCAGTCAGACTATAACACCTGGATCAGTCAGACTATAACACTGGATCAGTCAGACTATAACACTGGGATCAGTCAGACTATAACACTGGATCAGTCAGACTATAACACTGGGATCAGTCAGACTATAACACTGGATCAGTCAGACTATAACACTGGGATCAGTCAGACTATAACACTAGGATCAGTCAGACTATAACACAGGATCAGTCAGACTATAACACTAGGATCAGTCAGACTATAACACTGGGATCAGTCAGACTATAACACCTGGATCAGTCAGACTATAACACTGGATCAGTCAGACTATAACACTGGGATCAGTCAGACTATAACACTGGGATCAGTCAGACTATAACACTAGGATCAGTCAGACTATAACACTGGGATCAGTCAGACTATAACACTAGGATCAGTCAGACTATAACACTGGGATCAGTCAGACTATAACACTAGGATCAGTCAGACTATAACACTGGGATCAGTCAGACTATAACACTGGGATCAGTCAGACTATAACACCAGGATCAGTCAGACTATAACACTAGGATCAGTCAGACTATAACACTGGGATCAGTCAGACTATAACACTAGGATCAGTCAGACTATAACACCAGGATCAGTCAGACTATAACACTGGGATCAGTCAGACTATAACACTGGGATCAGTCAGACTATAACACCAGGATCAGTCAGACTATAACACTGGGATCAGTCAGACTATAACACTGGGATCAGTCAGACTATAACACTAGGATCAGTCAGACTATAACACTGGGATCAGTCAGACTATAACACTGGGATCAGTCAGACTATAACACCAGGATCAGTCAGACTATAACACTGGGATCAGTCAGACTATAACACTGGGATCAGTCAGACTATAACACCAGGATCAGTCAGACTATAACACCAGGATCAGTCAGACTATAACACTGGGATCAGTCAGACTATAACACTGGGATCAGTCAGACTATAACACTGGGATCAGTCAGACTATAACACTGGGATCAGTCAGACTATAACACTGGGATCAGTCAGACTATAACACTGGGATCAGTCAGACTATAACACTGGGATCAGTCAGACTATAACACTGGGATCAGTCAGACTATAACACTGGGATCAGTCAGACTATAACACCAGGATCAGTCAGACTATAACACCAGGATCAGTCAGACTATAACACTGGGATCAGTCAGACTATAACACTGGGATCAGTCAGACTATAACACTGGGATCAGTCAGACTATAACACCAGGATCAGTCAGACTATAACACCAGGATCAGTCAGACTATAACACTGGGATCAGTCAGACTATAACACTGGGATCAGTCAGACTATAACACTGGGATCAGTCAGACTATAACACTGGGATCAGTCAGACTATAACACTGGGATCAGTCAGACTATAACACCAGGATCAGTCAGACTATAACACTGGGATCAGTCAGACTATAACACTGGGATCAGTCAGACTATAACACTGGGATCAGTCAGACTATAACACTGGGATCAGTCAGACTATAACACTGGGATCAGTCAGACTATAACACTAGGATCAGTCAGACTATAACACTGGGATCAGTCAGACTATAACACTGGGATCAGTCAGACTATAACACTGGGATCAGTCAGACTATAACACCAGGATCAGTCAGACTATAACACTGGGATCAGTCAGACTATAACACTAGGATCAGTCAGACTATAACACTGGGATCAGTCAGACTATAACACTGGGATCAGTCAGACTATAACACTGGGATCAGTCAGACTATAACACTGGGATCAGTCAGACTATAACACTGGGATCAGTCAGACTATAACACTAGGATCAGTCAGACTATAACACTGGATCAGTCAGACTATAACACCAGGATCAGTCAGACTATAACACCGGGATCAGTCAGACTATAACACTAGGATCAGTCAGACTATAACACTGGGATCAGTCAGACTATAACACTGGGATCAGTCAGACTATAACACCAGGATCAGTCAGACTATAACACTGGGATCAGTCAGACTATAACACTGGGATCAGTCAGACTATAACACTAGGATCAGTCAGACTATAACACTGGGATCAGTCAGACTATAACACTGATCAGTCAGACTATAACACTGGATCAGTCAGACTATAACACTAGGATCAGTCAGACTATAACACCTGGGATCAGTCAGACTATAACACTGGGATCAGTCAGACTATAACACTGGGATCAGTCAGACTATAACACTGGATCAGTCAGACTATAACACTAGGATCAGTCAGACTATAACACTGGGATCAGTCAGACTATAACACTGGATCAGTCAGACTATAACACTGGATCAGTCAGACTATAACACTAGGATCAGTCAGACTATAACACTGGGATCAGTCAGACTATAACACTGGGATCAGTCAGACTATAACACTGGGATCAGTCAGACTATACACGATCAGACTATAACACTGGATCAGTCAGACTATAACACGGGATCAGTCAGACCTATAACACTGGGATCAGTCAGACTATAACACGGATCAGTCAGACTATAACACTGGGATCAGTCAGACTATAACACTGGGATCAGTCAGACTATAACACTGGGATCAGTCAGACTATAACACTGGGATCAGTCAGACTATAACACTGGGATCAGTCAGACTATAACACTGGGATCAGTCAGACCTATAACCAGGATCAGTCAGACTATAAACATGGGATCAGTCAGACTATAACACTGGGATCAGTCAGACTATAACACTGGGATCAGTCAGACTATAACACTGGATCAGTCAGACTATAACACTAGGATCAGTCAGACTATAACACTGGGATCAGTCAGACTATAACACTGGGATCAGTCAGACTATAACAAGGATCAGTCAGACTATAACACCAGGATCAGTCAGACTATAACACCAGGATCAGTCAGACTATAACACTGGATCAGTCAGACTATAACACTGGGATCAGTCAGACTATAACACTGGGATCAGTCAGACTATAACACTGGGATAGTCAGACTATGACACTGGGTTCAGTCAGACTATAACACCAGGGATCAGTCAGACTATAACACTGGGATCAGTCAGACTATACACTGGGATCAGTCAGACTATAAACACTAGGATCAGTCAGACTATAACACTGGATCAGTCAGACTATAACACAGGGATCAGTCCAGACTATAACACCAGGATCAGTCAGGACTATAACACTGGGATCAGTCAGACTATAACACTGGGAACAGTCAGACTATAACACTGGGATCAGTCAGACTATAACACTAGGATCAGTCAGACTATAACACTGGGATCAGTCAGACTATAACACTGGGATCAGTCAGACTATAACACTGGATCAGTCAGACTATAACACTGGGATCAGTCAGACTATAACACCAGGATCAGTCAGACTATAACACTGGGATCAGTCAGACTATAACACTGGGATCAGTCAGACTATAACACCTGGGATCAGTCAGACTATAACACTGGGATCAGTCAGACTATAACACCTGGATCAGTCAGACTATAACACTAGGATCAGTCAGACTATAACACTGGGATCAGTCAGACTATAACACTGGATCAGTCAGACTATAACACAGGATCAGTCAGACTATAACACCTGGATCAGTCAGACTATAACACTGGGATCAGTCAGACTATAACACCAGGATCAGTCAGACTATAACACTGGGATCAGTCAGACTATAACACTGGGATCAGTCAGACTATAACACAAGGATCAGTCAGACTATAACACTGGATCAGTCAGACTATAACACTGGGATCAGTCAGACTATAACACTGGGATCAGTCAGACTATAACACTGGATCAGTCAGACTATAACACTGGGATCAGTCAGACTATAACACCAGGATCAGTCAGACTATAACACTGGATCAGTCAGACTATAACACTGGATCAGTCAGACTATAACACTGGATCAGTCAGACTATAACACCAGGATCAGTCAGACTATAACAGGATCATCAGACTATAACACAGGATCAGTCAGACTATAACACAGGGATCAGTCAGACTATAACACCAGGATCAGTCAGACTATAACACTGGGATCAGTCAGACTATAACACTAGGATCAGTCAGAACTAAACACTGGATCAGTCAGACTATAACACTAGGATCAGTCAGACTATAACACCTGGATCAGTCAGACTATAACCTAGGATCAGTCAGACTATAACACAGGGATCAGTCAGACTATAAACACTGGGATCAGTCAGACTATAACACAGGATCAGTCAGACTATAACACTAGGATCAGTCAGGACTATAACACTGGATCAGTCAGACTATAACACCAGGATCAGTCAGACTATAACACTAGGATCAGTCAGACTATAACACCAGGATCAGTCAGACTATAACACCAGGATCAGTCAGACTATAACACTGGATCAGTCAGACTATAACACTGGGATCAGTAGACTATAACACTGGGATTCAGTCAGACTATAACACTGGATCAGTCAGACCTATAACACTGGGATCAGTCAGACTATAAACACTGGATCAGTCAGACTATAAACACTAGGCATCAGTCAGACTAAACACTGGGATCAGTACAGACTATAACACTGGGATCAGTCAGACTATTACACTGGGATCAGTCAGACTTTAACACTGGATCAGTCAGACTATAAACCTAGAACAGTCAGACTATAACACTGGATCAGTCAGACTATAACACTGGGATCAGTCAGACTATAACACTGGGATCAGTCAGACTATAACACCAGGATCAGTCAGGATATAACACTGGGATCAGTCAGACTATAACACTGGGATCAGTCAGACTATAACCTGGGATCAGTCAGACTATAACACTGGGATCAGTCAGACTATACACTGGACTCAGTCAGACTATAACCACCCGGATCAGTCAGACTATAACACCAGGATCAGTCAGACTATAACACCAGGATCAGTCAGACTATAACACTGGGATCAGTCAGACTATAACACTAGGATCAGTCAGACTATAACACTGGGATCAGTCAGACTATAACACTGGGATCAGTCAGACTATAACACCAGGATCAGTCAGACTATAACACCAGGATCAGTCAGACTATAACACTAGGATCAGTCAGACTATAACACTGGGATCAGTCAGACTATAACACCAGGATCAGTCAGACTATAACACTGGGATCAGTCAGACTATAACACCAGGATCAGTCAGACTATAACACTGGGATCAGTCAGACTATAACACTGGGATCAGTCAGACTATAACACTAGGATCAGTCAGACTATAACACTGGGATCAGTCAGACTATAACACTAGGATCAGTCAGACTATAACACTGGGATCAGTCAGACTATAACACTGGGATCAGTCAGACTATAACACTAGGATCAGTCAGACTATAACACTGGGATCAGTCAGACTATAACACTGGGATCAGTCAGACTATAACACTGGGATCAGTCAGACTATAACACAGGATCAGTCAGACTATAACACCTGGATCAGTCAGACTATAACACTAGGATCAGTCAGACTATAACACTGGGATCAGTCAGACTATAACACTGGGATCAGTCAGACTATAACACCTGGATCAGTCAGACTATAACACCAGGATCAGTCAGACTAACACTGGGATCAGTCAGACTATACACTGGATCAGTCAGACTATAACACTGGATCAGTCAGACTATAACACCAGGATCAGTCAGACTATAACACTGGGATCAGTCAGACTATAACACTGGATCAGTCAGACTATAACACCAGGATCAGTCAGACTATTACACTGGGATCAGTCAGACTTATAACACCTGGAGCAGTCAGACTATAACACTAGGATCAGTCAGACTATAACACCAGGATCAGTCAGACTATAACACTGGGATCAGTCAGACTATAACACCAGGATCAGTCAGACTATAACACCAGGATCATCAGACTATAACACTAGGGATCAGTCAGACTATAACACTGGATCAGTCAGACTATAACACTGGGATCAGTCAGACTATAACACAGGGATCAGTCAGACTATAACACCAGGATCAGTCAGACTATAACACTGGGATCAGTCAGACTATAACACTGGGATCAGTCAGACTATAACACCTGGATCAGTCAGACTATAACACTGGGATCAGTCAGACTATAACACCAGGATCAGTCAGACTATAACACTGGGATCAGTCAGACTATAACACTGGGATCAGTCAGACTATAACACTGGGATCAGTCAGACTATAACACTAGGATCAGTCAGACTATAACACCAGGATCAGTCAGACTATAACACCAGGATCAGTCAGACTATAACACTAGGATCAGTCAGACTATAACACTAGGATCAGTCAGACTATAACACTAGGATCAGTCAGACTATAACACCAGGATCAGTCAGACTATAACACTGGGATCAGTCAGACTATAACACTAGGATCAGTCAGACTATAACACCAGGATCAGTCAGACTATAACACTGGGATCAGTCAGACTATAACACCAGGATCAGTCAGACTATAACACTGGGATCAGTCAGACTATAACACTGGGATCAGTCAGACTATAACACTGGGATCAGTCAGACTATAACACTGGGATCAGTCAGACTATAACACCAGGATCAGTCAGACTATAACACCAGGATCAGTCAGACTATAACACTAGGATCAGTCAGACTATAACACTGGGATCAGTCAGACTATAACACTAGGATCAGTCAGACTATAACACCAGGATCAGTCAGACTATAACACTGGGATCAGTCAGACTATAACACCAGGATCAGTCAGACTATAACACTGGGATCAGTCAGACTATAACACCAGGATCAGTCAGACTATAACACTGGGATCAGTCAGACTATAACACTGGGATCAGTCAGACTATAACACCAGGATCAGTCAGACTATAACACCAGGATCAGTCAGACTATAACACCAGGATCAGTCAGACTATAACACTAGGATCAGTCAGACTATAACACTGGGATCAGTCAGACTATAACACTGGGATCAGTCAGACTATAACACCAGGATCAGTCAGACTATAACACAGGATCAGTCAGACTATAACACCAGGATCAGTCAGACTATAACACTGGGATCAGTCAGACTATAACACTGGGATCAGTCAGACTATAACACTGGGATCAGTCAGACTATAACACCAGGATCAGTCAGACTATAACACCGGGATCAGTCAGACTATAACACCAGGATCAGTCAGACTATAACACTGGATCAGTCAGACTATACACCAGGGATCAGTCAGACTATAACACTGGGATCAGTCAGACTATAACACTGGGATCAGTCAGACTATAACACTGGGATCAGTCAGACTATAACACTAGGATCAGTCAGACTATAACACCAGGATCAGTCAGACTATAACACTGGATCAGTCAGACTATAACACCAGGATCAGTCAGACTATAACACCAGGATCAGTCAGACTATAACACTAGGATCAGTCAGACATATAACACTGGGATCAGTCAGACTATAACACTAGGATCAGTCAGACTATAACACCAGGATCAGTCAGACTATAACACTGGGATCAGTCAGACTATAACACCAGGATCAGTCAGACTATAACACTGGATCAGTCAGACTATAACACCAGGATCAGTCAGACTATAACACTGGGATCAGTCAGACTATAAACACTGGGATCAGTCAGACTATAACACCAGGATCAGTCAGACTATAACACCAGGATCAGTCAGACTATAACACCAGGATCAGTCAGACTATAACACTGGGATCAGTCAGACTATAACACTGGGATCAGTCAGACTATAACACTGGGATCAGTCAGACTATAACACCAGGATCAGTCAGACTATAACACCAGGATCAGTCAGACTATAACACTGGGATCAGTCAGACTATAACACTGGGATCAGTCAGACTATAACACCAGGATCAGTCAGACTATAACACCAGGATCAGTCAGACTATAACACCAGGATCAGTCAGACTATAACACTGGGATCAGTCAGACTATAACACTGGGATCAGTCAGACTATAACACCAGGATCAGTCAGACTATAACACTGGGATCAGTCAGACTATAACACTGGGATCAGTCAGACTATAACACTAGGATCAGTCAGACTATAACACCAGGATCAGACAGACTATAACACCAGGATCAGTCAGACTATAACACTGGGATCAGTCAGACTATAACACCAGGATCAGTCAGACTATAACACTAGGATCAGTCAGACTATAACACTAGGATCAGTCAGACTATAACACTGGGATCAGTCAGACTATAACACTGGGATCAGTCAGACTATAACACTGGGATCAGTCAGACTATAACACCAGGATCAGTCAGACTATAACACCAGGATCAGTCAGACTATAACACCAGGATCAGTCAGACTATAACACTGGGATCAGTCAGACTATAACACTGGGATCAGTCAGACTATAACACTAGGATCAGTCAGACTATAACACTGGATCAGTCAGACTATAACACTAGGATCAGTCAGACTATAACACTGGGATCAGTCAGACTATAACACTGGGATCAGTCAGACTATAACACTGGGATCAGTCAGACTATAACACTGGGATCAGTCAGACTATAACACTAGGATCAGTCAGACTATAACACTGGGATCAGTCAGACTATAACACTGGGATCAATCAGACTATAACACTGGGATCAGTCAGACTATAACACTGGGATCAGTCAGACTATAACACCAGGATCAGTCAGACTATAACACTAGGATCAGTCAGACTATAACACTGGGATCAGTCAGACTATAACACTGGGATCAGTCAGACTATAACACTGGGATCAGTCAGACTATAACACTGGGATCAGTCAGACTATAACACTGGATCAATCAGACTATAACACTGGGATCAGTCAGACTATAACACTGGGATCAGTCAGACTATAACACCAGGATCAGTCAGACTATAACACTAGGATCAGTCAGACTATAACACTGGGATCAGTCAGACTATAACACTGGGATCAGTCAGACTATAACACTGGGATCAGTCAGACTATAACACTAGGGTCAGTCAGAGTATAACACTGGGATCAGTCAGACTATAACACTAGGATCAGTCAGACTATAACACTAGGATCAGTCAGACTATAACACTGGGATCAGTCAGACTATAACACTAGGGTCAGTCAGACTATAACACTGGGATCAGTCAGACTATAACACTAGGATCAGTCAGACTATAACACTGGGATCAGTCAGACTATAACACTAGGGTCAGTCAGAGTATAACACTAGGATCAGTCAGACTATAACACTGGGATCAGTCAGAGTATAACACTAGGATCAGTCAGACTATAACACTGGGATCAGTCAGACTATAACACTAGGATCAGTCAGACTATAACACTAGGGTCAGTCAGACTATAACACTGGGATCAGTCAGACTATAACACTGGGATCAGTCAGACTATAACACTGGGATCAGTCAGACTATAACACTGGGATCAGTCAGACTATAACACTAGGGTCAGTCAGACTATAACACTGGGATCAGTCAGACTATAACACTGGGATCAGTCAGACTATAACACCAGGATCAGTCAGACTATAACACTGGGATCAGTCAGACTATAACACTGGGATCAGTCAGACTATAACACTGGGATCAGTCAGACTATAACACTGGGATCAGTCAGACTATAACACTGGGATCAGTCAGACTATAACACTGGGATCAGTCAGACTATAACACTGGGATCAGTCAGACTATAACACTAGGATCAGTCAGACTATAACACCAGGATCAGTCAGAGTATAACACCAGGATGTAAGGGTTTTGACCCGTGTGGCTCTGTGCTCAGCCTGGGTGCTAGTGCGAGGTTAGGCCTTGTTGCCTGTTCTGGTCTCCAGCCAGTCTGGGAGCACTAGACACCTATGAGTGGTTCGACCCACTCGCCCTTATGGTTCTGACACTGGACTTAGATGCGAGAGCAATAATGGAGAGAAAACTCAGGTAGACCCGGTTGAATGGTACGAAATGGAAAATCTTTATTGCATATTATTCAAGATTACGAAATACCTGTCATAAGCACAGATTAATGACAGTACAATCTTACACGCAGTTATGTAACTAATTTTAGGGAAACGAGGAACGAACGACACATCGTAAATGGGGGCACACATTACAGTTATCCTTAAAACTTAAACCCTCCCCTATCAATACCTGCTCTAAACTAGATTTGTAGGATCGAGACTCATGCTCACCACTCGTGATAACTCGGAGAATTCCGAAAACTCTGATATGATGTTTTTACCATAGCACCTGATCACCCACGTGTTGATCAGGGATCTCTGTACCCCACTTGTTTACTCGTTTCTGCTCCGGCTAGCAGGCTGGACCGTCTGCTGTCATGAAGATCTGTGTTGTCCTCGGAGTTCCGATACTACTCAAAAAAGAGTCTTCCTGTGCCCTCGCCCTGATGCGATAAAATTCGAAGAATAGTCTTCCGATGCCAGTTCTGTAAAGCTCAAAAGATAGTCTTCCTGGGCAAGGAAAGTGTCTATTCGACCTACAGGCGCGGTCGGGGCTTACTGACCGTGGCGATACGTATGGTCGTCTTCTTCTCTTCTCATCTCATCTCATCTCATCTCATCTCGGGCCTTTGGTTCCAACACCGTTTACCGACTTCTCGGGATGGTGTGCCCGTTTCAAGGCTTCACAGCCCAGTTCCACACAGATCTTCGCGGCAAGCCACGAGGCTGATCCTGGCGGTTCAGAAAGTTCAACAGTCTTTCAGCAAGTCAAACAGCAAGAGCTGCAAGAGGCAGAGGCACGAGCAAGCGGCAAGAGGCAGGAGAATAAGAGAAAGATGGACGGTTGTTGTTTACAGTTATAGTGCTGAAACTCTTCTTTTCCCGCCCAACCTTAATGTCTTTTCTTTTGTTAGGGTTTTGGCGCTCAAATTTGTATAGGGTGATCTCCGTTTTAATGGGTTTCGGGGATACTCGTAACTGTCTGAGTACCTGTTAATACTTTTCCCAATGTGTAACCGGTCAGTATTCTCCCTGGAGGGGTTTTGGGGCTTCCAAATGTTTTCTGTAACTACCCGCAAACGGCTCTCTCATCGTAGAGTCGTGGGGATTTTGCATATTAATGTCTTTGGATGGGTTCTTGATCGCTCGGTACAATAGCCCTTATTCGCACCTGGGAGATCGATTTCAGTATTTATGTGTATACTGCAAACCCATGATGTCTCGTGTATTATCTCAAATGTGCTGAGTCTTGATCGATCTCGCACAAATGTTTATTGGAACGCCATCTTGTCTGCTTATCGAAAGGTCTAGAATGTTCTGCCACGAGGCGTGGCGGCCATTTTACAGGCTGCTTGTGTCCACTTTGAAAACCTGACAGCATTCTGCTGAAATAAAGCTGTTTGAACGAAACTATGTGTTTTCTCCTTATTTATAAAATCGCGATTATATTGCGAATTCTACAGTCCCTCCTGTTGATGCGAATAACTCCGCTTATCGTATCAAAAATATTGTGGTGAGCAATATTATCTCGATTTCTCCAGATCCAGAAAAATAATCCCCATTACTTAAACTATCTAGGGTCTTTGCGTCGTCCTTATTTCCCAGGAAAATTACATTCTTATAACACCGCAGGCATTATTTGCCTTTAAACTTACACCACTTGTTTTCCTTCCAGGCGTAACCAGGCCGATGCCTCTCGTATCACCTGTATATTCACATTTTTTATTCAGGGAAAAGAAAAACAAAACAAAACCAAACAATCATATTCAACAACACCACCATCACCAAAATAATCAAAACCAACTCTTAAATATGTCGAGTTCCAAACGTAATTACAGTTTCTGAAAAATCACGATCGATTACAACACTTCTGAGGCGCACGTGGCAAACGGGAGTGACGCCATTTTCTGATTACACGGTGCTTTCATCGTGCACGCGCACGTAACGTTCTCGCCACTCTCCCGTGTTTTCGTTCTTGGTGAGGCGTTTGCCTCTCTTACAATGCACGACCAATAAGTATACCACAATAAACACTTGGCATACAACTAAAATGTGGGAGGCTATTCTAATCCAGGAAGGCACTTCAATGTTGGTGAACAGATTCCACCACGGTGGAATTACTATGTCCAGAATGTCTGTCCCTATCTCGACAGTTTTCTGTTCTAGTGTGTAAAAATGTTTTTGTGATACCGCGACGGCTTTTAAAAGCTTGGTGAGGTGTTCAGGGAGAGGGGGAATGAGGTATCCGAAATGCGCGACGAATCGCTGCAGGTCGGTGAAGTTCTCTTTTACGGTAAGATGAACCGTGGATGGTTCAGGGATTGGGACAATTCGCTGTTGTGCTACTTGAACTTCCGCTCTGGGTTTGAAACAGAAACTGCTGTCACTCACCGGACACCGGCTATGGTTTCCATGCTGGTAGTGTTGCGCTGCAGTGGTAACACAATATGTTCCACCCCCGATGTATGCTACCTGCGGAGGCACATGATCTTGTGCCATTGCCTCCATGGTGCAATTCATGGACTTGGCGCCAGCCGTTCTGAACCCGCACTGTGGTGTTAAAAAGGCATTCAAGTGCTGGGGACACAGTATTATGTGTGCTCCCCGGCCACGACAACCAGAGAAATCTGTACCTGTCATCGTTTGCTCCCAGCGGATGACGTAAGGTGGAACCGCTGCATAGCGAATGTGGGCTCCCCCCTGAATGACACCAATGTTCTCTACCCGATACACCGGGGCGGGCTTTGCTGTGTCGCCCAAAACCGGCATACGTAATACTATACCCATGATAGTATGGTTCGATCGTCCGCAGTCCACGGGGACTGGGTATGTTTCTGAAGCTAGCCTGAGCTGGCACGGGCTTAATGCGTTCTGAAAAGGGTGGAGCGCCCGCAGGTGTTTGTTACTTATCCAGGACGGGACCAAACCTTGTTTTAAATCCTCCAAATTACTGCGGCCCTCGCCCAGTAACCACGCCCCGTAAAGCACGCACACCTCATTCTGCGCAGCTTGATCGGATGCATTCCGATCTTCCCTAATCAGGGCATTTACCGTTCTCGCGTGTTTCTCTAGTTCAGCTATTATTTCTTTTAAATGTAGAGTCATGGCTTGGTCCTCGTGTAACCCAGACCCAACCACCTTATTTTCATCTGTGAGAATGTCCTTTAATTGCGTTTTTAAGCCATTAATCTGGGTCTGCAGCTCCACGCTGTCTAGAGCGTTGACCACAGATGTACCTGTGTTGAAAGCAGTGAACGCGTCGTTCACAACACCCCTTCTTTGCCTCCCCACCTGATCCAAAACTTCATGTGGTGCGGTGTACAAACTTGTTTTATCAATTTCCGCGAAATCGAATTCGTAAAATTGTCTGAACATCTTGGTCAACAGGACCTGATATAACTGTTCCGTCTTTTTGGGGCACCACTCTGGTAACCGCACCTCGGTGAGATTTAAAATCACCGAGGCCACCTCGTAATGTACCCCCTGAAATAGTATCTGGTCTGTGGGGACCAGTACCAAACCATTCCCGGGTCCCTTTCTGGTTTTAGGGCACCCTTCTTCCTTAGCTAGAACCACCGGAATCGTGGGCGGGGCTTTGCGTGGGCGCGTAATGAGTTCAGTGGCATTTACCGGGATCGGGGAGAATGGGGCTCCGCACCCCCTGGTGCTCGCATCCCACCTCATCCCCTGTCCGTTATCCTGCCATTGATTAATGAAAAATATGGAGATGCCTTTGGGGCAAACGTACTTTGACCCCCACATACATACATAAATTCCCTCATCCGGTTCCCACCATTTGTCCCAACAGACTCTCACTTGTCCGTTTGTCCCCGTAATTGTCCGATGGGTATTATTACCCAGTCGCTCCCACTCGACCGAAGAGTTCCTCATGTTTTTGCTCAGCTTTCGTAGCCACCACCATCGGCTCAATGGGACATTCCCACTACAAGTCAAACAAATCCGTTTGCCGACGGTGACGCTGATCCTGGGTGCGATGATCCTTACTTTGGGGCACAGTAAAGAAGTCTCTTGGTAGGCAAAACCCGATGTGCTGGAATACTCCGTTGAGTTAGTTCCCAGCCATCCTGGCCACCTTCCCTTGTGGAAATAGGTGGTGGTCTCCTCAGCCTCCCGTCTTCCGGTCCCATCCACCGCGATGGGGGCCGTGTCCCCGGAGCATCCAAACACCACGACATCCTTGGTGTGGCCTCGATAGGCCAATCCGCATCCGATTGCCGCGAGCAATACTAGAATTCGTTCCATCCTTCCTTGGTTCCTGTGATCAGATAGAATGAGATAGCCAGCCTCGCAAGAGTCTCTGGCTTTTGTGAAGGGTGAGCGGGTCCCCTGACCTCGCCTCACGTAAGCTTCAATGTTCGCTGGATAAACTTTAGCTAATCCTATCTCTAAAACTCCCATCATTTTACTTCCTTAAACAAAATTAAACTACCGACTTAAACCGATTTAAACCTCATAACCTTATCTAAAACTATAAACTTATTCTTAACCTTAAACTATAAACTTAGAAACTTATCCTAAACTTATTACTGTACAGCGCCGCCCGTTCCCAGGGCGGCCCCTTTAAATTCTGAAAAGGCTGCCACGAGCTCTTCCCGACGGTGGGAGGGCATTGACCCCTCCCTTTGATCTGCAGCAGCCTGTTGTTGCTGCGCTGCGACTGGACTCTCCCTGGGCTGCCTGAGCCTTGCGCCTACGCCTTGGGACAGTCTGGGGACTTGACCATATCTTCCTGGGTTGAGGTATCCGACTTGACCTACGGAGAGCTACCGGGGGCAGGAACTCCAGGACCGACGGACCGGGTTCCGAGACTTCCACCGTGGCGACCTGTGGTCCCGCCACAGTCGCTGGCTCCACCTCCCCTGGCTCCACCTCCCTGAACTCGGGATCTGCAGCTTGTGGCACTGCCCTACTTGGCCCAGTAGGCGGCCCTTCACTCGCAGTCCCTACCTCCCTCGAGGGCAAGACGTTCAAGGCGGGCGGCTCGGGCTCTGAGGCTTCCATCGCCACGCCCTGTGGTCCCACCACAGCGGCTGGCTCCGCCTCCCCTGGCTCCTCCCCCCTGCGTTCGGGACCTGCAGCTTCGGCTTCCACCCTGTGTGGATCTCTATCTGCAGCCCCTGTCCCCCCTATACCTGAATCGGGGGCGACCCTTTCGTCCTCCGATTCCAGCTCTTCCTCGTCACTATCTTCACTATCCCCACTTTCACTATCTTCGTCGAGCTCCTTGAACTCTCCCTCATCTGACTCTCAACCCCACAAAAATGTCTCACAATTTTCCAGGATGTCCCCTTCCCTGATGCAAGCTGCTTTGCCTGCCTGTGTGCCCTGTGGCCCTGCCTGGGGTTGCGAGTCCCCACTCGCAGGTTTTGCCCCTGTGGTTGGCCCTTGTGCACCTGGCTTGTACAGTTTGCACTGGTTTACGTGGAACCACTTAGTGCGCCGAGGTACCTTTACGGCGTATACCATGGGACTCGCCTTATCTACAATGTTGTAGGGTCCCATATACAGTGGTTCCAGACTCCCTACTCTGGCGTAGTTTCTGACCATGACCTGGTCTCCTACTTCCCACTCCCGCGTTTTGCGGGGTTCCAGCAACAGGCGATTGCCCTGATGCTGCCTTCCCATGTTCCCAGCCGCCTGCTCATAAACCTGCTTCAGGCGCTCCAAGAGGGTCTGGGCGAACTTGTCCCTGCTTATCTCTTGGAGCTGACCCTCAGTGAGCACCGGCGCTAGCACATGGGTGGGGGTTCGCATGATCCTCCCAGTCATCACCTCGTGCGGGGAATACCCCGTACTTTTCGACTGACTGGCCCGGACCCCCATGAGGACTAAAGGCAGAACCTCCGCCCATTTTTGGGGCGAGTTCATAGTCTCTTTCCTCAATTTCTCCTTCAGGGTCCGGTTCATGCGTTCAACAATCCCGGATGACTGGGGATTGTGCGCTACGTGCCATTTCCCTTCAATGCCCAAAAGCATGAGGGTGTTCTGCATCACCTGGCCGGTGAAATGACTCCCTTGGTCTGACTCCACAAAACGGGGGAGTCCCCACCGCGAGAACACTTCCCGGACCAAGATTTTTGCAGTACCCAGTGCCGTAGCTGTTCTACAGGGGAAGGCTTCCACCCATTTGGAAAACACATCCACCAAGACGAGGCAGTATTTATAGCCTCCCTGGGTGGTGGGCAGGGGCCCTATATAGTCGATCTGTATCGACTGCCATGGTCCCTCTACCCTCCTGACGTGCCCCATGGGCACTTTCCTTTTCTGGGGGTCTGGGTTGTTTGCAGCGCACACGAGACAGCTTGCACAGAACTCGCGGACCTGTTCCCTGAGCCCCGGCCACCATCCCGCTTGCTCTACCCGTTGCCAGGTAACCTCGGGCCCGGGGTGCCCTGCCCCTGGTCCCTCGTGAGCCAACTGGAGGAATTCCCTCCTGTGCTGCTGCGGCACAACCCACTGCTCCTCGCGGAACAGCATGCCTTCCTTAACTGAGAGGGTTGCCGTACTGTACGGACCCTCTACCTGCTTCCCCTCAGCAAGGGTTTTGAGGACTGCTTTTAGGGCGGGATCCTGGTTCTGGACGGTCTTAAGGTCTAGGGGCAATGCTACCCTGGTGTTCCCAGGATTCCCGTCCCTGCCTTGGATCGCTGCCATGGGTCTGGGCCCATAGGGGTCCCAGAAAATGTCGTTGCGGGCACCCTCCCTGGCTAGCGCATCCGCCTGCTGGTTGCCCTCCCCACGGGGCTCTGTGGAGGAGTGAGCCTTCACCTTATGGATGAAAATCTCCCCTTCCTCCCCTACTGCTGCTAGGATCTTTTCCAGCAAGGGCTTCACCGTTAAAGGTCGCCCGTCCGCGGAGGTGTATCCACGGCGGGACCAAATGGCCAGGTATTCCGTACACGAATTGCATGTGAACATACTGTCCGAGCAAATCGTGTATGGGGTTGGGAAAATTTCTGGGTGGGTAACGACGTACACCACTGCAGACAGCTCAGCCTGCTGCGCGCTCATGGTGCTGGGGAGCTTAATCGTCAGGGCAAGGTTTGCCGCAGGGTCATAAACTCCACACCCTGTGAGTCGTTCGCCAGCGGACACTGTGCTGGAACCATCAACATAAACCTCGCGCCCAGTGGGATGTATCCCGGCCCGCAAACCTATGTTGACTTCCCACACCCCTTCCACCGAACACTGGTGGGCTGTACCGGGGTATACCAAATTGGCCGCAAGCCTGGGCTCGCAAAGACCTTTAACTCTAAGATCCATCTGGGAAAGAAGAAGGGTCCAGCGCGCAATACGCACGCTGCTTACGGTCCCATCTTTAATCCTCCCATCTAGAAGCATCTTAGTTGGTGTGTGATGGGTGAGGAGAGTGATGGGAGAGAGCCCTGTGAAGATCGCTGATCTTTTCACAGCCCAATGCGTGGCTAAAAGGTGCCTTTCGCAATTGGAGAAACTTCTCTCCACATCCGTTAACACCCTGGACGAATAGACAACCGGCCTCAGCTTGCCGTGGCGCTCTTGGAGCAGCACAGCGCTCAAGCTGTCCCCGCTGGCAGCTACCTCCAGGAAAAACTCCTTCCCCCCATCTATGGCCCCTAAAGCTGGCGCGGTCTGCAGATCCCTTTTTAACTTCTCGAAGGCTGCTTGGCAGCCCTCGTCCCAAGACCACTCCACTCCCTTATGGAGGAGTCGGAGCAGCGGCGCCGCTGTGGCCGCATAGTCTTCGATAAAATCCCTGCAGTAACCGGTCAGTCCCAAAAAGGACCTCACACCCCTTATGGTGTTGGGAATCGGTAACTCTTGCACCGACTCCCTCCTAGCCTTATCTATGGCTCTTTCCCCAGCGCGAATGGTCAGCCCCAGGAATTTTACTTCCTGCTGACCGATACGTGCTTTCTTAGGGTTTACTTTAAAACCCTTTCTCGCTAGCAGCTCCAATAACTCGGCCAGCAGTGGTCCATGCTCCTCCCTTGAGTCCGTAAATAGGAGCAAATCATCCACGTACTGCACTATCTGATTGGGCTGACTAAACTCCTTTAGACTTCCTGCCATACACTGATGGAAAATACTGGGGCTGTTGTGGAAACCCTGTGGCAGACAGTTCCATGTGTACTGTTGTCCTTTGAAAGTAAAGGCAAACTTGTACTGGTCCTCTCGCCGCAGCGGGATGGACCAAAAACCGTTCGAGATATCCAGCACCGTGAACGTGGTCGCGACGCTGGGATACTCCCTATTAGGTCAGCGACTGCTGCTACCGTGGGCGCGCAGGCGGGAATGTTACTGTTAAGGACTCTGTAGTCCACCGTGGCCCTCCACGAATTATCCGGCTTCCTAACCGGCCATAATGGGGAGTTCACGTGTGTGGCTATCGGCCTCAACACGCCCTGCTGCACCAAGGAGGACATTGCTGTCTCCATATCGGGTTCTGCTTCTTTGGGGAAGTTATACTGCTTTTGGGGCCGGGTCATGGGGTCCCCATCTACGCTGACCTCAAACCCGGTAACCCTCCCACAATCGTGCTTGTGGGTTGCAAACGCGTGCATATTATCTGACACGTACGTTTGCATGTCCGTTGGGACATCCGCGACCATAAGCCCGAGGTCGTAGCCTCCGGATGGCTTCATGGTACACAGGGCCCCTGTTTCTTCCTCCCCCGGAATTACCACTACCTCGCCGTCTCCACCCTTAGCCCCCCAGAGACAGTGATTCCTGAGGTCCACGAGGATCCCGTGCCCTGATAGGAGATCGGACCCGAGGATACCTCTCCCACCCCCCTCATGCCATTTCATCAGTATGCACTTCCACGTGATGTGGAGTGTTCCTAAACGAATGGATAGCGGAAGGGAGAACGCGCCAGCCTGTTCTTTTCCCGTGAACCCCGCTAATGTGAATGGGACCTTGGTAGATAGCGGTGAGTCAAAAGGGCTATCTGTATGAATCACGGTGCAAGAAGCTCCCGTGTCCAACAAATAACTACCCTTCTGTTGCTCTACCTCCATCTCCACCAGGGGTCGCTTCCACGCATCATAGCTGAGCGGACACAGGTAGACAGGCTGCGCGGGCTCTAGTCATTGGGTACTATTAGACGGGGCTGTGGCACCTGCGGGGCCGGTAGCAACCGCCACTTTTCCATGCGCACTCATGAGGTTACGCATGGCTCCCAACACTGTTTCGATCGCGTCGGGATGGATGGGTGTACTAGCTTCCCTATCAGAGACAGGCGCCTGGGCTCGGGCTGCGGGATTTTTATCCCTGGAATCCTTCCAAGGGTTCCTGCAGTTCTTGCGCCAGTGCCCTGTCTTCCCACACCCGTAACAAGCATTACTGGCCTGCGGGGCGCGGTTACCCTCCTGATGCCACTCCTTTTGAGCCGGGGCTGCGGGTCGTGCCTCATGCACCTTTCCCTTAAGGGGACGTGCTCCCATACTTCTGGTATTACGGTACCCCACCGTGAGTCGATTTAGGACCGACTCCTCTGTAGTGGCGGGGTCAGTGGGATCAAACCACGCTTTTGCCTGCTCCCTGACGGCTGGCAAACTGTTGGTTACTATACACCTGAGCCAATGAGTTAAACCGGTGTCTGCCACATCGGCGCGCTCTGGCGCACCTGGGCAGCTACGCTGGTATACTGGCCACAGCCTGTCGGCGAAAACCTTCGGGGGTTCTCCCTCCATCTGCACTGTCTGTCCCAGTCTAACAAACGGACCTTCATCGTCCGCTCCCAATACTTCTAGGACCTCATTTCTTAGTGCCCCATAGGTCTTAGTTCCCCTCTTGCTCTCGTCTGAGAGACACTGAAGGATCGAACTACCTAATGAGAATAACAGCATCTTTGCTGTTTCCCCATCGTCGCAGCCGTTAATGGCTGCGGTTTGCTCTATTTCCCTAAAATGTACGGAAGGGTCGTCTGACTCGGCCAGCTTCGGTACGTGACTGATCATAATCCTCAGCTGGTGTGAGCTGTGAGGCAACACAAGCTGGTTGAGGAGATCCCCTTGTTCCCCACCGTCTCTGTTCGGGCCCCTTTTGATACCCGTGACCGGACACAACGGTCCCGGTTCCACTTCTACCTCGGTGGGCTCTTTCGTTACTTCTACCACTTTCTCCCTTACCCAGGTTTCCGAATAGCTGGGTGGCGCGGAGGGCATAGTGGCTAATACTTCCTCTGCTTTGTTCGGTGGGGATTTCTGAAATTCCTCATCCACTAGCGGCTGGTGTGCTGACGGACTGATAAGGCACACCATGCCGTGCGCTTTGTTCACGGCCCTTTTAAGGTGCTCTATCTCCTTTTGGCAGACGCTGTGATCGGCCCCCTGAAATTTATCCTCGAGGGCCATCTTATATGCCGCCCTAACCCCCGTTAAGCTCTCTTCCTGGGCTTTTATTTGGGCAGCTTGGCGGGCACATCGTTCCTTTAGTCTGCCCTCACTTAACTTTGCCTCAGTGACCTGGCACTCGAGGTAATCTATTTTTGCTTTATGGTGGCTGGTGACTACCTGGCGTTCTTGATGCAACGCATTTAAATTCGTGATGAGCAGCTGCCCCCCCGTGACCTTCTCGTCCATTTCCACCTCTAAACGCCTGATCCGAGCTGCTTGCGCTGTAATGACCTGGTCCGAAATTTGGACTTGTCTTTTATAGCACATCAGCCAGACCGCTTTCTCCACTGCCTTTTTATGTTCCTTGCTATCTGTCCACCTCTCGGCTGCCTCTAGTGGACACTTATCCACCAGCAGGTCACTTATCCATTTCTTAGTCAAATTTACTTTTCCGAACACATAATCTGCTATTCTCTCTTCCATGACATTTCGCCCAATCATACCAAAGTCTAACACATTACCCTCTCGCTGCCAGTGTCCTGCCGCGGTCGCCATTTTCTGTAAGGGTTTTGACCCGTGTGGCTCTGTGCTCAGCCTGGGTGCTAGTGCGAGGTTAGGCCTTGTTGCCTGTTCTGGTCTCCAGCCAGTCTGGGAGCACTAGACACCTGTGAGTGGTTCGACCCACTCGCCCTTACGGTTCTGACACTGGACTTAGATGCGAGAGCAATAATGGAGAGAAAACTCAGGTAGACCCGGTTGAATGGTACGAAATGGAAAATCTTTATTGCATATTATTCAAGATTACGAAATACATGTCATAAGCACAGATTAATGACAGTACAATCTTACACGCAGTTATGTAACTAATTTTAGGGAAACGAGGAACGAACGACACATCGTAAATGGGGGCACACATTACAGTTATCCTTAAAACTTAAACCCTCCCCTATCAATACCTGCTCTAAACTAGATTTGTAGGATCGAGACTCATGCTCACCACTCGTGATAACTCGGAGAATTCCGAAAACTCTGCTCGGATGTTTTTACCGCAGCACCTGATCACCCACGTGTTGATCAGGGGTCTCTGTACCCCACTTGTTTACTCGTTTCTGCTCCGGCTAGCAGGCTGGACCGTCTGCTGTCATGAAGATCTGTGTTGTCCTCGGAGTTCCGATACTACTCAAAAAAAGAGTCTTCCTGTGCCCTCGCCCTGATGCGATAAAATTCGAAGAATAGTCTTCCGATGCCAGTTCTGTAAAGCTCAAAAGATAGTCTTCCTGGGCAAGGAAAGTGTCTATTCGACCTACAGGCGCGGTCGGGGCTTACTGACCGTGGCGATACGTATGGTCGTCATCTTCTCTTCTCATCTCATCTCATCTCATCTCATCTCATCTCATCTCATCTCGGGCCTTTGGTTCCAACACCGTTTACCGACTTCTCGGGATGGTGTGCCCGTTTCAAGGCTTCACAGCCCAGTTCCACACAGATCTTCGCGGCAAGCCACGAGGCTGATCCTGGCGGATCAGAAAGTTCAACAGTCTTTCAGCAAGTCAAACAGCAAGAGCTGCAAGAGGCAGAGGCACGAGCAAGCGGCAAGAGGCAGGAGAATAAGAGAAAGATGGACGGTTGTAGTTTACAGTTATAGTGCTGAAACACTTCTTTTCCCGCCCAACCTTAATGTCTTTTCTTTTGTTAGGGTTTTGGCGCTCAAATTTGTATAGGGTGATCTCCGTTTTAATGGGTTTCGGGGATACTCGTAACTGTCTGAGTACCTGTTAATACTTTTCCCAATGTGTAACCGGTCAGTATTCTCCCTGGAGGGGTTTTGGGGCTTCCAAATGTTTTCTGTAACTACCCGCAAACGGCTCTCTCATCGTAGAGTCGTGGGGATTTTGCATATTAATGTCTTTGGATGGGTTCTTGATCGCTCGGTACAATAGCCCTTATTCGCACCTGGGAGACCGATTTCAGTATTTATGTGTATACTGCAAACCCATGATGTCTCGTGTATTATCTCAAATGTGCTGAGTCTTGATCGATCTCGCACAAATGTTTATTGGAACGCCATCTTGTCTGCTTATCGAAAGGTCTAGAATGTTCTGCCACGAGGCGTGGCGGCCATTTTACAGGCTGCTTGTGTCCACTTTGAAAACCTGACAGCATTCTGCTGAAATAAAGCTGTTTGAACGAAACTATGTGTTTTCTCCTTATTTATAAAATCGCGATTATATTGCGAATTCTACAAGGATCAGTCAGACTATAACACTAGGATCAGTCAGACTATAACACTAGGATAAGTCAGACTATAACACCAGGATCAGTCAGACTATAACACCAGGATCAGTGAGACTATAACACCAGGATCAGTCAGACTATAACACCAGGATCAGTCAGACTATAACACCAGGATCAGTCAGACTATAACACTGGGATCAGTCAGATTGCACCAGGACTTGTCAGAGTACAACGTCCAACTCATCCTACTCACGTTGGCTTGTCCTTCCATGGGACCTCTGACTTTGACCCTGGTCTTCCTACTATTGACCCCAACCTATTCCTTGCTACCAGGAAATATGTATTCCATTCATTATTACATTTAAACAGGCCTATGTAACCTGAGCTTTTCCCGTGTCCATTCGCGTGCGCACTTTGGCTGCCGATCCAGACCCGAGCCATCCCACTTTTTCCCCCTATTTTCCTTTTCTCTCTATCCCTCCCTGAAAGCACTCTCCTGTCGTCATGCCTCCTTTCATCTCAGATACCCTGCCCTCCCAAATCCCTACCCCAATCCTTCATTACTCCTCGACATTCCTACTCTCCTGCTGCCGTCCCAGGCTTGACTCCCTTTTAGATAAGCCCACAGCTTCCCTCTGTGCCTCTCTTGGCATCCTATGAAGGGCCCATCGAGGCACTTGTTGCTGCCGCCTTACGAGCAGCAACCCCAACTGTCCCATCCTACTCTCGCCGACCTTCCCGCCCAGCGCGCCCACTGGGGGCAAATCTTGCCAATCTCCTCCCCATCCAACTCATCCCCCCAGCACTGACCCTGTGGACGCTGGCAGTGGGGCAGCCATCACCGACCCTCTCCGCATCTCCCTCCAGAATGTCTGTTCACTTGTAAACAAGGCCCTTGCCATCCATGAGCTTATCGTGGATGACTGCATCGATATCATGGCCCTGACGGAAACTTGGCTGAGGGGTGATGACACCTTACCCTTAAATGAAGCCTCCCCATCTGGCTATACCTTCCACCACTTGCCCCGCTCAGACTGCTGTGGTGGCGGTGTGACTCTCATCACCAAATCACACCTTGGTCTGTCCCCCTATTCCTCCGGCAGTTTCTCCTCCTTTGAGCATCTCACCTTATTCCACCCCCTCACCTCTCATTTAAAATTCTTGTTCTCTGCCCCCCACCCAAGTACCATAAAAATTTTATTACTGAGATATCTTCACTGTTTTCCTCTCTCAGCTTCTGCACCGAACAACTTCTTATCCTCGGTGATTTCAACCTCCATCTCAATTCATCATGCTCTCTCTCCTCTGAGTTCACTGCCCTCCTATCCTACCTTAATCTCTCCCTCCATGTAAACTCCCCAATCCATATTCACAGCCGCCCCCTGGACCTTGCCATCTCTCGTGGCCTCGCTACTCCCATCGTGTCAATTGCAGATAAGGCCATCTCTGACCATTTCCTCGTATCGCTCTCCACCCACATCCCCCTTCCACTCACCCCCCACCCCCCCACCACCCCCCAACTCTACTTCCTTCTGTGTCCGCCCCTGGAAAAAACTCTCTCCCAACTCTCTTACAACTGCACTTATGAAATCCCAACTGTCCAGCCACTGGACATTTCACCATGACATTTCTGCAGCTACCGATCTGCTCAACCACACCCTCACGAGTATCTTTGATGTCCTAGTCCCTACTAAAACAATTACCCTCTCTCACCCTGGCCATTCCCCCTGGTACAGCTCTCATCTTTGCTCCTTTAAGTCCAAGGGACGCAGACTCGAACAGATATGGTGGCCAACTGATTTAATCATTCACCGCCAGATCTGGTTGGACCACATAAAGCACTATTGGGCCCTGCTCTCGTCTGCCAAAATTGCTCACTATTCCAGCATCATTCTGGAATGCAAAGATAAACCCCGGCTCCTATTCTCTACTGCTAACCGTCTTCTTAAACCCTTCTCCCCTGTCTCCTCCACCCTTACCTCCGATAACAAACATGAGGAGTTCATGGACTTCTTTGTCTCTAAGATTGAGACCATCCGTTCAGCTGCCTCTGCCTCTTCCCTTCCTTCCCCTAGCCCACGGCCAAACTTCCTCTAAGGTTCCCCCCTGCCCTAGCCCTGAACTCACATCTTTCTACAGTTTCTCTCTGATCTCCCCTCACGACCTCTCTGCGCTCATCTTGTCTATGAGACCCACATCCTGCTCCCTCGACCCTATTCCCACCAAACTGCTGACCACCCAACTTCCTTTTCTGGCTCCCGTGTTAGCTGATATTGTTAACAGTTTCTCTCCTCAGGTACTGTCCCCCTCTCCCTCAAATCTGCCGTCATCACCCCTCTCCTCAAAAACCCAAACCTTGATCCCTCCATCCTTGCAAACTACCGCCCCATCTCCAACCTCCCTTTCCTCTCCAAAGTCCTTAAATGTGTTGTTGCCTCCCAAATCCATGCCCATCTTTCCCGCAAATCCATGTTTGAATCCCTCCAATCAGGTTTCCGCCCTTGCCACAGTAACGAAACGGCTTTCATCAAAGTCACAAATGACATCCTTTGTGACTGTGACAAAGGTAAACTATCCCTCCTCGTCCTTCTTGACTTGTCTGCAGCCTTTGTCATGGTTGACCACTCCATCCTTCTCCAGTGCCTCTCCATCGTCGTCCAGCTGGGTGGGACTGCACTCACCTGGTTACATTCTTATCTATCTAATCGTAACCAGAGAATCACCTGCAACGGCTTCTCTTCCCGCTCCCGCATCGTTACCTCTGGTGTCCCCCAAGGAATTATCCTTGGCCCCCTCCTATTTCTCATGATGTTGCCCCGTGGCGACATCATCTGAAAACACAACGTCAGTTTCCACATGTACGCTGACGACACCCAGCTCTACCTCACTACTTCTTCTCTTGACCCCTCCACGGTGTCTAAATTGTCAGTGCTTGTCCGACATACAGTTTTGGATGAGCAAAAACCGAAGTCATTGTTTTCGGTCCCCGCCACAAATTCCGTTCCCTAGCCACTGACTCCATCCCTCTCCCTAACATCTGTCGGAGGCTGAACCACACTGTTCACACTCTTGGTGTTATATTTGACCCTGAAATGAGCTTTCGACCACATATCCGCAGCATAACAAGGAGTGCCTACTTCCACCTCCGTAACATCACCCGTCTCCGCCCTTACCTCAGCTCATCCGCTGCCGAAAACTTCATCCATGCCTTTGTTAACTCTAGTCTTGCCTATTCCAATGCATTCCTGGCTGGCCTTCCACATTCCACCCTACGTAAACTTGAGGTTATCCAAAACTTGGCTGCCTGTGTCCTAACTCGCACCAAGTCTCGTTCGCCCATCACCCCTGTGCTCGCTGACCTACATTGGCTCCCGGTTAAGCAGCGCCTCGATTTCAAAATTCTCATCCTTGTTTTCAAATCCCTCCATGGCCTCGCCCCCTTCCTATCTCTGTAATCACCTTCAGCCCCATAACCCCCCGAGATATCTGCGCTCCTCTAATTCTGCCCTCTTGAGGATGCCTGATTATAATCGCTCAACCATTGGTGGCCGTGCCTTCTGTTGCCTAGGCCCTAAGCTCTGGAATTCCCTGCCTAAACCTGTCCGCCTCGCTACCTCTCTTTCCTCCTTTCAGACACCCCTTAAAACCTACCTCTTTGACCAAGCTTTTGGTCACCTGCCCTAATTTATCCTTATGTGGATCGGTGTCAAATTACTCCTGTGCATCGCCTTGGGACGTTTTACTACGTTATAAGTTGTTGTTGTTGTTGGGATCTCTCAGATTATAACACCAGGATCAGTCAGACAACACTAGGATCACTCAGATTACAACACCGAGATCTCTCAGACTACAGTATAACACCAGGATCTCTCAGACTACAGTGTAACACCAGGTTCACTCAGACTTCAGTATAACACCAGGGTCATCTTAAAGGGTGGAAGATGCCTGTGCGGGAATTCTTTTAACGTGGAGTGGCCGTTGCACACCAGCTACCACACGGGCTTGACAGAGCAAGGTCTTGGTCCAATGGCAAGGGGATCCAAGACGATTGGAGACCAGGCACTGCTACCGCAGCCTAGCACACACACACAAACATACTCCTACTGTCCTCCTCCCTCCTTCCCGCAGGTCCTCTCTGCCTGGGTTTCATTGGCTGCAGTGTGGTCCTCCTGACCCCGCTGCTGGTCCACGCTGCGCCACTCCTGGGCCTCGACCTTGCTGCTAGGCTCGTCCTCGCTCCTGGACCCCGTCCTCGCCCCTGGGCCTCGTCCTCGCTCTTCGCCTTCTCGCAGTGGCTGAAGAGCTCCTCCCAGAGTCGCAATGCGGATTCTACCCACTAAGGGGCACAATGGACATGATCTTCACCGCGCGTCAACTACAAGAGAAATGCAGGGAACAGCAGCAACCGTTGTACATGGCCTTCTTTGACCTCACAAAGGCCTTCGACACTGTCAATCGTGAGGAATTATGGAGTGTCCTCCTCAAATTCGGCTGCCCTCAAAAGTTTGTCACCATCCTCCGCCTGCTTCACGACGACATGCAAGCCATGATCCTGACCAACGGATCCACCACAGGCCCAATTCACGTACAGACCGAGGTCAAGCAAGGCTGTGTCATCGCACCAACGCTCTTCTCGATCTTCCTTGCTGCAATGCTCCATCTCACCCTCAGTAAGCAAATCTGCAGAACAAACGGGGAACTGTTCAACCTCCGTCACCTCCAGTCCAGATCCAAGGTCGTCCCATCCTCTGTCATCGAACTACAGTATGCAGATGACGCTTGCGTCTGCGCACACTCTGAGGTCGAACTCCAAACCATCATCAACACCTTCACTGAAGCATACGAGAGCATGGGCCTTGCACTAAACATCCGTAAGACAAAGGTCCTCTACCAACCTGCCCCCGCCACACATTACTGCTCTCTGATTATCAAAATCCATGATGAGGCCTTGGACAACGTGGACCAATTTCCATACCTCGGGAACCTACTGTCAACAAGGGCAGACGTCGATGACGAAGTCCAACACTGCCTTTAGTGTGCCAGTGCAGCCTTCAGTCATCTGAGGAAGAGAGTGTTTGAAGACCAGGACCTCAAACCCAGCACCAACCTGTATGCTTCAGAGACATGGACCATGTACAGCAGGCACCTCAAAGCACTGGAGAGGTACCACCAACGCTGCCGCTGCAAGATCCTGCAAATCCATTGGCAGGATAGGCGCACCAACGTCAGTGTTCTCGCTCAGGCCAACATCCTCAGCATCGAAGCTTTGACCACGCTCGATCAGCTCCGATGGACGGGCCACATCGTCCACATGCCCGATATGAGACTCCCAAAGCAAGCGCTCTACTTGGAGCTCCGACACGGCATGAGAGCCCCAGGTGGGCAGAGGAAACGCTTCAAGGACACCCTCAAAGCCTCCTTGAAAAAGTGCAACATCTCCACCGACGCCTGGGAATCCCTGGTCCAAAACCGCACAAAGGAGAAGCATCTGGGAAGGCGCCGAACACCTCAAGTTGTGAAGGAATAAGCCATATAACCTATTTAAAAAATCTTATGAAAGAATTCTGGCCTTATTAAAACATGACAAACTGGGTTTGGAAATTTAGAAACCTAACTATGAAATAGCTATGAAAGAATTCTGGCTATTGAGATAAGACAGTTGTTGACCCTGAATAAATAATCTTATTGAAACAGAAGGTTCCGAGTAGCTGACTTTTGGGAACAAAAACAATGGTCCACCCTGGATCAGGTGTTTTAATTTAAACTTCGTAAAGATGGCACATAAGATAAGGAACATTTGCCCTCGTAAAGATGACATAAAATAATGGACACCTGCCCTTCACACCGTTTTATATGGTTAACCCAGAACACCTGGAGAAAGACAAGATTCTAGAATATTACAAGCTGATGTAGCAGTAAAGAATTGCAGAGGTCAGCAGAAAGATGAATAGGGATAATTGACTTGCATCAGCAAAAACTTTAAAGGAAATACAACTGAAAAGGGTATAAATATTGAAGTTACAAATGAGATAGCAGAGTCGCTTTAATCGGGCAAAGCGATTCTTGACTACAGAGGCAGGCTCTGTGGTCTACCACTCTTTGTACCTCGGGGATCAAAGGTATTTGATATTGATGGATATCCTGTATAGAAAACTTTAAGAACTGTAATACTGTAGCGATGTTAACATTTAAAAGTAAGATTCTCTGATAAAAAGATTGTATTTTTTCTCTTTTTAGTACTGTTAACATTGTGATTGACTGATTCACCAAAGCTAAATTGCATGTCGGTTCTTTAATAAATCTCTATATATTTTTAGAGTGTTCTCACATAAGTCTTCTGTATCAATAACTCACAAACTCAATGGGCTGGATTTTGATACTGGGGCGGGTTGGGGTCGTGTCATCCACTTTTTGTGTTATCCACCCGACTGCAATTGGATGTGGGAGATTGATGCAATTTTTACCTAATTGGGCAATTGAGTTCCAGCATGTGGGAACCCATGAACCAATTAATGGTTACAGTCTGAAAGTCGCCTCTGATGATGTCATCATTGCTGTTGCATTGAAGGTCAGAGACTGCCTGGCCTTTGCTGTGAGAGGACCTGGATGCAAAATGAGCAGCAGCTCTAAGGAGAGAGAGAGAGAGAGAGAGAAAATTTTGCATCCACGTCCTCTCACAGCAAAGGCCAGGCAGTCTCCGAACACCTTCAATGCAGTAGCATCAGAGTCCACTTTCACACCTAATAATACTACTACTACCTTCATCACATCTCCGTTGTAATAGTGGACCTGCAGCTGATGGTAGGCTATCCGAATGTGCTCCCGCCAGGTTTCACAATCGTGGTTCAGAACAGGCGTGCTTCACGTAGATCAAGGGTTAAAATCACAAAGGCCTTTCAAAATGGCATTATAGAGCCAATTTAGTGCTTGTTAAGGGCCTTAACAGCCTATCCCGCCTCTTAAAGGTGGGACAGAGTCGGGACCAACAGACACGATTTAATGAAAATTGCGTGGAGGCGGGATGGAGGCGGACTTGTGCCCGCCCGCCAGTTTTTGCAATTTTAACCCCCCACACGCCTCCAAACCCGCCTCCACGGGTCAATGAAAATCCAGCCTAATCTCTGTACACTCTTTTGGTGAAGAGTTACAGAATTCTGAAGGATTTCTCTGGACCCTCATAATATCCGGGAAGTTACAGTCTAGCTAAACTTATTAAAAGTGCTATCTGGAGGACGGTAACTTTCTCGGGTTGTTCCTTTCCTTTAGGGAGAGATAGCCCGGGCCTTTAGACCCAGTTAAGCGTCTTTAGGATTCGGCTACCTCAAACTTCAGTTGAAAGTGAACGTCTGAGAAATACGCCTGATCCGGGATAGCCCTAAAGGGGCTAGAGCTAGTAAATATCCCTTCAGAGTCTCTTCGCCAGGAGCAAGCAGAAGCCAAGCGCAAACAGCGGAAGGAGCGCACCTCAACCCGAGCACCCCACCCACCCGCCCCTTCAACTACCATCTGTCCCACCTGTGACATAGACTGTAGGTCCCGCATTGGACTCATCAGTCACCTGAGAACTCATTTTTAGTGTGGAAGCAAGTCATCCTCGATTCCGAGGGACTGCCTAAGAAGAAGAAGATAACACCAGGATCACTCAGACTACAGTATAACAGCAGGATCACTCAGACTACAGCATCAGAATCACTGAGTACTGCAGCAGGATCACTCGGACTACCTGATGCCCATGTGTGGTGTCCTGAGCCATTTTACTCATTGGTCCTTATTCAATATGGACTGCTAGCTGCTGGTACTGAACCAGCGCTTACCGGCAGCTTCTCATTTGGTGAGGGGTGTGAAATCATGCTCCTCCTGGCCCGACAAAAATCTTTAAAAGAACTTACCTTTCCAGTTTTTTCTGAGCAGCCTGCAGCATTAATGAGGCTGCTTTACACCTGTTCTATTTCTCAAGCTGTTTTGCTAATTTTGGGAAATTGGACCCGTTTGCACCGGCTGTTAAGGCCAGTTTGGAAGAAAAAATGGCGGCCGCATTGCTTCCTCCCACTTCCGGTGCCGAATACGGCGGCCACCATTTAAGGCAGGTCGGCAGCGCTGCAAATGCCCGCACTCACTGCAGATATTTGGATGAGGCAGATCGTGACGTCAATCAGTGTGCAACACTGATTTGACTTACGACCTGCCATTTTGGGCATCGCCGCTCCTTTTAACGACCTCTCCAAATCACGACCAGATGGACATGCATTCAGCAGCAGGAAGGATCCCGCAGCAGCGCTAGTTAAAGGGATCATCAACAACTTGCAGCTGATTTGTTTTTTCATTTCTACTGGCTCTGTGTAGTGTTGTGCAACTGTTTGGAGCTTTCTAGAGTTGTTTAAAGTTGCTGAGGTGACAGGGAGTGTTGCTGCAAGTGGAGAAGGCCTTGCTTCTGATTTCAAGGGTTCTGTTGACACCACTTGCTCCCAGTCATGGGGGCTCTACTTGCAGTCCCCCTCGCGTTCAATTATTGTAGGGAGATGGAGCGGGGGCAGCGAAGAAGAGGACAAGATACTCGCAGAGGGAGCAGGAGAAGGGGCAGGAGGGCTCTCAGCAGGAGGACTCTTAGCAGGAGGCCTTACCAACCTAGGATCTTCCGAGAACACTTCTCTTACCTGCACTTAAGCCAGGAGCAGTGTATTAGGAGGCACCACTTCACCAAGGAGGTGGTCACAGCACTCTGCCACCTCCTGGAACCAGACCTGTGTTAGCAGTCAACCTCCTTTCTCCTCTGGTTCACAACAACACATTTCGAGTAAGCACGAGACTTTGTAGTGGAGTATGCGGAACAAACTTTATTGCTACACAGAAAGGTGATTGGCCTTTAACTGCATATGGAGACTGGATATTTGATTTCTGTATCTTTCGAGACACACTGACAGACTGTTGAAAACCATGCTCCTTTATACACCATATTTTGACTACATCAAAGGAAAGTGTCAGAGATAAGCCTGTATGACGTACCTATTTCCCAAATTCTTTGAAAACAGATTGTCCATGTAAAAGGTTTGCAATTGTTTACCTCAGAATGACTCACCCTACACAGGACTTCCTGATGTAACATTTGCTAGCATCTTTGAAGTAAAAGCTTTACCAACTGCTATCTGTATCTAATGGATCCCTACTACCCATGTTTATTAACCTAAAACTAAACCACTCATGGGTGACATCATTACTAACACTTATTCCCTTACACAAGCACTTTACATCTCAGAAAACAAGCAATGTCCTTTTACAACACTTCAAAGTCATCCTTTTTATATCTTGGAAAGCCTGGAAGCCTGTTAATTCAAGATACAAAGAAGTTCGACTGTCAACCCTTAACTCCCCAAGATACCCAACATACATCTCTCCAGGGTATCCAACATATCCACCACTTTTTATTTCTTCTAATGCATGCTCATATAATGAGGTAGACTGTTTATACAGTACAGTTCTAGTCCATATCTGCTGAATTATGTTTTAAAGTGTCACCCACCATTCATGATTTCCAAAGGTAGATGTCCCCTTTTCAACATCAGTATTACATCATATCATATACACTGTCAGTCATTTAATGTTCGGGTTTTAAACTACAGAAGTCATGTCTAAGTTTAACTTGGGTAATATTACAGATCATGATACAAACAAAGTAAAACATAATGCATTGTACAGAACACTACAGTTTACCATATGATCAAATAATCATGGACTTCAAAGATTTTCCAGCTCTCCTTGTATCATTATGTATCTTGTGGATAATCTTGCTAAGTATAATTTTCCACTAGCTTTCAGTTATTCCAATTTCATTGTGATCTCCACCCTGAATTTTAGAAATCAAAATTCTAGGTCCCTCTTTACTTTAATCCCTCTGATAGGTACCAGTGCGTTTAACTCTATATTGTTTCATTAAAAAGTCAGTTTCGCCAAGGAATATGTGTCAGTGCCTTTAACAATTGTCTGCTTCCCATGAGCCACATTAACCATTTCATGTCGTGTTGTTGTCAAATAACTGAGCATGTCTGAGACCCGTTCTTCAGTGCATCTTCACCATGCATATCCTCATGTAGTTGCCTCATACGCAACATATCACATTTGCACACACACTGGTATCCCAATATCATACCACACTTGACATCAGATACAAGCCATTCCTGGGGTTTTAAGTTATCTTATGAAAAGATCGGAGGTTTTTTCTCATCTCTACCTGCATGGTCCCAATGTCTAGGGTAGTGGCCAGGCTATCAAATACATTTTACTCATTGTTCAGTATGGACAAAGGCACAAACATTTCCAAGATAAACCGTTCAATTAATGATTCTCACCTACACTTTACAGAATTTACATTGGTACCAAATTGAAAATCCTTTCATGAATCATGCCCATGTGTTTTATGTTAATCAGGGATGCACTTGGACATCTTTTCCTAACCCCTGTTCGAGTTTGTGAAATTCACCTATAATCACCTATGAAATGATTTTTAGAAAAATGTCCATTATATTACCATTTCCTCTCATTCAGGAGCCCTGGAGAAACTTTACCATCCAATGCAATATGATCATTACCATAGAACAAAAGTTCCCAAATCAATCCAAGCTATAAACACACTTTTGTTCATTCTGATTAAACTCTTATTGCTCAAAATATTGCAATTCCAGAGAGCAATTCAGTCTGCAAGATGGAGGGATGTTAGTTATCTTTAACACAGCAGTTTGTCTCCCCCCAAAAAACTTCTTTCTTAACACACAGTTTGGACCGAACCATGTAGACTGGACCTTTTCAAAAATAAAATTTGATTATCCCCTTAAATTTCAGATACATTTCCCTTTCCGAGTGTTTGAACGGTAACTCATATCAATTTATCTATTCATTTTTAATTTCACAAACAAATTATGCCCAGGCTTCGTGGTTTTACAAAGGAGATAAAAGTAGTTGCGATCACGTTTGGATGTATGTCTTATATCTTCCCCTCGAGCAATGTGTCTTGGAAGATACCAAAGGATCCCAATAGGTTAAAGTTTTAAGTCCAATTTTTTCACCACACTGCGACATTCAAGATCCATCAATGTCTGCAGATAAGAACTTAAATTCTGAACATTACTGGAGCCCCCACTGCACTTTTCCAGCAAAGTTAAAGCTCTGTAACACCTTGAAGTCATTTCATATCAAGGAACCCCTCTTGGTAATCTTGCACCATCAACACTCATATGGCCCTCTGCTTAAAAGAAAAAACAGAAAATTCATTGTGGCTTTCCTGCCCAATGGATTAATTTGTCATTTGTCAATTTCTGATTCCCTTCTGTCAGTGTGAGGAAACATCCACTCAAATTAAAAAACTTAAAATTTAAAAATTCCCAAAATGTTTACATTCAGTAATGCAAAAGTAGCTGCTCAGTGAATTAAAACAGAGTTAATCTGATACCAGAAAGTAACAAAAAAACACACACAGCTGCTTGTGAAAAGTGTTGACTTTTTTTTGCATTTCAAAAGAAGACAAACCCAGATATCATCAATTAATGGCAGCTTGTGTCACACAACTTCTCACAGTTCTCAAATAAATTTTAAAAACTTTTGGCAAAAAAAACTAACTGTTACTTTTGCAACTATAAGCATTCTGTGAAACAATTCCAGATTGTTATCATACACACAGCAATAGCATTCCCCCCTTTTTCTCTCTTCTGGTCACACATTTTAGTAATACTAAGATGATTAAACAAGCACCTCAAAGCATTGAGTACTGAAATTGGACAGAAATTTTAAAAAATGCCAATTATTGATGTGATTGCCTCATGTCCGGAACTAAAGGCTTTCACACAATTTACAACAACCAGAATTTCACCGTGGCCACAATAAAAGTCTAGTTTCACAATTTAATAGGTAAATTAACCTCAGTAACTCCAATTTAATTCAGACCAATATCTTAAACTCACTACACATTCCAGTTTGAAAAAAAGGGAGGAGCCACAGCCACAGTAACATTCACACATGCTTTGTAAAAAGACCTTAACATTCACACTGAAAACAAAAAACTTCCATACAACAGAAGAAAAGAGATATGATCTTCCCTTTTCTCCTGTATTCCATCATAAACTATTTTTCCTTTTCCCCTTAAACCAATTTTCAATTTCTGATGTTTTCTACCGAATCCTAATCTGTACTGATTCAAAATTTCAAGCTCACAGTCCGTGTCCTCACCCAAGCCTGTTACCTCCTGCACAATTCTTAACACTTTTCTCTGGTATATTGGAGGAGTGTAACAAAATAGAGTAAAGGTTGAAGGGAATGCTGAATATTCAGTCGAGAGTCTCAGTCCTTTTCTCAGTTCATACTTTGGAACCACTATAATTGTCTCTCTCAACATTTTCAACATTCCAACTTCCATTCCGCATCCCTTTAAACCATGCTCACAACTCCCACATTTTAGCTTTTCGCTGAACATCTCATCAGTTCTGAAACAGCCCATTCCTACAGAAACTTTAAGTGCTTCTGAGCAAGCTTCTCCCATTCCTTTCATCTCTAACTGTTGCTGCATCAGTTTCTTATCCACGACTTCCTACACCGAAATAATGAGCAACACCTCAGACTGTTCTTTCATTAGCCCAAGGCCACTGTCTTTTTGTTTCTGCTTCTGTTCCAGTTTCTGTATTTGTTTCTGTTTCTGTAGGTACACTTTTTCCAGTGCCTTTTCTAACTGTAGTCTGTCCACCTCAACTTCTAAATTGCACTCTTTATCTTCCAATTCCTCTCTCTCTCACACATTTGCACCACAGCATCGTGACTAGCCAGGAAGGAATTAGTAGCTTGCACAGCGTGGACCTTGTCTGCATCAAACTCCTCTATAATTTTCTCTATTTCTGCCTTCAAGACCCTATTTGGCTATGATAAATTGACCCTTAGTGTTAGGAGGGGATTAAATATGTGGGGTTATGGGGATAGGATGGGATATGTTAGGGGGAATTAAATACGGGGATAGGGTGGGATAGGTGCAGGCTCGATGTGGGGATTCTGTGTGAGAAAGCAGGGACAGGGTACTGGATTTGGATGATCAGCCATGATCGTATTGAATGGCGGAACAGGCTCGACGGGCTGAATGGCCTACTCCTGCTCCTAGTTTCTATGTTTCTATGTTTCTATTTTCAGCCTGTGTCTGAGCATGCTTTCTCCACAAGGCGCCTATTCCCAGACAAAGCCTTTGCAATAGGTATGTTCTCTGTCTCCTTTCATTTTGTTTCTGCTGAAACAGGAACATTTTCTGTCTACTGTCTTTTTGTCTCTGCAGACACACATTCTCCAGTGCCTGCTCAATCTCCTCCCAGCTCCCATTTAAAATTTCTTTGGAAAAACTGAAAGGTCCCCTCTTACTTTTAATCCAGTCAGAAATTTTCAAAGGGACCAAATTGGTCGAGAAACAGACTATTTTGACTGATTTCATCCTATTCCCTAGATCGTGATTCCCAGGAGCTAGTTATACCCAATGACATGAATCTTGTCATTCATGTGGAAATGACTTATGAAATGATACTGGGTGGCCTGCGGGTGGCGCTGTCCAGGGAGAGTATAAATTCTCGGGCATGTCCCAGCTTGCTTGGGACATTCTTCAACAGGAACTAGTAAAGGACACAACTAGATCTCCATGTTGAAAAACAGTTGATTAAAGCTTTTTTTAACGCTGAGACCAAGTGCCTCGTAGTTTTCTTACGTCAATTTAATCAACTGGACCTGCTCCATGCTCTGAGTGGTTTTGGGAACAGACAGCTATGACTCAAACGGTAGAAGGGAACCAGATGCAGTAATCAATCCATCATGGAGAAACTACTCCAACCCGCCCGTCTCGACCTGGACCCGAATTCACCTACAACTGCTAAGGTATGGAAACACTGGTATCGTACTTTCAGCAACTACCTCAGGGCATGTAGTGAGAATGTTCCTGATAAGTTAGAGATACTTGCCAATTATGTATCCCCTTATGTGTTTGACTATATCGAAGACTGTGTAGACTATGACTCCACTATCCGAATACTACAGCAACTATATGTTAATCCCCCAAATGAAATTTTTGCTCAGCATCTACTGGCCACAACTCGACAACAACCCGGGGTATCACTTGACGAATTCCTTCAAAAGCTTCGCAGGCTCAGCAAAGATTGTAATCTCAAGGCTGTCTCAGCTGAGCAGTACCAGGAGGAGTTAATTCGTGATTCCTTTATTAATGGAATTGCGTCTCCTTTCATATGCCAGCGTCTGCTGGAGAATAAAACCCTTGAGTTACAAGCTGCCTATGACCAGGCATATTCTCTGGACTTGGCAAAAAAAAAATGCAGATGCCTATCTTTTACCATGTGCACGGACTGCTGCTATCACTTTTAGTGACTCCTCCGATAAGCCTCAGGCGGAAGCCCTCACTGATGACGACTCTATCCTAGCTGATGACGACCCTACCCTAGCGGCATCTTGGCAATCTAAAAGGAAGTGTTTCTTCTGTGGAGGTGCATTTCATTATAGGAAATTTTGTCCTGCTCGTAATGCAATCATTGCAGTAAGAAAGGCCACTTCTCGAAAGTATGTCAGTCAAGAGCCTATTCTAGAGTTACAGCTGCTCCCTAGAAAACTGCTCCTCCCCCAAGAGCCACTACTAATGTTACAGTTGTCATCTATAAAACTGCTCCTCCCCCAAGAGCCACTACTAATGTTACAGCTGTCAAGAATAAAACTGCCCCTCCTCCCATCACAGATGTTTTTCCCCAAAGCCTGTTCCATGCAGCCATGAAGGTTTTGGTAAATGGACACATTTTGAGTGCATTAATTGACTCATGCAGCTCTGACAGCTTCATTAGTGAGCAGGCTGTCAGTAAGTTAAAACTGCGTATTTACCCCTCGGACAGGGAAATTGCAATGGCTCTGACGACACTGACCACTAACTCTTCCGGCTTTTGTCTTGTCGACCTTATTCTCCATGGCCGCACTTATTTCTCTACCCGGCTCGGGGTGCTCAAAAACCTATGCAGTGATGTGCTCCTGGGACAGGATTTCCAGAAACAACACAAAAGACTCACTTTCGAGTTTGGAGGATCAAAGCCGGAGCTTACTATTTCCAAAGTACTGTTTTGTGCACTTTCGGCGGCTTCGCTCGACGAGCCCACCTTGTTTGCCAATCTTTCTCCCCGATGTAAGCCCATAGCCACTAAATCACGACGTTTCAGCCAAGATGACCTATCCTTTATCGAGGCAGAGATCTCTCGCCTTCTAGCTGACGGTATCATTGAGTCATGTTCATCTTCCTGGCGGGCTCAAGTCGTCATTGTTAAAAATCCTCTGAAGCAACACAAGAAACGTCTTTGCCTCATTTACTCGCAAACTATTAACCAGTATACCGACCTGGATGCCTACCCACTACCACGCATCGATGACATGGTCAATAACTTTGCTAACTACAAGGTATTTTCAACTTTTGACTTAAAGAGCGCATACCATCAAGTACCGTTAAAGGACTCTGACAAAAAGTATACGGCTTTTGAGGCCAATGGTCGGCTTTACCAGTTTTGTCACCTTCCATTCGGGGTCACCAATGAGGTGGCCGTCTTTCAACGGGCAATGGATAGCCTAGTCAAACAGGAGAACTTAACGGACACTTTTCCATATCTGGATAATATCACCATTGCAGAAGGAGCATGATGCCAACCTCCAGAAATTTCTTGACATTCTCCGTCGTCGCAACTTTAAATGAGTCCAAATCTGTGAAATCAGTACCATCAGTCAACATCCTTGGCTACTGGGTGGGCAATGGTGTCATCAAAACGGATCCGGAGCGACTTCGTCCGCTTCAGGAGCTCCCTCCTCCTACGAATCTCGGCTCTCTTCGTCGGGCCCTCAGCATGTTCGCCTATTATGCAAAGTGGATACCTCATTTTTCTGACAAGATCCAGCCCCTGCTTCACGCGAAGTCATTTCCGTTGGAGGCGAGGGCTATTTTAGCTTTCGACCTACTCAAGTAACAACTGGAAAAAGCCGCGCTTCATTCCATCGATGAAAATCTCCCTTTCGTGGTCGAGTGCGATGCATCGGAGGTGACGATCTCGGCTACCTTGAATCAAGGCGGTCGACCTGTTGCATTTCTGTCTAGAACTTTGCAGGGTAGCGAGCTCCATTATCCTCCTGTCGAGAAGGAGGCTACGGCTATCATCGAAGCAGTACGTAAATTGAGTCATTTTCTCGCTCGTCGCCATTTCACGCTCATAACCGATCAGCGCTCGGTGGCCTTTATGCTGGATAACCGGAAACGCACTAAAATCAAGAATAACAAAATAGAGCTGTGGAGGATGGAATTGGCCACCTTTGGCTACACCATACAGTATCGACCCGGCAAGGAGAATGTGGCCCCGGATACCCTCACGCGTGCATTCTGCTCTTCCATGTCAACTTCGACTCTTGCGGATCTTCATACTGACTTATGCCATCCTGGCGTTACCCGTATGTTGCACTTTGTGCGATCTAAAAATCTCCCATTTTCTACGGAAGACGTGAAAAGAACATGCTCCACTTGTAGAATTTGCGTGGAATTAAAACCGCAATTCTTCCGTCCGCCGGATGGCTCGCTCATACACGCTACACAGCCTATGCAGCGACTCAGCATTGACTTTAAAGGGCCATTGCCTTCCTCAACGCGAAACACCTACTTGCTTACTATGGTGGACGAATATTCACGCTTTCCCTTTGCTTTCCCCTGTCCCAATATGCTTACTTCCACAGAGATCAAATGCCTCGATCAGGTCTTTTCCCTTTGCGGTACGGCCAATTTCATCCACTCTGACGGGGTCCCTCCTTCATGTCAAGCGAACTCAAAAGTTATCTTTCCCAACAGGGAATCGCCACAAGTAAAACGACACCGTATCATCCTATTGGAAACGGACAGGTTGAGAGATACAACGCTATCATTTGAAATGCTGTTCGTCTTGCACTGAGGTCACGTAATCTACCAGACCAGCAGTGGGAAACTATGCTCCCTGACGCATTGCATTCCATCAGGTCTCTTCTTTCTACATCCACCAATGTTGCTCCTCACGAACGATTCTTCGGGTTCCAGCGTCGCTCCACTCATGGGACATCCCTACCATCATGGTTGGCAGCTCCTGGCTCCGTGCTGCTCCGAAGATTCGTCCGATTCTCCAAGAGTGATCCCCTCGTCGACGAGGTGGAACGAACGGATGTCAATCCTACATATGCATACGTGCGGTACCCTGATGGCCGGGAGTCCACAGTTTCACTTCGGGATCTGACTCCCTGCCCAACCGGTCCCACGGACCCAATCGATAGAGAGATCCGTATTAACGACGTCGATACTCCGCGCTCCTCCGTGGATGACGCCCTACCCGGGACATCAAGGGATCTGCCAGCTACTCCACTGGATCAACCCAGGGAACAGAGCGCTCCCTGCGGGATGGCCACCCGAAGCCAGGACGCTGGTCAATCACTGGCTACTGAGCAGGATGAAGCCAGCTCTGCGCCGGTGGGGACCTGCACCCGGAGTCACGATCCCCCCAGTCCCCCTCAGGTCGATCAAGGCGACACGGACTCTGCCAGCCCGCCGGTACGAACCAAGTGACCCAGGGACCAAAACATGGTCCGAGGAGATGTGCCTTCCGGCCTTCAACGGAGAGCCAAACGACTGCGTCTATTCTTAGTCCGGCTAATTCGGTAGAAGGAAGCCGCTGGACTTCCAATCTTTCAGGCGGGAAGAATGACATGAATCTTGTCATTCGTGTGGAAATTAATTATGAAATGATACTGGGCGGCCTGCTGGTGGCGCTGTCCAGGGAGAGTATAAATACTCTGGCATGTCCCAGCTTGCTTGGGATATTCTTCAACAGGAACTAGCTAAGGCCACAACTGGATCTCCATGTTGAAAAACAGTTGATTAAAGCTTTGTTTAACGTTTAGACCAAGTGCCTAGTAGTTTTCTTATGTCACCCACTATCTATATTAATTCATACTCACCAACCGCGCATTCGTTGGACGAGTTCACGGCACCAAATGTTAAGCAGTCAACGTCCTTTCTCCTCTGGTTCACAACAACACGTTTCGAGTAAGCATGAGACTTCGTACTGGAGTATAGGGAAGAGACTTTATTGATACACAGAAAGGTGATCGGCCTTTAACTGCATATGGAGAGTGGATATTCGGTTTCTGTATCTTTTGAGTACAGACTGTTGAAAACCATGCTACTTTATACTCCATATTTTGACTTCATCAAAGGAAAATGTCATAGATAAGCCTGTATGACGTACCTATTTCCCAAATCCTTTGAAAACAGAATATCTATGTAAACAGTTTGCAATTGTTTACCTCAGGGTAACGGTAGCATAGTGATAATGTTACTGGACTAATGATCCAGAGAGACGTGAGTTCAAATCCCACTACGGCAGCTGGGGAATTTAAATTCAATTAACTAAATCTGGAATAAAAAGCATGACACTATCGGATTGTCATAAAAACCCATCTGGTTCACTAATGTCCTTTTTAGGGAAGGAAATCTGCCGTCCTTACTTGGTCTGGCCTATGTGTGACTCCAGACCCATAGCAATGTGGTTGACTCTTAACTGCCGAGTCCAGAAGGACATAGCTGCCAGCCTGCGACAGGTGGTGAAAGAACCGGCACAAGGGAAAAACCTACTTGGCCTTGTCCTCACGAATCTGCCTGTCACAGATGCATCTGTTCATGACAGCATTGGTAGAAGTGACCACCGCACAGTCATTGTGGAGATGAAGTCCCATCTTCACACTGAGGACACCCTACCACTGTGCTAAATGGGATAGATTCAGAACAGATCTAGCAGCTCAGAATTGGGCATCCGTGAGGCGCTGTGGGCCATCAGCAGTAGCAGAATTGTATTCCACCACAATCTATAACCTCATGGCCTGGCATATCCTACACTCTACCATTACCATCAAGTCAGTTCAATAAGGAGTGTCCAGGAGCAGCACCAGGTGTACCTAAAAATGAGGTACCAACTTGGGGAAGTTGCAACACAGGATTGCATGCATGCTAAAAAGCGGAAGCAGCATGCTATAGACAAGGCTAAGCGATCCCACAATCAATGGATCAGATCAAAGCTCTGCAGACCTGCCCCATCCAGTCATGAATGGTGGTGGACCATTAAACAACTAACGGGAGGAGGAGGCCCCCCATCCTCAATGATGGTGGAGCCCAGCACGTGAGTGCAAAAGACAAGGCTGAAGCGTTTGCAACCATCTTCAGCCAGAAGTGCCGAGTGGATGATCCATATCGGCCTACTCCTGAGGTCCCCACCATCACAGAAGCCAGTCTTCAGCCAATTCGATTCACTCCATGTGATATCAAGAAACGGCTGAGCGCACTGGATATAGCAAGGGCTATGGGCCCCGACAACATCCCGGCTGTCGCGCTGAAGACTTGTGCTCCAGAACTAGCCACGCCTCTAGCCAAGCTGTTCCAGTACAGCTACAACACTGGCATCTATCCAACAAGGTGGAAAACTGCCCAGGTATGTCCTATCTACAAAAAGCAGGACAAATCCAATCCAGCCAATTACCGCCCCATCAGTCTATTCTCAATCCATCAGCAAAGTGATGGAAGGTGTCATCGACAGTGCTATCAAGCGCCACTGACTCACCAATAACCTGCTCACTGATGCCCAGTTTGGGTTCCGTCAGGACCACTCGGATCCAGACCTCATTACAGCCTTGGTCCAAACATGGACAAAGGAGCTGAACTCCAGAGGTGAGGTGAGAGTGACTGCCCTTGACATCAAGGCAGCATTTGGCCGAGTGTGGCATCAAGGAGCCCTAGTAAAACAGAAGTCAATGGGAATCGGGTGGAAAACTCTCCACTGGCTGGAGTCATACCTAGCACAAAGGAAGATAGAAACATAGAAGATAGGAGCAGGAGTAGGCCATTCGGCCCCTCGAGCCTGCTCCGCCATTCGATGAGGTCATGGCTGATCATCCAAACTCAGTACCCTGTACCTGCCTTCTCCCCATATACCTTGATAGCTTTAGCTTTAAGAAATATATCTAACTCATTCTTGAATATATTTAATGACTTGGCCTCAACTACCTTCTGTGGTAGAGAATTCCACAGGTTCACCACTCTCTGGGTGAAGAAATTCTTCCTCATTTCTGTCCTAAATGGCTTACCCCTTATCCTTAGATTATGACCCCTGGTTCTGGACTCGCCGACCATCGGGAACATTCTTCCTGCATCTAGTTTGTCCAGACCTGTCAGAATTTTATATGTTTCGATGAGATCCCCTCTCATTCTTCTATACTCCAGCGAGTATAAGCCCAATCGACCCAATCTCTCCTCATATGTCATTCCTGCCATCCCAGGTATCAGCCTTGTGAATCTTCGCTGAACTCCTTCCATGGCAAGAACATCCTTCCTCAGATAAGGCGAACAAAACTGCACACAATACTCAAGGTGTGGTCTCACCAAGGCCCTGTACAACTGCAGCAGGACATCCCTGTTCCTGTACTCAAACCCTTTCGCTATGAAGGCCAACATACCATTTGCCGCCATCACCGCCTGCTACACCTGCATGCTTACCTTCAGCGACTGGTGCACAAGGACACCCAGGTCTCGTTGCACTTCCCCTTCTCCCAATCTATTGCCATTCAGATAATAGTCTGCCTTTCTGTTTTTGACACCAAAGTGGATAACCTCGCATTTATCCACGTTATATTGCATCTGCCACGCTTCTGCCCACTCACCCAACCTGTCCAAATCATCCTGGAGTTTCTCGGTATCCTCCTCGCAGCACACACTCCCACCCAGCTTTGTGTCATCTGCAAACTTGGAGATATTACATTTAGTTCCCTCATTAATGTATATTGTGAATAGCTGGGGTCCAAGGACCAATCCCTGCGGTACCCCACTAGTCACTGCTTGCCACTCGGAAAAAGACCCATTAATTCCTACTCTCTGCTTTCTGTCCACCAACCAGTTCTCTATCCAAGTTAATACCTTTCCCCCAATCCCATGTGCCTTAACTTTACACGCTAATCTCTTATGCGGGACCTTATCGAAAGCCTTTTGAAAGTCCAAATACACCACATCTACTGGTTCTCCCTTATCTATTTTCCCAGTTACATCCTCAAAAATTCCAGTAGATTAGTCAAGCACGATTTACCTTTTGTAAATCCATGTTGACTTTGTCCGATCCTGTCACTGTTTTTCAAGTGCTCAGCTATTACATCCTTTATAATGGACTCTAGCATTTTTCCCACTACCGATGTCAGGCTTACCGGTCTGTAATTCCCCGCTTTCTCTCTACCACCCTTTTTGAATAGTGGGGTAACATTAGCTACCCTCCAATCCATGGGTACAGTTCCAGATTCCATCGAATGTTGGAAGATGATCAGCAATGCATCTACTATTTCTAGGGCCACTTCCTTAAGTACCCTAGGATGTAGATTATCAGGCCCTGGGGATTTATCGGCCTTCAATCCCGTCAATTTCCCTAACAAGATTTCCCTGCAAATACTGATTTCTTTCAGTTCCTCTCTTTCATCAGACCCTATGTTCTCCAACATCTCTGGGAGGTTATTTGTGTCCTCCTTTGTGAAGACAGAACCAAAATATGCATTTAATTGGTCTGCCATTTCTTTGTTCCCCATTATAACTTCCCCCGCTTCTGACTGCAAGGGACTTACACTTGATTTCACTAATCTTTTCCTCTTCACATATCTATAAAAGCTCTTACAGTCAGTTTTTATGTTCCCAGAAAGCTTATTTTCATATTCTATTTTCCCCTTCTTAATTAATCCCTTTGTCCTCCTTTGTTGAATCCTAAACTGCTCCCAATCCTCAGGGTTACCGCTTTTTCTGGTCAATTTATATGCCCTCTCCTTGGATCTTATGCTATCCCTAATTTCCTTTGTTAGCCACGGTTGAGTCACCCTTTTTGTTTTATTCTTATGCCACACTGGGATGAACAAATTCTATAGTTCATCCATGCAGTCTTTGAATGTTTGCCATTGCCTATCCACCGTCAACCCTTTGAGTGACATTCCCCAATCAATCCTACCCAATTCGCACCTCATGGTTATAATTGTTGGAGGTCAATCATCTCAGCCCCAGGACATCGCTGCAGGAGTTCCTCAGGGCAGTGTCCTAGGCCCAACCATCTTCAGCTGCTTCATCAATGACCTTCCCTCTGACATAATTTCAGAAATGGGGATGTGTGCTGATGACTGCACAGTGTTCAGCGCCATTCGCAACTCCTCAGATAATGAAGCAGTCTTTGCTCGCATGCAACAAGACCTGGACAACATTCAGGCTGATAAATGGCAGGTAACATTCACGCCACACAAGTGCCAGGCAATGTCTATCTCCAACAAACAAGAGTCTAACCACAGCCCCTTGATATTCAATGGCATTACCATTGCCGAATCCCCCACCATCAACCTCCTGGTTACCATTGACCAGCCACATAAATACTGTGGCAACAAGAGCAGGTCAGAGGTTTGGTATTCTGCGGTGAGTGTCTCACCTCCTGACTCCCCAAAGCCTTTCCACTAGCTACAAGGCACAAGTAAGGAGTGTGATTGAATACTCTCCATTGCCTGGATGAGTGCAGCTCCAACAACACTCGAAGCTCGACAACAGCCAGGACAAAGCAGCCTGCTTGATTGGCACCCCATCCACCACCTTAAACATTCACTCCCTCCACCACTGGTATACTCTGGCTGCAGTGTGTACCATCTACAAGATGCACTGCAGCAACTCGCCAAGGCTTCTTCAGCAGCACCTCCCAAATCTACAACCTCTACCACCTAGAAGGACAAGGGCAGCTGGTGCATGGGAACACCATCACCTCCAAGTTCCCCTCCAAGTCACACACCATCCTGACTTGGAAGTATATCGCTGTTCCTTCATCGTCGCTGGGTCAAAATCCTGGAACTCCCTCCCTAACAGCACTGTGGGAGTACCATTACCACACGGACTGCAGTGGTTCAAGAAGGTGGCTCACCATAACCTTCTCAAGGGCAACTAGGGATGGGCAATAAATGTTGGCTTGCCAGCGACACCCACATCCCGTGAATGAAGAAAAAAAAGAACGACTCCCCCTACACAAGAACTCCTGACGTAATATTTGCTAGCATCTTTAAAGTAAAAGCTTTACCAACTGCTATCTCTATCTAATGGATCCCTACTATCCATGTTTATTAACCTAAAACTAAACCACTCATGGGTGACATCATTACTAACCATTATTCCCTTACACAAGCACGTCACATCTCAGAAAACAAGCAATGTCCTTTTACGACACTTCAAAGTCGTCCTGTTTATATCTTGGAAAGCCTGGAAGCCTGTTAACCCAAGATACAAAGAAGTTTGAATGTTAACCCTTAACTCCCCAAGATGACCAACATACATCTCTCCGGGATGCCCAACAACCTGCAGCCTTAGAGCTGGGCGACAATGGTGCTGCCAATGGCCCTCAAGGTCACTATGGCCCTCAATTTTTTTCGCCACCAGATCCTTCCAGTCTGGAGCAGGAGCCATAACTAACATCTCAGTTTGCCATCCATCGCTGCATCTGGGAGGTCACAGAGGCTCTGTACTCCAGGAGAAGGGACTTCATTGTCTTCTCTCTGAACAGAGAGAAGCAGGAGGAGCACGCATGTAGCAGGCAGCAGATCCCCATTCCGGATGGGCTGTCCGTGAGCACCTCATCAGACTCTGCTTCTAATGAATGGAACCCCAGATCCCCATTGCTCACCACTTCCCCATCTTACCATTACTCTGTCACGGAACATCACAGCGTCCTCCTGGGCACAAAGCTGAAATGAGAGCCACCAAAAAACAAACGTTCTGAACATAATTAATAGATTTATCAAATCCAAATCAAAATAACATCAACTAATCACCCCTGTGCATTCCCTTAGTGTCTGTCTTTCGTGTTCATTTTCCTACTCGAGTGCTCCTACGAAGTGCTCCCCCAGTGGCTGCATCATGGCTGGTGGAAGGCTGCTGACTTTCAGTGGAGACTGCAGATGGCCTTGCAGGACAACCTTGAGCAGCTCTGGGCCTAGAAGGCCCAGCTGTAGACTGCTGCACCTCTGCATGGGCGGCAGCAGTCTGGGCTGGCTGGCTTACAGGCAGCAGCAAGGGCACTGGCAGAGTGGTGGTGCTGTCATCCTGAGAGAGGACAGGCGGTTCTTGCTCCTCAGAGCCACTGCCACTCCCACAGGGCGGTGCCTCAGAATTCCTAGCCATCTGTTGGAGAACAGATTGCTGGCCTGCTGTGAGACCCCGCAAGCCCCTTTCCACACTCGTAAACCCAGTCACGATGGCAGCAGTCTGAACTTCCACTGCAGCACTGAGACGTTGGGTCGCTTCCGCCTGTGCTGCAATAGAAGCTGCGACATCGCCCATTACACGCAGTATCATGGCTGGGTCCACAATGTCTCTCAAGGAGTTGCCCATCATTTCCATCCTGAAAATCACGGGCTCCAAGTTCCGCGCAAAGCCCCGTGCAATATTGGAGCTGGACTCCTCCATGCTCCTTGACACTGACAAGAGGCTCTCTGGCAGCCACCAAGCATTTCTGTGTGCATGCCCATCACCATTCTTCCGAAGGCCACCCCATCATGGTCATCATCTGAGTCCTGTGCAGCAGAACTCATGCGTGAACTCGCCCTCCGGGGAGCTGGCCCCCGAGCTACCCTTTCCCCCTGGCCTGGCTGCAGCCCACTCATGCCCGGTAACTCACTACGTGCATATCCCGTCTCTATACTACCCTCTAAAGTCCACACAGTGCCATTTTCTGAGCTGGTGCCTGTGAGTATCAGATGCAGTGACAGTGCGTCTGCTTCTCCTTCAATCTCCTCTTCCATTATTTCGGGGATAGGCTGTGCTGGTGGGACTTCTTGGGTATCTGAAAGCAGAAACCCATGCATACACCATCAGCCGCTTGTAAGTGAGAAGAGATTGTGGAATGAGGGGAAAGTGGGATGTGAGAAGGATTAGGTATGAGCATACCGTCATCAGCAAAGCTTTCAACTTTGCCGCTCGTCATGGACTCTGTGACTGCCCCTCCACTGATCTCCAGCACTGCTTCCTCCAGCTCTGTCAGGTTCTGCAGACGGGCTTCCCCTCCACCCGTCTGCTGCTGCTCCCGGCGGTTATGAGCCACCTATGCCTGCAAGAGAAAATGATGCGGAGATGCTGGTGTTGGACTGGGGTGGACAAAAATGAGAAGTCGCACAACACCAGGTTATAGTCCAACAGTTTTATTTGAAATTACGAGCTTTCGGAGCGCTGCTCCTTCGTCAGGTACAGTGAGGGAATACAAATCGGTTACAAAGTATTTGTAACCGATTTGTATTCCCTCACTGTACCTGACGAAGGAGCAGAGCTCCGAAAGCTCGTAATTTCAAATAAAACTGTTGGACTATAACCTGGTGTTGTGCGACTTCTCATTTTTGCAAGAGAAAAGGAAGTGTGTCAGTGAGTGTGGTGCAATGTGTTTGGGTGATGAGCCTGTCATGGTTGAATAGCTGGCTGTGTGTGCAAGATGTGTGTGTGAGTCTTGCAGCAGTGGTAAGTGAATGAGCGTGAAGTGAATCCCCCACCATCAACATCCTGGGGGTCACCATTGACCAGAAACTTAACTGGACCTGCCACATAAATACTGTGACAATAAGAGCAGGTCAGAGGCTAGGTATTCTGTGGCGAGTGTCTCACCTCCTGACTCCCCAAAGCCTTTCCACCATCTACAAGGCACAAGTAAGGAGTGTGGCGGAATACTCTCCACTTGCCTGGATGAGTGCAGCTCCAACAACACTCAAGAAGCTCGACACCATTCGGGACAAAACAGCCCGTTTATGTGGCACCCCATTCACCACATTAAACATTCACTCCCTCCACCACCGGCGTACCGTGGCTGTAGTGTGTACCATCTACAAGATGCACTGCAGCAACTTGCCAAGGCTTCTTTGGCAGCACCTCCCAAACCCGCAAGCTCTTCCACCAAGAAGGACAAGGGCAGCAGGCGCATGGGAACACCACCACCTCCAAGTTCCCCTCCAAGTCACACACCATCCTGACTTAGAAGTAGATCGCTGATCCTTCATTGTCGCTGGGTCAAAATCCTGAAACTCCCTACCTACCAGTACTGTGGGAGTACCTTCACCACACGGACTGCAGCGGTACAAGAAGGCGGCTCACCACCAACTTCTCAATGGCAATTAGGGATGGGCAATAAATACTGGCCTTGCCAGCGACGCCCACATCCCATAAATGAAAAAAAAGGCCCAATTGCTCAAATTCTGTTTCTTAGGGGAAATTTTAACACCCAAATAGCACCAGGATCAGTCAGACTATAACACCAGGAACACTCGGATTAAAACACCAGGATCAGTCAGACTAAAGTACGACACCAGGATCAGTCAGACTACAGTATGACACCAGGATCAGTCAGACTAAAGTACGACACCAGGATCAGTCCGACTACAGTGTAACACCAGGATCAGTCAGACTACAGTATAACACCAGGATCAGTCAGACTACAGTATGACACCAGGATCACTCAGACTACAGTATGACACCAGGATCAGTCAGACTAAAGTACGACACCAGGATCAGTCCGACTACAGTATAACACCAGGATCAGTCAGACTACAGTATAACACCAGGATCAGTTGATAAACAGATGGGAGTATGATATTGTTGCTATCATGGAGATATGGTTGAGGGAGGGGCAGGACTGGCAGCTCAATATTCCGGGGTACAGAATCTTCAGGCGAGACAGAGGGGGAGGTATAAGAGGAGGGGGTGTCGCAATATTAATTGAGGAATCAATTACTGCCATAAGGAGGGATGATATATTAGCAGGTTCCTCCAATGAGGCTATATGGGTGGAGCTTAAAAACAAAAAGGGGGCAAGCACTTTGCTGGGAGCGTACTATAGGCCCCCAAACAGTCAGGGGGAGATAGAGGAACAGATATGTCGGCAAATCTCAGAGAAATGTGCAAATAATAGGGTAATAATAATGGGGGATTTCAACTTCCCCAATATTAACTGGGATAGTCAGAGTGTGAAAGGCTTAGAGGGTTCAAAATTCTTAAAGTGCATCCAGGAGAGCTTTTTGAACCAGCATGTAGAAAGTCCTAAAAGGGAGGGGGCGGTACTGGATCTAATTCTAGGGAATGTGGCCGGCCAAGTGGAAGAAGTGCTAGTAGGTGAGCACTTTGGTGACAGTGACCATAATACGGTGAGATTTAAGGTGGTCATGGAAAAGGACAGGGATGGGCCAGAAATAAAGGTTCTAAATTGGGGGGAAGGCCGATTTTAATAAGACAAGGCGGGATCTGGCCAAAATGGACTGGGATCAGCTGCTTGTAGGAAAATCTGCATCGGAGCAATGGGATTCTTTCAGAAGGGAGATTGAGATCATACAATGGCAGCATGTTCCCGTAAAGGTCAAGGGTGGTTCCAAAAACCCCAGGGAACCTTGGATGTCAGGGGATATACGAGAATGGATCAGGAAAAAAAGGAGGGCTTTTGGCAGATACAAAATGCTAAAGATGGAGGAAGCACTAGAGGAGTACAAAAAGTGCAGGGGGATACTTAAAAAAAAAAATTAGGAGATCAAGGAGGGGCCATGAAATAACACTGGCAAGCAAAATAAAGGAAAATCCTAAGATGTTTTATAAGTATATTAAGGGTAAGAGGATAACTAGGGAAAAAATAGGGCCCATTAGGGACAAAAGTGGCAATCTGTGTGTGGAGCCGGAAGATGTAGGTGGGGTTCTAAATGAATTTTTTGCATCTGTTTTCACAATGGAGAAGGACGATGCAGACATAAAATTAGGGCAGGGGGACTGTGATATACTCGAACATTTTAACATCGAGAGGGAGGAGGTATTGGCGGTTTTAGCAGGTCTAAAAATGGATAAATCCCCAGGTCCGGACGAAATGTATCCCAGGCTGCTTTGTGAGGCAAAGGAGGAGATTGCGGGGGCTCTAACACATATATTCAGAACCTCTCTGGCCACAGGGGATGTGCCAGAGGACTGGAGAACCGCTAATGTAGTACCATTATTCAAGAAAGGGAGTAGGGAAAAACCGGGGAACTACAGGCCAGTGAGCCTAACATCAGTGGTAGGAAAATTATTGGAAAAAATTCTGAGGGACAAAATTAGTCTCCACTTGGAGAGGCAAGGATTAATCAGGGTTAGCCAACATGGCTTTGTCAAGGGAAGATCATGTCTGACTAATTTGATTGAATTTTTTGAGGGGGTGACTAGGTGTGTGGATGAGGGTAACGCAGTGGATGTGGTATACATGGATTTCAGTAAGGCCTTCGATAAAGTCCCGCACAGGAGACTGGTCAAGAAGGTAAGAGCCCATGGAATCCAGGGTGCCTTGGCACATTGGATACAAAACTGGCTCAGTGGCAGAAGGCAGAGGGTGATGGTCGAAGGTTGTTTTTGTGACTGGAAGCCTGTGGCCAGTGGGGTACCACAAGGATCGGTGCTGGGTCCCTTGCTGTTTGTGGTCTACATTAACGACTTGGATATGAATGTAAAAGATATGATCAGTAAGTTCGCGGATGATACAAAAATTGGTAGGGTGGTAAATAGCGAGGAGGGTAGCCTCAGTCTGCAGGACGATATAGATGGGTTGGTCAGATGGGCGGAACAGTGGCAAATGGAATTGAATCCGGAAAAGTGCGAGGTGATGCACTTTGGAGGGACTAACAACGCAAGGGAATACACAATGAATGGTAAGACCCTAGGCAAGACGGAGGGTCAGAGGGATCTTGGTGTGCAAGTACACAGATCCCTGAAGGCGGCGGAACAGGTGGATAAGGTGGTAAAAAAGGCACATGGGATACCTGCATTCATTAGCCGAGGCATAGAATATAAGAGCAAGGAGGTTATGATGGAGCTGTATAAAACACTGGTTAGGCCACATCTGGAATACTGTGTGCAGTTCTGGTCGCCACAGTACAGGAAGGATGTGATAGCTTTGGAGAGGGTGCAGAGGAGATTCACCAGAATGTTACCCGGGCTGGAGTGCTTCAGCTATGAAGAGAGACTGGGCAGATTGGGTTTGTTTTCCTTGGAGCAGAGGAGGCTGAGGGGGGACATGATTGAGGTGTACAAAATTATGAGGGGCATAGATAGGATGGATACTAAGGAGCTTTTTCCCTTAGTAGAGGGGTCTATAACAAGGGGGCATAGATTCAAGGTAAAGGGCGGGAGGTTTAGAAGGGATTTGAGAAAGAACTTTTTCACCCAGAGGGTGGTTGGAGTCTGGAACTCACTGCCTGAAAGGGTTGTGGAGGCAGGAACCCTCACAACATTCAAGAAGCATTTGGATGAGCACTTGAAATGCCATAGCATACAAGGCTACGGGCCAAATGCTGGAATATGGGATTAGATTAGACAGGGCTTGATGGCCGGCGCGGACACGATGGGCCGAAGGGCCTCTATCCGTGCTGCATAACTCTATGACTCTATGACTACAGTATAACAACAGGATCAAACAGAGTAGAGAATAACACCAGGATCACTCAGACTACAGAATAACACCAGGATCAGTCAGACTACAGTATAACACCAGGATCAGTCAGACTACAGTATAACACCAGGATCAGTCAGACTACAGTATAACACCAGGATCACTCAGACTACAGAATAACACCAGGATCAGTCAGACTACAGTATAACACCAGGATCACTCAGACTACAGTATAAAAGTGAGAAGTCGCACAACACCAGGTTATAGTCCAACAGTTTTATTTGAAATCACAAGCTTTCGGAGCTGCTGCCCCTTCGTCAGGTGAAGTGGAAGAATATGAATCGGCAAAGCATATATAGACAGAGAACAATGCCTGTGTAGCGTACAATCTCAAACGACTACAATTAATCTATCTGACTGCCTTTCATCACACCTCGGCAGAGAAACAATCAGGTCAGCCAGGAAGGCAGTCAGATAGATTAACTGTCGTCGTCTGAAATTGTACGCAATACAGGCATTGTTCTCTGTCTATATATGCTTTGCTGATTCATAGAAACATAGAAACATAGAAAATAGGTGCAGGAGTAGACCATTCGGTCCTTCGAGCCTGCACCGCCATTCAATGCGTTCATCGCTGAACATGCTACCTCAGTACCCCATTCCTGCTTTCTCACCATACCCCTTGATCCCCCTAGTTGTGAGTATTATATCTAACTCCCTTTTGAATATATTTAGCGAACTGGCCTCAACGACCTTTTGTGGTAGAGAATTCCACAGATTCACCACTCTCTGGGTGAAGAAGTTCCTCCTCATCTCAGTCTTAAATGGCTTCCCCTTTATCCTTAGACTGTGACCCCTGGTTTTAGTTTTCCCTAACATTGGAAACATTCTGCCTGCATCTGATTTGTCTAAACCAGTCAGGATTTTAAACGTCTCTATAAGATCCCCCCTCATTCTTCTGAACTCCAGAGGATACAAGTTCAGTTGATCCAGTCTTTCTTGATATGTCAGTCTGGCCATCCCAGGAATCAATCTAGTGAACCTTCGTTGCACTCCCTCAATAGCAAGAATGTCCTTCCTCAAGTTAGGAGACCAAAACTACCACAATACTCCAGGTGTGGCCTCACCAAGGCCCTGTACAACTGTAGCATCACCTCCCTACTCCTGTACTCAAATCCCCTTGCTATGAAGGCCATCATGCCATTTGCTTTCTTGACTGCCTGCTGCACTTGCCTTCCCACCTTCAGTGACTGATGTACCATGACGCCCAGGTCTCGTTGCATCTCCCCTTTCCCTAATCTGCCACCATTCAGGTAATAGTCTGCCTCCCTATTTTTACCACCAAAGTGGATAACCTCACATTTATCCACATTGTACTTCATCTGCCATACATTTGCCCATTCACCCAACCTGTCCAAGTCACTCTGTAGCCTCCTAGCATCCTCCTCATTGTTCACACGGCCTCCCAATTTAGTGTCATCCACAAATTTGGAGATATTACAATTAATCCCTTCGTCCAAATCATTAATATATAATGTAAACAGCTGGGGTCCCAGCACCGAACCCTGCGGTACCCCGCTGGACACTGCCTGCCATTCTGAAAAGTACCCATTTACTCCTACTCTTTGTTTCCTGTGTGCCAACCAGTTCTCAATCCACGTCAACACATTACCCCCAATCCCATGTGCTTTAACTTTGCACACCAATCTCTTGTGTGGGACCTTGTCGAAGGCCTTCTGAAAGTCCAAATACACAACATCTACTGGTTCCCCCCCGTCCACCCTATTGGAAACATCCTCAAAAAATTCCAGAAGATTTGTCAAGCTTGATTTCCCTATCACAAATCCATGCTGACTTGGACCTATCATGTTGCCACTTTCCAAATGGTCTGTTATGACATCTTTAATAATTGATTCCATCATTTTACCCACCACCGATGTCAGGCTGACCGGTCTATAATTCCCTGCTTTCTCCCTCCCTCCTTTTTAAAAAAGAGGGGTTACATTAGCCACCCACCACTCCTTCGGAACTGATCCAGAGTCTAAGGAATGTTGGAAAATGATCGTCAATGCATCCACTATTTCCAAGGCCACCTCCTTAAGTACTCTGGGATGCAGACCATCAGGCCCTGGGGATTTATCAGCCTTCAGTCCCATCAATTTCCCCAACACCTTTTCCCGACTGATAAGGATTTCCCTCAGCTCCTCCCTCTTACCAGATCCTTTGATCTCTTTTATTTCCGGAAGGTTGTTTGTGTCCTCCACAGTAAACACCGAACCAAAGTACTTGTTCAATTGAAATACCATTTCTTTGTTCCCCATTATGACTTCCCCTGTTTCTGACTGCAGGGGACCTACGTTTGTTTTTACTAACCTCTTTCTTTTTCCATATTTATAGAAGCTTGTGCAGTCCGTTTTAATGTTATCCGCAAGCTTCCTTTCATATTTTATTTTCCCTGCCCTAATCAAACCCTTCGTCCTCCTCTGCTGAGTTTTAAAGTTCTCCCAGTCCCCGGGTTTGCTGCTACTTCTGGCCAATTTGTATGCCACTTCCTTGCTTTTAATACTATCCCTGATTTCCCTTGTTAGCCATGGTTGAGCCACCTTCCCTTTTTTATTTTTACGCCAGACAGGGATGTACAATTGCTGTAGTTCATTCATGCGATCTCTAAATGTCTGCCATTGCCCTTCCACTGATAACCCCTTAAATATCGCTTGCCAATCTAACCTCGCCAATTCACGCCTCATACCCTCAAAGTTGCCCTTATTTAAGTTCTGGACCATGGTCTCTGAATTAACTGTTTCCTTCTCCATCCTAATGTAGAACAACACCATACTATGGTCACTCTTCCCCAAGGGGCCTCGCACCACAAGATTGCTGATTAGTCCTTCCTCATTACACAACACCCAGTCCAGGATGGCCTCCCCTCCAGTTGGTTCCTCAACATATTGGTTTAGGAAACCATCCCTTAAACACTCCAGGAAATCCTCCTCCACCGTATTGCTTCCAGTTTGAGTAGCCCAATCTATATGCATATTAAAGTCACCCATGATAAGTGCTGCGCCTTTTTTGCATGCACCTCTGATTTCCTGTTTCATACCCTCCCCCAACTCACTACTACTGTTTGGAGGTCTGTACACAACCCCCACTAACGTTTTCTGCCCTTTGGTGTTCTGCAGCTCAACCCATATTGATTCCACATCCTCCAAGCTAATGTCCTTCCTAGCTATTGCATTAATCTCCTTTTTAATCAGCAATGCTACCCCACCCCCTTTTCCTTTTATTCTATCCTTCCTGAATGTTGAATACCCCTGGATATTCAGTTCCCAGCCTTGATTGTTCTGGAGCCACGTCTCTGTAATCCCAATCACATCATATCCATTAACATCAATTTGCACAGTCAATTCATCCACCTTATTACGGATACTCCTTGCATTAAGACACAGAGCCTTTAGGCTTGTTTTATTAACACCCTTTGTCCTTTTAGACTTATGATTTAGTATGGCCCCTTGTGTTTCATGCTTTTGTTTACTCGGATTTCCCTTATTGTTTCTCACCCTTCTAACATTTGTTTCTGACTGCATATTACTTCCCCCTGTTTCGCTACATAGGTTCCCATTCCCCTGCCATATTAGTTTAAATCCTCCCGAACTGCCTTAGCAAATATTACCCCGAGGACATCGGTTCCAGTCCTGCCCAAGTGCAGACCGTCCCTTTTGTACAGGTCCCACTTCCCCCAGAACTGGTTCCAATGCCTCAGGTATTTGAATCCCTCCCTCCTGCACCACTGCTCAAGCCACGTATTTAATCTCGCTATCCTGTTCATGCTACTCTGATTAGCACGTGGCACTGGTAGCAACCCAGAGATTACTACCTTTGAGGTCCTACTTTTCAACTTAGCTCCTAGCTCCCTAAATTCTGCTTGTAGGACCTCTTCCCGCTTTTTACCTATATCGTTGGTACCTACATGCACCACGACAGCTGGCTCTTCACCCTCCCTTTCCAGAATGTTCTGCAGCCGCTCTGAGACATCCTTGACCCTTGCACCAGGGAGGCAACATACCATCCTGGAATCTCGGTTGCGGCCACAGAAACTCCTGTCTATTCCCCTTACAATTGAGTCCCCTATCACTATAGCTCTACCACTCTTTCTCCCGCCCTGCTGTGCAGCAGAGCCAGCCATGGTGCCATGAACCTGGCTGCTGGTGCCTTCCCCTGGTAGGTCATTTCCCCCAACAGTATCCAAACGGTACATCTGTTTTGGAGGGAGACGACCGCAGGGGACTCCTGCACTACCTTCCTGAAATTGCCCTGCCTCTTGGTCACCCATTTACTGTCTGACCTAGCCTTTACCCGCGGTGTGTTCAACTCACTAAATGAGTAATCCACAAAGTTCTCAGCATCGTGGATGCTCCAGATTCATATTCCTTCACTTCACCTGACGAAGGGGCAGCAGCTCCGAAAGCATGTGATTTCAAATAAAACTGTTGGACTATAACCTGGTGTTGTGCGACTTCTCACTTTTGTCCACCCGAGTCCAACACCGGCATCTCCGCATCATATACAGTATAACACCAGGACCAGTCAGACTCCAGTATAACACCAGGATCACTCAGACTACAGTATAACACCAGGATCAGTCAGACTACAGTATAACACCAGGACCAGTCAGACTACAATATAATAACCATGATGACTCAGACTACAGTATAACACCAGGATCACTCAGACTACAGTATAACACCAGGATCAGTCAGACTCCAGAATAACACCAGGATCATTCAGACTACAGTTTAACACCAGGATCAGTCAGACTCCAGTATAACACCAGGATCAGTCAGACTACAGTTTAACACCAGGATCAGTCAGACTCCAGTATAACACCAGGATCAGTCAGACTACAGTATAACACCAGGATCAGTCAGACTCCAGAATAACACCAGGATCATTCAGACTACAGTTTAACACCAGGATCAGTCAGACTCCAGTATAACACCAGGATCAGTCAGACTACAGTATAACACCAGGATCAGTCAGACTACAGAATAACACCAGGATCACTCAGACTACAGTTTAACACCAGGATCAGTCAGACTACAGAATAACACCAGGATCAGTCAGACTACAGAATAACACCAGGATCATTCAGACTCCAGAATAACACCAGGATCAGTCAGACTCCAGAATAACACCAGGATCATTCAGACTCCAGAATAACACCAGGATCATTCAGACTCCAGTTTAACACCAGGATCAGTCAGACTACAGTATAACACCAGGATCAGTCAGACTACAGAATAACACCAGGATCAGTCAGACTACAGTATAACACCAGGATCAGTCAGACTACAGTATAACACCAGGATCAGTCAGACTACCTGATGCCCTTGTGTGGTGTCCTGAGCCATTTTACTCTCTAGTCCTCATTTCAATATAGACTGCTAGATGCTGCTACTGAACCAGTGCTCACAGGCAGCTTGTCGTTTGGTGAGGGGTGTGAAATCATGCTCCTCCTGGCCCCACAAAAATCTTTAAAAGAACTTTCCTTTCCAGTTTTTTCTGAGCGGCCTGCAGCATTCCCTTTATGTACCACTGGTGAGACCCCTCTATGCCTATTCTTTTCTCAGGTTGTTTTCTGTTCTGTCTCTTGCTGTCAATCACTCATCTTGCTTCGTTAGTCTCTGTTAGTGATTTTCTCTCTGTTTCTTAATTTGTGTCTCTGTTTCTCAGTCTCAGTTCCTCGAATTCTGTTTCTTAGGGGGAAATTTTAACACCAAAAAACGGGTGGACTTGGGTCGTGTGGCATGTAAAAATGAAAAAATCTGAAACCTGCCCCCAACCTGCCCACTTCCGGTTTAAACAACATGCTCGCAGGTGGTGGGTTGATCATTTAAATATTCGAATGAGTCTGAATCCCTCAGAACTTACCACCATTTTAAATTTAATCCTGGCTGGCCGAGTTTTCCAGGTTTCAGGAGTCCCATCGGCTAAAGGGAGGTGGGGACTGCTGGATCCAAAAGGTAAGTGTCTTTCCACTTACCTGCTGGATCCAGTTTACTTGTTTCACCAACCCCCGCTTCCAACCCCTTGCGATCAGACACCCCCCGACCCTTCCGATCTCCTCCCACCAAACCTACCGATCTCCATCCGACACTTCCGATCTCCGCCCCCCGACACTTCCGATCTCCGCCCCCCGACCCTTCCGATCTCCTCCCACTGAACCTACCAATCTCCATCCGACACTTCCGATCTCTGCCCCCCGACCCTTCCGATCTCCTCCCACCAAACCTACCGATCTCCATCCGACACTTCCGATCTCCGCCCCCCGACCCTTCTGATCTCCTCCCACTGAACCTACCGATCTCCATCCGACACTTCCGATCTCTGCCCTCCGACTCTTCTGATCTCCCCCACGTGGCCTCCGATCTCCTCCACCATCAACACTTCTGACCTCCCTCGACCCTTCCATTCTTCCCCTGAGGCCCTTCCAATCTCCCCCCAAAACCAACCCTTCCGATCACCCCCCCCCCCCCCCGCCGATGTCCCCAATCTCCCCCACCAGGCCTCTGATCTCCCCCCACCCCACCCAAGGCCACTTATCCTTCCCCCACCCCCACTCCCCCCGAAGCCTCCAATCTCTCCCCCAGGCCACCGATCTCCCCTCTGAGGCCCCCTGATCCCCACCGCACCCCCCCACACCTCCGATCTCCCCCTCAACCTTTCCAATCTCCACCCCCAAACCACCGATCTCCCCACCGGCGCCCCCGATTTCCCCCCCTGGCCTTCGATCTCCCCCCCCACCCTTCCAATCTCCCTCCGAGGCCCGTGATCTCGCACTTCCACCCTGCCCCAGGCCTCCGATCCCTCCCTCCCTCCTCTCTGCTCCCCAGCGTCACCTGATGCTGAAGGCTTACACGCCTAAAAGCCAGCCAGCCTCTCAATCTGGTTGTGGCCAGGAAACGGAAATGAAAAATGTTAATCAGGTCCTGCCGAATTTAGGGTTTCCAAACCTCAAAACAGCCCCCGCTCCCTCCCTGCCTCCGATTTAATATGCAGCCCTTAATCCCCTTTTCTCAATCATTGTTTCTCAATCTCTTGGTTTTCCAGTCTGACTCTCAGTCTATTTCTCTCTTTCTCAGCCTGTTTCTCAATCTTGCTATTTCTTAGTCTATTTGTATGTCTGGACCTCATTCTCCCTATGCCTCGCTATATTTATTATTCTCCCTCTTTCTCAGTCTGTATCTCAGTCTCTTAATTCCTTATTCTCTCTATTTCTCCATTTGTTTCTCAGTCTCTATTTTTCACTCTTCCTCAGTTTGTCTGTTTCTCAGTATGTTTCTCAACCACTCAATTTCTCAGTCTGATTCTCACAATCACTATTTCCTGTCCATTTCTCACTCTATTTTCATTCTGTTTCTTACTCTCTATTTCTCAGTGTCTCTGTTGCTATCGGTTTCAGATTCTCTCTAACTCTGTCTGTCCCTCACTCTAATTCTCAGTCTATCTGTTTCTTTGGGCTGGATTTTGTCAATGGGGACGTGATGGAGGCGGGACTCCACTTTTTGGGTTGTAGTCCCGCCTCCATCGACTTGTGGCCAACCCACTGTATTTTCCCTTGATTGACCTTGTTAAGCCCGCCCAGCGGGCTTAGCAGGCCAATCAAGGGTCCCTTGGATACAGGTGATGTCAGCCATTGAAATTTCATCTGTCAAGAGCTTTTGACAGATGAAATTTCAGCGTTTGACAGCTCTGTGAAGCTGTCAAACACTGACAATATGATTTCTAATGTGAGTCCCTGTACTTAGACTCAGTTAGAAATCAATCCAGCACAGAAAGCAGAGACTGCAGCTTTTGACAGCTCCGCGGCCATTCTACTTTCTGTGCCAGTGAGATTTCTGACTCCCGAGAGCTGAAGGGCTGACACCTGCAGGAGGAAGTTACGGTAAGTAAAACTTTTTTCCACACTTTACATTTACCATACACACTTACCTCTGCACACATGCACCCATCACTCACCTGTCCACCGGACATATCGACCCCTCCAACCCCTGCAGACCCACGGTCCACCTCGCTAAAACGGCGTGGTTTGGAGCCGTCGGGTAGCCCACACTTCAGGGCTAAAAATAGGGATTAGGCAACAAACTGCCTGTTAACTACCTGTTAACAGGCAGTTAATTGTCACTAATCCCGTTCCCGCCTCGGGGAGGCGGGTCCCAGCACAGGTCGGGTACCCGCTTCCTGTGAAACTGGCATGGAGGCGGGTTGGGGGCGGAATGGGTTCGGGACCCCCGAATCTGCTATTTTAACCCCCCACATGCCTCCAAACCTGCCTCCACGGGTCAATGAAAATTCTGCCCTAGCGTCTCTTCCTTTCAGTCGTGATTATTCAGTGCACCCATTTCAGTCTGTTTCTCACTCTATTTCTTAGTTTGACTGTTTCTCATTTCTCAGTCACTTTATTTTTCAGAAATATAAACAGAAAATACCGGAAACACTCAGCAGGTCAGGTAGCATCTGTGGGGAGAGAAACTGAGTTAACATTTCAGGTCGCTGACCTTTCATCAGAACTGGAAGAAGTTAGAGATGAGCAGTTTTTAAGCAAGTACAGAGACAGGAAAAGGGGAGGCAGGCGCAGGGAAAGAGCAAAGGGGACGGTCTATGATAGGGTGGAGGGCAGGAATGATTAAATGACAAAAGGGATGATGGTGCAAGACAAAAAGTGGGTGATAATGGGATAAGTAAATGGGTCCAAAGGAGGTGTAAATGGTTACAGCAGAATAGCAAAGGGGAACGGAAGCATGGAAAATCTGGCAAAGCGGAGAGATTTGCCATGGTCCAGTAATGTGGCAGAGAAAGATGAGTAGACCCTAAGGGTGCAGACCACCCCGCTGACCATATGGAGATCCTCACCTCAAGCACCAGCCCACACCTTTTCCACTCCCAGTGACTCTGGTGCAGCCATCCTACATTACCAGCATCTGCTGTGCAAAAGAAAATGGGAGTGGTTGTTAAGACCTAAAGTTGTTAAACTCAATGTTACACTTGTATAAAACCTTGGTTAGACCACACTTGGAGTACTGTGAATAGTTCTGGTCTCCATATTATAAAAAGGATTTAGAGGCATTGGAGAAGGTGCCAAAAAGATTTACTAGGATGATACCAGAACTGAGAGGTTATACCTATCAAGAGAGATTGAACAGGCTGGGGCTCTTTTCTCCAGAAAAGAGAAGGCTGAAGGGTGACCTGATAGAGGTCTTTAAAATTATGAAAGCGTTTGATAGGGTTGATGTTTCCACTTGTGGGCTATAACTATATGATAGTTGCTAATAAATCCAATAGGGAATTCAGGAGAAACTTCTTTACCTAGAGAGTGGTTGGAATGTGGAACTCACTACCACAAGGAGTAGTTGAGGTGAATAGCACAGATGCACTTAAGAGAAAGCTAAGTAAACACAAAAGGGAGAAAGGAATAGAAGGTTATGCTGATAGGGTTAGATGAAGAGGGGTGGGCAGCTGCTCATGTGGAGTATAAACACCGGCATGGACCAGGTGGGCCAAATGGCCTGTTTCTGTGCTGTATACTATGTAATTCTAGGTATGTAATACCATTGGGTGGAATCTGTGCAGCATACACTTCGTCCATTGGTTTCGCCACATTGTATGCATATTACAAGTAGGCTCCCACCTGAAACAGGTGGGGCCTGGGCCACCCTTTAGAAGACCCCAACCAAAATGGCGGTGGGCTGACTGGGAACGGGGCGGTAAGTTTAGCCCCACGATTTTCGGAGCGCTACCACCCCGTTCCTGGAATTTAATGGATTGAAAATTGAATAGATTCCATAATGGGCATGTGATCTGCTCCATCAGATTACCGCCCATGCAGTGAAGATGTAAATTTACCCTGTAGTGTTATAATCACATCGACAGACTACACTCCCAGGAAACTATCATTCTTCAGTTCTGTTGAGGAATAAGCACATAGTGTGTCGAGATATTACAATCAACGTTCCCGCTAAGCTTGGAAATCCCGTGCAGCCTGGGATCGGCTTTTCAAATGGGAGATTTAGCGCACAAAATTATGAATGGGCCGCACAGCCCATTAAAGGGACCGAGCACCTAAAAAAAATTAGGGGCAACATTAATGACAATGTGTCTTTTTTAATGATTATTGGAGTTTCTCCAGGAATTCAATAACACATTTGCTTCAGATTCACATCTACTCAGATTTGTACGCCTTAGAGTTTGGATATACCAATTCCCTTAAATTGATGGCATGCACATCCTCTGAGCCTTATCACTGGATTTTATTTTTTTAGACCTTGCAGTTTAATGCTGGGTTTCTGTTTTCATGTATTATAGAGATCTTCACATTCAGTATTAAGGAGATGAATTTTCATGTTGCTGTTACAAATACTTACATCTCATACCAAAGCTCAAACCCTGCCCCCCAAAACCCAAATGCTGATTCCCAACAAGTTGACATGGTCCAGTGTGGTTTTGTCCGTGGAGCTGTGCTGCAGGATGGTGCAGGACTTATGTTTATGTCTACAATTCCCACATCCTAAATTCCCCAATCTCACACAGAGGAACAGAGTAGAGGGTCGGACGTTCTTGCATACATCTAGTAGGAATGACATTGAGACTTACCCGAGTTACTCAACTCGGGAAAAATTTGTAGTGTAAGAGGTCAAAAATGGGACAAAAGAATTTACAAGAGAAAAGAAAATTGAAAGAAGTTACTTTGCAAAGGAATTACTTGAATAGACCACATCTGAGAAACAGGAATATTACATCTTATTGTTTATAAAGAAAAATAATACTTTGTGGTTGCTAGTTACAACACCACCAAATAAAAGATAAATATTAAAGGAAAGAAAGGGGAATAGCTTGGTCACAAGGCCAGGATTTCATTAAGTTTTAAAGGGAGAATAGACAAAAGTAACCATGGAGACAGCACAAAGAAGGATTCTGAACAAGTGCATTTTTCTGATAGTTGGAGCAAACATTTAATGAAATTGATCACTGTGTGTTTGAGTTTGGTAAGAGCAGGCAGGAAAGTCTCTGGCAACGGGATTCTAATTAAATCCCTGAAAATATATAAAATGTATAAAGTGGTGTATGACTATCATGTTACCCGAATCCCTTGATAATGTTGCTGTCTTGTAATCATTCTCAGGTATTATTCTCTATGCTCCTGCAATTAAACGGTAGGATACTATTTAGAATAGTATCTGTTAAAATAGTGGAGGAAGGAATTTGAGAATCAATGTTAACAGATTAGTATCCAGCAGTGTAATTTCAAGGCCCGTATACTTTGTTTTGTTTGCTGTTAGTGTTAGTTAGGAGGCAATGTTATGCATCCAGTGTACCAATGTCCTTGATAACCCAGGAGAACTCAGAGATATCTAACTATTTGATCCTATGATGTGATTTTTAACAATCCTTCAGACGGTGTCATTTTTTGGGGGATGGGAGATGCTGAAAATTCAGATAATATATACTGAAAATCTAAATGTTCATTCTTACAACTTGTATAATGAAAGACAATTTATGTTACAGTAAAATAGGGTCATTAAAAAAATCTCTGATGACATTAGACTGCAACACTTTCAAATCCATAAGTATGAAAATGTTGAGGCAACAACCTTAACAAGTGTACCACAGCGTGGACAGAAACACTTCCTCAGTAAGTCACTGAGAGGCACTGTCTGTCCATTATACTGTGTTTGTCATTTGGACTTCAAAATCGTGTTAAATAACACAGTCATTTTTAGAATTGGAGAATAATTACAGTATCAATTTTAATTTAGAAAATATAACAGAACACAAGGTTGCTTGATCCAGTTTCAAATAATTATGAAGTTTTACTTTACATCATGCAGATTAAAAGTAATGCCAATGAAGAGCAAAAAACTTTCATAGTTTGTAATTCTCCAGGAAATGTAAAGAAGAAACTGATGCCTTTTTTCATGTTGTTTGAAGCCGTGGGAAGATAACGCATTTCAGGCAAGAAACATCTAAAGCACTGTTCAGTGCAGTAAACACAGCTTTGATGGGAGTCCATTAATGGTAATTTGTTTAGAAGTGCACTGTTGCAGACCCTGTCCAATATTTTTGGGATGCCCAAGGCAATGACAGACAATGCACCATATTGTTCAACAGCAGAGTTCCAGAGGTTTATAATGTAGACAATAAGATCACCAGCTGAAAACTATTCCACCATTCAAACTGAATAAAAAAATATTAACAGTTTGCATTCATACTTTTCTTGATGCATTGGCACTCACATCTGTATGTACAGCACAGTTGTGGGCCAGGTTCTCCTTATTTTGTACCTGGGGCTGTATGATTGCCTGAGCACAGCAAATACAGGAAAATTAGGTGGGGAGGAGCGCACACTTGCCCAATGTAAATTAATGGACAGAAAATCGAGCGGAGCTCCTCCCCACCCAGTTTTTCTTGCTGCACTCTGGTGATCCAGCTCTGTGCTCCTCCAATTCTGGCCTCTTGCACATCCCCGATTTTCATCGCTCCACAATTGATGGCCGTGCCTACAGCTGCTTAGGCCCTAAGCTCTGAAAATCTTTCCCTAAACCTCTCCGCCTCTCTATGGCCTAGAAATTGGCTATAGCCATGAAACGGGCAGTGTTAAGGCCAAACAATGTTGAGCTGCGCTACCTCAAAATGGTCGAGGTGGCACCCAAAATTTGTGCTCACTCCTCATTAACATGATTATAGTCATGATTTCAGCGCTAAAACTGCTGCTCATTGGCTTAACGCTCAACAGGTGGACCAATATCGGGGCCAGTCTAATTCACAGTTATGTGTGTCACAGGCTTTTTCCACTATTTAAAGAGGGGGTGCATTGAGGCTACAGCACCTCATTGTCAGGGCAGTTACAATAATAACAACAACAAGCAGAAGCAATAGTTGCTGGTCGAAAGCATTGGCAGACCGTCCTAACAGGGCGAGAGCTAGGAGGTTCTCGGACAAAGCTCTGGAGGCACTCATTGTGACCGTGGAGAGGAGGCGGGCTCTACTCTTCCCCAAACTATCAGGAAGCCCTCGGCGTACACCTCCCATACCATGTAGCAGGAGATAGTCGAGCATGTAACGGCGAGTGCTGTGGTGCCAAGGTCCGCCATCCAGTGCAGAAAAAAGTTTAATGACCTCACATGGGTGTTCAAGGTGAGTGAAGGCTTCAGCAAATGCCATATCCGACCATCTGCACCACTAGCCTCACACACTGCTCAATGCACCGCACCCCCAGCATTCACCTACCAACAATCTCTACCAAACACCACTCAGACCTCATAATCATAGCTTCACTTCACCCTCACAACCTTACCACTGCTGCAACACTCATACCTACATCTCACACCTTGCACAAACTGACAGCTATTCAACTATGGCAGGCACATCACCCAAACACATTGCACCACACTCACTGACACACGTCCCTTTCTCTTGCAGGCCAAGCTGGCTCACAACCAGAGGGAGTAGCAGCAGACAGGTGGGGGTAGGCTGAAATGCAGGACCTCAGCCAACTTGAGCAGCGAGTTCTCCAGCTCATTGGGCAGTATGTCGTAGAGGCCGTGGCAACCAGTGAGGTTGAACCCCTTGGAGACAACAACGGTATGTTCATTCCTAATCCTTCTTCTCACATCCCATTTCCCCCTCAGCCCACAATCTCTTCTCACTTTCAAGCTATTCATGCTGTGTGCATGTATATCAGGCTTTCCCCCCCCACACCCGCCTCCCCTCACCATAACCCGACTCTTGTGCCTTTCTGCTTTCCGTTAATGAACAAGCACCCGAGCAGCCTGTCCCCGAGGTCAAGCATGAGAGTGAGGGGGGAGAAGAAGAGGAGGAAGAAGACACTGCGTCACTGCATCTCTCACTCGCAGACACCAGCTCAGAAACTGGCACTATGTGAACTTTAGAGGCTAGTGTAGTAGCAGGATCTGCACAGGGTGAGGCACCAGGCATGAGTGGGCTGCAGCAAGGCCAAGGGGAAAGGGCAGCTCGGGGGCCAGCTCCCTGGAGGGCGAGTTCGTGCACGAGTTCCTATGCACAGAACTCAGATGAGGACCTCGATGGGGCAGCCTTCAGAAGAAGGGTGATGGGCATGCACCGAATTGCTAGGTGCAATGGCAAGCCTGCCAGAGAGCCTCTTGACAATGTTAGGGAGCGTGGAAGAGTCCGCCTCCAACATTGCACAGAGCTCTGCACAGAGCTTGGAGCCCAGGGTTTTCAGCCTGGAAATGATGGTAAACTCCCGAAGAGACCATGTCGACACAAACGAGATGGTGCGTGTGATGAGTGAGGTTGCAGCTTCCATTGCAGCACAGGCGGAAGTGACCCAACGTCTTAGTGCTGCAGAGGAAGCGCAGACCGGAATCATGCAGTCTCTGCATGGTGGCATCGAAGCTCAGACTGCTGTCATGCAGTCTCAGCTGGAAGCCACCCAAGCTCTGACTGCTGCCATCGTGGCTGAGTTTACGAGTGTTGACTGGGGCTTGAAGGGAGTCGCAGCATCCCAGCAATTTGTCCTCCAATAGATAGCTAGGAATGCTGAGGCGCCGCCCCAGGGGAGTGGCAGTGGGTCAGTGGAGCAGGACCCTGGTGTCCTCTCTCAATACGACAGCATTCCTGTTCCCATCACTGCCACTCCGCCATTGCCCTTGCCGCTGCCTGTGAGCCAGCCAGCCCAGACTGCTGCCGCCCATGCCGAGGTGGTGCAGTCTACAGCCGGGCCTTCTCGGGCCAGAGCTGCTTGAGGTCATCCTGCTAGGCCATCTGAAGTCTCCGCCATGGAAACTCAGCAGCCTTCCACCAGCCATGCTGCAGCCACTGGGGGAGCACTTCGTAGGAGCACTAGGACAGGAAAGGACACCCGAATGACAGGCACTTAGGAATTGCACTAGGGTGATTAGTTAATATTTTTGCTGTAAATATGTGTTCAGTCATTTCTGATAAATGTATTAATTTTGGTTGGAATCTTTTGTGGTATCTCACATTTCAGCTTTGTGCACAGGAGGACACTGTGATATTCTGTGACAGAGGGATGGTTTGATGGGGATGTGGTGAGCAACGGGGATCTGGGGTTTAATTTATTGGAATCGGAGGCTGATGAGCCGTTCATGGACAGCCCGTCCGAAAGGGGGATTGGCTGCCTGCTCCCTCCCTCCCTCCTCTTCCTCTTGCTCCTCGTCCTCTTTCCTCCTCCTCCTCTCCCTCGTCCTCCTGAGGTGGTGCCACAATCCCTAGTGGCAAGGGCTGCGCCCTCATGATTGACAAGTTATGAAGCATGGAACAGACCACCACGAAATGGGACACCCACTCTGCCAAGTACTGAGGGGGTCCTCCTGAGTGGTCAAGGCAGTGGAACCATTGCTTCAGTAGCCCAATAATCTGCTCGATGATGTTCCTGGTGGAAGCATGGTTCTCATTATATGAGTGCTGGGCCCGAGTCTTAAGGTTGCGGAGGGGAATCATGAGCCAGGTGCAATGCGGATAGCTCTTGTCTCCAAGCAGCCACCCTCGAGTTTGCTGTAGTGGCTGGAAGATTGTTGGCACACCGGACCGACGCAGGATGAAGGCATCATGGCTGCTGCCAGGATACCGGGCATTGGCATTGAGGAATCGCTGGGCGTGGTCACACACTACCTGCACATTAAGTGAGTGGTAGCGTTTGCGGTTATGGAAGCTCTCAGGATTGTTATACAGTGCCCGCAAATCCACGTGTATGCAGTTGATGGCGCCCTGCACCATGGGGAAGCCTGCTATCCTGGTAAAGTCACATGCACGCTCGTCCTGCTTCTCTCTGCTCAGAGAGAAGACAACGTAATTCCTTCTCCTGGTGTAGAGAGCCTCTGGAACCTCCTGAGATGTTAGCTGTGTCTTCTGCTGCAGACTGGAAGGATCCACTGGCAAAGAAATTGAGAGCCACGGTGAACTTGATTGCCACTGGGAGAGCCGTGGTCACCCTGCTCTCAGGCTGCAGGCCTGGTTGCAGGCAGTGCCAGAGTTCTGTGACCAGCTCCTTGGTGAAGCGTAGCTCCTTACTTAAGTGAATAAAAGAGAAGTGCTCGCGAAAGACCCTCGGTGGGTAAGGCCTCCTGTGAGAGCCCTCCAGGCCCTCCTGCTCCTCCCTCTGCATGCATCTTCTCCTCTTCTTTGCTGCCTCCGCTCCCTCTGCCGAAGATCCTGGAGCGCAAGGTCGACTGCCAGTAGAGCCCCCATGACTGTGAGCAAGTGTTGTGAGCAGAAGCCTTTAAATAAGAATGAAGGCGTTCTCCACTTGCCCCACTTGTTAGCTTAGAACCTTGAAAGAAGTTAATAAAGCTGCTGGAGTTGCAGAAAGTTGCACAGAGCCAGTCAAACTGCAGAAACATGTCAGGTGCAAGTGATTGCTGATGATCCCTTTAAATACTGCTGCTGGAGCCTCCTTCCTGCTTCTCAATGCTTGCTCAACTTGTAAGTAAAGCGACAAAATCCAATGTAGTAGATCGGGTGTCAAGTGAGCATTGCACACTCACTGATGTCACGATTTGCTTAATATCAATCATTGCAGCGATCGCTTCTATCGACGGTGCTGCAGGCCACCCCAAAATGGCGGCTGCCGTGGGACCCACCGCCAGCTGGCGGAAGAGTGGCGGCCACCATTTTCTCACCCGATTATGGCATTAATCGGCGGCATTAAACCCTCGAATTTCTAGGCTTATGTCTCCTCCTTTAAGAAGCTCCTTAAAACCTACCACTTTCACCTGTCCTAATATCTCCTTATGTGGCTCGGTCTCAAATTTTGTTTGATAATCTCTCCTGTGAAGCAGCTTGGCACGTTTTACTATGTTAAAGGTGCTATATAAATGCAACTTATTGTTGTTGTTGCAGGAACAGGACAGAAAACATACACTAAGGGCTGGATTTTACCAGTCCTGAGGAGGTGGGTTTGGAGGCGGGGCTGGTGGGAAAATTGGAAAAAATGACGGCGGGTTCTGATCCCGCCTCTGTGCAACTTTGCCAGAGGCAGGCTTGCAGAGTCAATTTCGGTCATGCCTCCAGGCGGCGGGATAGGCCCTTAAGGCACTTAACTATCACTTAAGTACCTCTATAATCCCATTTTGAGAGGCCTTTCAAATTTTGCCACATTTCCAGTGTGCTGCACGTCTCTACTGAAACATGCCAGCTTATCCTGTCGGGTTCACGAGTGGCTGGCTTCCTAACAGCTGCAGCTCCACCATAAAAACGGAGCTCTCAAAAAGGATCAGTTGCAGGTGGCAGAAATTTGTTTTTTCAGGTGTTGGAGAACTTTTTGCAGATCCACTGATCTTGGAAGTGGTGAAGCTGAGATTCATCTCCACTGTGACCTCCTGGGAAAACTCTCTCCCCACATTGACTGAGCGCTTCCTCAACGGAGATATCTACCAGCAGCATGGGAACCATTTATTTCCTTTCACCCTGGTCCTCAAATTCAGAGGACGAGCAGCCACAGCAGCAGCAGAACCAGGCACAACAGCAGCAACAGGAACAACAGGAGCGCCAACCTGCTGCTCACCTACCTGATGGTGCACAGGGTAGAAGGCGCCAGCGCAGGGTAGCACATCGCCGCAGGAGATACCCCCAAAACATGGTTTACAGGCAGAGGATGAGCTTCCTCAACATGACTGAGCAGCAGTGCCAAAGGTTGCTGAGACTTTCGCGAGAGGTAGTCAGTGACATCTGCGCAATGCTGCACCAACACCTGGAGCCCAGAGGAGCGGGTGGACATCCCTTACCAGTGGCTGTCAAAGTCACCACCGCACTCAACTTTTTTGCTTCAGGCTCCTTCCAGGGATCATCAGCAGACGTCAGCGGCATCTCCCAGTTGGCCGCACACACTTGCATCATGTAGGTTACCGATGCCCTCTTTGCAAAGGCGCACAATTACATCCACTTTTCCATGGATCAAGCAAATATAACCGCACGTGCGGTTGGCATTGCAAATATGGCAGGCTTGACAAGGGTGCAGGGCGTCGTAGACTGCACACATGTGACACCCCATCACAACCCAGCTCTTTTTGTCAACCGCAAGGGCTTCCACTCCCTCAACATGCAGCTGGTGTGTAACCACAAGAAGGACATTTTGCATGTTTGCGCCAAGTACCCTGGCAGCTGCCATGACTCGTTCATCCTGCGGCAGTCTAGTGTGCCTCCACTCTTCAGTCCGCCAAACTAACTTTGCGGATGGCTACTTGGAAACAAGGGCTATCTCCTGAAGACGTGGCTAATGACACCGTTCAGGAGGCCATCGAATGAAGCTGAGGAGTGCTACAACTCCAGCCACATTTCGACCAGATCCATCATCGAGCAAACCATCAGCTTGCTGAAGATGCGATTCAGATGCCTTGACAGATCAGGTGGAGCCCTGCAGTACTCAGCAGCCAGGGTCTCCAGAATCGTCGTGGTCTGCTGTGCACTGCACAACATTGCACAGCATCATGGCTTGCAGCTGCCTGAGGAACAAATGGCTCAGCGCATAGCCTTCTCAGATGAGGAGGAGGAGGAGAACGAGAATGAAGACCTTGAGGATGCGCATCAATCAGCTGCAGCAGCACGCGAGCACATTGCTACCCGTGATGCAAGGGATGCACTCATCTTGGCCAGATTTGCTTAAGTTGCCCATTCAAACACATGTGCCTAGCACCTTCTTACCACACCATAGACAATGGACAAGAACCTGTGGCTTCCTATCACTCTGACCACCATCATGACAAATACAATTCGCCCTGAGCCCTCAATGTGGAACTTCCATTTCCGAAATGACAGAGTCCAGAACTTCAACAGTTTGCCATCACTTAATTTTAATACATTGATTAAAGGATGGCACTTAACAATTAAACACAACAGAACACCCAAGTGACTACCCTTGTGACTACTTGTGCTTTATCTTCCCTTACGCGTGCTCCTAAGTGGTGCCTCCCCTGTGGCTTCAGCAGATGTGGAGGCCCCTTGCTGACTCTCATGCTGCTTCTGCCTCGGCACCTTTGGCGGGCGTCCTCTGGGGTTGCGAGCCTGTGAGGGCTCGCCAACAGTCTGCTCCTCCTGCGGCTGTGCAGAGGTTGAAACGCCCATCTCAGTTGGGTGAGGACTCTGGTGGGGCTCTGACTGAGGGCTCCGCAGTGGCATGGGAGTGTGAGTGCTTGGAGAGGAGCCCCCACTTCCTTGTTCTCTGCCACCAACATCCCTCTCATGGGTCAGCCCCACTTCAGAGCTAGCAAGTGGCTTGACAGCACCTTGCTGCACATCAGGGGGGCCATGAGGACCCGTTTCTGCACTGGAAGTCCTACTCCAGAGAACTTCCATGAAGCTCTGGTTTCTCTGATCAATAGCTGTCCATCACTCCTCCAGAGATGTCAGTCTATTCTGAACATTCACCATATTTTCAAGACCCTGGCGACTTAGCTCCTCCATGGCCATAGCCATCCTCTCCTCTACCGTAGCCATCCTTTCCAGAGAGGTAGCCATCCATACTACGGAGGTTACCATCCTTTCCACAAAGGCTCTGCTCATGTTAGCGTTGGACTCCTCCACCCACTCCACACTCGCAGTGACCCTGGAGACAAAACCTGCCAGAGACTCCTGCATCTGTTCCTGGAGTTCCAGCACCGCTCTCCTTCTGGATGGACCCGGAGGCACAGGGTCCACATGCAGCTGAGCAGAGCTGGGAGCGCCCTGCGACCTCCAACGAGGACTCTCCACTGCTGTCCCTGTCTCCACCATCTGCTGATGCTCACTTGTGAGCTGTGATTCACCAGGTGACAACACTAATCTATCTCGCGAATGACCCACTGAGGTGTGAGTATCTGCGCTCGTGCTGGGTGTGCTTAATTCTGCTGACGCTGCGCCCTCAGAGGTTGTAGGTTCCTCTGAGGAGTCTTCCCGCTCAGCCTCTTCCTCCTGGACAGTGGGGAGGGGAGCTGTCAATGGTCCTGTGGGGGAGTAAAGGCATGAGTTAGACATGTGATATAAACGTAGCATGTACATGGAATAGTGCAGATGATCATAAGTCAATCTGTTTGAGCATCAGAAGCCATATCAGTCACTCATGCAATGTCAATGAGAGAGATGCAAAACTATTCTGTCACCAGCTTGCTCTGATGTGGCCATCTGGCCGTCCCCCTCTTCCAGATCCTCCTCAGCGCCAGCGATCTCTCGGGCCGCCTCCTCAGCGCTGGTGAGCTGGGCTATTGAGGGTGGCCCTCCTCCGGTCTTTGCCCTTTCCCTCTTATTGTGGACTCTCTTTTCCTGCAATGAGGGACACAAGTGGAGTTTGAGTGAGAATGATGGAGTGAGTTTACATAATCCATAGCATAGATGCTTAGAAGGACACAAAGATGGAGTGAGGTCCCAATACTAAGGTCCCTCCCTGTGTGTTGTTAGTTGTTGTCATAGCATCACAGTGATAGGGAGTGTGAGGGCAGCATAGTCGAATTGTGAAATGATTGTGCACATAGAGAGAGAGGGAATGGTTAAGGGTGCAAGGGATGTAAGGGTAATGTGGGATGTGTAGGAGTAGGTTGACAATGCAGAGTGATGGTGCTGAGAGGAGATGGGGAGCAGAATGAGGGTAAAGGTGATGGTATACTCACTTGGCCTGTTTGGACAAGGTCATTGAACCTCTTTCGGCACTGTAGCCAGGTTCTGCTGCACATCGATCTGGCACTAATCTCCTGGGCAACTTGCAGCCACACAGCTTTGGTCTTTTGGGGAGGTTTTTTCCTCCCAGAGGATGGAAACGGCACCTCCTTTTGTGCTCTGGCTCCCTCCACCAGAGCATTGAATGAGTCATCGTTAAAGCGTGGTGAGGCCTTGGGTCTTGAAGTCGACATTGCACTCGCTCCAAAAACTATTTTCAACAGAAGCAAACACAAGCGTTTAGGCACAAAATGAACCAAGGCTGCTTGGAGCCCTTAAATGCAGTTGGAGGAATGACGTCATCGGAGGCGAGTTTCAGGCCCAAAAAACTAATTGGGCCAGGGGTTCGCACACGCTGGGAATCAATTGCCCAATTAGGGCAAAATCGTAATTTTTTCCCGCCCGACAGCGGAGGCGGGATTCGGACCCGCCAACCACCTGATCCGCACCCAACCCGCCACCAATGGCAAAATTTAGCCCTAAAAGTCCAATTGCCCTCTGGGACCAGTGCAACACATGGCGCTGATGTTTTTTATGCAACAACAAAAAAAGGGCAAATTTAGGTCTAAAGTATCTTTTCTGTTTAATCGAAATCACCTTTCATTTTTGAGTCTGTAGTTATAAAGTGGAGGTGAAACTAAAAAGGAAATCTATTGGAGGCTAACAGCATGACTTTATTTTGAATCAGTCTGTTTAAGATTGCAATCACAAACATTGGCCCAGAAATTCGCCTCTCCGGCTTGCCGCGGGGGTAAGGATCGCGCACGCACTTACCTACCGCGCCTGCCATTGTGTTTTGGGCCCACGGGAACTTCAGCTCCTGGGCCTGTTCCAACTGCCGGCGCGCAGTGCTTGCGTGTCCCGGGGCGCAGTTAGTGCGATGCGTCCCCTGGGATCACATGGGCCATGGAGAGCCAATGGCAGCAGACCATCTTTCATTCATAGATTTGACAGGAGACCTGTCAAATCTGTGAATTGAAATCGGCCCCAAAAGAACAGCTAAACTTAAAATAAATTTAAATAAAAACCCATCACATTTATAAAATAACTATAGTTAAATAAATTAACCACTTTAAACAAAAATTTAAATTTTTGAAAAAATTAAAATACTTTTAAAAAGTGATAAAAATAAATTTACCTTTCTTTAAAGTATCTAAAAAAGATAAACCTGTTGAAATTTTTTTAAAATTATACTTAATTAACCACTTACCTTGTTGAAAACGGGTCTTGCACCTCCTTTCATAAGCGTAGCTTCTTCAATACTTACCCTCCCGTAGATTCCTGAAAAAAAATCTAAGTTTGCTGCGTGCGCGCAGCCTCTACCGCGCACGCGGTTCACCTAGGAACCGCCCCCTTCACCAGACCAGAAGTTCCGGTTTCCCGCGCATACGCAGTGCATGCAGGAAACCGGCACTTCGGGACGTCTTACGGGTGAGTACGCACTGTGTACTCACCCGGGAAGGGCCGAATTTTTGGCCCAATATTCTGTCAGGACTGCACCAACATGGGTCTCCTGAGCTGCACAGTAAACAACAGGAACACTTTGTGATATCTGGATGAAATTAAATGACCCAGGAATTTTGCTTTACGAAAAGCCATGATTCACATTTATGGAATTATTGTACTGATCATAAATTATTCATATTAATATAAGGGTACGCTAACTCAAGGTGCAGTAAAAATATACCTAATTAAATTGGAATCCATGGCTATATGCAGATTTCAACTTGAATGTTGGTTGTGTTTGTGTAACATCTTCAAACTATCACAAAACCAACAGGAAATCACTTTTGTAATAATTCTTACTTTAATTCATCCTGATTACACAGAAGCTTTTAGTATTAATATAGATATTTAAAATGTTTCTAGGGAATGATCCAATATGCTGGTATAGGACACAAAGGGCTAATAAAAACAGGAGGCCAGAGGCTGGAGTGATTTATTTTATCCGCGGTGTCATATTACAGTGTAGAATCTGCTGGATCATTCACCACAGCCATTAATGAACAGCAAATATGAGGCATTTTCATGTTTCTCCAGGTAAATATTTTGGTTTTGCATTTTTCTGTTGTTGATTAAGAATACTGAATTTCGTTTTGGAATGTTATTTTTTTTCGATTCTCTCCGTTGATAATTTGGAATGTGGAATATTTCTTTGAAGTTTAACTTTTTTCTGGTTCTACTCTTTGATGTGAACTTTTTAAGAATCAACTGCTCTCGCCTTCCCCCTCCTGTGGCTCAGTAGCTAAATACACTACCCAGTGTGAAACTGGTTCATATTGACCAATCACCAGCATGTACTCAGCCAGGGCAGTGTGAGAGGTCTTCTTCTTCTTCTTCTTCTTCTTCTTAGGCAGTCCCTCGGAACCGAAGATGACTTGCTTCCACACTAAAAATGAGTTCTCAGGTGACTGATGAGTCCAATGCGGAACCTACAGTCTCTGTCACAGGTGGGGCAGACGGTGGTTGAAGGGGCGGGTGGGTGGGGTGCTTGGGTTGACACATGCTCTTTCCGCTGTTTGCGCTTGGCTTCCGCTTGCTCCCGGCGAAGAGACTCGAGGTGTTCGGCGCCTTCCCGGATGCTTCTCCTCCACTTTGTGCGGTCTTGGGCCAGGGATTCCCAGGTGTCGGTGGGGATGTTGCACTTTTTCAAGGAGGCTTTGAGGGTGTCCTTGAAGTGTTTCCTCTGCCCACCTGGGGCTCTCTTGCCGTGTCGGAGCTCTGAGTAGAGCGCTTGTTTTGGGAGTCTAGTATCGGGCATGTGGACGATGTGGCCCATCCATCAGAGCTGATCGAGCGTGGTCAAAGCTTCGATGCTGGGGATGTTGGCCTGAGCGAGAACATGGACGTTGGTGCACCTATCCTGCCAATGGATTTGCAGGATCTTGCGGAGGCAGCATTGGTGGTATCTCTCCAGTGCTTTGAGGTGCCTGCTGCACATGGTCCATGTCTCTGAAGCATACAGGAGGGCGGGTATCACTACTGCTCTGTAGACCATGAGCTTGGTGCTGGGTTTGAGGTCCTGGTCTTCAAACACTCTCTTCCTCAGGCGACCGAAGGCTGCACTGGCACACTGAAGGCAGTGTTGGACTTCGTCATCGACATCTGCCCTTGTTGACAGTAGGCTCCCGAGGTATGGAAGTTGGTCCACATTGTCCAAGGCCTCGTCATGGATTTTGATAATCGGGGAGCAGTACTGTGTGACGGGAGCAGGTTGGTAGAGGACCTTTGTCTTACGGATATTTAGTGTAAGGCCCATGCTCTCGTACGCTTCAGTGAAGGTGTTGACGATGGTTTGGAGTTCGGCCTCAGAGTGTGCGCAGACGCAAGGATCGTCTGCATACTGTAATTCGATGACAGAGAATAAGACGACCTTGAATCTGGACTGGAGGCGACGGAGTTTGAATAGTTCCCCGCTTGTTCTGTAGATTTGCTCCACTCCAGCGGGGAGCTTACTGAGGGTGAGATGGAGCATTTCAGCCAGGAAGATCGAGAAGAGCGTTGGTGCGATGACACAGCCTTGCTTGACCCCGGTCCGTAAGTGAATTGGGTCTGTGGTGGATCCGTTGGTCAGGATCATGGCTTGCATGTTGTCGTGAAGCAGGCGGAGGATGGTGACAAGCTTTTGAGGGCAGCCGAATTTGAGGAGGACACTCCATAATCCCTTACGGTTGACAGTGTCGAAGGCCTTTGTGAGGTCAAACAGCGGTTGGTGCTGTTCCCTGCATTTCTCTTGTAGTTGGTGCGCGGTGAAGATCATGTCCATTGTGCCCCTTAGTGGGTGGAATCCGCATTGCGACACTAGGAGGATCTCTTCAGCCACTGGGAGAAGGCAATTGAGGAGGATTCTTGCGATGACTTTCCCTGTGGCAGACAGCAGGGAGACTCCTCTGTAATTACCACAATTGGACTTGTCACCTTTCTTGAAGATGGTCACGATTACGGCATCTCTGAGATCCCCTGGCATGCTCTCCTCCTTCCAAATAAGAGAAATTAGTTCATGTATTCGCGCCAATAGTGCTTCTCCGCCATGTTTTAGCGCCTAGGTGGGGATTCCATCTGCTCCTGAGGCCTTGTTGTTCTTCAGTTGTCAGATGGCCTTTTCAATCTCTTGCCGGGCTGGGGTTGTGCTGAGGTGGTGGCGGGTAGCATGCTGCGGGATGGAGTTGAGGACACTCAAGTCTCAGTTAAGGAGATCTTCCAGCGAGCACTGACTGCCTCTCTGTCCTTGATGAGTACCTTTCTGTTCTTGGCCCGCAGTGGGGTACGACCTTGGGTGCTTGGGCCGTAGGTGGTCTTGACTGTGCTAAAGAATCCACGCACGTCGTGGTTGTCGGCTAGTTGCTGGATCTCCTGTGCTTTCTCCACCACCATCTGTTCTTTAGGTCACGAGTTTTTTGTTGGACCTCGGCCTTCAGGCGTCTGTAGAGCTGCTTTCTTGCTCTCGAGTTCTGTTGCTGTTTCCAGATCAGGAATGCCTTGCGCTTGCGGCTCAGTAGCTCCTGGATCTTCTGGTCGTTCCCGTCGAACCAATCTTGGTGTTTTCTGGTCGAGTGACCGAGTGTCTCTTCACAGGTGCTGATTATGGAGGCCTTGAGTGCAGACCAGGCGCTGTGGGCACTCTGTGTCTTTGAATCACTGGGAGCCGTCAGGTTGGTTGTGAGGCACAGGCTGAATAGGGCTTTCTTAGCAGGGTCTTTGAGTGCTCCAGCATTGATTTTCCTGTGGCATTGCTTCTGTTGCCGCCGCTGTTTTGGGGCTACGTTGATGGAGATGACAGAGCGGATTAGGCGGTGGTCTGTCCAGCAGTCGTCAGCTCCTGTCATGGCGCGGGTGATGCGGACGTCCTTGCGGTCCCTCACTCGGACGATGACGTAGTCCAGCAGATGGCAGTGCTTGGAGCGAGGGTGTTGCCATGAAGCCTTGTACTTGTCTCTCTGATGGAACAAGGTGTTGGTTATGACAAGGCCATGTTCTAAGCATTTCGTCAGGAGGAGGGTACCGTTGGGGTTGGCTTTCCCTACCCCCTCTCTGCCGATCACACCTCCCCAGAGGTCTGTGTCTTTTCCAACTCTGGCGTTGAAGTCATCAAGGACGATCAGCTTGTCGCCCGTTGGGACTCGGGACAGGGATTGTTCGAGGCTGGAGTAGAATTTCCTCTTTGGTCTCGTCTGTGGCTTACAGTGTTGGGGCGTACGCACTGACTATCGTAGCGCATTGGTTCTGGGCTAGGGTGAGTCGTAGAGTCATGAGGCGTTTGTTTATTCCACAAGGGGAGTCTCTGAGACGTTCGACTAGCTCATTTTTTATGGCGAAGCCTACCCCATGGAGGCGGCGTTCTTCTTCAGGTTTGCCTTTCCAGAAGAAGGTGCTAGAATATAATCAGCAATAATTTGCAGTGCTGCAAAATGTACAGTGTAACCATGCCATTAAAAACCACTTGTGAACTATAGTTTCCATACAGTGCAGTTCCCATACGAAGACCGAGGCGGCCAAGATGGGATCTTAAGATTCAACACTGATTTAGTCAGTGTTTAGCGCAAGACACCAGCTTGGTAAAGGAGTTGAAGCGTGCACTAGGAATGGCAGCCTGGAGGATCGTTAAGGGGCTGATTGATAATTAAATTGCCTGCTAGAGATCATTAAAGAGGCTGCACAGCATTTTGGTGGCTAACGCTTCATTTAACGACCTCTCCTAACAGCGACCAGCTGAAGAGGAGTAAACAAGTCCTTGCTGAGGATTTTTAGCGCTACTTAAAGCTACTTAGCTTTCAATGTTCAGTTCCTGATTGAGAGCGACTGACTGCACTGCAATTGAAGAGGACTTTTAGGACACATCGGGAGATTTTCTGGGACACTTTGTCAAGACTTCACTAACATTCTATCAACATTTTTCCTGGAAATTCTCTCAGGACTTCACCTAAAAAGATTGCTACTCTACCTTATTGGACACCTTATAGGTGTCACCAGGAGAAAGAGCATGCTTGGTCATGGGCATCTTGCGAGGGGTACCCCTTGGTCTGCATGAGGAATTGGAGGAGGAGATGAGGGCACATAGAGCAGCACCAGCTGCTGCAGGAGAGAGGGACAGGAGGGACAGGAGGGCGAGGACGGCTCTCAGCAGAAGGCCCTACCCACCCAGGGTCTTCAGAGAGCACTACTCCTACATTTCATGACCCAAGACCAGTGCATGAGGAGGCTGCGCTTTACCAAGGATGTCGCACAGAGATCTGTGGCCTTCTTGAACGAAGATTCAAATGTTGCAACAAAGCCAGGACTGCCTTGCCTGTGGCAGTCAAGGTCACAGCAGCACTTAATTTTTATGCTACTGGAACCTTCCAGGCTGCCACAGGTGATATAAGTCACAAATCACAATCCTCTCTGCACTTCTGCATAAGGGTGGTGGTCGGTGCGGCTCTGTAAGCTCTGAGGAATGACTACATATCATTCCCTTTTTTTTCGTTCATGGGATGTGGGCATCACTGGCAAGGCCAGTATTTATTGCCCATCCCTAATTGCCTTTGAGAAGGTGGTGGTGAGCCGCCTTCTTGAACCACTGCAGTCTGTGTGGTGAAGGTACTCCCACAGTGCTGTTAAGGAGGGAGTTCCAGGATTTTGACCCAGCGACGATGAAGGAACAGCGATATATTTCCAAGTCAGGATGGTGTGTAACTTGGAGGGGAACTTGGAGGTGATGGTGTTCCCATGCATCTGCTGTGCTTGTTCTTCTAGGCTGTAGAGGTCGTGGGTTTGGGAGGTGCTGCCAAAGAAGCCGTGGTGAGTTGCTGCAGTGCATCTTGTAGATGGTACACACTGCAGCCACGGTACGCCGGTGGTGGAGGGAGTGAATGTTTAAGGTGGTGGATGGGGTGCCAATCAAGAGGGCTGCTTTGTCCTGGATGGTGTCAAGCTTCTTGAGTGTTTTTGGTGCTGCACTCAGGCAAGTGGAGAGTATTCCATCACACTCCTGACTTGTGCCTTGTAGATGGTGGAAAGGCTCTGGGGAGTCAGGAGGTGAGACACTCGCCACAGAATATCCAGCCTCTGTCATGCTCTTGTAGCCACAGTATTTATGTGGCTGGTCCTGTTAAGTTTCTGGTCAATGGTGACCCCCAGGATGTTGATGATGGGGGATTCAGCGATGGCAATGCCATTGAGTGTCAAAGGGCGGTGGTTAGACTCTCTCTTGTTGGAGATAGTTATTGCCTGGAACTTGTGTGGCACGAATGTTACTTGCCAATTATCAGCCCAAGCCGGAATGTTGTCCAGCTCTTGCTGCATGTGGGCACAAACTGCTTCATTATTTGAGGAGTTGCGAATGGAACTGAATACTCTGCAATTATCAGTGAACATCCCCACTTCTGACCTTATAATGGAAGTAAGGTCATTGATGAAGCAGCTGAAGATGGTTGGGCCTAGGACACTGCCCTGAGGAACTCCTGCAGCGATGTCTTGGGGCCAGAGAAGACGAGAGGCAGAGAGCTCTAGGGTTCAACAGGTTTGCAGGATTCCCCATGGTCCAGGGAGCCATTGACTGCACACATGTGGCCATGCAAGTTCCTCATTTAAACTCTGAGGTGTTCAGGAACAGAAAAGGACTCCATTCCCTCAATGTGCAGCTCGTGTGCGACCACCAGCAGTGCATCATGCAGGTGAATGCCTGCTATCCAGGGAGCTGCCACGATACATTTATAATGAGACAGTCATCCGGTTCACAGATCTTTGAGCCCCATTGCAATCTGCATGGCTGGCTACTGGGTGTCAGGGGATACCCTCTGATGCCAAGGCTCATAATGTCCCTGAGATACCCCCAGACACCAGCTGAGCCCTCATACAATGAGAGTGACTCAGCCACCAGGAATATCATTGAGCAGACCATTTGGGTCTTCAAGCCATGGTTTACATGACTTAACCAGTCAGGAGGGGCCCTGCACTCGGCCAAGAACGTCTCCAGATTCGTGGTGATTTGCTGCATGCTCCACAATCTGGCGATCATGAGAGACCAGCCGTTACCACCAGCAATTGTGCCAGAGGGTCAAGCTTGGAGGAGGAGGAGGAAGAGGAAGGGGACCAATGGGAGCACCAGAGGGTTCCAGGTAGACAACCTGCACCTGGGAGGGACGCTTGCCGCCATTTAATTGAAGAGCGCTTTTGAGAGACGTGCTCCGCCATCGGACTCCGGAGCACTGGTGCCACATGCCTTACCTTCCATGACTGAGGATCCATCAGGAAGTCCACCATCTGCACTCAATCCTTTCAACTCTTTCCCCATGAAGACCACAATAAAAAGACCACCAATTCCACGACTACCCAATTACCATAATCAATCATTATCTGCAGCATAATCAAACAATGGAAACATCTCACAACTCGCAAATATTAGACTGTTCACCTGGTGCTTACCCTTAGTGGCTATAAGTGCAGCACTTTTTTATTCCATGGAAGCTGCAATGACTGCATTGGAAGCTGTGAGCTCTGTTATCAGATGCTGCATGATGTCGGGCTCCACAGGTCGCTGGCTGGACTTGACCAGCCTCTCCACGCTGGAAGGATGGATTCCAGGCTCTGCATCAAGCCACGGACCAAGGTGGAAGCAGACTCTCCATCCCCCTAGCCACAACCTGTAAATTTTCAAGCAGGCTGTCCATTGCAGCAAGAATTTGTTTTGTCAGACCCATCAGCCTTCTTCTGAAGTTTGTCCCTGCGAGGCCCTCATCTGACTCCGCTAGTATGTGACCTTGGCAAGGTGGCACCTGTGGTGTCCCTTCCACCCGGCGTGACTGCTGTCCAATAGTGCCTGGTGTGTCCCACTGTGATGATCCCTCTTCTAACCTAGCCTTGAAACTACGCGTGGTACCAATCTCTGAGCTGGTACCTGCGACAGTGGTAGCCATTGACGCAGTGCATTCTTCCTCACTCTCCTCCTCCTCCTCCTCTGGGAGTGGGGGGGGGGGGGGTGAGGTGGATCTTGCTCCTGGGAGCCTGCAATGATAAAGCTAGAAGGGTTAGGGTGCAGCGCGTGTGGCCACTATAGGAGGATGTGTGTGATGAGACTATATGGAGCTTGTGAGTGAGGATCGGTTTGGGGATTAGGGATCAGGAATAATTGAGCATCTGTAAGGAAGCTGGAGTGGCCACATACCTCTATGCAATATGCCCCCTGCTCTGCCTGTGACCACAATATCTCCCACTCCCCTCCCGATCACAGCCAGCACTGCCTCCTCAAGGGGAGTGATGTTATGCAGGCGTGCTTCCCTCCCCCGGTCAAGTCCTGCTGCCGCCTGTTATGTGCTATCTTGTTCTGGAAGAGAAAGAGTGGTGATTGTGAATTAGTGTATTGACAGTTGTGTTTGTGTGTGTGATGCCTCGTATGGTTGAATAGCTGTGAGATGTGTCTGAGGTGTGAGCAGTGGCTGTGAAGGATGCAATAGTGTGGGGTGTGTGAATGCCAGTGTATAGTTAGATGGTGGATGCAGTGTGTTGTGGTTGTGATGCTGGTGGTGGTGCAGTTATTGAGAAGTGTGTTTGTGAGATGGGATCTTACCTTGACCACTCATCTCAAGTCGTTAAATTTCTTGCGGCACTGGAGCCATGTCTTGGGGCCAGGGCTGTGACCTCCCAGGCAATCTCCTCCCACATGCGGCGCATTAGCTGTCTCTGTGGCCGCCTTACCCACTGTGGGTACAGGACATCCCTCCTCTTCTGGACCTCTTCCATCAGGACCTCCAAGTGACAAGTCCAAGAACCTAGGTGCCCTCTCACTCAGTCCCTGAGCCATCCTTCCATGTTGACTTCTCTCCCAGCCAGCATTCTCCACACCTTCAGTGGAAGTGGGTGAGTGCAGGCTACATATACAACTCCAGGAAAATTGATTCTAGTCAGCACGTGAGTGCTGAACATGTAGGTGTCCGTTTTAGCGCCTGCAGGCACATTTTAATCATGGTAATCATCAATTAGCCCCAAAATTGCATGCTAAATCTTTACTTTCAAACAAGCGTTTCTTAGCACAGCACCCATTTAGCATCTGTTTTCACCCTTTCACCAAAATAACCCCCCCCACCCCATGGGCTGGATTTTGTCTTGGGGTCGGGTTGGGGTCGTGTAATCCGCATTTTGTGTTTCTCCCCCCGACTCCAGATTAATGTGGATGCCTGATGCAATTTTCACTTAATTGGGCAATTGAGTTGCAGCATATGGGAACCCATGAACTAATTAGTGGTTTCAGTCTGAAACCCACCTCTGATGATGTCATCATTGCTGACTGCCTGGTGAGAGAGGACCTTTCTGCATTGCTTCTGATGTGAGTGGACCTGGATGCAAATATGTGTGTGAGAGAGAGAAGAGAGAGAGAGAGAGAGAGAGAATTTTTTGCATCCAAGTCCAAATGCCATGACATTGAATGTAGCAGTATCAGAGGCGACTTTCACACCTAATACTACTACTACCTTCATCACATCTCAAATGTAATAGTGGACTTGCAGCTGATAGTCAGCTATCCATTTGTGCTCCTGCCAGGTTTCACTGGAGTGTTTCACACCAGGCGTGCTTCACGTCAGAAAAGGGTTAAACTAGCTACAACGTTTCAAAATAGCATTACAGACCCAATTTAGGGCTTGTTAAGGGCTTTAATGGCCTCTCCCGCCTCTTGGAGGCGGGACGGAGTCGGGAACCCCGCGACTGATTTTGTCAAAATTGCGTGGAGGCGGGATGGAGTCGGGATGGGGTCGGAAACCCCGACCCCGCAAATCTAACCCCCCACACGCCTCCAAACCCGACTCCATGGGTCATTCAAAATCCAGCCCCATTTGTTCGTACTAAATTACTCTTACTTTTTTAAAAGCAAGTTATGTTAGTAAAAGTGAATGGACAGATTTAGTACCAATAGGATCAATTCTAACCAAACCCAGCTGACAGGAAACTGACGGGCTCAGGTGCGATGCTGGTTTTATACCCCGCCCAATGTTGCTCACTGTTGAAGCCGGTGTTCCACCCGATTCCGTAGGTTTCCTGCTCGGCGCGTTAGGTTACAATTACCCTCAATGTGTTAAGTGTTGGTGCAGGAGCAGCACTGGTCGGATGTATTTGCTTCATCGTCCAATGACTGGTATTAAAGTAGAATTGGATTCAAGCGTGCTCTTCTGAAATCCAGTGCTTGATTGTTTCTATTATTTTTGCTGCTAATCTTCATTAATATGTCAGATTTAATAAGGTGATAATTTGTGCCTAAATATTCCATCACCTCTAGATAGTGGGTTATTCTTAATTCATTGCTAAAATACTAAGTCCAATGGGGCAGCTATAAACAGCTACCAGTCCAGCTAAGCATATTGCCTTCACATTGCTTGTGCATATCCTTTCACTACTCACATATATCTCCATTTTGTTGTAACTTTTCATTTATGAATTTATACCGAAAACAACAACTATTTGCATTTATATCGCACATTTAATATAGTAAAATGTCCTATGGTGAAAAAGGACACTGGGAAGTGACAGGATATCAATTAGTGAAATTGATCAACAGAATGGTCAAAGAGGTAGGCTTTGAGAAACCTTTTGAAGGAGGAGAAAGAGGAAGATAAGTTTAGGGAGAGAGTTCCAGAGTGTGGGGTCAAGGTGGCTGGAGGGCTGCGTGAGCTCACAACGCAGGTATGGCCATGGTGGGATTCTGGGAAATATACAAGACCAGTGCAGCAGCATTGTGGTATAATAGGTAATTGCAATCAAAGAGAGATGTTAGCAATGTCAAGCTAAAGACAACTGACAAGCAAAATAAAGAATTACAATTATAAAAGCATGCAAACCAACAGATTGCTAAGTTTTGGTGTGAGAGTCCAACGTACAGTAAAGACATAATTGATGCATCCATAGGGATAAATTCACCCAGCTGCTGCAGTTTTATCCTCGCTCAATAAAAGGACACATATTGAGAAGGGGTCAGAGCAAATGGTCATGGGTGCTGCAACCAGAACATGTAAGACAAAGAAAAAAATAATCAAAGACAAGATTAAAATGTAAGGATGCAGGTCAAGGCTATGAACTATGTTGCCCTTTGCATTTTATTTAATTATACTTCCTCTATTTACATTAAATTATTTCTGATGATTCTCCATTCTTAGGGGGGGAAATTGGCTCCCGCTCCCTTTGGGGCTATAACTTCACCGAGACGCTAAAAGTTAGCGCCATCACACCCGAAATTCAATGGTAACGCCCCAAGCAGGAGGCGGGGCCCTGCTGGAAGTGCTCCCCTTCCCTCTTGGGGCGCTCCCATTGAATATTGCAGCGCTACATGCAGCAGCACCACGCACGTCAGCACGTAGCGCCACGGTACTGCAGGCCTCCCTCCCCTAATTAAAGGGGAGAGGCCTAGCGCAGCTGGCCCACCAAGGTGTGGGATGCCGGCAAAAGAGCCCGGCACTGACGGATCGCGGCTGGCACCCCGCAGCAGGAAGCCAGAGGGGGCAGGTGCTGGCAGCCGGCCCCCCAAAAAATGGCTGCCCTGCACCTGCCCTTTAATTATCACCGCCCCGGTCACAAAAACGCCCCCCTGACCCTGTCGGACATAGCGTCCGGCGGTAGGTCAGGGGGCGCGAGCTAAGTTTGCGGCCAGGGCACTGCGCACAGTGATGACGTCATCACCGGAAGTGCAGCGCCGCGAGGCGCTACCGGGAGGCACAAAGCAACCAAATTTTTCCCCCTTAAAGTCTTGTCAATGTTCCTCCTTTGCTGTGTCTAATGTATACTTTCTCTACAATAATGATATTTAAACTTTTAAAATTTATTCTGCTTAAATATCAGTTAACAAAGCTTAAGAAAAAAGTGTAACAAGAATGGTAAGTATTTGTGTGTTTATGATGTGTGCATGACTGTATAGTAATATTAACTGAGTAGACTTCAAACTCATATCTTCTTTGTCTGACAGTATGAATCAGGGCCTGACGGTATACATTTTCTTCTCTAGGTTCAGTGTAGGATGAGCTGCTGACAAGGAGCTGGCCTGGATCTGCTCTGAACTGACAAGATGCTGTAAGTGTTCCAAGAATGGGAGTTAAAACCTGTCAACCTGCCCATCCACCTCAGGCGTAGTGACATTTGCACCCGGTAATATGGGAAATCTCGCCCATCATTAGCTGTGATTATCCCACAGCAAACATCTGTTACATACTTTGTCATCCGAGCTTTTATTTCACTCTCAAAGGTCATTTACATGCTGTTCATAAAAGATTACTAATGACTTAGTGCCTCTCTGTGGTTCACGTGCACACTGGCAGAAAAATACTCTTCGCACAAATGTTTTGGCACAATGCAAAAGGGCAGCTGTTTTACTTTATTATCTCTCCTTCATTATTTTATGACCAGTGCCTCTCTGCATCATCATCATGGCCAAGCTGTGCTTTAGCGGGTGTTAATAATGATCAGTGGTACTTGTTGGTACAGATGGGCAGCGGGTGGGGTGGGGGGGAGGCGGGGGTGATTCAATGAGAGACCCGTTTAGGAAATGCAAATGGTGACCTAAGATTTTTATTGTCAGCTTAACTGAGTCGAACCAATTTTGTTCCATGGAGGTCACCTCCCTTTACATTTCCTTCTGGTTATGTCAACAACTGGCTTTGCTTTCAGATTAAACAGCATAGCCTCGATTTTAACTGCCCCCCACCACACCCTCACCACCCCTCTCTCCTGACGTGCGGGAGAGGATCGGGGGGGTGGGGGGGGTGTTAAAATATCAGGATCGGGCAACCTGACCCCATTCCCACAGGTGAGGGCCCAATTAACATTCCAAAGTCGCGGCCTGATGGCATCATCGGCGCTGCGACTTAAATTTAACAGTAAATGATGGGGAGGCTCGACGTGTGGGATTCCTCGCAGCTGATCTGAGGTAGGAGCTGCTGGCGCCTCAAGGTAAGTGGCTCTTTTCGCACTCCTTGTGAGCCAGGAGGAGAAGGAGTGCTCCCCTGAAGTTCCTCACGGAAGCATTCGGCCTTCCCTCAGCTCTCCCGATCACTGACTGGAGCTGATGCTTCCTTTCCAGTTCCAGGGACTGTCCCCAAGGATCACCAGCTGCAGCCTCCTGCCTCTAGCCTTCCCGCCTGCCTGCCAACCAGGCTGTCCTTTTGGCCAGCTGCCGGGTGGGAGGCAGCCCTACAATGTACTAATATGGCCCTGCCGTTAAAATCGACAGTGCCTCCACATCGCCGGCCTTGCCGGGTTCTCCTGCTGATTTCGGCCTCCCCCGCACCCTCCCGAACCCCCCGTTAATATCGGGGCCCTACATTAAATCTCACTGGTTCAAAACAAAATTGAATAAATTGGTTACGTATATTTTTACAAAAGAAATTGAAAAGCCCCACAGGTAATTGCATTTTTGTGGTAAAAAATACACAGGCCCAGATGTTTCTTGTCATTTTTTCTCCTTGTTTTTTGCTGTTCAGCTGATCCCAGGATGCTAGCCAGTCTGTAGATCCATTGAAAAATTCAGCTTTGTGGCTATTCAGTAGAAAAATATTAAATGACATACCAGAGAAAACTAACTGTAATTAAAGAAGAATTCAAGATGCTATTATGTGAATACCTGAAAGGAGGCCAGGCATGATCAGTAATTGATATTAAATTCCTCTTTCCTCTGTTTCTTAAGCTGAAAAAATGAAGGTTTGCTGCCAAGATTTGTTGGAGTGAACTCGGATCCCTTCCCCTTATCATGCCTGGGGTCTTTTCGCAACAGACTGCCCGTCACACACCAGTCTGAAGGTATTCATCACTTTTAATTTACTGTGAACAGCAAAATCACCTAACAGGATACCTTGTTATACCTCATATATAGCTTATGTTCTGCATGACTTCCCATAATGTTTCATGCACAAATGATTAAACATCATTTAGAGGTTATCCAATTTTGTTCATGTCCCTGCTCTAAAATGCTTTAAAATCATTTTTGTATAAAACAACGTTTATTTTCTCTTGTTGAATTCCTTGTGGTTTGTCTTCTGCCAGATGATAACCAGCCGCCTTCTTGTGAAGGTGGGATTCCTGCTGATAATTTAGGGTGTAATTCACAGCTCTTACATCTGTGGAATGCAGCGTTTCAAACAGCTTAAACTATTTCTCATTTCTCAGCCATATTTCAGAAAAATCTCCAGTGCATCCAGGAATTCTGAGATATTTCAATCAATCACCACCTCCCGCTGTGAAAAATCCCCCCATAAAATTAAGTTAACTTTTTTTTCAAAAAGATCGTGTGAAACTACTTAAATGCTAGATATGAATTAAAAAGAGTAACTGTGCTGGTAACATGAAAGGCTTCAATGGCTGGTTTGCATTTCAAAATAAAAGTGTACAACGTATACTGTCCCTACTATTCTCTGACAAAATACACTGGCCATAATAGCTAAAATTGGTAAAAATAAAATGAATCCAAAATGGAATAAAACCCAATCCATGAATTTAACAGTTCATGTTGTAATCTGTAAAAGATATACAATGGAAGTGAGTTCAAGGATATACTTCATCTTAGCATCTGAATAATGATCCAGACTGGCTTGAAATTAAAACTCATATTTTGTGATGTCTTCTGAGCCCACTGATAATATTGCTGCTTGATCACTCACAGGTATTCATTATTATCTATTTTAAAAGGTTAGTCTTAATAGCAAAAGAATGTTTTGGCAAACGTTTTTCGTTATTATGGAGAGAAAAGAAGCAAAAGAGCCTTGCATCATTTATGTTAGGGATGTTTAAGTTTGTGTCATCATAGGCCACACAGCATGGACCCCAGAAATCCAATTTAAATCAATGGCCGAGAAATTGACCCACTTACCACCACGAGTTTTTGCCGCGATCCGGTCAAAAAATGGTGGCTGCCACTCTAGCACCCTTCTCTGGCATGGGACTCAGCAGCTGCCATTTTGGTGAGGGCCTAAGTGCAGCCAATAGCAGTACTGGCCTTGGAAATGTAATTTAAGAGAGGGTGACATCAGTTGGCGTGTGGAGTTCAGCACTGGGTCCTAAGCTCGCCATGAAAACCCAGCATTCAGCAGACTGACAGAGATGCTGTCAGCACCTCATAAAAGGACACACACATCTTTCAGGTAAGTTTGCATTTAAGCTTTTGGATGGGATTTTGAAACATTTTTTATTGAAGTAGTGGCTTGGTGCAATATATGTTAAAATGTTTTTTTAGGGTGCTGGGAGTGCAGGCAGTTCAGGGAGTGCTGCTGGATGCTTGCAAAGCCTCGGCTGGTAAAGGAAGGCCTCTGAGAAAACAGAAAATGCTGGAAATACTCAGCAGGTCAGTCAACATCTGTGGAGAGAGAAACAGAGTTCACGTCTCAGGTCAAGACCTGCAGAGTATTTCCTAGCATTTTCTGCTTTTATTTCAGATTTCCAGCATCCCCTCGCAGAAGGAAGAGAAAGATGCAGAAGAGGATGATGCAGAAGAGGAAGATGCAGAAGAGGAAGTTGCAGAAGAGGAAGATGCAGAAGAGGAAGATGCAGAAGAGGAAGATGAAGAAGAGGAAGATGCAGAAGTGGAAGACGCAGAAGAGGAAGATGCAGAAGAGGAAGATGCAGAAGAGGAAGATGCAGAAGTGGAAGATGCAGAAGAGGAAGAAGCAGAAGAGGAAGAAACAGAAGAGGAGGACGCAGAAGAGGAGGAAGCAGAAGAGGAAGATGCAGAAGAGGAAGACGCAGACGAGGAGGAAGCAGAAGAGGAAGACGCAGAAGAGAAAGACGCAGAAGAGGAAGATGCAGAAGAGGAAGATGCAGAAGAGGAAGACGCAGAAGAGGAGGAAGCAGAAGAGGAAGACGCAGAAGAGGAAGATGCAGAAGAGGAAGATGCAGGAGAGAAACAAGCAGAAGAGGAAGAAGCAGAAGAGGAAGATGCAGAAGAGGAAGAAGCAGAAGAGGAAGATGCAGAAGTGGAAGCTGCAGAATAGGAAGACGCAGAAGAGGAAGATGCAGAAGAGGAAGATGCAGAAGAGGAAGACGCAGAAGAAGAAGATGCAGAAGAGGAAGACGCAGAAGAGGAAGACGCAGAAGAAGAAGATGCAGAAGAGGAAGACGCAGAATAGGAAGATGCAGAAGTGGAAGCTGCAGAAGGGGAAAACGCAGAAGAGGAAGATGCAGATGTGGAAGATGCAGAAGAGGGTGAAGCAGAAGAAGAAGATTTAGAAGAGGAAGATGCAGTAGAGGAAGATGCAGAAGAGGAAGATGCAGAAGAGGAGGAAGTAGAAGAGGAAGATGCAGGAGAGGAAGATGCAGGAGAGGAAGACGCAGAAGAGGAGGACGCAGAAGAGGAAGACGCAGAAGAGGAAGATGCAGAAGAGGAAGATGCAGAAAAGGAAGTCGCAGAAGAGGAAGATGCAGAAGAGGAAGATGCAGAAGAGGAACAAGCAGAAGAGGAAGAAGCAGAAGAGGAAAATGCAGAAGAGGAAGACGCAGAAGAGGAAGATGCAGAAGTGGAAGATGAAGAAGAGGACGATGCAAAAGAGGAAGATGCAGAAGAGGAGGAAGCAGAAGAGGAAGATGCAGAAGAGGAGGCCGCAGAAGAGGAAGACGCAGAAGAATAAGACGCAGAAGAGGAAGACGCAGAAGAGGAAGATGCAGAAGTGGAAGATGCAGAAGTGGAAGATGCAGAAGAGGAAAACGCAGAAGAGGAAGACGCAGAAGAATAAGATGCAGAAGAGGAAGACGCAGAAGAAGAAGATGCAGAAGTGGAAGATGCAGGAGAAGAGGAAGCAGAAGAGGAAGATGCAGAAGAGAAAGACGCAGAAGAGGAAGAAGCAGAAGAGGATGATGCAGAAGAGGAAGATGCAGTAGAGGAAGGTGCAGAAGAGGAGGAAGCAGAAGAGGAAGACGCAGAAGAGGAAGATGCAGATGTGGAAGATGCAGAAGAGGAAGATGAAGAAGAGGAAGATGCAGAAGTGGAAGACGCAGAAGAGGAAGATGCAGAAGAGGAAGATGCAGAAGAGGAAGATGCAGAAGTGGAAGATGCAGAAGAGGAAGAAACAGAAGAGGAAAATGCAGAAGAGGAAGACGCAGACGAGGAGGAAGCAGAAGAGGAAGACGCAGAAGAGAAAGACGCAGAAGAGGAAGATGCAGAAGAGGAAGATGCAGAAGAGGAAGACGCAGAAGAGGAAGATGCAGAAGAGGAAGATGCAGGAGAGAAACAAGCAGAAGAGGAAGAAGCAGAAGAGGGAGATGCAGAAGAGGAAGAAGCAGAAGAGGAAGATGCAGAAGTGGAAGATGCAGAATAGGAAGACGCAGAAGAGGAAGATGCAGAAGAGGAAGACGCAGAAGAAGAAGATGCAGAAGAGGAAGACGCAGAAGAGGAAGACGCAGAAGAAGAAGATGCAGAAGAGGAAGACGCAGAAGAGGAAGATGCAGAAGAGGAAGATGCAGAAGTGGAAGAAGCAGAAGAGGAAGATGCAGAAGTGGAAGACGCAGAAGAGGAAGATGCAGAAGAGGAAGATGCAGAAGGGGAAAACGCAGAAGAGGAAGATGCAGATGTGGAAGATGCAGAAGAGGGTGAAGCAGAAGAAGAAGATTTAGAAGAGGAAGATGCAGTAGAGGAAGATGCAGAAGAGGAAGATGCAGAAGAGGAGGAAGTAGAAGAGGAAGATGCAGGAGAGGAAGATGCAGGAGAGGAAGACGCAGAAGAGGAGGACGCAGAAGAGGAAGACGCAGAAGAGGAAGACGCAGAAGAGGAAGATGCAGAAAAGGAAGTCGCAGAAGAGGAAGATGCAGAAGAGGAAGATGCAGAAGAGGAACAACCAGAAGAGGAAGAAGCAGAAGAGGAAAATGCAGAAGAGGAAGACGCAGAAGAGGAAGATGCAGAAGTGGAAGATGAAGAAGAGGACGAAGCAAAAGAGGAAGATGCAGAAGAGGAGGAAGCAGAAGAGGAAGATGCAGAAGAGGAGGCCGCAGAAGAGGAAGACGCAGAAGAATAAGACGCAGAAGAGGAAGACGCAGAAGAGGAAGATGCAGAAGTGGAAGATGCAGAAGTGGAAGATGCAGAAGAGGAAAACGCAGAAGAGGAAGACGCAGAAGAATAAGATGCAGAAGAGGAAGACGCAGAAGAAGAAGATGCAGAAGTGGAAGATGCAGAAGTGGAAGATGCAGAAGAGGAAAACGCAGAAGAGGGAGATGCAGAAGTGGAAGATGCAGAAGAGGAAAACGCAGAAGAGGAAGATGCAGAAGTAGAAGATGCAGGAGAAGAGGAAGCAGAAGAGGAAGACGCAGAAGAGAAAGACGCAGAAGAGGAAGACGCAGAAGAGGAAGATGCAGAAGAGAAAGACGCAGAAGAGGAAGAAGCAGAAGAGGAAGATGCAGAAGAGGAAGATGCAGTAGAGGAAGATGCAGAAGAGGAAGATGCAGAAGAGGAGGAAGTAGAAGAGGAAGATGCAGGAGAGGAAGACGCAGAAGAGGAAGATGCAGATGTGGAAGATGCAGAAGAGGGTGAAGCAGAAGAGGAAGATTCAGAAGAGGAAGATGCAGTAGAGGAAGATGCAGAAGAGGAAGATGCAGAAGAGGAGGAAGTAGAAGAGGAAGATGCAGGAGAGGAAGATGCAGGAGAGGAAGACGCAGAAGAGGAAAATGCAGAAGAGGAAGACGCAGAAGAGGAAGATGCAGAAGAGGAAGATGCAGAAGAGGAAGATGCAGAAGAGGAAAACGCAGAAGAGGAAGACGCAGAAGAATAAGATGCAGAAGAGGAAGACGCAGAAGAAGAAGATGCAGAAGTGGAAGATGCAGGAGAAGAGGAAGCAGAAGAGGAAGATGCAGAAGAGAAAGACGCAGAAGAGGAAGAAGCAGAAGAGGATGATGCAGAAGAGGAAGATGCAGTAGAGGAAGGTGCAGAAGAGGAGGAAGCAGAAGAGGAAGACGCAGAAGAGGAAGATGCAGATGTGGAAGATGCAGAAGAGGAAGATGAAGAAGAGGAAGATGCAGAAGTGGAAGACGCAGAAGAGGAAGATGCAGAAGAGGAAGATGCAGAAGTGGAAGATGCAGAAGAGGAAGAAACAGAAGAGGAGGACGCAGAAGAGGAGGAAGCAGAAGAGGAAAATGCAGAAGAGGAAGACGCAGACGAGGAGGAAGCAGAAGAGGAAGACGCAGAAGAGAAAGACGCAGAAGAGGAAGATGCAGAAGAGGAAGATGCAGAAGAGGAAGACGCAGAAGAGGAAGATGCAGAAGAGGAAGATGCAGGAGAGAAACAAGCAGAAGAGGAAGAAGCAGAAGAGGGAGATGCAGAAGAGGAAGAAGCAGAAGAGGAAGATGCAGAAGTGGAAGATGCAGAATAGGAAGACGCAGAAGAGGAAGATGCAGAAGAGGAAGACGCAGAAGAAGAAGATGCAGAAGAGGAAGACGCAGAAGAGGAAGACGCAGAAGAAGAAGATGCAGAAGAGGAAGACGCAGAAGAGGAAGATGCAGAAGAGGAAGATGCAGAAGAGAAATAAGCAGAAGAGGAAGAAGCAGAAGAGGAAGATGCAGAAGTGGAAGATGCAGAATAGGAAGACGCAGAAGAGGAAGATGCAGAAGTGGAAGCTGCAGAAGGGGAAAACGCAGAAGAGGAAGATGCAGATGTGGAAGATGCAGAAGAGGATGAAGCAGAAGAAGAAGATTTAGAAGAGGAAGATGCAGTAGAGGAAGATGCAGAAGAGGAAGATGCAGAAGAGGAGGAAGTAGAAGAGGAAGATGCAGGAGAGGAAGATGCAGGAGAGGAAGACGCAGAAGAGGAGGACGCAGAAGAGGAAGACGCAGAAGAGGAAGACGCAGAAGAGGAAGATGCAGAAAAGGAAGTCGCAGAAGAGGAAGATGCAGAAGAGGAAGATGCAGAAGAGGAACAACCAGAAGAGGAAGAAGCAGAAGAGGAAAATGCAGAAGAGGAAGACGCAGAAGAGGAAGATGCAGAAGTGGAAGATGAAGAAGAGGACGAAGCAAAAGAGGAAGATGCAGAAGAGGAGGAAGCAGAAGAGGAAGATGCAGAAGAGGAGGCCGCAGAAGAGGAAGACGCAGAAGAATAAGACGCAGAAGAGGAAGACGCAGAAGAGGAAGATGCAGAAGTGGAAGATGCAGAAGTGGAAGATGCAGAAGAGGAAAACGCAGAAGAGGAAGACGCAGAAGAATAAGATGCAGAAGAGGAAGACGCAGAAGAAGAAGATGCAGAAGTGGAAGATGCAGAAGTGGAAGATGCAGAAGAGGAAAACGCAGAAGAGGGAGATGCAGAAGTGGAAGATGCAGAAGAGGAAAACGCAGAAGAGGAAGATGCAGAAGTGGAAGATGCAGGAGAAGAGGAAGCAGAAGAGGAAGACGCAGAAGAGAAAGACGCAGAAGAGGAAGACGCAGAAGAGGAAGATGCAGAAGAGAAAGACGCAGAAGAGGAAGAAGCAGAAGAGGAAGATGCAGAAGAGGAAGATGCAGTAGAGGAAGGTGCAGAAGAGGAGGAAGCAGAAGAGGAAGACGCAGAAGAGGAAGATGCAGATGTGGAAGATGCAGAAGAGGGTGAAGCAGAAGAGGAAGATTCAGAAGAGGAAGATGCAGTAGAGGAAGATGCAGAAGAGGAAGATGCAGAAGAGGAGGAAGTAGAAGAGGAAGATGCAGGAGAGGAAGATGCAGGAGAGGAAGACGCAGAAGAGGAAAATGCAGAAGAGGAAGACGCAGAAGAGGAAGATGCAGAAGAGGAAGATGCAGAAGAGGAACAAGCAGAAGAGGAAGACGCAGAAGAGGAAGATGCAGAAGAGGAAGATGCAGAAGTGGAAGATGCAGAAGAGGAAAACGCAGAAGAGGAAGATGCAGAAGAGGAAGATGCAGAAGAGGAGGCCGCAGAAGAGGAAGACGCAGAAGAATAAGACGCAGAAGAGGAAGACGCAGAAGAGGAAGATGCAGAAGTGGAAGATGCAGAAGAGGAAGATGCAGAAGAGGAAGATGCAGAAGAGGAAGAAGCAGAAGAGGAAGATGCAGAAGAGGAGGAAGCAGAAGAGGAAGATGCAGAAGAGGAGGAAGCAGAAGAGGAAGATGCAGTCGACGAAGACGCAGAAGAGGAAGACGCAGAAGAGGAAGATGCAAAAGAGGAAGATACAGAAGAGGAAGATGCAGAAGAGGAGGAAGCAGAAGAGGAAGATGCAGGAGAGGAAGATGCAGGAGAGGAAGACGCAGAACAGGAGGACGCAGAAGAGGAAGACGCAGAAGAGGAAGACGCATAAGAGGAATACACAGAAGAGGAAGATGCAGAAGAGGAAGATGCAGAAGAGGAAGATGCAGAAGTGGAAGATGCAGAAGAGGAAGATGCAGAAGAGGAACAAGCAGAAGAGGAAGAAGCAGAAGAGGAAGATGCAGAAGAGGAAGACGCAGAAGAGGAAGATTCAGAAGAGGAAGATGCAGAAGAGAAACAAGCAGAAGAGGAAGAAGCAGAAGAGGAAGATGCAGAAGTGGAAGATGCAGAATAGGAAGACGCAGAAGTGGAAGATGCAGAAGTGGAAGATGCAGAAGTGGAAGATGCAGGAGAGGAGGAAGCAGAAGAGGAAGACGCAGAAGAGAAAGACGCAGAAGAGGAAGATGCAGAAGTGCAAGATGCAGAAGAGAAAGACGCAGAAGAGGAAGAAGCAGAAGAGGAAGATGCAGAAGAGGAAGATGCAGTAGAGGAAGGTGCAGAAGAGGAAGAAGCAGAAGAGGAAGATGCAGAAGAGAGAGATGCAGAAGAGGAAAATGCAGAAGATAAAGATGCAGAAGCGGAAGATGCAGAAGAGCAAGATGCAGAAGAACAAGATGCAGAAGAGCAAGATGCAGAAAATGGAAGATGCAGTATAGGAAGATGCAGAAGAGGAAGACGCAGAAGAGGAAGACGCAGAAGAGGAAGACGCAGAAGAGAAAGACGCAGAAGAGGAAGAAGCAGAAGAGGAAGATGCAGAAGAGGAAGATGCAGTAGAGGAAGGTGCAGAAGAGGAGGAAGCAGAAGAGGAAGACGCAGAAGAGGAAGATGCAGATGTGGAAGATGCAGAAGAGGGTGAAGCAGAAGAGGAAGATTCAGAAGAGGAAGATGCAGTAGAGGAAGATGCAGAAGAGGAAGATGCAGAAGAGGAGGAAGTAGAAGAGGAAGATGCAGGAGAGGAAGATGCAGGAGAGGAAGACGCAGAAGAGGAAAATGCAGAAGAGGAAGACGCAGAAGAGGAAGATGCAGAAGAGGAAGATGCAGAAGAGGAACAAGCAGAAGAGGAAGACGCAGAAGAGGAAGATGCAGAAGAGGAAGATGCAGAAGAGGAAGATGCAGAAGTGGAAGATGCAGAAGAGGAAGATGCAGAAGAGGAAGATGCAGAAGAGGAGGCCGCAGAAGAGGAAGACGCAGAAGAATAAGACGCAGAAGAGGAGGCCGCAGAAGAGGAAGACACAGAAGAATAAGACGCAGAAGAGAAAGACGCAGAAGAGGAAGATGCAGAAGTGGAAGATGCAGAAGAGGAAGATGCAGAAGAGGAAGATGCAGAAGAGGAAGATGCAGAAGAGGAAGATGCAGAAGAGGAAGACGCAGAAGAGGAAGACGCAGAAGAGGAAGATGCAAAAGAGGAAGATACAGAAGAGGAAGATGCAGAAGAGGAGGATGCAGGAGAGGAAGATGCAGGAGAGGAAGACGCAGAACAGGAGGACGCAGAAGAGGAAGACGCAGAAGAGGAAGACGCATAAGAGGAATACACAGAAGAGGAAGATGCAGAAGAGGAAGATGCAGAAGAGGAAGATGCAGAAGTGGAAGATGCAGAAGAGGAAGATGCAGAAGAGGAACAAGCAGAAGAGGAAGAAGCAGAAGAGGAAGATGCAGAAGAGGAAGACGCAGAAGAGGAAGATTCAGAAGAGGAAGATGCAGAAGAGAAACAAGCAGAAGAGGAAGAAGCAGAAGAGGAAGATGCAGAAGTGGAAGATGCAGAATAGGAAGGCGCAGAAGAGGAAGATGCAGAAGTGGAAGATGCAGAAGTGGAAGATGCAGGAGAGGAGGAAGCAGAAGAGGAAGACGCAGAAGAGAAAGATGCAGAAGAGGAAGATGCAGAAGTGCAAGATGCAGAAGAGAAAGACGCAGAAGAGGAAGAAGCAGAAGAGGAAGATGCAGAAGAGGAAGATGCAGTAGAGGAAGGTACAGAAGAGGAAGAAGCAGAAGAGGAAGGTGCAGAAGAGAGAGATGCAGAAGAGGAAAATGCAGAAGATAAAGATGCAGAAGCGGAAGATGCAGAAGAGCAAGATGCAGAAGAACAAGATGCAGAAGAGCAAGATGCAGAAAATGGAAGATGCAGTTTCGGAAGACGCAGAAGAGGAAGACGCAGAAGAGGAAGACGCAGAAGAGAAAGACGCAGAAGAGGAAGAAGCAGAAGAGGAAGATGCAGAAGAGGAAGATGCAGTAGAGGAAGGTGCAGAAGAGGAGGAAGCAGAAGAGGAAGACGCAGAAGAGGAAGATGCAGATGTGGAAGATGCAGAAGAGGGTGAAGCAGAAGAGGAAGATTCAGAAGAGGAAGATGCAGTAGAGGAAGATGCAGAAGAGGAAGATGCAGAAGAGGAGGAAGTAGAAGAGGAAGATGCAGGAGAGGAAGATGCAGGAGAGGAAGACGCAGAAGAGGAAAATGCAGAAGAGGAAGACGCAGAAGAGGAAGATGCAGAAGAGGAAGATGCAGAAGAGGAACAAGCAGAAGAGGAAGACGCAGAAGAGGAAGATGCAGAAGAGGAAGATGCAGAAGAGGAAGATGCAGAAGTGGAAGATGCAGAAGAGGAAGATGCAGAAGAGGAAGATGCAGAAGAGGAGGCCGCAGAAGAGGAAGACGCAGAAGAATAAGACGCAGAAGAGGAGGCCGCAGAAGAGGAAGACGCAGAAGAATAAGACGCAGAAGAGGAAGACGCAGAAGAGGAAGATGCAGAAGTGGAAGATGCAGAAGAGGAAGATGCAGAAGAGGAAGATGCAGAAGAGGAAGAAGCAGAAGAGGAAGATGCAGAAGAGGAGGAAGCAGAAGAGGAAGATGCAGAAGAGGAGGAAGCAGAAGAGGAAGATGCAGTCGAGGAAGACGCAGAAGAGGAAGACGCAGAAGAGGAAGATGCAAAAGAGGAAGATACAGAAGAGGAAGATGCAGAAGAGGAGGAAGCAGAAGAGGAAGATGCAGGAGAGGAAGATGCAGGAGAGGAAGACGCAGAACAGGAGGACGCAGAAGAGGAAGACGCAGAAGAGGAAGACGCATAAGAGGAATACACAGAAGAGGAAGATGCAGAAGAGGAAGATGCAGAAGAGGAAGATGCAGAAGTGGAAGATGCAGAAGAGGAAGATGCAGAAGAGGAACAAGCAGAAGAGGAAGAAGCAGAAGAGGAAGATGCAGAAGAGGAAGACGCAGAAGAGGAAGATTCAGAAGAGGAAGATGCAGAAGAGAAACAAGCAGAAGAGGAAGAAGCAGAAGAGGAAGATGCAGAAGTGGAAGATGCAGAATAGGAAGACGCAGAAGAGGAAGATGCAGAAGTGGAAGATGCAGAAGTGGAAGATGCAGGAGAGGAGGAAGCAGAAGAGGAAGACGCAGAAGAGAAAGACGCAGAAGAGGAAGATGCAGAAGTGCAAGATGCAGAAGAGAAAGACGCAGAAGAGGAAGAAGCAGAAGAGGAAGATGCAGAAGAGGAAGATGCAGTAGAGGAAGGTGCAGAAGAGGAGGAAGCAGAAGAGGAAGACGCAGAAGAGAAAGACGCAGAAGAGGAAGATGCAGAAGAAGAAGATGCAGAGGAGGAAGATGCAGAAGAGGGGGAAGCAGAAGAGGATGACGCAGAAGATGAAGAAGCAGAAGAGGAAGAAACAGAAGAGGAATAAACAGAGGAGGAGGAAGCAGAAGAGGAGGAAGCATAAGGTGAAGAAGCAGAAGAGGAAAACGCAGAAGAGGAAGATGCAGAAGTGGAAGATGCAGGAGAGGAGGACGCAGAAGAGGAAGACGCAGAAGAGAAAGACGCAGAAGAGGAAGACGCAGAAGAGGAAGACGCAGAAGAGGAAGATGCAGAAGAGGAAGATGCAGAAGAGGAAGAAGCAGAAGAGGAAGATGCAGAAGCGGAAGATGCTGAAAAGGAAGATGCAGAAGAGGAAGAAGCAGAAGAGGAAGATGCAGAAGAGGAAGACGCAGAAGAGCAAGATGCAGAAGAGCAAGATGCAGAAGAGCAAGATGCAGAAGAGGAAGACGGAGAAGAGGAAGACGCAGAACAGGAAGATGCAGAGGAAGAAGATGCAGAAGAGGAAGGTTCAGAAGAGGAGGAAGCAGAAGTGGAAGATGCAGAAGAGGAAGATGCAGAAGAGGAAGATGCAGAAGAGGAAGATGCAGAAGTGGAAGATGCAGAAGAGGAAGACGCAGAAGAGCAAGATGCAGAAGAGCAAGATGCAGAAGAGCAAGATGCAGAAGAGGAAGATGCAGAAGAGGAAGTCGCAGAAGAGGAAAATGCAGAAGAGGAAGACGCAGAAGAGGAAGATGCAGAAGAGGAAGATGCAGAAGAGGAACAAGCAGAAGAGGAAGACGCAGAAGAGGAAGATGCAGAAGAGGAAGATGCAGAAGAGGAAGATGCAGAAGTGGAAGATGCAGAAGAGGAAGATGCAGAAGAGGAAGATGCAGAAGAGGAGGCCGCAGAAGAGGAAGACGCAGAAGAATAAGACGCAGAAGAGGAGGCCGCAGAAGAGGAAGACGCAGAAGAATAAGACGCAGAAGAGGAAGACGCAGAAGAGGAAGATGCAGGAGTGGAAGATGCAGAAGAGGAAGATGCAGAAGAGGAAGAAGCAGAAGAGGAAGATGCAGAAGAGGAAGATGCAGAAGAGGAAGACGCAGAAGAGGAAGACGCAGAAGAGGAAGATGCAAAAGAGGAAGATACAGAAGAGGAAGATGCAGAAGAGGAGGATGCAGGAGAGGAAGATGCAGGAGAGGAAGACGCAGAACAGGAGGACGCAGAAGAGGAAGACGCAGAAGAGGAAGACGCATAAGAGGAATACACAGAAGAGGAATACACAGAAGAGGAAGATGCAGAAGAGGAAGATGCAGAAGAGGAAGATGCAGAAGTGGAAGATGCAGAAGAGGAAGATGCAGAAGAGGAACAAGCAGAAGAGGAAGAAGCAGAAGAGGAAGATGCAGAAGAGGAAGACGCAGAAGAGGAAGATTCAGAAGAGGAAGATGCAGAAGAGAAACAAGCAGAAGAGGAAGAAGCAGAAGAGGAAGATGCAGAAGTGGAAGATGCAGAATAGGAAGGCGCAGAAGAGGAAGATGCAGAAGTGGAAGATGCAGAAGTGGAAGATGCAGGAGAGGAGGAAGCAGAAGAGGAAGACGCAGAAGAGAAAGACGCAGAAGAGGAAGATGCAGAAGTGCAAGATGCAGAAGAGAAAGACGCAGAAGAGGAAGAAGCAGAAGAGGAAGATGCAGAAGAGGAAGATGCAGTAGAGGAAGGTACAGAAGAGGAAGAAGCAGATGAGGAAGATGCAGAAGAGAGAGATGCAGAAGAGGAAAATGCAGAAGATAAAGATGCAGAAGCGGAAGATGCAGAAGAGCAAGATGCAGAAGAACAAGATGCAGAAGAGCAAGATGCAGAAAATGGAAGATGCAGTTTCGGAAGACGCAGAAGAGGAAGACGCAGAAGAGGAAGACGCAGAAGAGAAAGATGCAGAAGAGGAAGAAGCAGAAGAGGAAGATGCAGAAGAGGAAGATGCAGTAGAGGAAGGTGCAGAAGAGGAGGAAGCAGAAGAGGAAGACGCAGAAGAGGAAGATGCAGATGTGGAAGATGCAGAAGAGGGTGAAGCAGAAGAGGAAGATTCAGAAGAGGAAGATGCAGTAGAGGAAGATGCAGAAGAGGAAGATGCAGAAGAGGAGGAAGTAGAAGAGGAAGATGCAGGAGAGGAAGATGCAGGAGAGGAAGACGCAGAAGAGGAAAATGCAGAAGAGGAAGACGCAGAAGAGGAAGATGCAGAAGAGGAAGATGCAGAAGAGGAACAAGCAGAAGAGGAAGACGCAGAAGAGGAAGATGCAGAAGAGGAAGATGCAGAAGAGGAAGATGCAGAAGTGGAAGATGCAGAAGAGGAAGATGCAGAAGAGGAAGATGCAGAAGAGGAGGCCGCAGAAGAGGAAGACGCAGAAGAATAAGACGCAGAAGAGGAGGCCGCAGAAGAGGAAGACGCAGAAGAATAAGACGCAGAAGAGGAAGACGCAGAAGAGGAAGATGCAGAAGTGGAAGATGCAGAAGAGGAAGATGCAGAAGAGGAAGATGCAGAAGAGGAAGAAGCAGAAGAGGAAGATGCAGAAGAGGAGGAAGCAGAAGAGGAAGATGCAGAAGAGGAGGAAGCAGAAGAGGAAGATGCAGTCGAGGAAGACGCAGAAGAGGAAGACGCAGAAGAGGAAGATGCAAAAGAGGAAGATACAGAAGAGGAAGATGCAGAAGAGGAGGAAGCAGAAGAGGAAGATGCAGGAGAGGAAGATGCAGGAGAGGAAGACGCAGAACAGGAGGACGCAGAAGAGGAAGACGCAGAAGAGGAAGACGCATAAGAGGAATACACAGAAGAGGAAGATGCAGAAGAGGAAGATGCAGAAGAGGAAGATGCAGAAGTGGAAGATGCAGAAGAGGAAGATGCAGAAGAGGAACAAGCAGAAGAGGAAGAAGCAGAAGAGGAAGATGCAGAAGAGGAAGACGCAGAAGAGGAAGATTCAGAAGAGGAAGATGCAGAAGAGAAACAAGCAGAAGAGGAAGAAGCAGAAGAGGAAGATGCAGAAGTGGAAGATGCAGAATAGGAAGACGCAGAAGAGGAAGATGCAGAAGTGGAAGATGCAGAAGTGGAAGATGCAGGAGAGGAGGAAGCAGAAGAGGAAGACGCAGAAGAGAAAGACGCAGAAGAGGAAGATGCAGAAGTGCAAGATGCAGAAGAGAAAGACGCAGAAGAGGAAGAAGCAGAAGAGGAAGATGCAGAAGAGGAAGATGCAGTAGAGGAAGGTGCAGAAGAGGAGGAAGCAGAAGAGGAAGACGCAGAAGAGAAAGACGCAGAAGAGGAAGATGCAGAAGAAGAAGATGCAGAGGAGGAAGATGCAGAAGAGGGGGAAGCAGAAGAGGATGACGCAGAAGATGAAGAAGCAGAAGAGGAAGAAACAGAAGAGGAATAAACAGAAGAGGAGGAAGCAGAAGAGGAGGAAGCATAAGGTGAAGAAGCAGAAGAGGAAAACGCAGAAGAGGAAGATGCAGAAGTGGAAGACGCAGAAGAGAAAGACGCAGAAGAGGAAGACGCAGAAGAGGAAGACGCAGAAGAGGAAGATGCAGAAGAGGAAGATGCAGAAGAGGAAGAAGCAGAAGAGGAAGATGCAGAAGAGGAAGATGCTGAAAAGGAAGATGCAGAAGGGGAAGAAGCAGAAGAGGAAGATGCAGAAGAGGAAGATGCAGAAGAGGAAGACGCAGAAGAGCAAGATGCAGAAGAGCAAGATGCAGAAGAGCAAGATGCAGAAGAGAAAGATGCAGAAGAGGAAGACGGAGAAGAGGAAGACGCAGAACAGGAAGATGCAGAGGAAGAAGATGCAGAAGAGGAAGGTTCAGAAGAGGAGGAAGCAGAAGTGGAAGATGCATTAGAGGAAGATGCAGAAGAGGAAGATTCAGAAGAGGAGGAAGCAGAAGTGGAAGATGCATTAGAGGAAGATGCAGAAGAGGAAGATGCAGAAGTGGAAGATGCAGAAGAGGAAGATGCAGAAGAGGAAGATGCAGAAGAGGAAGTCGCAGAAGAGGAAGATGCAGCAGAGGAAGATGCAGAAGAGGAAGAAGCAGAAGAGGAAGATGCAGAAGAGGAGGAAGCAGAAGAGGAAGATGCAGAAGAGGAGGAAGCAGAAGAGGAAGATGCAGTCAAGGAAGACGCAGAAGAGGAAGACGCAGAAGAGGAAGATGCAAAAGAGGAAGATACAGAAGAGGAAGATGCAGAAGAGGAGGATGCAGGAGAGGAAGATGCAGGAGAGGAAGACGCAGAACAGGAGGACGCAGAAGAGGAAGACGCAGAAGAGGAAGACGCATAAGAGGAATACACAGAAGAGGAAGATGCAGAAGAGGAAGATGCAGAAGAGGAAGATGCAGAAGTGGAAGATGCAGAAGAGGAAGATGCAGAAGAGGAACAAGCAGAAGAGGAAGAAGCAGAAGAGGAAGATGCAGAAGAGGAAGACGCAGAAGAGGAAGATTCAGAAGAGGAAGATGCAGAAGAGAAACAAGCAGAAGAGGAAGAAGCAGAAGAGGAAGATGCAGAAGTGGAAGATGCAGAATAGGAAGACGCAGAAGAGGAAGATGCAGAAGTGGAAGATGCAGAAGTGGAAGATGCAGGAGAGGAGGAAGCAGAAGAGGAAGACGCAGAAGAGAAAGACGCAGAAGAGGAAGATGCAGAAGTGCAAGATGCAGAAGAGAAAGACGCAGAAGAGGAAGAAGCAGAAGAGGAAGATGCAGAAGAGGAAGATGCAGTAGAGGAAGGTACAGAAGAGGAAGAAGCAGAAGAGGAAGATGCAGAAGAGAGAGATGCAGAAGAGGAAAATGCAGAAGATAAAGATGCAGAAGCGGAAGATGCAGAAGAGCAAGATGCAGAAGAACAAGATGCAGAAGAGCAAGATGCAGAAAATGGAAGATGCAGTATAGGAAGACGCAGAAGAGGAAGACGCAGAAGAGGAAGACGCAGCAGAGAAAGACGCAGAAGAGGAAGAAGCAGAAGAGGAAGATGCAGAAGAGGAAGATGCAGTAGAGGAAGGTGCAGAAGAGGAGGAAGCAGAAGAGGAAGACGCAGAAGAGGAAGATGCAGTAGAGGAAGATGCAGAAGAGGAAGATGCAGAAGAGGAGGAAGTAGAAGAGGAAGATGCAGGAGAGGAAGATGCAGGAGAGGAAGACGCAGAAGAGGAAAATGCAGAAGAGGAAGACGCAGAAGAGGAAGATGCAGAAGAGGAAGATGCAGAAGAGGAACAAGCAGAAGAGGAAGACGCAGAAGAGGAAGATGCAGAAGAGGAAGATGCAGAAGAGGAAGATGCAGAAGTGGAAGATGCAGAAGAGGAAGATGCAGAAGAGGAAGATGCAGAAGAGGAGGCCGCAGAAGAGGAAGACGCAGAAGAATAAGACGCAGAAGAGGAGGCCGCAGAAGAGGAAGACGCAGAAGAATAAGACGCAGAAGAGGAAGACGCAGAAGAGGAAGATGCAGAAGTGGAAGATGCAGAAGAGGAAGATGCAGAAGAGGAAGATGCAGAAGAGGAAGAAGCAGAAGAGGAAGATGCAGAAGAGGAGGAAGCAGAAGAGGAAGATGCAGAAGAGGAGGAAGCAGAAGAGGAAGATGCAGTCGAGGAAGACGCAGAAGAGGAAGACGCAGAAGAGGAAGATGCAAAAGAGGAAGATACAGAAGAGGAAGATGCAGAAGAGGAGGAAGCAGAAGAGGAAGATGCAGGAGAGGAAGATGCAGGAGAGGAAGACGCAGAACAGGAGGACGCAGAAGAGGAAGACGCAGAAGAGGAAGACGCATAAGAGGAATACACAGAAGAGGAAGATGCAGAAGAGGAAGATGCAGAAGAGGAAGATGCAGAAGTGGAAGATGCAGAAGAGGAAGATGCAGAAGAGGAACAAGCAGAAGAGGAAGAAGCAGAAGAGGAAGATGCAGAAGAGGAAGACGCAGAAGAGGAAGATTCAGAAGAGGAAGATGCAGAAGAGAAACAAGCAGAAGAGGAAGAAGCAGAAGAGGAAGATGCAGAAGTGGAAGATGCAGAATAGGAAGACGCAGAAGAGGAAGATGCAGAAGTGGAAGATGCAGAAGTGGAAGATGCAGGAGAGGAGGAAGCAGAAGAGGAAGACGCAGAAGAGAAAGACGCAGAAGAGGAAGATGCAGAAGTGCAAGATGCAGAAGAGAAAGACGCAGAAGAGGAAGAAGCAGAAGAGGAAGATGCAGAAGAGGAAGATGCAGTAGAGGAAGGTGCAGAAGAGGAGGAAGCAGAAGAGGAAGACGCAGAAGAGAAAGACACAGAAGAGGAAGATGCAGAAGAAGAAGATGCAGAGGAGGAAGATGCAGAAGAGGGGGAAGCAGAAGAGGATGACGCAGAAGATGAAGAAGCAGAAGAGGAAGAAACAGAAGAGGAATAAACAGAAGAGGAGGAAGCAGAAGAGGAGGAAGCATAAGGTGAAGAAGCAGAAGAGGAAAACGCAGAAGAGGAAGATGCAGAAGTGGAAGATGCAGGAGAGGAGGAAGCAGAAGAGGAAGACGCAGAAGAGAAAGATGCAGAAGAGGAAGACGCAGAAGAGGAAGACGCAGAAGAGGAAGATGCAGAAGAGGAAGATGCAGAAGAGGAAGAAGCAGAAGAGGAAGATGCAGCAGAGGAAGATGCTGAAAAGGAAGATGCAGAAGAGGAAGAAGCAGAAGAGGAAGATGCAGAAGAGGAAGATGCAGAAGAGGAAGACGCAGAAGAGCAAGATGCAGAAGAGCAAGATGCAGAAGAGCAAGATGCAGAAGAGGAAGATGCAGAAGAGGAAGACGGAGAAGAGGAAGACGCAGAACAGGAAGATGCAGAGGAAGAAGATGCAGAAGAGGAAGGTTCAGAAGAGGAGGAAGCAGAAGTGGAAGATGCATTAGAGGAAGATGCAGAAGAGGAAGATTCAGAAGAGGAGGAAGCAGAAGTGGAAGATGCATTAGAGGAAGATGCAGAAGAGGAAGATGCAGAAGTGGAAGATGCAGAAGAGGAAGATGCAGAAGAGGAAGATGCAGAAGAGGAAGTCGCAGAAGAGGAAGATGCAGAAGAGGAAGATGCAGAAGTGGAAGATGCAGAAGAGGAAGTCGCAGAAGAGGAAGATGCAGAAGAGGAAGACGCAGAAGTGGAAAATGCAGAAGAGGAAGGTGCAGAAGAGGAAGATGCAGAAGAGAAAGAAGCAGAAGAGGAAGATGCAGAAGAGAGAGATGCAGAAGAGGAAAATGCAGAAGATAAAGATGCAGAAGCGGAAGATGCAGAAGAGCAAGATGCAGAAGAAAAAGATGCAGAAGAGCAAGATGCAGAAAATGGAAGATGCAGAAGAGGAAGACGCAGAAGAGGAAGACGCAGAAGAGGAAGACGCAGAATTGGAAGACGCAGAAGAGGAAGATGCAGAAGTGGAAGATGCAAAAGAGGAAGTAGCAGAAGAGAAAGACGCAGAAGAGGAAGACGCAGAAGTGGAAGACGCAGAAGAGGAAGATGCAGAGGAGGAAGACGCAGAAGTGGAAGATGCAGAAGAGGAAGATGCAGAAGAGGAAGATGCAGAAGTAGAAGATGCAGAAGAGGAAGATGCAGAAGAGGAAGATGCAGAAGTGGAAGATGCAGAAGAGGAAGATGCGGAAGAGGAAGATGCAGAAGAGGAAGAAGCAGAAGATGAAGAAGCAGAAGAGGAAGAAACAGAAGAGGAAGATACAGAAGAGGAGGAATCAGAAGTGGAAGATGCAGAAGAGGAAGACTCAGAAGAGGAAGACGCAGAAGAGGAAGATGCAGAAGATGAAGAAGCAGAAGAGGAAGAAACAGAAGAGGAAGATACAGAAGAGGAGGAAGCAGAAGTGGAAGATGCAGGAGAGGAAGATGCAGAAGAGGAAGACTCAGAAGAGGAAGACGCAGAAGAGGAAGATGCAGAAGAGGAAGATGCAGAAGAAGAAGACGCAGAAGAGGAAGATGCAGAAGTGGAAGATGCAGAAGAGGAAGATGCAGAAGAGGAAGACTCAGAAGAGGAAGATGCTGAAGTGGAAGATGCAGAAGAGGAAGATGCAGAAGTGGAAGATGCAGAAGAGGAAGATGCAGAAGAGGAAGATGCAGAAGAAGAAGACGCAGAAGAGGAAGATGCAGAAGTGGAAGATGCAGAAGAGGAAGATGCAGAAGAGGAAGATGCAGAAGAGGAGGAAGCAGAAGTGGGAGATGCAGGAGAGGAAGATGCAGAAGAGGAAGATGCAGAAGAGGAGGAAGCAGAAGTGGAAGATGCAGAAGAGGAAGATGCAGAAGAGGAAGATGCAGAAGAAGAAGACGCAGAAGATGAAGAAGCAGAAGAGGAAGAAACAGAAGAGGAAGATACAGAAGAGGAGGAAGCAGAAGTGGAAGATGCAGAAGAGGAAGACTCAGAAGAGGAAGACGCAGAAGAGGAAGAAGCAGAAGAGGAAGAAACAGTAGAGGAAGAAACAGAAGAGGAAGACTCAGAGGAGAAAGATGCAGAAGTGGAAGATGCAGAAGAAGAAGATGCAGAGGAGGAAGATGCAGAAGAGGGGGAAGCAGAAGAGGATGACGCAGAAGATGAAGAAGCAGAAGAGGAAGATGCAGAAGTGGAAGATGCAGGAGAGGAGGAAGCAGAAGAGGAAGACGCAGAAGAGGAAGATGCAGAAGAGGAAGATGCAGAAGAGGAAGATGCAGAAGAGGAAGATGCAGAAGAGGAAGATGCAGAAGAGGAAGACGGAGAAGAGGAAGACGCAGAACAGGAAGACGCAGAAGAGGAAGATGCAGAAGAGGAAGATTCAGAAGAGGAGGAAGCAGAAGTGGAAGATGCATTAGAGGAAGATGCAGAAGAAGAAGACGCAGAAGAGGAAGATGCAGAAGAGCAAGATGCAGAAGGGGAAGACACAGAAGTGGAAGATGCAGCAGAGGAAGATGCAGAAGAGGAAGATGCAGAATAGGAAGATGCAGAAGAGGAAGATGCAGAGGAGGAAGTCGCAGAAGAGGAAGATGCAGAAGATAAAGATGCAGAAGAGGAAGATGCAGAAGAGCAAGATGCAGAAAATGGAAGATGCAGTATAGGAAGATGCAGAAGAGGAAGACGCAGAAGAGGAAGACGCAGAAGAGGAAGACGCAGAATTGGAAGACGCAGAAGAGGAAGACGCAGAAGAGGAAGACGCAGAAGTGGAAGATGCAAAAGAGGGAGTAGCAGAAGAGAAAGACACAGAAGAGGAAGACGCAGAAGTGGAAGACGCAGAAGAGGAAGATGCAGAAGAGGAAGACGCAGAAGTGCAAGATGCAGAAGAGGAAGATGCAGAAGAGGAAGATGCAGAAGTAGAAGATGCAGAAGAGGAAGATGCAGAAGTGGAAGATGCAGAAGTGGAAGATGCAGAAGAGGAAGATGCTGAAGAGGAAGATGCAGAAGAGGAAGAAGCAGAAGATGAAGAAGCAGAAGAGGAAGAGACAGAAGAGGAAGATACAGAAGAGGAGGAAGCAGAAGTGGAAGATGCAGGAGAGGAAGATGCAGAAGAGGAATACTCAGAAGAGGAAGACGCAGAAGTGGAAGAAACAGAAGAGAAAGATGCAGAAGTGGAAGATGCAGAAGAGGAAGATGCAGAAGAAGAAGAAGCAGAAGATGAAGAAGCAGAAGAGGAAGAAACAGAAGAGGAAGATGCAGAAGTGGAAGATGCAGGAGAGGAAGATGCAGAAGAGGAAGACTCAGAAGAGGAAGACGCAGAAGAGGAAGATGCAGAAGAGGAAGACGCAGAAGAGGAAGATGCAGAAGAGGAAGACTCAGAAGAGGAAGATGCTGAAGTGGAAAATGTAGAAGAGGAAGCCGCAGAAGAGAAAGATGCAGAAGAGGAAGACGCAGATGAGGAAGACGCAGAAGAGGAAGATGCAGAAGAGGAGGAAGCAGAAGTGGGAGATGCAGGAGAGGAAGATGCAGAAGAGGAAGATGCAGAAGAGGAGGAAGCAGAAGTGGAAGATGCAGGAGAGGAAGATGCAGAAGAGGAAGACACAGAAGTGGAAGACGCAGAAGATTTAGATGCAGAAGAAGAAGACGCAGAAGAGGAAGATGCAGAAGTGGAAGATGCAGAAGAGGAAGACGCAGAAGAGGAAGATGCAGAATAGGAAGAAGCAGAAGAGGAGGGAGCAGAAGAGGAAGACGCAGAAGAGGAAGATGCAGAAGAGGAAGATGCAGAATAGGATGAAGCAGCAGAGGAAGATGCAGAAGAGGAAGAAGCAGAAGAGGAAGAAGCAGAAGAGGAAGAAACAGAAGAGGAAGATGCAGAAGTGGAAGATGCAGTACTGCAAGACGCAGAAGTGGAAGATGCAGGAGAGGAAGATGCAGAAGAGGAAGATGCAGGAGAGGAAGATGCAAAAGAGGAAGACGCAAAAGAGGAAGACACAGAAGAGGAAGATGCAGGAGAGGAAGATGCAGAAGAGGAAGACGCAGAAGATCAAGAAGCAGAAGAGGAAGATACAGAAGAGGAAGATGCAGAAGAGGAAGATGCAGAAGTGGAAGATGCAGAAGAGGAAGACGCAGAAGAGGAAGACGCAGAAGAGGAAGACGTAGAAGAGGAAGACGCAGAAGAGGAAGACGCAGAAGAGGAAGATGCAGAAGAGGAAGACGCAGAAGAGGAGGGAGCAGAAGAGGAGGGAGCAGAAGAGGAAGAAACAGAAGAGGAAGATACAGAAGTGGAAGATGCAGGAGAGGAAGATGCAGAAGAGGAAGACGCAGAAGAGGAAGATGCAGGAGAGGAAGATGCAGAAGAGGAAGACACAGAAGAGGAAGATGCAGGAGAGGAAGATGCAAAAGAGGAAGACGCAGAAGTGGAAGAAGCAGAAGAGGAAGACGCAGAAGATGAAGAAGCAGAAGAGGAAGAAACAGAAGATCAAGAAGCAGAAGAGGAAGATACAGAAGAGGAAGATGCAGAAGAGGAAGATGCAGAAGTGGAAGAAGCAGAAGAGGAAGACGCAGAAGAGGAAGACGCCGAAGAGGAAGACGCCGAAGAGGAAGACGCAGAAGATGAAGAAGCAGAAGAGGAAGAAACAGAAGAGGAAGATACAGAAGAGGAGGAAGCAGAAGTGGAAGATGCAGAAGAGGAAGACTCAGAAGAGGGAGACGCAGAAGAGGAAGATGCAGAAGAGGAAGAAGCAGAAGATGAAGAAGCAGAAGAGGAAGAAACAGAAGAGGAAGATACAGAAGAGGAGGAAGCAGAAGTGGAAGATGCAGGAGAGGAAGATGCAGAAGAGGAAGACTCAGAAGAGGAAGACGCAGAAGTGGAAGAAGCAGAAGAGAAAGATGCAGAAGTGGAAGATGCAGAAGAAGAAGATGCAGTAGAGGAAGGTGCAGAAGAGGAGGAAGCAGAAGAGGAAGACGCAGAAGAGAAAGATGCAGAAGAATAAGATGCAGAGGAGGAAGATGCAGAAGAGGGGGAAGCAGAAGAGGATGATGCAGCAGATGAAGAAGCAGAAGAGGAAGAAACAGAAGAGGAATAAACAGAAGAGGAGGAAGCAGAAGAGGAGGAAGCAGAAGGTGAAGAAGCAGAAGAGGAAAACGCAGAAGAGGAAGATGCAGAAGTGGAAGATGCAGGAGAGGAGGAAGCAGAAGAGGAAGATGCAGAAGAGAAAGACGCAGAAGAGGAAGACGCAGAAGAAGAAGATGCAGAAGAGGAAGATGCAGAAGAGGAAGATGCAGAAGAGGAAGATGCAGAAGAGGAAGATGCTGAAAAGGAAGATGCAGAAGAGGAAGAAGCAGAAGAGGAAGATGCAGAAGAGGAAGATGCAGAAGAGGAAGATGCAGAAGAGGAAGACGCAGAAGAGCAAGATGCAGAAGAGCAAGATGCAGAAGAGCAAGATGCAGAAGAGGAAGATGGAGAAGAGGAAGACGCAGAACAGGAAGACGCAGAAGAGGAAGATGCAGAAGAGGAAGATTCAGAAGAGGAAGATGCAGAATAGGAAGATGCAGAAGAGGAAGATGCAGAATAGGAAGATGCAGAAGAGGAAGATGCAGAAGAGCAAGATGCAGAAGTGCAAGATGCAGAAGAGGAAGACACAGAAGTGGAAGATGCAGCAGAGGAAGATGCAGAAGAGGAAGATGCAGAAGAGGAAGATGCAGAAGTGGAAGATGCAGAAGAGGAAGATGCGGAAGAGGAAGATGCAGAAGAGGAAGAAGCAGAAGATGAAGAAGCAGAAGAGGAAGAAACAGAAGAGGAAGATACAGAAGAGGAGGAAGCAGAAGTGGAAGATGCAGAAGAGGAAGACTGAGAAGAGGAAGACGCAGAAGAGGAAGATGCAGAAGTGGAAGATGCAGAAGAGGAAGATGCAGAAGAAGAAGAAGCAGAAGATGAAGAAGCAGAAGAGGAAGAAACAGAAGAGGAAGATACAGAAGAGGAGGAAGCAGAAGTGGAAGATGCAGGAGAGGAAGACTCAGAAGAGGAAGACGCAGAAGAGGAAGATGCAGAAGAGGAAGATGCAGAAGAAGAAGACGCAGAAGAGGAAGATGCAGAAGAGGAAGACGCAGAAGAGGAAGATGCTGAAGTGGAAAATGTAGAAGAGGAAGACGCAGAAGAGAAAGATGCAGAAGAAGAAGACGCAGAAGAGGAAGATGCAGAAGTGGAAGATGCAGAAGAGGAAGACGCAGAAGAGGAAGATGCAGAATAGGAAGAAGCAGAAGAGGAGGGAGCAGAAGAGGAAGACGCAGAAGAGGAAGATGCAGAATAGGATGAAGCAGCAGAGGAAGATGCAGAAGAGGAAGAAGCAGAAGAGGAAGAAACAGAAGAGGAAGACGCAGAAGAGGAAGACGCAGAAGAGGAAGACGCAGAAGAGGAAGACGCAGAAGAGGAGGGAGCAGAAGAGGAAGATGCAGAAGAGGAAGAAGCAGAAGATTAAGAAGCAGAAGAGGAAGATACAGAAGAGGAAGCTGCAGAAGTGGTAGAAGCAGAAGAGGAAGACGCAGAAGAGGAGATGCAGAAGAGGAAGATGCAGAAGTGGATGAACCAGAAGAGGAAGAAGCAGAAGAGGAAGATGCAGAAAAGGAAGATGCAGAAGAGGAAGATGCAGAAGAGGAAGATGCAGAAGAGGAAGTCGCAGAAGAGGAAGACGCAGAAGAGGAAGATGCAGAAGAGGAAGACGCAGAAGAGGAAGACGCAGAAGAGGAAGACGCAGAAGAGGAAGACGCAGAAGAGGAAGACGCAGAAGAGGAAGATGCAGAAGAGGAAGACGCAGAATTGGAAGACGCAGAAGAGGAAGACGCCGAAGAGGAAGACGCAGAAGAGGAAGACGCAGAATTGGAAGACGCAGAAGAGGAAGACGCAGAAGAGGAAGACGCAGAAGTGGAAGATGCAAAAGAGGAAGGTGCAGAAGAGGAAGTAGCAGAAGAGAAAGACGCAGAAGAGGAAGATGCAGAAGAAGAAGACGCAGAAGTGGAAGAAGCAGAAGAGGAAGACGCTGAAGTGGAAGAAGCAGAAGGGGAAGAAGCAGAAGATGAAGAAGCAGAAGAGGAAGAAACAGAAGAGGAAGATACAGAAGAGGAGGAAGCAGAAGTGGAAGATGCAGGAGAGGAAGATGCAGAAGAGGTAGACTCAGAAGAGGAAGACGCAGAAGAGGAAGATGCAGAAGTGGAAGATGCAGAAGAGGAAGACGCAGAAGAGGAAGATGCAGAAGAGGAAGACTCAGAAGAGGAAGATGCTGAAGTGGAAAATGTAGAAGAGGAAGATGCAGAAGAGGAAGACGCAGAAGAGGAAGATGCAGAAGAGGAAGATGCAGAAGAGGAAGATGCAGAAGAGGAAGACGCAGAAGAGGAAGACGCAGAAGAGGAAGATGCAGAAGAAGAAGACGCAGAAGAGGAAGATGCAGAAGAGGAAGATGCAGAATAGGATGAAGCAGCAGAGGAAGATGCAGAAGAGGAAGAAGCAGAAGAGGAAGTCGCAGAAGAGGAAGATGCAGAAGAGGAAGATGCAGAACTGGAAGACGCAGAAGTGGAAGATGCGGAAGAGGAAGACGCAGAAGAGGAAGATGCAGGAGAGGAAGATGCAGAAGAGGAAGACGCAGAAGAGGAAGACGCAGGAGAGGAAGATGCAGAAGAGGAAGACGCAGAAGAGGAAGATGCAGGAGAGGAAGATGCAAAAGAGGAAGACGCAGAAGAGGAAGACGCAGAAGAGGAAGATGCAGAAGAGGAAGACGCAGAAGAGGAGGGAGCAGAAGAGGAAGATGCAGAAGTGGAAGATGCAGAAGTGGAAGAAGCAGAAGAGGAATATGCAGAAGAGGAAGATGCAGAAAAGGAAGATGCAGAAGAGGAGATGCAGAAGAGGAAGATGCAGAAGTGGATGAACCAGAAGAGGAAGAAGCAGAAGAGGAAGATGCAGAATAGGAAGATACAGAAGAGGAAGATGCAGAAGAGGAAGACGCAGAAGAGGAAGACGCAGAAGAGGAAGACGTAGAAGAGGAAGACGCAGAAGAGGAAGACGCAGAAGAGGAAGATGCAGAAGAGGAAGATGCAGAAGAGGAAGATGCAGAAGTGGAAGATGCAGAAGAGGAAGACGCAGAAGTGGAAGATGCAGAAGAGGAAGAAGCAGAAGAGGAAGAAGCAGAAGAGGAAGATGCAGAAGAGGAAGAAGCAGAAGAGGAAGATGCAGAGGAGGAAGATGCTGAAGAGGAAGACGCAGAAGAGGAAGACGCAGAAGAGGAATACGCAGAAGACGAAGATGCAGAGGAGGAAGAAGCAGAAGAGGAATATGCAGAAGAGGAAGTTGCAGAAGTGGAAGATGCTGAAGAGGAAGACGCAGAAGAGGAAGACACAGAAGAGGAAGATGCAGAAGTGGAAGATGCAGAAGAGGAAGATGCAGAAGAGGAAGACGCAGAAGAGGAAGACGCAGAAGAGGAAGACGCAGAAGAGGAATACGCAGAAGAGGAATACGCAGAAGAGGAAGACGCAGAAGAGGAAGACGCAGAAGAGGAAGATGCAGAAGAGGAAAAGGCAGAAGAGGAAGAGGCAGAAGAGGAAGACGCAGAAGAGGAAGATGCAGAAGAGGGAGACAAGAAGAGGAAGATGCTGAAGAGGAAGATGCACAAGTGGAAGACACAGAAGAGGAAGACGCAGAAGAGGAAGATGCAGAAGAGGATGAAGCAGAAGAGGAAGATTCAGAGGAGGATGAAGCAGAAGAGGAAGAAGCAGAAGAGGATGAAGCAGAAGAGGAAGATTCAGAAGAGGATGAAGCAGAAGAGGAAGAAGCAGAAGAGGAAGATGCAGAAAAGGAAGATGCAGTAGAGGAAGATGCAGAAGAGGAAGATGCAGAAGTGGATGAACCAGAAGAGGAAGACGCAGAAGAGGAATAAGCAGAAGAGGAAGACGTAGAAGAGGAAGGCGCAGAAGAGGAAGACGTAGAAGAGGAAGGCGCAGAAGAGGAAGACGCAGAAGAGGAAGATGCAGAAGAGGAAGACGCAGAAGTGGAAGATACAGAAGAGGAAGAAGCAGAAGAGGAAGAAGCAGCAGAGGAAGATGCAGAAGAGGAAGACGCAGAAGTGGAAGGTGCAGAAGAGGACGATGCAGAAGAGGAAGAAGCAGAAGTGGAAGAAGCAGAAGAGGAAGAAGCAGAAGAGGAAGATGCAGAAGAGGAAGAAGCAGAAGAGGAGGAAGCAGAAGAGGAAGACGCAGAAGAGGAAGACGCAGAAGAGGAAGATGCAGAAGAAGAAGATGCACAAGTGGAAGATGCAGAAGAGGAAGATGCAGAAGAGGAAGATGCAGAAGAGGAAGACGCAGAAGAGGAAGACGCAGAAGAGGAAGATGCAGAAGAGGAGGAAGCAGAAGTTGAAGATGCAGGAGGGGAAGATGCAGAAGAGGAAGATGCAGAAGAGGAGGAAGCAGAAGAGGAAGACACAGAAGTGGAAGATGCAAAAGAGGAAGACGCAGAAGAGGAAGATGCAGAAGAAGAAGACGCAGAAGAGGAAGATGCAGAACTGGAAGACGCAGAAGTGGAAGATGCAGAAGAGGAAGACGCAGAAGAGGAAGATGCAGAAGTTGAAGAAGCAGAAAAGGAAGATGCAGAAGAGGAAGATGCAGAAAAGGAAGATGCAGAAGTTGAAGAAGCAGAAGAGGAAGATGCAGAAAAGGAAGATGCAGAAGAGGAAGATGCTGAAGAGGAAGACGCAGAAGAGGAAGATGCAGAAGTGGAAGAAGCAGAAGTGGAAGAAGCAGAAAAGGAAGATGCAGAAGAGGAAGACGCAGAAGAGGAAGATGCAGAAGTTGAAGAAGCAGAAGAGGAAGATGCAGAAAAGGAAGATGCAGAAGAGGAAGATGCTGAAGAGGAAGACGCAGAAGAGGAAGATGCAGAAGTGGAAGAAGCAGAAAAGGAAGATGCAGAAGAGGAAGATGCAGAGGAGGAAGAAGCAGAAGAGGAAGATGCAGAAAAGGAAGATGCAGAAGAGGAAGATGCTGAAGAGGAAGACGCAGAAGAGGAAGACACAGAAGAGGAAGATGCAGAAGTGGAAGATGCAGAAGAGGAAGATGCAGAAGAGGAAGACGCAGAAGAGGAAGACGCAGAAGAGGAAGACGCAGAAGAGGAATACGCAGAAGAGGAATACGCAGAAGAGGAAGACGCCGAAGAGGAAGACGCAGAAGAGGAAGATGCAGAAGAGGAAAAGGCAGAAGAGGAAGAGGCAGAAGAGGAAGACGCAGAAGAGGAAGATGCAGAAGAGGAAGACAAGAAGAGGAAGATGCTGAAGAGGAAGATGCACAAGTGGAAGACACAGAAGAGGAAGACGCAGAAGAGGAAGATGCAGAAGAGGATGAAGCAGAAGAGGAAGATTCAGAGGAGGATGAAGCAGAAGAGGAAGAAGCAGAAGAGGATGAAGCAGAAGAGGAAGATTCAGAAGAGGATGAAGCAGAAGAGGAAGAAGCAGAAGAGGAAGATGCAGAAAAGGAAGATGCAGTAGAGGAAGATGCAGAAGAGGAAGATGCAGAAGTGGATGAACCAGAAGAGGAAGACGCAGAAGAGGAATAAGCAGAAGAGGAAGACGTAGAAGAGGAAGATGCAGAAGAGGAAGATGCAGAAGAGGAAGACGCAGAAGAGGAAGACACAGAAGAGGAAGACGCAGAAGAGGAAGACGTAGAAGAGGAAGGCGCAGAAGAGGAAGACGCAGAAGAGGAAGATGCAGAAGAGGAAGACGCAGAAGTGGAAGATACAGAAGAGGAAGAAGCAGAAGAGGAAGAAGCAGCAGAGGAAGATGCAGAAGAGGAAGACGCAGAAGTGGAAGGTGCAGAAGAGGACGATGCAGAAGAGGAAGAAGCAGAAGAGGAAGAAGCAGAAGAGGAAGAAGCAGAAGAGGAAGATGCAGAAGAGGAAGAAGCAGAAGAGGAGGAAGCAGAAGAGGAAGACGCAGAAGAGGAAGACGCAGAAGAGGAAGATGCAGAAGAAGAAGATGCACAAGTGGAAGATGCAGAAGAGGAAGATGCAGAAGAGGAAGATGCAGAAGAGAAGACGCAGAAGAGGAAGACGCAGAAGAGGAAGATGCAGAAGAGGAGGAAGCAGAAGTTGAAGATGCAGGAGGGGAAGATGCAGAAGAGGAAGATGCAGAAGAGGAGGAAGCAGAAGAGGAAGACACAGAAGTGGAAGATGCAAAAGAGGAAGACGCAGAAGAGGAAGATGCAGAAGAAGAAGACGCAGAAGAGGAAGATGCAGAACTGGAAGACGCAGAAGTGGAAGATGCAGAAGAGGAAGACGCAGAAGAGGAAGATGCAGAAGTTGAAGAAGCAGAAAAGGAAGATGCAGAAGAGGAAGATGCAGAGGAGGAAGAAGCAGAAGAGGAAGATGCAGAAAAGGAAGATGCAGAAGAGGAAGATGCTGAAGAGGAAGACGCAGAAGAGGAAGATGCAGAAGTGGAAGAAGCAGAAAAGGAAGATGCAGAAGAGGAAGATGCAGAGGAGGAAGAAGCAGAAGAGGAAGATGCAGAAAAGGAAGATGCAGAAGAGGAAGATGCTGAAGAGGAAGACGCAGAAGAGGAAGACGCAGAAGAGGAAGACACAGAAGAGGAAGATGCAGAAGTGGAAGATGCAGAAGAGGAAGAAGCAGAAAAGGAAGATGCAGAAGAGGAAGATGCAGAAGAGGAAGAAGCAGAAGAGGAAGATGCAGAAAAGGAAGATGCAGAAGAGGAAGATGCTGAAGAGGAAGACGCAGAAGAGGAAGACGCAGAGGAGGAAGATGCAGAAGAGGAAGATGCAGAAGAGGAAGATGCAGAAGAGGAAGAAGCAGAAGAGGAAGAAGCAGAAGAGGAAGACGCAGAAGAGGAAAACGCAGAAGAGGAAGAGGCAGAAGAGGAAGAAGCAGAAGAGGAAGATGCAGAAGAGGAAGACGCAGAGGAGGAAGATGCAGAAGAGGAAGAAGCAGAAGAGGAAGAAGCAGAAGAGGAAGATGCAGAAGAGGAAGAGGCAGAAGTGGAAGACTAGAAGAGGAAGATGCAGAAGAGGAAGAAGCAGAAGAGGAAGATGCAGAAGAGGAAGATGCAGAAGTGGAAGATGCAGAAGAGGAAGATGCAGAAGAGGAAGGCACAGAAGAGGAAGACACAGAAGTGGAAGATGCAGAAGAGGAAGATGCAGAAGAGGAAGATGCTGAAGAGGAAGACGCAGAAGTGGAAGACACAGAAGAGGAAGATGCAGAGGAGGAAGAAGCAGAAGAGGAAGATGCAGAGGAGGAAGATGCTGAAGAGGAAGACGCAGAAGAGGAAGACACAGAAGAGGAAGATGCAGAAGTGGAAGATGCAGAAGAGGAAGATGCAGAAGAGGAAGACGCAGAAGAGGAATACGCAGAAGAGGAAGATGCAGAAGAGGAAGATGCAGAAGAGGAAGATGCTGAAGAGGAAGACGCAGAAGAGGAAGACACAGAAGAGGAAGATGCAGAAGTGGAAGATGCAGAAGAGGAAGACGCAGAAGAGGAATATGCAGAAGAGGAAGAAGCAGAAGAGGAAGACGCAGAAGAGGAAAACGCAGAAGAGGAAGAGGCAGAAGAGGAGACGCAGAAGAGGAAGATGCAGAAGAGGAAGACGCAGAAGAGGAATACGCAGAAGACGAAGAAGCAGAAGAGGAAGTCGCAGAAGAGGAAAACGCAGAAGAGGAAGAGGCAGAAGAGGAGACGCAGAAGAGGAAGATGCAGAAGAGGAAGACGCAGAAGAGGAAGACGTAGAAGAGGAAGATGCAGAAGAGGAAGACACAGAAGAGGAAGACGCAGAAGTGGAAGACGCAGAAGAGGAAGATGCAGAAGAGGAAGATGCAGAAGAGGAAGATGCAGAAGAGGAAGACGCAGAAGAGGAAGACGCAGAAGAGGAAGATGCAGTAGAGGAAGATGCAGAAGAGGAAGACGCAGAAGAGGAAGAAGCAGAAGAGGAAGTTGCAGAAGATGAAGATGCAGAAGTGGAAGATGCAGAAGAGGAAGTTGCAGAAGAGGAAGATGTAGAAGAGGAGGAAGCAGAAGAGGAAGAAGCCAAAGTGGAGGAAGCAGATGAAAGGATGCTATCCAGACAGCCCCTTTCTGGCCGAAATATTCAGGATGGAATCATTCACCTGCAGCACCAGTAACCACAACCCCAATTCTCCTTTCAACATTTATCCTACACCTTACCTTACCTTCCCTCTGTTAGTGACCATCAGTGTCCCCTTGGTCACAAAGCTGAAATAAAAGCCATCACAAAGCAAACTTTCCAATCCAACTTTATACATCTATCCATCCAATATGACATCAAGAAATCAACTCATCACCATTATGCATTCTCTTAGTGACTGTCTTGTGTGTGTCTTTGCCTCTCCTATTGATGTCATGCAGTGATACACCAGTGGCTGCAGCATGGCTGGTGGAAGGTTGCTGACTTTCAGTGGGGGACACTGTAAATGGCCTAGTTGGTCGACCTCGAGGAGCTGGTGGCTGGGAATGTCAAATCAATCTTCTTCTTCTTCACTCTCCTCTCCCTCTTCTTGGTCAACCACTGGCTGGGCAGGCTGCATTTCTTGGGAGTGTGAAATGAGGAAGGTACAAGGGTGGAGTTGTGGTGATGGGAGGGCGGGAAAGCAAGAGGTGCTTGCCATAAGGAGAATAACGCATGAGGATACCAGCATCTTATATCCTTTCAACCCCGCCGCTGGCCAAGGGCTCAGCTATGCCCCTGCCAAGAATGGCCAGCACCATCTCCTCCAAGGGGGTGAGGTGAAGCTCGGAATGGGAGGTGTGCCTCGTGTTTGGTACAGATTGTTGGTAGGTGAGTGATAGGGGTGGGGGTCATTCATTGAGCAGTGGGCGAGTCTAGTGGTGCATTTGGTAGGAGACGGCTTTTGAAGATGCATTCACTGACCTTGACCAGTGGTCTGAGACCATGAAGCTTCTTTGGGCACTGGAGCCAGGTGGTGGGGGCGACACTGCTGGCAGTGATGGCCTCGGTGATGTATTCCCACATCGTTCTTTCTGGAGGGCCTCCTGGCCCCTGTGGGTAGAGGACCTCTGTTGCAATGTTGACCCCTTGCAAAAAGCTGTGAGACACCCTGGATGCCCCTTCCCTGGCTTGCTGAGCCATTTGTGTTAATGCTGAAGCACTTTTCCCATTCTTTGCGATTCAGAAGGGAATTCAACTGTAAGAGCTGTAGACTCCCATTTGGGAATTCTTTTTAATGGTAATTTGTTTGTGAAAGACAGTGAGGGTTGAAAGCTAGATTTTTTTCACTGTATTTTAATTTTTATTATTTGTGAACGCATTGCCACTTTAATTCATAGCCCTTCTAATTGCCCACAATTCCTTGCAAACTTCACAGTCTCGTTCCCAGAGGCCGTAAGAAGCTGCAATGCCGCTCCTGGATGGGAACTTCAGGTCGGATGCCTCCACTAACGCCACCAGGAGTTACATGGTAAGTTAGCGCTGCGCTACAAATCTCCAGCCCCCAGCATGAATTTTTGCCCGGTAGCGCTGCCATTTTTACAGCCATTTTCAGTGGCTGTAAACCCGAGGCGGCGGTGACATCGGCAGGTTTCTGTCGACGTCCAATTTCTAGGCCATAGAATCATAGAATCATGGATGTTTATGGCACAGAAGGAGGCCATTAGGCCCATTGTGTCTGCACCGGCCAAAAATTGGGCCATCCAGCCTAATCCCACTTTTCAGCTCTTGGTTTGTAGCCCTGTAGGTTACGGCACTTCAAGTGCATATCCAATACTTTTTAAATGTGATGAGGGTTTGTGCCTCTACTACCCTTTCAGACAGTGAGTTCCAGACCTCCACCACTCTCTGTGTGAAATAATTCTCCTCAACACCACACTAATCCTACCAATTACTTTAAATCTTTGCCCCCTGGTTATTTACCAGGTCAATTTCAATCAAGTCTACCCCTTTCTCCCTTTTTAAACAATGGTACAACATTAGCAGACTGCAGCCACGGTACGCCGATGGTAGAGGGAGTGAATGTTTAAGCTGGTCGATGGGGTGCCAATCAAGCGGGCTGCTTTGTCCTGGATGGTGTCGAGCTTCTTGAGTGTTGTTGAAGCTGTACTCATCCAGCCAAGTGGAGAGTATTCCATCACACTCCTTACTTGTGCCTTGTAGATGGTGGAAAGGCTTCGGGGAGTCAGGAGGTGGGACACTCGCCGCAGAATACCCAGCCTCTGACCTGCTCTTGTTGCCACAGTATTTATGTGGCTGGTCCAGTTAAGTTTCTGGTCAATGGTGACCCCCAGGATGTTGATGGTGGGGGATTTGGCGATGGTAATGCCGTTGAATGTAAAGGGGCGGTGATTAGACTCTCGCTTCTTGGAGATAGTCATTGCCTGGCACTTGTGTGGCACAAATGTTACCTGCCACTTATCAGCCCAAGCCTGAATGTCGTCCAGGTCTTGTTGCATGCAGGCATAGACTGCTTCATTATCTGAGGAGTTGTGAATGGCACTGAATACTGTGCAATCATCAGTGAGCATCCCCATTTCTGACCTTATGTTGGAGGGAAGGTCATTAATGAAGCAGCTGAAGATGGTTGGGCCTAGGACGCTGCCCTGAGGAACTCCTGCAGCAATGTCCTGGGGCTGAGATGATTAACCTCCAACCACCACAACCATCTTCCTTTGTGCTAGGTATGACTCCAGCCAGTGGAGAGTTTTCCCATCTACAAGATGCACTGCAGCAACTCACCAAGTCTTCTTCAGCAGCACCTCCCAAATCCACGACCTCTTCCACCTAGAAGGACAAGGGCAGCGGGCCCATGGGAACACCACCACCTCCAAGTTCCCCTCCAAGTCACACACCATCCTGACTTGGAAGTATATTGCCATGAAGGGATAATTACTAGTCCTAGCCCCTTTAGGGCTACCCCGGATCAGGCGTATTCCTCAAACGTTCACTTTCAACTAAAATTTGAGGTAGCCGAATCCTAAAGACGCTTAATTGGGTCTAAAGGTCCAGACTATCTCTTCCTAAAGGAAAGGAACAACCTGAAGATGTTACCGTCCTCCATATAGCACTTTTAATAAGTTTAGCTAGACTGTAACGTTCCGGATATTATGAGGGTCCAGATAACTCCCCCAGAATTCTGCAACTCCTCACCAAAGAGTGTACAGAGATTGAGTTTGCGAGCTTGATACAGAAGTATTATGTGAGATAATTCTAAAAATATATAGATTTATTGAAGAACCGACATGTAATTACAGTAGGTGTTTCAATCGCAACATTAACAGTTCCAAAAAGAGAAAGCTTACAATTCTATTATCAGAGATCCTTATTCTCAAATCTTAACTTCGCTACAGTTTTACAGTTCTCAGTCTTTATTCCAGGATATCCACCAAAATCAAATACAGTACAATACCTTGATCCCCGAGGTACAAAGAGTTGTAGACTTACAGAGCTTGCCTCTGAAGCCTGAGAATCGCTTTGCCCCTTTACAGCGAATCTATCATCCCATTTAAAAGTTCAATATTTATATCCTTTCTCAGTGGTATTTCCTTTGAAGTTTTCTGCTGATGTAAGCTAATTATCTCTAGTAATTTTTCTGCTGACCCCTGCTATTCTTACAGTCAGTTCAGCTGGTAGCAATGCAGACTTGTGTCTCTCCTTTAGGTGTTCGAAGCTTATCATAAAAAACGGTGTAACAGCAAGTGCATCTATTTGATGTCATTCTTACCAAGGCCTTCTGTTTGTGTCTTTTTACGACATGTAAATTAAAACACCTCAACCAGGGTGATCTATGCAATTCTTAGTTACCTCAGCTGGTTGCAACACAGAATCGTGTCTCCTGTGTTTCATTTGATGTCATTTTTACGAAGGCATATGTTTCTTAATTTTCAGTGTTTCTGTCCGAAGTGTAATTTAGGACACCTTAACAGGGTGTACCATTATGTTCTTTCCAAAGCTTCAGACTTCAGGAGCTTCCAACCTCCTGTTTCAATAAGGTTATTGATTCAGTGTCAACAACTTATCTTATCTCAATAGCCTGCATGCTGTTTACAGCTTCTCCATTGTTAGGTTTTTAGATTTTCAAGCCCAGTTTGTCATGTTACAATAAGGCCAGAATTATTTCATAGAATGGTGTGTTTTTCTGAATATGGCTTATTCCTTCACAGCCATTCCTTCATCGTCACTGGGTCAAAATCCTGGAACTCCCTCCCTAACAGCACTGTGGGAGCACCTTCACCACATGGACTGCAGCGGTTCAAGAAGATGGCTCACCACCACCTTCTCAAGGGCAACTAGGGATGGGCAATAAATGCTGGCCTTGCCATCGATACCCACATCCCATGAACAAATAAAAAAAAACATTGATTTACCTTCAAGTAGCAGTTTCCAGTCCAATTTTGCTAAACCACATCTCAGCTTAGTAAAATTGGGCTTTCCCCATTTGAGAACTTTTCTTCCTGGTCTTTCCTTGTCCTATTCTATAACAACGCTAAATCTAACTGAATTGTGATCACTACCACCAAAATGCTCTCCCACTGATATCCCTTCCACCTGCCCAGCTACATTCGATAAAACTAAGTCCAGAACTGCCCCCTCTCTTGTTGGGCTTTCTACGTATTGGCTCAAAAGGTTCTCCTCAATGCATTTTAAGAATTCTGTGCCCTCTATACCTTTAACACTGATTTTATCCCAGTTAAAAGGTAGTTGAAATCCCCTACTATTACTGCCCTCTTGTTTTTGCACTTCTCAGAAATGTGCCTATATATTTGTTCTTCTATCTCCCTCTGACTGTTTGGGGGTCTGTAATACACTCCCAGCAGTGTAATTGCCTTTTTTTTGATCTTCCGTTGCCTGAGTTGATGATCCTTCTAACATATCATCCTTCCTCACAGCTGTAATTATTTCTTTAACCAATATTGTGACACCCACTTTTTTATACCCTCTCTATCTCATCTGAAAACCCTGTAACCAGGAATGTTGAGCTGCCATTCATGCCCTGCTTTAAGCCATGTTTCAGTAGATTTATGTTTCAATGGCTTGCAAATAATGACAAAAGAAGAGGGATCTTCATTTATATAATGCCTTTTACATCCTCAGGACATCCCAAAGAGCTTCACTGCCAATTAATTACTTTTTGAGGTGTAGTCATCGTTGTTGCTCAGGACAACTCCCCTACTTTTCTTCAAATAGTGCCACATTATCTTTTACATCCACCTGACATGACAGAGAGATAGGTTTGTGAACTATGAAAGACAGTGGGCTGGATTTTGAATGACCCATGGAGTCGGGTTTGGAGGCATGTGGGGGGTTAAATTAGCGGGGTTGGGGTTTCCGACCCCATCCCGACTCCATCCCACCTGCACGCAATTTTGACAAAATCAGTCGCGGGGTTCCCGACTCCGTCCCGCCTCCAAGAGGCGGGAGAGGCCATTAAAGCCCTTAACAAGCTCTAAATTGGCTCTGTAATGCCATTTTGAAACGTTTTAGCTAGTTTAACCCTTTTCTGACGTGAAGTACACCTGGTATGAAACACTCCAGTGAAACCTGGCAGGAGCACAAGTGGACAGCTGACTATCGGCTGCAGGTCCACTATTACAACGGAGATGTGATGAAGGTAGTAGTAGTATTAGGTCTGAAAGTCGCTGCTGCATTGAATGTGTTCAGAGACTGCCTGGCCTTTGCTGTGAGAGGATTTGGATGCAAAAAAAATTCTCTCTCTCTCTCTCTCTCCCCTTCTCCCCCCCCATATTTTGCATCCAGGTCCACTCACATCGAAAGCAAGCCAGGCAGGTCCTCTCTCACCAACAGTCTCTGAGACTAGGCAGTCAGCAATGATGACATCATCAGAGGCGACTTTCAGACTGAAACCACTAATTGGTTCATGGGTTCCCACATGCTGGAACTCAATTGCCCAATTAAGTGAAAATTGCATCATTCATCCACATTAGTCTGGAGTCGGGGGGGAAACACAAAGGGCTGGATTTTGTCTTGGGGTCGGGTTGGGGTCGTGTAATCCGCATTTCGTGTTTCCCCCCCGACTCCAGATTAATGTGGATGCCTGATGCAATTTTCACTTAATTGGGCAATTGAGTTGGAGCATGTGGGAACCCATGAACTAATTAGTGTTTTCAGTCTGAAAGTCATCTCTGATGATGTCATCATTGCTGACTGCCTAGTCTCAGAGACTGTTGGTGAGAGAGGACCTGCCTGGCTTTTGATGTGAGTGGATGCAAAAATGAGGGGGGGCGGGGAAGAGAGAGAGAGAGAGAGAGAGAATTTTTTTGCCAAGCAAGTCCTCCCAGGCAGTCTCTGAAGACATTCAATGCAGCAGCATCAGAGGCGACGTTCAGACCTAATACTACTACTACTACCTTCATCACATCTCCGTTGTAATAGTGGACCTGCAGCCGATAGTCAGCTATCCACTTGTGCTCCCACCAGGTTTCACTGGAGTGTTTCACACCAGGCGTGCTTCACGTCAGAAGAGGGTTAAACTAGCTACAGCGTTTCAAAATGGCATTACAGAGCCAATTTAGAGCTTGTTAAGGGCTTTAATGGCCTCTCCCGCCTCTTGAAGGCGGGACGGAGTCGGGAACCCCGCGACTGATTATGTCAAAATTGCGTGGAGGCGGGATGGGGTCGGAAACCCCGACCCCGCAAATTTAACCCCCCACACGCCTCCAAACCCGACTCCATGGGTCATTCAAAATCCAGCCCAAAATGCGGATTACACGACCCCAACCCGACCCCAAGACAAAATCCAGCCCAGTACCTCTGACAGTGCAGTATTCCTTCCATCCTGCAATAAGGCCTGAGCCTACAACTTGCTGACTTAGATCCAGAAAATGAAACCACTGAGCTAAAGCTGACACCCAAGCTTTTGTCTTTACAACTACAACAAGAACAACTTGTATATATATTGGGCTGGATTTTGATACATGGGTGGGTTGGGGTCGTGTCATCCACTTTTCGTGTTATCCACCCGACTGCAATTGGATGTGGGAGATTGATGCGATTTTCACCTAATTGGGCAATTGAGTTCCAGCATGTGGGAACCCATGACCCAATTAGTGTTTTCAGTCTGAAAGTCGCCTCTGATGATGTCATCATTGCTGCTGCATTGAAGGTCTGCAAAGACTGCCTGGCCTTTGCTGTGAGAGGACCTGGATGCAAAATGAGCAGCAGCAGCCCTAAGTCTGCTCCCAGATATTTTTGCACCACCACTCCCAGATATGTCTCCCATCCACCACCACTCCCAGATATGTCATCCAGCCAGCCAGCCAGCCAACCAACCAAATGTGCTCCCACCAGGTTTCACATTCGTGGTTCAGAACAGGAGTGCTTCACGTAGAAAAAGGGTTAAAATCACAAAGGCCTTTCAAAATGGCATTATGGAGGCAATTTAGAGCTTGTTAAGGGCCTTAACAGCCTATCCCGCCTCTTAGAGGTGGGACGGAGTCGGGACCAGCAGACACGATTTAATGAAAATTGGGTGGAGGCGGGATGGAGGTGGGATGGAGGCGAGCTTATGCCCGCCCGCCAGTTTTCGCAATTTTAACCCCCCACACACCTCCAAACCCACCTCCATGGGTCAATGAAAATCCAGCCCATTGTCTTTAGTTCCCCACTCCCTGTGGCCCCTTGATTATCCATTATTGGAATGTTGTTAGTGTCTTCTACAGTGAAGACAGATGCAAAATATTTGTTCAGAGTCTCTGCCATTTCCCCGTTCCCCATTATTAATTCCCCAGTCTCATCCTCTAAGGGACCAACGTTTACTTTAGCTACCCTCTTCCTTTTTATATACCTGTAGAAGCTCTTACTATCTGTTTTAATGTTTCTTGCCAGCTTACTTTCATAATTCATCTTCTCTCTCTTTATTATTTTTTTAATCATCCTTTGCTGGTTTTTAAAAATTTCCCAATCCACTGGTCTCCCACCAATCTTGGCAACATTGTATGCCTTCGTTTTCAATTTGATACCATCCTTTACTTCCTTAGTTAGTCACGGATGGTGCTCCCTTCTCTTAAAATCTTTCTTTCTCACTGGAATACATTTTTGTTGAGAGTTAAGAAATATCTCCTTAAATGTCTGCCACTGCATTTCAACTTTCTTACCCTTTAATTTGTTTTTCCAGTCCACTTTAGCCAGTTCTGCCCTCATGCCATTATAATTGCCTTTGTTTAAGATCAGGACACTGGTTTGGGATATAACTTTCTCACCCTCCAACTGAATTTGAAATTCAACCATGCTATGATCACTCTTTCCTAGAGAATCCTTTACTACGAGGTCATTTATTAATTCTGTCTCATTACATAGTACCAGATCCAAGATAGCCTACTCCCTGGTTGGTTCCATTACATACTGTTCTAGGAAAACATCCCAGATGCACTCTATGAACTCCTCCTCCAGGCTACCATGGCCAATTTGATTTGTCCAATCAATATGGAGATTAAAATCACCCATGATTATTACCGTACCTTTTTTACAGGCCTCCATTATTTGTTGATTTATACTCTGTCCAACAGCATTGCTACTGTTCGGGGGCCTGTAGATTATGCCCACCAGAGACCTTTTCCCCTTATTATTTTTGATCTCCACCCAAACTGATTCTACATCTTGATCTTCTGAGCCAATATCACTTCTCACCACTGGACTGATCCCATCTTTTACCAACAAAGCCACCCCACCTCCCTTTCCATTCTTTCTATCCTTCTGAATTATCATATGCCCTGGAATATTCAGTTCCCAGCCCTGGTCGCCTTGCAACCATGTCTCTGTAATGGCGATCAGATCATACCCATTTGTATCTACTTGTGCCATTTATCTTGTTACGAATGCTGCGTGCATTCAGATATAGAGCTTTTAACTTTGTCTTTTTATCATTTTTCCTTGTTTTGGCCTTTTTTTCTGCTATACTCTTATTTTTAAACATTCTGTCCCTTCCTGTCACACTCTGGTTATTATTTCCCCCATCTCTATCCTGCTCTATTGCTTTCTCATTTCTCATTGACTTTTTATTTTCCCGCTCACCTGGATCCTCCCCCCCACTAATTAGTTTAAAGCCCTCTCTGCAGCCCTAGTTATTCGATTTGCCAGGTCTCTAGCCCCAGCATGGTTCAAGTGAAGCCTGTCCAAACGGAACAGTTCCCTCTTATCCCAGTACTGGTGCTAGTGCCCCACAAATCGAAACCCATTTCTCCCACACCAGTCTTTGAGCCACTCGTTCATTTCTCTGATCTTATTTACCCTATGCAAATTCACTCGTGGCTCAGGTAGTAATCCAGAGATTATTACCTTCGTGGTTCTGCTTTTTAATTTAGCCCCTAGCTGCTCATACTCCCTCAGCAGAACCTCTTTCTTTGTCCTACCTATGTCATTGGTACTTACGTGAACCATGACAACTGGATCTTCCTCCTCCCACTCCAAGTTTCTCTCCAGCCCAGAGGAGATGTCCTTAACCCTGGCACTGGGCAGGCAACACTGCCTTCGGGGCTCACGCTCTCGGCTGCAGAGAACAGTATCTATCCCCCTCGCTATACTGCCCCAATCACTACAATATTTCTTTTTGCTCCCCCCTCTTGAATGGCTCCCTGTACCACGGTGCTGTGGTCAGTTTGCTCATCCTCCCTGCAGTCCCTGCCCTCATCCACACAGGGAGCAAGAATCTCGTACCTGTTGGACAAGGCCAAGGGCTGAGGCTCCTCCACCACTACCTCCTGGATCCCAATACCTGCCTCGCTTGTAGTCACACCCTCCTGTCCCTGACCATGGGCCAAATTGGAATTAATTATTCTAGTGGGTGTGACTGCCTCCTGGAACATAGTGTCCAGGTAACGCTCCCCCTCCCTAATGTGTCGCAGTGTCTGAAGCTCGGACTCCAGCTCATCAACTCTGAGCCGAAGTTTCTCGAGCAGCCAACATTTGCTGCAGATGTGGTAGCCCTGGACCTCAAAGGTGTCCACGAGCTCCCACATGCAACAACAACAACACATTGCCTGGTCTCCCATCTCAATTAATCAATTAATTTTAAAATTTGGAACACTTATATCTTTTAATCTACACCAAGGCACTTAAATTTAGGCGCTCAAGTTTGGAAAAAAAGCGAGAAATAGAGAAATACTCACCAACCAATCACTTACCTGCTTTCTGGTGACATTACACTTTGATTACTTTTTACTTCTTTACACTCACCGGTCCTTTGTATCTCAGCGTCTCCCGCTGCTTTTGAACTCTCCCAGGTTTTGGCGCTCTCGCTCTGCTCCCGCTGCTTTTGAACTCTCCCGGGTTTTGGCGCTCTCGCTCTGCTCCCGCTGATTTTGAACTCTCCCGGGTTTTGGCGCTCTTGCTCTGCTCTCGCTGCTTTTGAACTCTCCCGGGTTTTGTTCTTATGAACAGACTCTCTCTGTCTACTCTATCAAAACCATTCATAATTTTAAAAGACCTCTATTAGATCACACCCCAGCTTTCTCTTTCCAGGAGAAAAGAGACTCAGCCTGTTCATCCTTTCCTGATAAGTATAACCTTGCATTTCTGTTACCATCCTTGTAAAAAAAATTTGAACCCTCCCCAGTGCCTCTATATCCTTTTTATAATATGGCAACCAGAATTGTACAAGTGTGGTCTAACCAAGGTTTGATACAAGTTTAGCATAACTCTCTACTTTTCAATTCTATCCCTTTAGAAATAAACCCTAGTTCTTTGTTTGCTTTTTTATGGCTTTATTAACCTGCATTGCTACTTTTAGTGATTTGAGTATTTTTACTCCGAGATCCCGTTGTTCGTCTACCCAATCCAGATTTTTATTTCCCAAGTAATATGTGTCCTTCTTATTTTCCTTACCAAAATGTAATACTTATCTGTGTTGAAATTAATTTGCCAATTATATGCCCATTCTACAAGTGTATTAATGTCTTCTTTTAATTTATTGCAATCCTCCTCAGTATTGACTATTCCCCCAATTTGGTGTAATTCCAAATTTAGAAATTCTGTTTTTGATTCCAAAGTCTAAATCATTAATATAAATTGTGAACAACAGTGGTCCCAGCACTGATCCTTGTGTGACCCCACTTTCCACCTTCTGCCATTCTGAATAGCTACCCTTTACCCCTACTCTCTGCTTTTTGTCTTGAAGCCAGCTAACTATTCATTCTGTTACTTGTTTCCTGACTCTGCATGCTCTGATGTTATTCATTAATCTATTACCTGGCACCTTATCAAAAGCCTTTGGAAGTCTAGATAAATTACATCCATTGCATTACCCTTGTCTACTCTCTCTGTTACCTCTTCAAAGAATTCAATGAGGTTCCCTTTTGAAATTCATGCTGACTATTTATTATTATATTTTTGGTTTCTAGATGTTTTTCTATTTTCTCCTTTAGTAGGGATTCCATTATTTTTCCTACCACCAAAGTTAAGATGACTGGTCTATAGTTCCCTGGACATGTTCTATCTCCCTTCTATCCGCCAGTCCTCTGGCACTATACCTTTTTCTAATGAATTATTAAATATGTGTAATAGTGTCTCTGCTATCTCTTCCCTAGATTCTTTTAAAAAATGCGGATGTAATCCGTCCCGACCAGGGGTTTTATCCTCTTTGAGTTTGATTAGTTTATTTAATATTTCTCCTCTTTTTTTATTTTAAATGCAGTGTATATCATTTCTAATCTCATCTTTTGATGCCACGTCCACCTGATCTGTCTCCCTATTAACTACTGAAGCAAAGTAATTATTTAATATTTCTGCCATTTTGCTATCGTTGCCTATGATTTTATCCTGTCCATCCCTGAGTGGTCCTATTCCATCCTGACTTTCCTTTTTTAATTTATGTGCCTATAGAATATTTTACTCTTTTGATTTATGTTCCTTGATAATTTGTTTCAAATTTCCTCTTTGCCTTTCCAATTTTTTTGACTTCTCTCCTAATTTCTTTGTATTCTCCCTTGCCATGCGCTGTCCATGTACTTAGTATATGCCTCTTTCCCTACCCTCAATTTTTCCCTTATGTCTTTATTCGTCCATGGTGTCTCATTAGTGTTTAGTTTGTTCTTGTTTTTTAGTTATTACCCTGGTCTTCATCATAATTATGGCCTTCTCAATTATTATCATGAAGTATATTATATTATGGTCACTATTGCTAAGATGTTCCCCTACTTTTGTACTCTATGCCTCTATTTATAAAGCCCAGGATCCCATATGCTTTATTAACTACTTTGTTAACCTTTCCTGCCACCTTCAAAGATTTGTGCATAAACACCCCCAGGTCTCTCTGTTCTTGCACCCCCTTTAAAATTGTACCATTTAGCTTGTATTGTCTCTCCTCATTTTTCCTACCAAAATGTATTAACTCACACTTTTCTGCATTGAATTTAATCTGCCATGTGTCCGCCCATTCCACCAGCCTGTCTATGTCCTCTTGAAGTCTAGTACTATCTTCCTCACTGTTTACTGCACTTACAAGTTTCGAGTTGTCTGCAAATTTTGAAATTGTGCCCTTGACCCCCGAGTCAAAGTCATTAATGTATATCAAAAACAGCAGTGGTCCTAGTACTGAACCCTAGGGAACACCACTGTATACCTCCCTCCAGTCTGAAGAATAGCTATTCACCACAACTCTCTGTTTTCTATTTCACTTCTTATTTCCTTTTTTACTTCTCCTCTGTACTTTTTACATTCAGCCTGATTCTCCCTTGTGTTATCAAGCTGACATCTGGCATGTGCCCCCTTTTTCTGCTTCATCATACTCTCTAATTCCTTCATCATCCAGGGAGCTCTGGCTTTGGTTGTCCTTCCTTTCCCCCTGTGGGGATGTACTTAGACTGTACCCGAACAATCTCCTCTTTAAAGGCCACCCATTGCTCCATCACATTTTTGCCTACCAGTCTTTGGCTCCAATTTACCTGGGCCAAATCTCTCCTCAATTTGCTGAAATAGCCCTCTTCCGGTTATTTTATTTTATTTTGCTCCTTGTCCTTCTCCATAATTAATCTAAACCTATGATCACTATTCCCGAGATGCTCCCCCATGGTCACATTCTGCACTTGACCCACTTTATTCCCCAGGACTAGATCCAGCAATGCCTCCTTCTTCATTGGGCAGGAAACATACCGATCAAGAAAGTTCTCCTGAACACACTTCAGAAATTCCTCCCCCTCTCTGCCCTTAAAACAATCACTGCCCCATTAAATATTGGGGTAGGTAAAGTCTCTCATTATCACTACTCTATAATTCATGCACCGCTCAGTAATTTCCCTTCAAATCTGCTCCTCCATCTCCTTTCCACTATTTGGTGGCTGATAAAATACATCAAATAATGTAATAGCTCCTCTATTATTTCTTAACGCCAACCAAATAGATTCTGTCTTTGACCCCTCAAGGACATTCTTTCGTTCTAGCACTGTAATATTTTCCTTAATCAAAATTGCTAACCCTCATCCTTTTTTTCTTCCCTTTCTTTCCTGAATACCTTGTACCCAGGAATATTACACATCCAACCCTCCCCTTTTTTGAGCCAGGTCTCCATTATTGCCACTACATCATATTCTCACATGGGTATATGCGCCTGCATCTCACCAACCTTATTAATCACACTTTGTGCATTTACACACATGCACTCCAAACCTAACTTAGACCTCTTTGTATTTTCTATTATCCCACCTTATTCTGTATTATTTCCAACTCTAAGGGCTGGATTTTCTCAGCGGTGGTGGGATGGTGGCGGGATAGCTGGTTGCCAGGTTCCAGTCCTGCTCCCAGCTGCAGCCGCTCTGTCAAAGGGATTTGCCCTTGATTGGTCTTGTTAAGCCCACCCAATTAACAGGAAGCGGGTTTTATGACATCATTCTTTAAAGGGACCACGGTCACATTGAGTTTGACAGTTGTTCTGCCAGTGTTTTATAGAATTGAGGTGCTGCAAACACTGACAAGCACTGCATAAAGGTGGACGGTTGCACCCATGCTCACCAATGACTCCCTCCATATGCTTATGGAGGGAGTCACAGCACGCAGGGAGGTTCTCTTCCCTTCCAAGGGTGGTAGAGACCTCCCCAGGACACCAACGCAGCCTGGTTGCACATTG